>CM069445.1:44977063-45339891 GCA_035610835.1 Ophiura sarsii | reverse complement strand
GTTCATTATTTCTCCGACCAAAGTTTTTATCCCTTCTTTATCTTGTGCTTGATTTCGATTATTTGTAATATAATTTGTGTAAATATTTCATGCATTTATTTGCACTTAGTGTAAGAGGGAACATTATTTTGTTATCAAATTATTGTTCTTAATTTATTTAGTATCTATACATTTTATGTATGATGTCAAGTTATATTGACATACATGGGTAAGTATGCTGTAATAATTTCTTAACGGATGCGTCGACATTTGCCACATACAATTCTTACGATACATACAAGATCTTTATAAAGTCCTTGGGCCAATCGAATTTTGGTACCGTCCTATAAGAGCAAAGCTAGAATGGTACCAACTTGTTCCCTAACTTGTACTTAAAATAGTTTTGCTTGCTATACTTTTCAATTTTACAGCTTAAGGACAGTGTCAACCCGGCACTTGTTTCAAAAATTGAATTTCATATTTCTCTATTATTTTATACTTTTATATGTATTCTATCATTACCATCATAAGTTACTAATCGGAAGCGATTATTTCCCGTTCTTTTGGGTGATTATAAATTGTTGTTTTGGTAAGTTTGAGTCAGGAAAAGGCGCATGGTTATTTGGCGGGAAATTAAGCGGAGATCCGCGCTTTTCAAATGCTGCGACAGCTGTTCGATCATTGCGTCGCGCGCTGAATCTTCCCGTGCGTAATACTAGACGCGCCGCTTAATATCCGCGACGAAGACGCGAAAACAAAAGAGCGCAAAACAATGCCTCAAAATGTAAACAAAGGCCAATCTTACGATCATTTAAATTTCAGTTTTCTTCCAATTTCTTCACATTGTGACAATATAAATTGAATCTGATAGTTTATTTTGATTGTTCATATACTCGCCTTTTAGGTCACACGCCCGTGTATTCCGAGAATATTTAGCTTTAAATGGTGAAAAAGGTCAATATTTGTACTAAATCGATGTTTTCTAGAAGTTCAAATTTGACAGAATTTTACGAATTTTCAGACAACATAACTAAAAATATATAAAACTATCAGGTAAGCTTTTACTACCATTGTGTACAGGACTTTCAGCGCTAGGAGGCAATTTTTTATTTTTTCGATTGTGGATTTTAAATTCGAGATATGCATACATTTCGCTAGACTTTTACACTTTTCCGATGTTTTTAGCAATATTTACAAAACTAAGCCTTATTTTGGAAAAAGAAAAAATTGCCTCCTAGACAAAATTGTCTTGTTTACAAAAATGTATATTAGAACAAATTACCATTTTTTATTTTATATTTATGCCGTCTGAAAAATTTGGGGTAAATAAATCGCTTTTTGGTTCATTTCTCAAAATTTAGTTTATTTGGTATTACATTGATATCACCATCGGATTCCTTATTATATTTCCTTTCTATAAATGTATACTTTTATGTACTTTTATTAAATATTCTCAAACTTAGAAGCAAAAGTTGATCATCAAAATAATAGGGTTGATACTTCCCTTAAGGCCGTTATCAAAATGCAAAGATGCTCATATTATGTTGTCGAAACGTTCCTTAATTTCCTTGTAGGTGGTCAAATTCTGAAGTTGCCACGATTTTAGTGAAAATGGTCTCAAATTGTTCCGATAGCTACAACGAGTCATACAAAGAATGGTTTGGTATATCTGTAAATCAGCATCTATTAGTATCATTCAGTATAGTCAGGAAGCTATACGCCTAATGTGTGCTGACCTTTGACCTCATGGAACTAACTGATGATTAACTTGTAGATATGGCAAACTATTCTTTTTATGGCTTGTTGTATCCATTTGAACAATTTGAGACCATTATCATTAAGATTGTAACATTTTGAGAATGTGACCGCTGTACAAAGAATTTGAGAAAATGCTGACCTATTCTGCCCTAGATCTCGGAAACCAAACGTCGTGTGGATTTACGACTTGTTGGCTCCTTTATGATTAAAACCACGCAAATATTCTTTAAAAATCACTAATCCATCAAAATGGTTCCCCTTCGAATTTTCGTGTGCTGTTGTCTCTGAAAACATACAATCTACATAAACAACATTTTGTATATATTCACAAATGTTTCGGTCTTTGTTTGCTCTCGAAGTATTTCAGAAAATTATTTGGATTTGATTAAACATTTCATTTAAAAGTTGTATAAGCACTGTCAAGAGTAAAAGTAAAAGTTTATAGTATTTTCCCTCCAAAATACTTTTGACAAATGGGGGTGGGCCTTATTGATTTATGAAGGGTCAGTCAGTGATCTGTGTTGATAACACAACACACTACTTTCATCGTGGAGAACTTGCTGCTAGATTCAGTGGAGCAAGAAAGTTAAATTCATATGCAAATTGTGCATGCCCATATCAGTTATATGACGCACTATACGACCCCCCCCCCCCCCCCCCCCCCCGTCTGGCGCGTCATGGGTGCGTCATTTACCACCACATTCATGACGCAGGGTACGTCATGGGCAGTCTTTGGTCCGTCACAATATTGACGAATGGGTACGTCAATGTCAGTCACTTTACCTGGGTGCGTCACAGGGTACGTCACCCGGTGTACGTCATGATGCATACAACAAAATACGAACATTATATTTTACATGTAGGCCCTACTCACCACCAATCAGGCTTTATTTTTTAGATATGCAACTCCCGAAGTGCAAAACCACTATTCCAATACTCTCACCACGTGTTCAGTACACAAATTGCATGTGTATAATCACCCGATCGCCATTATGACCTTTTAAATACCCATACCCCGGGGAATGGTACTCACGTATTATGAGTGTATTTTCATATATATTGCAATCCAGTTCAATAACAATGATATATGACGGTGAGGTGCGTTATTTAAGACAGTCATGGTCCATCAGAATCAATCAATGGTGCGTCCCAAAATGGACTAAGGGTACCATCATTGTATGGCGAAGGTTCGTCACATTTGTGACACAGTAGTGCGTCATTCCCAGGGTATAGTGCGTCATACAACTGACATGTGCATTAGCTGGACTATTTCTGTGCATGAGGAGACCCTATCTGTGCAGATGAATTCAAGATCTCAGAGGGTACACATGCATTACAGGCAATTTGTTAATTCCCTTACTTGCCCGTTTTGTGGCCACATTTACAAGTCACAAAACGTACATCATGTTATAAATGCTATGTCATAAATATTTTAGTCAGGATACCTCCAAAAGCCACCTTCCGTCTACATATTTCCTAGATAAGTTACTAGTGCATTTTTGGCAGGGCGATTTTAGCACCTTTGCTGATGAAGTTAAAACAGGACTTCATGTTGCGCTGTATTTGTAGTACTGGAATTGTCAAGAATGTATGCTGTGGAACTGATGTTTGTGTAAGTAAATTCTTAATATTTCAAGTGTATAATAATATTGAAATTTTAATTTAAAAATTCTTTTAGATTTTTAATTGGTGAAATAAGTCAATTTCAGTATCGTATTATACACCAAATTTCATTTGTGTTAAATTATTAATTTTGGCAGAATAATTTTAATTAGAACAAGAGACTAAACGCTATAGCATTTTACAATTGAGTGTACATAAAATGTCTTCTGTATATCAGATAACCAAATTGTGGTACTATTCATCACTGGATTTAGATCTCATGAGTAGCTGTTAAATATTCAAATTTATTAATGTTTTGATAAATAAAGGCCAAATGGATGTATTTATAATGGACAGTAAGACTATTCATCAGTGGAATATATTTTGCCATTGCTTAAGAAATATGAACTTTTAGTTCAGGTGAACTGGGTTTTTTATTTATGTTTTCGTAATTTATTATACAGCCGTTTTGAGTGAGCAATGACAATTTTCACAATGTATATGATTGTGAACACTGAAGTGTGAAATAGTACCCAAAATGAAAATAAGTGCAAACATCTTGATTTTTAAAGATTTCATCAAAATATTTAACAAAAAACACTATTTTTTATTTCCTTGAAGTATTTCATATTTTTGCCAAAATCATTGAAATATACATACATAAATTGTTTACGCAAATTTCAATATGCAAATTACAAAAAACTATATTCTTTAGTTCAAATTATTCAAATTTGGACTTAGTTTTTCTAGTTTCAATAAATTGATGTTATTCTAATGTAATCAACATTACATCTTGAGAACGTTGAGTATCCATAGATTATTGGTCTCTGGTGTGGTGAGTTCTGAAGAGGATCTGAGGTCTTCTTTTGACAGACACAACAATAACTACAGTACACAGCAAGGTCGAGAACAAAAGGTCAAACTTACGCCCGATGGAAAGCGTAAGTGCCGTCCACACAGTCAGCTACTCCACGGATGAGCTACGCGAAGCTCGTTACTCCTCGCTTCTAAATCAGCCGGAGTAAGGCCGAAGTTATGCCAGACACCGGCCATATGGTCACTTCTCCATCACTTTATACATGCTTACGTGATCGCTACTCCAAACCACCGCTACTCTTCTTTACGCCGCTCTTACTCTCCCTAGCTATGTTCACACGAGGGAGGGTAAGAGCGTAAGGAAGAGAAGCGGTGGTTTGAAGAGGTGATCGCGTAACTGATGGAGTAGTGACTGTGTGACCAAACAAATAGCTAGCCTCTGTCAATCAACACATTTCCAGAAAAATACAATGGTATCATCCGCAAAATTAGGGCCTATTTAACCCAGGAATCTCTCTCTACACTGTTTTGCCATATGGGGAGATAGATATATTACAAATATAGAGTCCTTATTCATTCTTCAGAAGAGAATTATAGGAACTTGTACCAATTCCATCTGGCTTGAGCACACTACTCCTCTTTGTATATCCCTGAACAAGCTTAACATCCGTGATATCTATACGTATCAGCTTGCTATTCACGTGTACAAATATCATCACAAATTATTACCCACGATTTTTATGAGTCAGAAAGTCAGTTTCACATGGTTTCAAGAATGTTAGTGTACATTACAAGTCCGACAAATTGCCAAATCTGGCAATCGGGCTTGTATTTCCTAATTTGTATATGCATCGACTATCGGGCGAAACTGCTTTGATTGCCAATGCTTATTTTTCAGCACATGATTTTTATGAGTAAGAAAGTCAGTTCACATGGTTTCAAGAATGTTAGTGTACATTACAAGTCCGACAAATTGCCAAATCTGGCAATCGGGCTTGTATTTCCTAATTTGCATATGCATCGCCTATCGGGCGAAACTACTTATGGCAGTATATTTGCTACTTGACTGGATTTTTTTTATTGAGATGGACGCTTAAATTGAAATGATCAATGAACGGATCGGCATAACGCTCAACAATAGGAACGACAACGTTTAATTTCCAAAGCTTGCTAAATTTATAATGCACTGATTAGAAAAGGTGTGTATATACAAGACGGCCAAGCCGGTGAGATGTCTCATTCATATAACTGTAAATAAAATAGGTACTATTCATTCTCGGTTGTGTTTTGCGTTTTAAGTCTCTATAATGTTATCCACTACAGCATACTTATTACAGAAGAAGGCGTGTCAGAAGATGTGCAAGGTTCAGAACCAAAAATGTTATTATCATTGCTAAAGATTTTGAATGCGTCACAAGAGGTTTAGGTTGCATATTGCGAAGCATTCGTAAAGAAATTATACCTGCTAACTTTGGTCTGTCAAATTCAACTTTTGTCTCTTTTCATGTGCAAAGAACTGTTGTTATTTAAGTTTTTATTTAGTCGATAATTGAACATAATCAATAACTCAATTAAGATCTCCCACTGCTTTAATAGTCAAAAGCAAATATATTTTAATCCATCATACATAAAATTTATAAATATTAAATACATTAAGAACAATAAATTTATAAGAAATGAATTTACTCTCTTACAATTACACCATTACATTCCAGTTGCCTGTAAGGTTTGAGCCCAAGTTTGATCCATCCAACACCATTTACCGCATGCTGGGGGACCTTGAGTGTGGCAGCGGTGAAACTAGAAACAAGCCTGAGGGGCTGCAGTATTGCCACATGACTATTTCCACACGTGGTGATTTTCCGCAGATTTGGGCTAATTTTAAAACTAAAATCTGCTCTTTGGATAATATAATGTGATTTTTTTTCTTCGAAATTTGAACATTTGTTTTTATAAAATATGATATAGCACTAGTTTTTTTATGACAAATTGAAATTAAAAGGTGGAATTTGTTATCACAAGAACATTTCAAAAGTAGTATATATGGCTTCTAGTTACACCAACACCAAAGAGCCTTGAGCTATGCTTAGGATAGCGGTGGAAATGGTAGCACCATGCTGGCAAGACACAGTTGGTGTAAAATAAATCAGATAAATGGTGTAGGAGGGGATAATTTATTACCCTGGATATGTCATCAAAGACGTGGTCAAGAAAGTTGGATTTTATACAGGGCACGGAACCGTAATGACATATAAATTACATTGAAATGCATGCAATGTGTTTTGTAGACGAGAGAAATCGGTAATTGTTCGTCGTATCTGCCCACGTCACGGAACTCGAGAAGTGAAACTGTTCCCACAATGCAATTAGCGCCCGTGTAATCAATTTTGCTCTCCATGCCTAGCCTGCTTGCACCGTAGGTAAAGTCAACCACCGTCAACTCCAACCTCCACCCTATTGAATGAAATGGCACGGGAGACCATCGAACAGTCTTTATTCGTCAGCGTTAAACAATTATATTCTAATACCCACTTTGGTTGGGGTGTGGAAACCCCACTCCGAAGGATCATCCCATCAATCATCACATAATTTATTGACTGAAAGACTTTCACTCTAACTGTTTATTCATACGGACCAGGCATGTTACGTAATAAACCTGCCCAATGAGCAGCAAATACCAGTTATAGATATTCTCCGTTCCTGATTTCGATGGCGTATGCAAATGCATAAAACATTTACACAAATCATCTAATAATAATCGATGTCAGCCCAAGAAGCCAGAGCTACTCATGACGCTTTAAACTTGTTTGACGGCGAACCAGTTAAATTCTTTACCTAATCTATGAATACCCTATCACAAATTCTGATTCTTTTTGTCCAAGCAGAGTCGAGTCCTTATTTTGTCCGAGTTCGAACGAAATCTAAGTCCTGTAAAATACCCGATACAGGACATGAGTCAGAACTCGATGGGTATAACCGTATAACCGATATAACTGCTTTTAACGTACCATAATTACAATATAACCCCTCAAAAAATGTAGGGCATTTTGTTTTACTTGCCTGCATTTTGTATGTTCATGGTGTTTTGATCATCTTGTTTTCAAAAGTTATTAGAGCATCACTCTACACTGTACAGGCTGTCTTAAAATGATTAGTTCCCATCGATGACCAAAGTTCAATAATTTTTGTCATCATCTAAATCGATTATATAAAGTCCGTTGTTTGTCATACTGTACTATTTTATTAACATTTTAGATAATGAATATCGGATTTATCAAACTCAAGATAAACTCCATTATGTAAAACATGGTGATTTCACCTTTTTGGCAAAGTGCTAAAAAATGTGTGTGCTTTTACAGCTTGTTTGAAAGAAACTTATGTATTCTAATAATCTCTTATCTACTCAATATAATCTTGTGTGTCTTTCTGTTGTAACTGTTATTAGTTATGGGTGTTCAAATAAGTCTTCTCCTTAATTCAATTTAACGGGTAAAAGAAGTTTGTTACACTTGAGTGACCCATGCATTGTTTTATTTGACAAATGTTTAGAGACTTCTAAATGAAGTGGTATTCGGTGAATCACCAGTGGCTTAGATTTCATTTTTACATTGGAGAATGGATTTCGTGAGATTAAACACTAAGGAACTATATTATTTTTACCAAGTGTGTAGGAAATTGCATCCCCAATATGACACAGAAGTCTAAGTCACTGCTAATTACCAATGACAACGTCTTTACCTGTTTAAATGTCCCTCAAGTTAAGCCTCATAACTAGCTCATTATAGAAACAAAGCTTGGGGTCGCTCATGCGTGACGATCCATTTTACTCTTTAAATTGAATCAAATTGAAGAAGTATTAATGGTTTGAACAACAATATGATACAACGGCAGTTTAAAATAGAAAGGAACCACAGATATTAGCAGACAAGAAATTAGGAGAATGTATTAGTTTCTTTCAAACAAGCTGTTTAAAAACACATTTATTTGCACTTTGCCAAAAAGGTGAAACACGATGGAGTGTAATTTCATTAAAATAAGTCCGATATTCATGATCTCAAATTCTAATGAAAGGGTACAGTATAGCAAATATGATGAAAAAAACCCGGATCTAATCTCATTGATTTTGATGATGAAAAAATGTATTGAACTTTGAGCATCGATGGGTACTAATCATTTTGGGATAGTCTATAGTTGTCAATGTAACACTTCATTGAAAAGACGACAGAGTTCTTTTGGGGGCGAAATAGTGGTGAATTTAGCCCATTTGATTGAGACCTACCCACACTCAAGTAAGTGGCTGAGCACTAACCATGCTAAAACATGCTATAATGTGATATCGTTGGTAAGAAGAACAGCTTTCCATTGATATGTAACACAATATGAATATATCACGAGTATAAGCTGCAACGACACTAAACTTCTCTAAAATTTAATTAATTGAATACAGGAAATACATACAATAATACTGTACACACATTTTATACCTGTTCCAAGTTTATACAATATGATATTGCTTGAGAATTTATCTTTTCATCATGTCCTAATATCTTAAAACTTTGTTGTTATGAATAATGGAGTGATGGTCGAAAATTCACGACGAAATGCAAATCAACTGTTGCTCATACATGAATCATAACTACACCAAAATTGGTATAACAAAAATTGATATATATCGTAGTTGCTTCATGTTGGTTTTTGGCCTATATTGATCAATGTGGAAAAAAAATGACACAGGATTGAAGTGGACAGGACATAAAAAATGAAGCGTATGTGGAAGTCCGCCATTGACCTTCGACATTAAAACAAATTATCAAGCAAAGGTATTACACACATGGGGCAGTAATCGGTATAAATCCCTTCATAAAATTAAACACCGCCCCATTCATTCATCGACCGTAAACCAGACGAAACCACCAGCTCGCTCCTATTAGCTCTAGAACACTTATGAAAACCTTGTTTAATCCACACCCACAACGTCATCTACGTCATAAAGCAACGTGGATAAAGACAGCACATAAGATGACACGTTTTCCAGTCTGAAGAAGCTCTTAGCTTAGGATTGAAACGTAACACATATTGTGAATAGGCCTACCATCGAATACTTCTTGAATTTGTAAAATTAAAGAAACTGGGAATGTTGAAAGTTGAAGAGCTAGTTAAACAAATTAAACACCAACAATATTGTTGAGATTATTATTTCTCACAACAGTAAATAGTCTATAATGAGATAGCACCAAAGTACCTAATTTCTCATTTTACCAAATTTTCCAAGACCCACAGGTAACAAATGTTCTGATTCCTAAAGCAGTTCATAAAGGCAGTAAAAAAAGTCACTTTCTATCTTGGTTTTTCATCCGTTTTTTAATATTTTTGTTTGCAAATATATATGATGTTTCAATATGTGCTGTTATAATATTAATATGGACCCCAATGGAAATAAACCCTTTTTAGGGTTTTATTGGGCTATCTTGGGCAATATGTTTTCTTTCATAATTATGTTGTGTAAATTGTTGTAATTTTTAAGATTTGTATAATGATCTGATCTGTGTTTTGATATGCCAAATAAAACTAAACTCAACCTCTCCGAACATGCTTACAAACAATCCAGATGATATTATTAAGACAATATAATATGTTCAGTAAAATTTGGATTTCCAGCCAGAAGTAAATGAATAAATGAATAATTCAGTAATAAATTAAACTTAGGCGGGCGTATCTATCTATTGGTTTCCATTTTATCATCCGACTATAATCACGTGGTGTTTTTTTATGATTCAGTCAAATGCAAAAGTTACAGTTATTACTAACCAACCGTGTCTGCAGAGTGCTAATGTTAACAAGCAATACATTTCGTAATGTCGGTGTTCATTACATGTATCTTATTATATGGTCGGGGTGATCTAAAATACAGTCTTACTTTTACATTAACCTTATACCACATTTTAAAACCTTTTACTACTTTTATAACATTTATTATCATTAATTTTTCAAAGGCAGCAGTCCTTATTCCAAGAGTTGTTCCAGTTCCGAAAGCCTCGAGTCTGCGTTATTATTGTCGGTAGCACAAGGAATGTCGGCTATCACCAAGAAAGCATGTATACCGTCCACACCCTTAAAGTACAAATCAGAGTCCAATGAAGTGTTAGCATACACCAGTATTATACTTTATATTGTGGTGCATTAAATTCATGATTATATCACATTTACAGTAGCCAGGTAACAGTGTATCTATATACTAATTTTCGGTCCTTCGCCTGATTAGATAGTTCAATAATAATTTTACACTCGCGTCCCTCTTCAACTGAAAAAGCGTGGTAATTGCGCCTCTAATACACGAGCTAATTAGATAATTCAATGCCAGTATTTCCCCGTTTACAGACATGCGCAGAAAGGATCACATGTGAAAATCCGAAATGTTGAATTTCTTTTACTCGGGTAGCTACTGTTCGGACACAAATTGTGGTTTTCGGAGTGAGTGATGACATATGGTCTTCACCCAAAATATTTTCTTTAGGGATATAGCTACATTTCTGTATATGCGGCTGTTTGTTATTCTTTAAGATCGCATTGTAACAAGCATTTATACGGGAGGCTATACGTCCGACAAATACAAATATTTCACGAAATTTTCTAAATGTAAACAACAAACTCTTACACAGATCTTAAAGTGACCTTTCACATTGGTTATATAGGCGAACGCGACGTTTGATACCGATAAAGAAACTGGCAGTACCATGCCGACCGTTGTTGTTGCTGCGCGTTCGCGTTTAACATATCGCACGCAATACGGCGCACACGTAATGACGCAGAAAAATTGTGTACGCGTTGTTTACGGGGCAGGATGAAAGCAGGTAGTCCGTTGCTCCGCTGTGCATACCGTACATACAAGATAACGGGAGCAAGACACAAACAAAAACATAAAGCCAAGGTTATAAGACCTTTATTTTAATAAAGAAACGGGGAGCAAGGTGCAAACTGTATCCAGGATAACATGTATTAATTAAAGTGATATGAAGTGGCTGAAGTAAAATACATTTGATGGAATTACTCATGCAGTTGTAACCCCATTTGATGAAGTCACCTTTGCAAGTCACCACATTTGATGAAGGAGTTACCCATACAGGTAACCCCATTTTATAGGAGGAGTCACCCATGCAGGTAACTCCATTTGATGCAGTCAACCATGCTTCCGGTATTATAAATATGGATGATTAATGAATGTATACATAATGATTAATTGAGATGTTATCACCTAAAATTTGGCCGATACCGCCGCGCAAGGCATGGCTGGTCATGAAGCTTTGGGCTGGTGGATAAAGGTCGGCACCCCCCCCCCCCCCCCGCCCATTTCATTGTCTTCGTGCGACTTATACAGCGGGTGCGGCTTATAGCCTACTATATGATGAGGTCTGAATCTTACTTTATTAATTTAATAATAAGGTGCTGCGGCTTATACACCGTGAGGCTTATATATATAGCACGGAAATTACGGGATTTTCTCATCATACCCTATAGGCCTAAGCACCCCCCTCCTCCCCCGAACTTTCCTTTACTTATAATATGGATACAGTAAGGCCACGTGGGGTATCTGGATGAACGGAACGTGCGGTATTGCCCCATCATACCCTAATAGGCCTAAGCCACTATGCAAGCGCACTTCCCTTACTTGATAATCTGGATATAGTAAGGGCACATTAAGGGGGCACACCACTAAATACCTCCCCCATTGAAATACACGCGTTTCGGCCCTTTTTCAAGACCGTATTTTTACCCCACGTAACAATGATGGAAGTTTTTATTTCGCATGAATGTATTAGATATGTGTTGAATTTTATTTTAAACTTGATTTTTCTTGACCCATCTCGATGACATTTTTCGCTACGGGCACCTAAACAGCGCCCTCACCATTTTAAACCGATATTTTCGCTTCCTCACCGGTTCCGGCAACGATATCCTTCCGCAGCCTAGGCTCCCGTGCGTATTAGATTCCGACGATTTTGACCACATTAGCAATGCTGAGGTTCTATTCTATCTTTTTCATAAAAAAATAAGCAAGATTTACTTCTATTTGCTTCCCATGGGACGATGATCAAATTGATATAGGTACTATTTCTCCGAACCATACACCAAACGCGGAAGGATTTAGTGTAGTGCCCCCTTAAATGGTATCTGGATAAACGGAGCGTGCGTGTGGTATATAATTATGGTCAGGCCTTATTTAGAACACAACAAACATGACATGCAAAGGGATACGTTTAAGCCTACATGCCTATTGGAGGACTAATGTATTTAATGTAAATTGGCCCGAAAAAAAAACGGGGTTGGCACACATAGTGCTCAAATTTAATCATGGAATGGTACAAGTGATCCACCGACCATAAATATGATAAAACTAAATAACCGACTATAGAACTAGAACCCACTAAACGCTCAGAACGCAGGCCTACTGAATAACCTGGATACAGTATGTGCACATGGGCAGTGGCGGCACCACCATCAACAGTGGGGAACAATAAAACAATCTGGAAGGGGCCAAGACAAAACACTTGGGTGGCAAATTTAAGCCTTTTGGCTTTTATTGTAAACTTCCTGAAATAAGATTAATTTGTTCTAAATCAGACATTTTGGACCAATTTAAAGCTAATTTTAAGTAATTTTGAATTTTGACATTCAAATTGAACTTTTTTTATTATTATTTGGGGTACAAAATGTGTAGGGACTTAAAGTGTGGGAGAGGTCACGACTGGTGGCATCCCCCCACCCCCTCGGGGCATACCCCTACCCGGTAGCGATTACCTTTTCGTACACGAGTTTAACCAAAATCAGTTCATTTGTTTAAAAATGTTTTTAAAAAAATTATTCAGTGAATTTTGCTTTATTTCGTATTAAAACGGAATAAATAAATTTGGTTAAACTCATGTACGAAAAAAATAATCGCCACCCGGTAGTGCCGCCACTGCACATGGGGTAGGTCTACCTAAGGTCACACGGGGTACCCACCCAGATGTGGCCTATAATTATATTAAGGCAATCCAGATACTCTTAATATTCTAAAGTATTCTTATTAATCCACGTAGGCCCGAATAACCGCATAAAAAGTTATCACGGATGCCCTTAATATTCGATTCAAGATATACCAAATAGTCCAGGGAGGTCCTATATTGGATCACTTAAAGACACATGGAGTATCTTGGTTATTAAAGTACATGGGGGGGGGGGTACCTGAATAATCAAGGGCACCATGTGTTATAAATGGCGTACTTGGATTTTTTAAGGGCATACAGTATATATGGATTAAGGGCACTGTGGCACCAAAGTCAGTATTAAGGGCACAGGGTACATGGAGTATCAACGACATACTCTTGCTGTTTTACAATACCCTCATCCTACGTTTTGATATGACTAACCACCCGCTATAGCTTCGGTACTTATAACTGCGCTTTCCATTATAAATTGGATAATAGTACAGGCACATTGGTATGGATATAACGCCGGCACGTGCAGTACCAGGGTTATTAAGTCCACCTGTGAGGGGTTGGGTCTAGCAGACGTGGAGTACTTGGATTAGGAACATGTATTATTTAAGAAAGAGCACATTGGGCTTATAAGCTCATGGTGTTTTAAGGGCACCATGTCACTTACATTATATTAAGGGCACCTTAGGTACCTGCATTATTTAAGGACATGTTCTTGATATTTATATAAACATTTATAACGCTTTGAAATTACTTACCTCTGTCTATTTTGATATGACTAACTGCCCGCTATCTTCGGCACCCACGTTTAACTTACTTGAATATGATCAAGTAAGGACACAAGGGTATAATCTCGATATAACGGCACATACAGTACCTAGATCATGTGATACCCGAAACAATATTAAGGGCACCTGTGGTAACTGGAGTAGGGGTACTCTCTAAATACAAAACGAGTGGAAAGAGTGGAAATTCACTCGAAAAGGAGTGAAGGGAGTGAAACACAGGACAACCCGTTTTAGAGTGGAAAATGTCCTCTCAATAAAGTGGAACATTGTCATATAAAATCCCCTTTCACTCCTTTTAGAGTGTTTTTTACTCAAAAACGTGTTGTCCTGCGTTTAACTCCTTGAAAAAGTGGAAAACCACTCTTTTACATTTAGAGAGTAGGGATTAGGCCTATGGGGTACTTGCATTTCAGGGCACATGGGAGGCCTACATCCTGAGGTACCTGGGTATCTGGATATTAAAATCACAAAGGGTATATACATGTAATAGGCCTACCTGGATTAAGGCACATCACATACCCGGATTATCAAATGCACCTGCGATATTCAGATTTATTGAGGGCCCGTCTGGATTATGTAAAGGACATGTTCTTGATATTGTACCAAATTTTCTTACGCTTTGTTTACTAATCTCCCCGTTATCTTCTAGCGGGTTCCGCGCGAAGCGCGGATGCCCGCTAGTAGTTACTAAATACTAACCTTTTGAATGACAATACGGTCTGCAGTCACACTAGATTTGAACGCAATATTTTGCTCATGAAGATAAGTAAGAGCCGTTGTCAGTTCTTCTTCGATGCTTTTCAATTCCCCTTTCGTGAGTTTCGTCTGTACAACCGCAATTGAAGTATAACTGGAGTCATTAGGGAAAATCGTCATGATATGGTTGCAGAACAAATCGTTGATCCGAGAGAGTAGTTTCATGTTGTCTGTTAGTACAAATGTATACCATAATTAATTTCGCGGGAAAGTGTTCATGAAATTATTGCCAAATATATCATTAATCCAAGAATTGCCAAGTATAGTATTAATCCGAAAAGGATTTTGACCAGGGATTTTCATGATGTTGTTGCCCAACACATTATTGATCCCAAATAGTCCTGTGCCTCTTTATGAATATTAATGAAGTGGCGCATTGTTCTAAATGCTGATTCATGTGTTTCATATGGAGTACATACATGTAGAGGTTGATCAGATGCTGTATAGAGATATCCCATGTTTTGTATTAGCGGCCATTTGAGGGAATACTAAATTCTATCCAGACTCTTTTCTAAAAATGCACGTAATCATTTCAAGTAAAGGTTATACTAATTTGGAAATCATTCACAAGGTTATATCGAATGAGGAGGACATGGGGCCGAATCGTGTTACAAATACTTCCGTGTTCCCTCGTAAAGCTAATCGAAAACACACTCTATATAATATTCTAATCGAAATTTTGACAACATTGGTTTGTATGAATTGTTTGAAAATTCGTAAATTTGTAAAAGTAGTGGTTCTGTAAATCCAAGATCATATATTTTATAATATGACCAAATGTTAAACGCTATTATTTTTTTTATACTCTGATTAACGCCACTGACACTAATACTTACCATTTGTATTACGCTCATTATCTTCAGCTTCATAACCATGATTGATGTTAGACATTGATACCCCGGTTGTTGAGACTATTGTACTTTTTCCTGATTTGGATTTCTTTGATCTAGGCGTTAATACTGTGTACAGATATGGGTTGAGAGATGAATTCAGCGGTAAAACAAACACGGCGATCCATGCGTAGCTTGAGGCCGGTACTTGAGCAGTTCCAGTGAGAGAAATATACCCCATAATAATAATTGGTAGCCAACAACACATATCTGTGAATACTATAAACGCCATTCGCAGAGCCAATTGCAGTTCCTGTACTCGTCTCTGTTCGCCAAGGCCGGCTTGTGCTGATAACAATTTTGCTTTTACATATATAGCCACGTAACAGCAAACCATCACTGTGAAAGCTGCGAGATTTACACCAAGAAAAATAAACACTGAATATTCCCATCCAGGTAGACGTTGTGCAGTAAGAGGTAAGGCAAGACAGACACTTGATCGTCCATAAAATGTATCACCAACACCCTGTATTCCAAATGGCACGACACTGATTAACAGAGCCATAAGCCATATCACCACCACTGCAATTGCAGCGGAACGACTTCCAAATTTGAAATCACTGAACGGAAATATAATTGCCATGAATCGATCTAGACTTATGACGGTCATAAACAACACTGATGCTTCACTCGATAATACAGACAACAATCCTGCCAGTTTGCACATAGCACTTGTTTGCCATTGTTCCGCATGAAAGGCATATATGTCCCTGTAATGTACATCAGCTACTGCTATTATCATCATGTAAAGTCCCATCATGGAATCGGCTATCGCAAGATTCCCTACCATTAAATTCTGAACACGAGCCCCAACTCGGGCACGGCGTTGTTCACGTTCGCTAGCCGGGGTTACGCGTCTGAAAATCACATAGGCATTCCCAAAGAGTGCGCTTAGACCAAGAACCCAAAGGGAAATTCTTAGTGTAGGATTACGCATGAGATCAGCACAGGATGAAAACTCGTCTGGTTCAGGAAGGCATTCCGTTACAGTTTCCAAACCGCTGATTAAGCAGCAGAAAAGGTATTTGTCAGAATGGCTGAAATAATGATCCAAAAATATATATTATTAGTATATTTTTTTATTTGTGTACTAAATCATAATGCTCAATGTCAATATTTAATGGTTTTTTTGCAGTATTAGAGATATGACGATTCATATAATTTTCCAACCTTACCCTTTTGTACTCATAATTTTTTGGATATGTATCATAGTTGTTTAGTATTTAAACTACTCACACAATGTCAATGCCTTGTAATACTTACAATGTCAACAGTGAAACTAAGTGATTGAAGGTAGCTTCTGTTCCACCGGGCAGGTAAGTGTTCTGTATGTTACTATGATACAAAAGTAATTATATATATAATGGAATAATAAATGAGACATTTATTAATATTCGACATTATATCTTAGCAAAAGCCATAGTTGCCCTTACACCACCAAATCCCAAAGAAACCAACAGAAGCACCGCACCTGTGAATCCCATTCCCCAATCTCATTGGGCAATCACTGAAAGGTACTTATAGGCTCCTAAAATATTATTTACGGTAGAGCGACCACCTTAGCGCAATGGACGATCACCTGGACTCTGACCGCGGCGGTGCGGGTTCGACTCCGGCACACCCCAATTTATCTGTCTTTATTTCTTCCCAGTTTCCCCCTGGTAGCTTAAGTCCTGCATTGTAATAACCAATTAAGATACAGCTTCTAAAATATTACACTCCACCCTTTATGATGGATACAATTATTCTAACTATGTATCTGATTGGTGTAATAAATGCCTTATTATCTGTCTGACCAATCCGCAGGTAGTTCTCAGGGTGGTTAAAAAAGAAAAAAGGTGGATAACATTCATATTATACTTACAGATATTGCAGTTTCCTGAGGTTTAAAAATGCTCCCCGATGAATAACAGATAAGGGATTTCCAGACAAATCACTGAAATAGTATGAAAAGCACTCATCAGAGTGTGTTATCGATTAATTGAGACATGTGTCGTATACAATGAATAAACAGTATTATAATGAGAACTCGTTGACTTTTAAGAAGCAAACCTCTACTGCTTTCTTCAACTTGGTCAATTTCATATCAGAGAAAATCTGCCATCTACCTTTCACGTTACAGTAGAGTTGTTGAAGTGAATATTGAAATGATCGCGACCACAATAAAATAAGTGTTTGTTCTTTTGATCATGCTCAACAGGATGTTTGATGCCTGAAATATCCCTTTCAAATGCATATTACAATACAACGGTGCATTTGTTTCAAAAATATTCAGATACTTTTCGGATATTGACATTTAAAACATTACATTACTTAGATAATGTGTACTTACAGATATTGTAATCGGTGAAGTTGCACGAAGGTAGCATTCGGAATAGACATGATCGCGTTTTTGGCTAGTGAACTGTGAAAATCATGAAGAACGAACGAGTGAATTCATTCATTCATACAAGAAATTCCCATTATAAAGAAAACTCCAGAATATAGAAAACACTTTATATTGTGGAAATATTTCGTCTAAGATTGTGTAAAACACTTGTTATCAAAAAAGCACAACCATTAAATTTGAACTACTTTACCATTATCTGTTTATTCTAATAAACTAAAAATGTATTCTTACATAATGCGAAGGTTGACGTTGTCAATAAATGTGTTCACGTCAATATGAGCTATGTTGTTCCCGGACACATTTCTGTAAACAATAAAAGGAACAATATAAATCGAGAGGCGCTGGTCCGTTCAGGTTATTGTAATCACCATGATTAAATCATTTTATTATGTGCTTACTATTTTAGGGGGCTTTGATCAAAATTACTCCGTTACAAATACATTTTTGATACGAATTCTTAAGTTAATATTCCATTACGGGCTGCGTAATTTACCTTGAAAATCACATCGCCATATTCAAAAATCCAATGATGGTTTGAATCAAACTGAACTAAATTTCGACCCTTTTTACCTGGACCTTAAAATGTATGTGTATGTTTATAACGAATTGAATACTTACAATACCATTAGGAATTTCATATGTGAAAGCTTGATAAACAGACGCGAGCCTATAGAGTTCGTGTTATCCTCTACGCCATTGACGACTTCCAGTTCTTGAAATTGTCTGCAAAAACAAACAGAACTTTTTTTCACTG
The DNA here is from genome assembly GCA_035610835.1 of Ophiura sarsii. Lineage (NCBI taxonomy): Eukaryota > Metazoa > Echinodermata > Ophiuroidea > Amphilepidida > Ophiuridae > Ophiura > Ophiura sarsii. The sequence goes on along the minus strand of CM069445.1, from coordinate 45,321,184 downwards.
ATAATTATAGCTACCCTTTGAGTTTTGCTCTTACATTTCATATAACCTTGCCAGACTTCGAATGAGCATTGAAAATCATGAATTTACTTGATGAAGTTTACAAATGTTGTGACAGAAGTAAATTGGACAAAAGTTAAGATGGTGAACAAGTATAATGGTTTCACTCAGAGTGTGTACAATGCATGATATATTATTTTTACAATCTCTACAATGCCAACTTACAGTTCCCTGATAGATCCAGGTATTCCGCTGGCCATAGATTCTTCCCAGTGAGTTCGTATGCATGATATAGATAGTCCAATACAAACACACCCATCTGGACACATGACATCTGTAATGAGTATAGTATATAGTAATGGATTTGTTGAAATACTTAGACAAACAAACAAACAAATAAACAAACAAACAAACAAGAACAATAACAATAATTAAAACAGCAAAAAAACCACAACATTAGCTACAACAGCTTTAAATAATGAAAAATGACCTACCGCAGAATAACTCGTCATCCCCATCCGGGCATTGTTTCTCTCCATCACATACTTGAGACATCTCAAGACAATTCCTGTAACCATGGCATTTGTAGTATCCAGGACACCGGTAATTGTCTAGAATAAGGAATATCAGAAATAGAAATACAATGACCCTATAGTATGATCAGTTCCGAATTGGCGAAGCTTCCTTACAGTAGCGAGAATGGATACAGAAGGGCGCGTGCGCGCTTGAAGGCAACAAGCGTACTGTGTATTTTAAGCGTGACGCGTGCGTGTTGTCTTAATCTCGCGCGTACGCCTGGATTACTTTTGAGTGCGGGGAGATAAAAACCGAATATGTCTCGCTAATTTGGAACTGATTAAACTATAGTAATTGAAAACATGGTTTAATGTATAGTATGATAAATTTAAGGAAGGATATAAATTATATCTCTAGCGTCAGAGTTATTTTCATTTTGTCATCTGGAGCCTGGTTTGGAATAGATGTTCGTTTAGCGCCAATTCGCAAAGTAAATCGGGGTATACCACGCGATTTTGCCACAATTAAAATGTGCCAGGAAATATGTCTACTTACCACAATTCTGTTCATCCTCTCCGTTTGGGCAGTCGAAAGTACCGTCACATCGATTGTGTGTAGGGATACAGTAGGAATTTGGACATCTTATTGTTTCTAGAGGACAATCAACATCTGCAAAACAGGAAATTAAAAATATTCAGATTTACTCCTAAGGAAAGAGCCAAGTCTGAATATCATTCTTCTTCTTTTTACAATCAAAACATTTATAATAAACATTGAACTCAAAACATCGCCAGTAAACTGTTCATTGTTTGATCCTAACGAAAGCAAACACAGAATGATATTCACGTTTCGGAAAGAATTCAAGGTATCTCAAGGTTGTATACATACTGCATTTTTGAAGATGTGTAACATCCCTGCATCCCAAAGGAAGTCCATATTTGTCTTTACCATAAATACAACGATAACGGTCGTCTGCACACGCTCCATTCTGGCAAGATATACTTCCATTATCACACTCAAAGTTCGATCTGTAAATATCTGGTAAACAAAAACGATATCGAGCAATCAAGATGCTGATATATTTATAAACGATTGTCAATCCAGATAATGAGCAAAAATATTCCATTCGTTCAGGGTCGATTAATATCATCTTAAAGTTTTGTACGTACCACACTTAGCAATTTCGTCCTCCCAATTTTTGCCAGCGCAGTCACGTTGTCCATCACACTGCGCATGTGCAGATAACCATGTACCGTCATAACATTGAAAACCAGTCGAAGATTCGGCTGTTCGTGTGAAAAAAGTATAAGTATAAAACATCAACAAAGTGATTTTGTTTCACCGAACGTGAAAATATTTGCCAAAGATCAAATGGATTGTTGCTCTCGCTGTAAACGTTGATTTACAAGTATAAATAATTTTGATTTTTTTTTGGGGGGGGGCGAGGGGAGGGGGGTTAAACCATGTTGCCTTGTGGTTATTACGTGTATCTGACGTGGAGCGCGTCTGCATCGTTTACCACACTCGGGAAATTCCCATGAGAAGTGAACCACACAAACACATGTTGCAATACACAACGCTGAATTTATTATAAAATGCTTAAATACATACTGCACTCTGATTCGTCTGATCCGGAAGCACAATCGATAATCAAATCACAAACTGACGATGAATCGATACATTCACCATTTGAGCATCTGTATTCGTCCAAATTGCATGCCGGGTAATCTAAAGAGAAAGAATGATAGAAATAGCTAGATTCTACCTTACAACATCGTAAATAAATGTAACTGATTTGTAACAAAAGAGTCTATCAATATATGGCAAGTTTATACAAGCTACAGGGTATCCCAAAACAAACCTGTGCACGTGTTTACCCAACTTATTGGCCATAAAATGTCTAAGAGCTAGTGTAACATCTTAATACACATTGATAGACTAAACGCTTAGCTTTCAGATGTTTTATCTGATTTGTTTTTGTCAATCGTGAGATATGATCAATTAACTAAAGTTACCTAAAATCGATGTTGTGCCACTTTTACAGAAAGAATGCTTATAAAGTTACCTAAAATCGATGTTGTGCCACTTTTACAGAAAGAATGCTTATAAGCGTCAAACTGGTACTAACTTGTTCTTCCAATGGGCATCGATCCGTCATGAAACATTGGGGAGGGTGGAGGCATTCGGTCAAAATGTTTAAAATATTCCGATCTGTTTGGCTACACAGACACTCATTCTCAAACCTATTCAATCGCAATATAAAAAAATAGGATTGCATAATATTGCTAATACCACTCGAACAGGTGGAAGATATGTATGTCCGGAGTAAAACTAAAACTTGTTAGTTAATTGGTCATATCTCAGGATTGACAAAACCAAAACAGATTAAATCAACGGCATCTGAAAGCCATGCGTTTATTTCCTCAAGATGTATACAAATGTTACACCAAATTTTAAAACTTCATGGTCAATAAGTTGGAAACACTCGCGCAGGTTTTTTGTTTGGGACACCCAGTATAAGGAATTCGGTGTGCTCAAATCAATGACGAACTTAGAAGAATTAAGGTAACCAGAAAAATAAAGGTAGCATGCGTTGATTTTTTTTTCCCTAGAGTTGTTGAACTTCCGCTGTATGTGCCCTTAAGACATCCGAAAAACTAAACTAATATTAGGATTTTACACACAAAAATCTGCTCCTTTACGACAATCCTATTGTTTGTTGTTGAAAAAGTTCTACTTTTGTCGTGAATGGTTACCGCGGACTTATTAATTTGATAAAATCTAACGAGTTAACCTACCGCAATCTTCTTCATCCGATCCATCTATGCATTGTGTCTTAAAGTCACACAGAAATGAACTTGAGATGCATTCACCACTCCTTAGACATTGGTATTCCCATTGTCTGCAATTCCCTTGTAATATTACTGACGCGTGTGATAAGTATGACATGGCTAAAAACATAAGAATAATCACACATTATAGATTAAATAACCACGTAGTTGAACTCATTCAAACATTCGAACACTTTTAGACAAGCACTTGTGATGGTTATCTATTGCAAGTTAAAAGAGTAAAATAAAATATTTTCTTCAGAATGGCGCCTGACTTCATCGAATTTACATTTACCTTAAGTCGGCACATATTGTATTTAGACACCATATTCTTACAGACAGACAACTGATGATTATGGCAATTCTATATCAAAGATATTACAACTTCCTCTGCCATCCTATAAAGGGTAACAAACTATACAGCATAATATGATGTTCAAAATTAAATTGCTATTTTATTTGTAAGAAAGTCTATCCTCATAAGCAAAGGTTGAACATTATCATAGTTGAATCCTGAAATTGTGTAATCGGAAAAACACTGCATTAAGGGAAGACATCAAAATTCGACCGCCCGTTGACCGCCGGTAACGTTCGGTTCCGCCCGGTTCTTTCAGGTCAAATGTTTTACTGGTATATGAATATTCACGCATGCCACACTGAACAACCGCCGGTTGACTTAATGCTGTAACCGGACCAACTTACACTATCAATCTGTTACTTTGCGGTCATAATAGTTCTCTCTATAATCGTTCTATAAAAAAAAACATTCATAGACTTTCGGTATTGATTTTAAAAAGTTAATTGAGCTATAAGCAGATTGAAAAAGCCAACCGCAGCGAAAATCAATAGCTGTATTGTACTGGTTGTCACTACTGAGACTTGCGAGCGCATTACTTCAATATTGTATTGCTCACGCGTGTGACGAGGCACTATCAACCGGTCGTGTTCACCAGAGTGTAACTATTTGACCTCATATGTGTGTATATTATAACAGACGGCACGTTTTGTGAGAACCGGGCGGAACCGGCCGTAACCGGCGGTTGCCTGGCGGTCGAGTTTTGACGTGATCCCTAACTAACCTTTGCATTCGTCACTGGGTAAACATCCGGTATTCTCGTCACAAGCATATATAGGGTGAATACACTCGCCATTCATGCACTTAGTTAAGTTACCTGGACAAGAATCTGAAGAATAACGTTAACATTATTTATTTATTTTTGGTTTGAATTGACGACCTAACCAAGAAATCCTCAATGTTACTGAAACACTACACATGTCATATGTTTTCTGATTGTTGCATCACGGAAATGGTAAAGGAAAATACTGTGGTCCTTGGGGACAACTTTTTGAAAGTTATTAGTGATTTGTTTTTATTTGTTCACAATATAACGGTATGTTGGTATTTTAGGGTGCTGTGTTTTTTCTAAAACGAAAATAAATGCCAAATATGATGAAAGTTGGTCAACAGGAAATGTTTCTGTTGTGGGAGTCTTATAATTGCCTAGTTTGAAGAAGGTTCGACTTAAAGTCTCGTTTCTATCCATAATATTGACTCTGTTTTTTGCATTATTTGTTGTTTATTTTTGTTGATGGCGCTTTGATCTAGTTAGAGAGGCGCCTTATAAATGTTGTTTATGTATATGTATGTATGTAATCTGATCGTGTGACCATCTTGTGAAAGCGGCATGACGGCATTCTTGTACTTGACATACGATCATTTGTCACCAAGTAACTTAAAATCTCTCAATCAGTACCTACCTTTGTTTGGAATATCTTGTATAGACTCTACTTCTATTGTTTCATCTGCAAAATAATGTTATCGAGAAGGTAACCATTTATATATGCAATACTTTCAATTGCTACGTTACTAGTTTCTGTCAACATTTACGAACAACAAAATCCAAATTTGAAATAAACTTGTATACCTTGAGATGGTTTCATACATATGTACTGTGTAGCTTCTTTGCTAGATGCGCATGGTACATCATGCCAATGATCCGTTGAATGAAACGTTTTCATAACAATCCGAACACATAGTTCTAATTTGCCACCATCCGGTTGACGTTCTACCCATCTATCGTGCCTGTGATTGGGTGAAAATTTAATATGATTGTAAGCCTCATTATCATTCATACAAATTGATTTAATACAGTATTTGCAATAGCAATAGTTAAGATTTATGAAGACTTCTGCACAGTCTACTAAAAATAAATCTCTGGTAGATAATATTATGAGGCCATTCAAAACACATAAAATCTTCATAAAATATAAAGTTGTAATAGTCTGGAGAGGCATCAAATTGCCAAATTGCATCTTTTATGACCATCTCTTGATATTTAAACCTGTGATATAGCTCCCTAACTGTTTTTTGATGGAAACATTGGAAAAATTATCCGGGCGGGAATGGGCTCAATTTAGCGGGAAAACCGGACTCGTCGGCAGTGGGAGTCGAACCCGGGTCCACCAGCATGGAATTCAGTGACTTGGATCACTCGGCCAGGGGGTCATGCGCCCGTAATGAACAATTCCGTCCGCATTCATCACCCGCCGTCTGAGAAATCATTGGGCTCGGGAGTTTTAAGGGTTAAGGTAACGCAACGAGAAGTGAAGACTAATCTAAGACTTTTGGGATGGAAATGTAGCTGGGTTGAACAAAACTATGCTGCGGTGAAAAATGGGCGAAATTTAGCGTCACGTAATTCAGTGTCTTACACCACTCGGTCAGGGAGTCACGCGTCCGCAATTAACAAGTCCGTCCGCAATTATCACCCGACGTCAGCGCCCGTGCACGTGGCACGTGTTACCAACATAGCTTTTAAATGGGATTTCATAGGGTTCGGGAGTTTAAGGGTTAATACATAGCAGTCTGAGTAGACAACGTTCACAATATCATACATACTTGCTCCTAGCATGCCAATCCGTGTAACCGAGTGGTCTTCCATCCACCCATCTGTGAATCCATTCATCTTGTTGTAACTTCAAACCTTCAACAACAGATTTACAAAAACAGCATTTTAATGATATTTGTATTCATTGACCCGAACAGTTTTCCAAGCTTTGTGTTGTATATCAGACGTTACCTCTGGGTATGACTTACCTATAGCAATATTTAATGGTGGCGTATCACCAGTTTTAAGACTCTGTATAATCAACGAATGAACAAAGTCCATATCTTCTTCGTCGCGGATACTAACAAGATGTGCGTCTTCTAAGCGGCATCTATCCTCGGCTTCAATCCAACTTATGTGCTCAGCTTTTTCAATGACATGGTAACAGTTGCCCTTGAAATCAGTCCAGTTATTTGGGCATCTTTGATCTAAAAAAATAAATTAACTAACTGTGTTAGACTTGGGTAATTTAACTGCGACTCTCGTGTTGATGTATTATTGACTCAATATCAGCATAAAGGCTTACCTGTCACTACCTTTTCATCTCCTCGCCATTCAGTGCCTTCTAAATTCATTAGGCCATACTGCTAAACTAGTGCGTATAACTCATAGGTAACTTGTACGTAAGACCTAATTGCCTAAATACGATAATTGCCTAAAGTAATATTTTGCATCACTATGTGCACAAGCACCAATGAAAATTGAACTAAACCAATGTAAATATTTCCATGATAATATAGCAATTTTAACATTTGTCTCAGTTCAATTTTCAATGTTGCTTGAACGTTTGCTAATGCAAAATATGACTATGGTATCAGTCTTACGTAAAAATAACTTATACGTAAGCGCCATACGTACTGGTTGCAGCACAGTGCTTCCTAATATTGTTTTACACCGTGATTAATAACAAATACTCGTTCATTCAGCACAATTGTATTAGATTAACTATTATATATGACTATTTTCGAATTCATGAATAACATACCGTAATTTGTGGTAACATCGATACTGAAATGATGTACTTGATTTATTGACAATTCAAATGTGTCCTCTTTCCCGAATTGCTTTGTTTTGAAACAGGTAAATGGAATTCATGTTTTGATTTAGTAAAGTTTAACTCCACTCACATTTACACCCTTAACGAGGTACTGCATAGTGCATGGTGGACTACTGAACTTTGTTCACCAAAACTATACGAAGCTACAAATCCCATTTCATTTATACAAGTTTTCATTACTCCCGCGTCAATTAAATTAGAATAAATATACTATTACTACTATTATAATACTTTACCAGGTGATCCCATGTCGTTGTTCAATCGAGTGTTTTGAACATACTCTAACAAGTAACCAGTTCCAGACTCTTCCGCTCCAGAGAGAAGTCTCAAGAATATCTGATTGAAATCACTGATAATCATCGTAGGTGGACGTCTGTCATTACAGTATTGACCAATGAAAAGCTCGTCATTTACCGAAGCTCCGTTATACACGTACAACGAACTGGAATCGCAAAATCCTAGTGATTTGATGTCAAAATCGATGAAGGTCATTGTAATGTAAGACCCAGGGTCAGTGATAACTCTCCACGTACAGGTACTACGTTGTGGGTAGGCTTCCGGGTATCCTAGAGACGATAGCTGACCAGTTTCGTAGGAACATTCGCGTGTGAAGTCGCATGAAGCCCGATGGTCAATCTCGCATCTTCTTATTTCTAGTAAAATTATAGATAAATCGTAATGTATTAAGCTGTCGAAACGAATATTGTCATACGTTACTCTAATAAAAAGAGAGTCACATATAAAGGCTTGATCTGATTGCTCTAGTGATCATTCGGACATTTTATTTGACAAATGGAAAAAAATTTCATTTTCAAACCAATATTATTTTAAGGGAGTTTTTTGTCATACAATGGTATTTCAAATACTATAAAAAGACATTATGATGGGTGTTTTCAGAAATAAAACTCAGCATAATCACATTGTAATTTAAGAACATGACGCATTCGAACATCTCTCAGAAAATCTACATGAACAAAAATGTATTGAATAGAGATCTACTACGCCTATGAGGGGATTTGATTATTGACCTTTTCAATACAAACCTGCTTCGCATCCAATCAACTCCATTCGCAAACAAGACACCATGTTTTCGTTATTAACTGGATATATCCGGACAGAAATAGCGACTAATTCGGGATAGAGAATGTTACGAACAAGACTCTCTGTGGCCTTATTTCCATGAAACACCTAGAAATAAAGCAATTAAAGCCGCACCTGAATCAGTCTTTTATATAACCATGCAACAACTACATAGGAGGTCGTTCATTAGTGTATAAGCCTTTTAAGCTAAGCCAGTGGGCGTTTGATACGACACGTTGTTTGGGGAAATTTAATTTTTGTTTTGTAAATTCATGATCAACTATTACGATTATTATTTGTAATAACTTACTATACATCGGAAGGTTAATAATGGTGAAGAGTTATAATTTATTTACAATTAAAAGTATTAGCACTATACATAAGTAGTAAGAGGGCCTTTCTGTAGCCTACATGATACATGTTACCAGTCCTTCATGTAAGGTTTTTGTAATGTATTTAAGGTTTAGAAAGAAAATCCCGGTATTAAAACATTTTTCATTGTCGAAATATAAATAGAGAGAGATAATCTGGGTTATTCGGGTTAATTGGGTGATTGAACATAGCCATCTATTAAAGCATTATGGCCATGTGTTTTGAACTCACCACCCAAAAAAGGTGGTGGCGTTGCATTTTTGGTGACGAATCATCTCTCTCTCTCTATTAACTCAACTAAAATGTGGTAGAGCTATGGTTGAGGTGTCATGTGAAAGCCTATTTATCAAGCTACATTGTGTTAATAAATCAGGTATTTCTATAAATGTTTGGCTGAGATACGATTGATTATGTTGTGAAAGTCAGGGGTGGTGGCGGTGGCGGCGGCGGCGGTGGCGGCGGCGGCTGTGGCGGCGGCGGCGGCGGCGGCGGTGGCGGCGGCGCTGTGGGCAATCTCTATGGGGAATATAGAAAATGTTCCCAATTCTACGTTCAATTTACTATAACTCCTCATCCCTGTATGGTACAAACATGATTTTGCTCTCATTTTATAGATTATTTTATATTCTATAAGATTCTGTTTCAACAAATGTGACAACTATTGTGCAACAATTGTAATCATGAATCGATTGCGTTGTTCTAGGCTTTTTCTCTATTCGCTACACAGTGAACTTGCCCTAATTCATCGGTTTTACATACATGACTATAACAAAAGAAATATTTAACCGATGATAGCAAAATTATACATTTTTGGAAAGCTCTCAAATAGGGAAATTCAAAAATGCCGTTTAAATCAGGATAGGGTGCATACCAAAAACAATATACTTGTAAACTCTAATAAATATGAAATTTAAACGTTTGAGCTCATTTACTTCTCGATATAGTATATTTCAACATGTTTACCATTAACAACTATTATGTTCTGATGGGTAATTGCATGAGGAACTTAAATATGCACAGTAAAATTATGATTGGGATAGGTATAAAATTATTATTGAGCTTAAATCAAAATATGAAAAAAATCGATATTTTTTTAACATTCTTAATCACAACATGTTACCATTAGGTCTTATCTAAATTCAAATAGCATATTTGGATTCCTTGTAAGATTACCGTTCAGAAAATATATACTTTTTATGGGGTAGAACAAATAGTTATTGCGATATGCTAATTCGAATCTCAGATGGTGTAAAATGTAAAAATCTGGACATGCAACGGTAAGGGTGGCGAGTTCAAAACACACGGCCTTATGTGAGGGGCATTCTTTAATCCTCTAGAAATGTTTCGTCCTAACACGCGGTCACCACACAAACAAAAAAAATCTTGGTCTTTGGCATGCTGGATTGAACGTACCTTAGATCCTGATAATGATGATCCACCAACCCACTCAAATTCTGATTGGTCGTTTGTAAATCGCACGTGGTACTCCGCCACCCACGCCTGTTGATTTCCGCAACCTTGTGTTACGATCCCTCGTATCGAATATAGCCTACTCAATACAGCCTCAATCCATGGGGACGCGTCACTCGATGCTGGTATCCATCCGCGCCCAGCTCTGCCAATATCTGCGATGATTCTGGATCGAGCCATTTGTGGTAAGTACATTTCGTTGAGACTACTTGAGGATTTCATGAACACTTGTTCAATGCCACCATTCGCAACACCAATAGAGTAATCACAATCTGGTGAAACAAATGAACGTGAACAAAATCGCAAATGTGTCAAATTATTGTAGTCCTCCAATCAGTGTAACATTGTATAATTATGTACAAATTCAAGATTTTTTGAATAAAATCGTTTTTAAAATGTAGAAATGTATTGTAACTATGTAATTCCAGTAGCGTATCTCCCAGGGGGTCAGGGGGCAAAGTGCCCCCCCCCCCCCAGACGGCTTTGACCGGGAAGGCCAGCTCAAACTAACGGGCTAAACCAAATCGAAGAGAAGGGAAGATAAAAGGGAAAGGGAAAGAGAAAATTTAAGAGATTTACTTAATTCCCATCTAATTATGACAACTTTGCCCTTTGCCCAGTTTGATGATGGGCAATTTAGTATAAATATGGCAAATTTTCTCGCGCTACGCGCGCATTTGTCCAGGAATATCATTATAGAAGCCCGTTTGAAAGAAGAACGTACCTATAATAATGACCAGATTCGTGTAGATATGTTCTTAAAATTTCGCGCGCTTCGCACGCATCAACTTTGGAGTGCAACGTCATTCGCTGGAATAAACAACCAAACTGTGCAATTATTTTACTTAATAGGGTCGAACTGGTGTTCACCGGAAAAAAATACCCTTTGCTCCCCCCCCCCCCCCCCCCCCCCCCCATCCCTGAAAAATACCCCAGATACGCCACTGTGTAATTCATCGAGTAATCTAGTTTAATAGATAAAATTATCATAAATGACGGTCACCGAACGATTTGCTTGATATTATGACTCAAATCAGATGAATTTCATGAGTTGCCTTACCATTATCTACGCATCCCAGCAGTTCAATTCTCGCGCCAGTTCTTCGACGTTCTGCCGCTGATTTTGTCGCTACTACAGGATGCAGACGAACAAATGTCGCTTTAAATTGATGGTGAAAAATCAGCAGACGACGGCATGGCTGTGGGTTGCTGAATTCGGTGGCTTTTGCTTCTGTTTTGTTAAGAATTACGTCATTTGTTGGCTGATATGTGCTGCATTGGTCCGTCTATTAAGGTAAGAATGTGTGGAATGTAAGCTTATCCATGTCGGGATTCCTAGTGTTAAACATTTATGCCGTTGCCTTTTCAGTAACTCAATCCGGGGACTCAAACATGCACTTTTAAGTGCCTTTCAAATAACTCAAACATGCACTTAAAAAACTAAAAAGATTTACCATCTACATGAACATGACGAAAGTGTTGATTGCTGCACACAAATATACTTACCTCTTCATTAAAGTAGATGTAAGGTGTCCACTTAATACCATTCTTGCTGTATGTTATGAAAAACATATCGATCGATATCCATCCAACGTCTCGGTCAAGAATTCCTTCAATTATCAGCCCAGATATTATCACCTGCTCGTCAAACGAAACCTGTAACCACGGATCGTTGTCTTCTACGTGAGGCATCCAGTAACTATCATTATGAAGTCGAGCAAAATGTGGCTGTCTCGGATTGTCCCAATAACTGGAACCCGTTATTTGATTATCGGAAATCTGGTGGCTCTGCATACCCAGTGGCATTTCACAGGCTCCTGGGTTTTGAGTTTTGAATTAAAAGCATGACAAATAAGCAATGCGGCAGAGGGCATTTTGACAGATTATCTCCGGAAAATATGGTCGTCTATCGAACGCTTTTTAAATATGTTAACGACACAACAGCATCTTACGACCGCTTTCATAAGCTAGAAAATGGTGACAAATTTCTTACCTTTGATTGAGTCTTGCAAACTGTCTGTTTCTCCTGTCGGTTGAAATTGAGGTAACATCTGTTTACATTATTTATATTTTATTTTCTTGTGGGGAATTAATTTGTGACTAGTGGAGACATACTGGGCTACATTTGGATTAATTAATTCATGATTTGCCAAATAGATCATTATTTTATTTTATCCTATGTTATTACTCAATTCTATCCCAAAATGTGGGACTCTGAAAACGCACTGTTCAAATCTGCCATGTTACAGAAAAACCAACTGGATGACACAATAATAACCATCAATCATCATAGTAAACGTGTTGTGTGGCTTTCCGAACAACCTAAGCAATCCAAAAGAAGTCAGCTATGGATATGGTCAGAATAAATACATTTAATATAATTTAATCCCTCAAACATCCCTTATAGACTGAGCATGTGTGGTCTAGTGGATAGCACGCAGGACTCACAATACAAAGGTTGTGCGTTCTAGCCCCACCAAGGCTCAAGATAAGAGGGCGCTGGGTGATTTTTACCCCTCGGACCTTCTGCCAAAGCGCCCGGTAATGCTGAAATTAAACAACCGAGCGCTGAAGGCCTATTTGATTTTAATAAAAGATTAGCTCCCGGTAGACTAAAAGTAGCTCCCAGTTCTAAAACAACTGTTATCTTGAGCGTTGACTGCCTCACTACGGCCAACATGTTTGTATTCTTGTGCAAGGTACTAAGTCTCAATTTCCTCGTCGCCAAGCGGTATTTGAGGAGCTGTTAGGGTATGAAAATCTAAGTAGTGCTGATAGGCTTGTGCACTTGTTGACCGGTAGCCGTTAAGTGTAGCGACCAAAGGGTTCTGATATCTAAACTGGCAGCGATAATAATTGGTTAAATAACGCTTTGGGACTGTGCTTGAATTGTGGAAAGCGCTATATAAGAGCGGTAATATTATTATTATTATTATTATTATTATTATTATTATTATTATTATTATTATTATAATACCTTTTTAGATTAACCTACCTTTTAGGTGAAGTTCAATTTCATGTATTCCTCCTAAAATGAAAATAAAATGGTTAATATGTGAGTACAAAGAATATCGTTGAAACAGTATTTCTTGTAAAACAGGCTCATTAAAATATATCTAATAATAACTAAATTATCCATTATCTTAATGCAGAATGCAAACTTACCTGTCACTGGCTTTTTACAGACATATGTGAACAGCGCATAGCATTTGTTATCATTCCAGGTTCCATCAGCGTACATTTCTAAACATTCTTCTTTTGGCGGGACATTGTTTGGTTGATTCTCTCTCCAATTTGTAAAATTCAGCTGCGATTTTTGAAGGGAAAAAATACAATGATATGTTATTCCTACTTCAGGAAAGATAATTGATTTGGGGTTTTCTCCATTATGTTATGAGTTGGAATCACGTATCAAAGAATTCCGGTGTATGTAATAACTTTGACCATCTCCCTTCTGTGAGCGTCCTAGCTGTCATAGACTTACACAATATAAGCCGTAAACAGTCCAGGCAAATGACCAAATCTGGAAATCGGGATTGTTTTCCAAATCTAGAAATATAGTGATCAACTAATTTTGCAGGTAGTTATTTTTGTTAAATTTGAAAATGCTTTAATTTTGTGGCTACTTTAACATTTCGCGAATCGCAACCAAACAAACATACCATTATAAATACACTGCCATTTTTTAAGGTTATTATTTTCGCGAATTTTTGCGAAATTAAATTGTTCACGAAATTAACAGTTTTCTGCACGGGGACGACCTCATTTTAAGTTTTGACAAACTATTTTTTGGTAAATCATGCTATGATAAATATTGATAATAACCTAAATTATCACCGTGGCGTTTTAATTTTGATCAGGGCATTTTAAAAATAAAGGAATTAATTGATTAATTAACTAATTTTATTAAGCATTAATCAGTGGAGAAATAGTCATCGGGTAATAATTTTTTGCTTTTCATTAATTGGTAGGTATGTCTAACCAACTTTTAAATTTAAAAAGTACAAATAATTGCTGAAATCTATGTTTTAATCAATTTTATACATACTATTGATGCATGCAATATAAAACACGTGCATTCAAGGTAGGCCTAGCATTTTCTACCATGAAGGATTAATAGTTCATGACAACGGGACAGTTTTTCGCGTTACGTCTGGTATGCTTGATGTCCGGTGAAATACATGTCAATATCTTGAGAACGGGTGAATCATTCACCAATATTAAAGGCACCCATTGACATTTCGGCGATGAGTCGATAATCGGGAAATTCAACTTTGAAATAGGAATAGAATAATTTTAGCATGCCATCAACGGATTTGTGCCGTACCAGGATTCGATGTTAATGGGATCCACCTGAAGGATTAGAAATTTGACAATATCCTCAAATAGGTCTCCCATGAGGATTAAAACATCAAGTAACGGTTACATGAAGATTAAAACATCAGGTAACGATTAAATGTACATGTACAGGGTGAGTCAAACAAAGGTGTACTCAAAGTAAAATAAATATTTGAAATATTTCTTTTCTTCTTACCAAAATATGAAGGCAACCAGAATAAATAATAACCCTATACAATACTGTTGTATATGATTTATTATTATTATCATTATTAAACAGCATTTATATAGCGCCTTTTATAAAAATGACCAATGCGCTGTACATGGAAGAAATACACACATGATTAAGTAATACCCTAACACAATAATAGAAACATTGGAATTTTAAAAAGCAAGAGGTGAAATATAATAATATAGATGATACAAACGTACATTCACATTCCCCCCCCCCCCCCTCCCCCCTCCGCTCCATTCCACACCTCACCCTACACAAACCCTCATATTGGTACATGAACTCCACACACACATTTTGAATAATGACTGACTCGTCATTCATGAGTTTATTGCAGACAAAATTTCCAATACATCTTCGTAAATACGTCACGAGTGTTACTGAGAAATAAAAGCAAATTTGCAGCATTTTCGTTACATTGATAACATAATCAAACTTTATGTATTTGGAAATTATTGCAACCAACAAGTAAACACAACTAAAGACTCGAAGAAATATATTTATAAATCGTCAGAATCTATACAGTTCCTTCTCACCTCTGATCCATCCTGCCACACAAAATTATCAGGTTCCATCAAGTCATCAAGGCCTAGCCATATAGATTCCGGTGTAGCGTGTACATCTATCGAGAAAAAAACACGCGATGGAATAGATGTTGGTGGATGGTGGTTTTTTTCGCGGCATATGATTAGGTGCGCAATAATATTGATAACGCGCTCTCAATATGAAGTTTAATAGTTGTGAAGTTTAATAATCACGAGGTGTTTTTCTTTGCCGAAATCATATATCTTAGATGCCTAATATTATGTTCTTTAAAACACCTACACTCTCACATCCCAACCACAAATGAAAATCTACGGTCATATAATATATATGACAATTTATGTCTCATCATAGGGGGGGTGGGGTACCGCGCCATTTTGTCCCGAAGCAATGGTCATGACGTCATATTTTGGTCGATTTTCTGAACTTTTGTATTGGATTTACGTGCAAAATATATGCCCTTGGCAGCATACTTTCCCGGGTGTGTGGGTGCACTTTAAATTTCAGATGTTCTAAAATGGACAGATATCTAACCAATTTGATAAAAAAACACGATCCACACACCCCAGAATTGCAAAAAAAGCATAAAATAAGTCCACTTTTTTGTGCCTTTGAACAGAGTGGCGGCCGGGATTGTAGAATTTAACACAGTGCATTAACCAATGACCCATGATATAAATAAATTATTTGCGATGAATATTTCCAATTAGCACGGTTAGTGTAGTGGATTGAAAGTCGACATGAGGAGCGAAAGGTTGTGGGTTCGAGCCCCATTAGGAGCACTTTTGTTTTATATGCTGGATTTGCTTAGCATCATATGTATGCTTGCCCACGCGGACACCACACTGCTGGCGTTCACCGTATCAGTTACGCCATTTTTTTCTCTCGAAAATGTCAAAAAAAATTACCGTTCTTTTAAAAATAAGGATTATAATCAAATTACAAACACATTTTGTGCGAGAGCAACACACACATTTGGCAAAAATGGCACAATAAAAATCCGTTCGTTATAAATAAATGGACATGGTTAAATAATAAAACAATTACAGTCGTGGATCTCTGTGGCGTGCGTAGGTTGGCCATGTCGTTGGCAATCGGAAATCACGGGTTCGAATATTCAATTTATTTTTCTATTTTTTAAACTTGATGGTAGATTAATGTAACATCATTGTTATGTCAATTTTTATCAATTATAAATGCCGCCCATGCGTTTATAGTTTTCTTTTTATTTATTTATCTATCATAAATGTATCCTTGATTTATTTAACTTTGTATCTAAACAATTAAAATGCGTAAACAATTATATTATTGCTCGATAAATAGAGTGATTTAACTTGAGTTCAGTTTGATACTATTATAGCAAAACTTGTTGTAAAACCATTTTACCAGTGTGTCCAACAATTTCTCCTTTGCACACTTGGTAATACATTCAGAGATGTCACTTTTAGCTTGTTATAGCTAGGCTCAATTATAAGCAAGTTTGCGACCGGGTTTGCGACCTCTATGATTTTAGGCTGGTAACACAATCCCACAGTGCATTTCGTTAAAACAGTGTAAATTATTTTTCCACGATACGTATCACGTGATAACCACGATCGATTTCGCAAAATATTGCAAAATAGCGCGGTACCCCATCCGCCCCCCCCCCCCCCCCCCCCCCCCCCCCCCTAGTCTCATCATTAGCGTATTTCCCGGGGAACAGTGCCCTCTGACGGCTTTGACTGGGAAGACCAGCTCGAACTACAGGGCTAAAAAGAGTTCGATTTTATTTTATTTCTCGTCTGAATGGGAACACATTTAAAACATCTAAATCTGACATGCTCCTGATGTGGTATAGAAAGGCTTTATTTGAAATATATACATTATTTGATTGTGTTATTTCTCTATAACTGTATGTATGCAAACCATACATGTACATACATTCAATGTATCCAAGCTCGTCCTTGCTATTAACGCTGGAGAGTGTTGCCCCTAGCCTTTGACAAACCGCGGTAGCATCTGTGTAATTCTTTGCATTTTTCGACTCTACTTCCACGTAGTATAGATTGTCTTTCCAATAGTACCATTTCTGAAGACATCCACCTGTCCAGGAAATAAAACATAATTTGCATTGATAAAAATGAAGTAAGACCGGAAGGCGAATGGATCCTACCTGGCGTATAGACAATATTTTCGTTTGCAATGAGCGCATTACAGATTTTAGATTAACCCTAGACTAGGCGACCCGAGAGATTATATCCATAATCTCAATCACGCCATGCTTAAACTCCCTATTTTAGGTACGCTCATCGCATTGCCTGTCAACATCAGGTAGGACCCACTCAGCTCCGGTCTTGGCGGGTGTTGTAACCCCTTCACAATTCGACGCGATTTGAACTATTTACCCAACAAACCGCCGCGAAACTCCCGGATTCGATCCCGGTTCATACACACTGAGCTGATATGCTGTCAACGCTTGCCCGACAAGCGATTTCTTACCCACATGTACATTACATATAAGCTCAGACGATGACATCATCCAACCAATGCCGTAGCATGCATGTGAAGATAGTTCCTGATGATTTTGTATGGTGTATAGTGGCGTATGGGTTTAAAGAAATTGTATTTAGTGAACACTGTACATGTGCATTTTCTTCGTTCATGTTGTAAGAATATTAAAATATGATTACTATTATAATGCACAGCTTTGATCGGTAACCTTAACTTGGTTTAACCCAGTTCAGAATATAGCTGTAACCCTTACCGCAGAAGTTTTCATCGTTGTTGTACGGACAATCATATTTTCCGTCACACACTTCATCAAGACTGACGCAAACAGTGTCGGTACAACTGAACCCGGTTGAATTACCACAAGCATCTGCATGATGATATAAATATCAATACAAACAATTAATCACGAAGGCGAAGTCAAAACCACAAGTTGTAAATTGTTTACAGTATTACATGATGGTGGAGGGACCAAACAATCTGTGGCTGGAATGAAAGAAGCGTTGCAGTGGCGAATATAGGATTTTTTTCCGGGGGGAGATCAGAAATGTTCGTAAAAGGGTGCCCAAATATTTGTTTTCAGTCAGCTCAGAAAACTTGAGATAGTCGTCATAATGCCTATACACACTATACATCCGGAGAATGGGCGGACATAAATAGGGCTTGGGGAGGGCCAGGGGCGTAACTAGGTATTTCAATTGGGGGTGGGGCGGGGGGCTTCAGGGGGGCGTGGTCTCTGACTGGGGGAATCTAATGGGGCGCCAGGATTTAAAAAAATTGGTGGGCAAATTGGGGGAAATATATATTTGTGGGGGCAAACGCGCGTATAGCGCGCGAAAATTGTTGCCTTTTAACATCAAAATTACCTAAAATTAGCTTAATTTGGTCAAATTCCACTCTAATTGAGTGAATATTCACTCTTCAAAGGATTGCCTACAGTGATCACTCTAATAGTGTGAAAATCACTTCTTGAAAGAGTCGAACCATTTTCACTCCAAGAAAGAGTGAATTTTGTTCACTCCAGGAACGAGTGAATGTTCACTCTTCGAAGAGTGCCTACAGTGATCACTCCATTGGAGTGAAAAAAGTGAATATATAAGGAGTGAATTTCACTCATTTAGAGTGAACTTCACCCTCATTGAGAGTGAACAATAATGGAACATGTTTTACTTAATCACATTTACATGAATAACTTGCATTTCAATAAAAAAAATTGAATAACAAACAAAGGGTCATTTTATCCAAACAATGCTTACCTTTTCTCGACCAAGCTGTCATTCGGGAGGGAAACGATATCATAAAGGGTTCAACAAAAGAAAGTATACCACTTTGTTTATGTCATTTTGAGTAACTTTCAATTTGTTTTTGACCAAACAGGCTAAATAGGCATTTAGATCAATCTATTAGGCGTAATTTGATACAAAATTTGCCTCCTAACAACAAAGATAAACCATGATTAGCACCATTTAAAGGAAAATATCCAATTTTCAAAAGTCGCATTTCCAATACACAGCACGAGAAGATTTGGTTAATCTGTCCATGTTCTCCCCATCCATAACATTCCTTTACATTCAAATCCATCACCCATGCATCAATTTACATTTGAATTAGCCCGCGCATTGAGGGATATGCGCGGTGATCAGTACGGGATAAATACGGCATATGTGTGTGTTAAAAATGGCCTATTCTTCTCGTGCTGTGTATTGGAAATGCGACTTTTGAAAATGGGATATTTTCCTTTAAATGGTGCTAATCATGATTTATTTTTGTTGTTAGAGGGAAAATTTGGTATCAAATTATGCCTAAAAGATTCAACTAAATGCATATCTTGTTTGTTTGGACAAAAACAAATTGAAAGTTACTCAAAATGACATAAACAAAGTGGTATACTTTCTTTTGTTGAACCCTTTATATCAACATGATATTTCTATATATAAAGTATCTAAATTTACTTTCTATGGTGTTTATCGATGATGTTTTCACGCGTAATTAATGTAATTTATATTTAATCAATATTTGGACTTTAAAATTATTGCAGAAACAATTTACAATGATATCATCATTAATTATCACTTCAATCATGTTTAAATTTAATAAAATAAAGAATATTTTGAGTTTTTGAATATTTTTCTATTTGATTGTGTTCCGGCTCTCAAATTAAATCTGGGACAACTGATCACTCGCACAGAGTGAAAAGTCACTCGACACAGAGTGAAAATCACTCTTTTCGAGTGACAATAATGTCACTCTGAACAACGAGTGACATTTTCACTCTTACATAAATCTGGTATACCTCATAAACCGCACAGAGTGAAAAGTCACTCGACACCGAGTGAAAAATCACTCTTTACGAGTGACAATGACTTCACTCTGAACAACGAGTGACATTTTCACTTTTTTACATTAAGAGAGTACAACCAAACAAAGCGATTTTGTCGCTGACGTAATTATTAGTATGCCTACTGGTAAGAAACCAACCAACAAAGAGATCATTATGTTCCCAGCCCTTAACACTTTTGGACCGGTGATTTTAACATTTCGCCGGTAATAAATCATCTAAGATGTTGTCAACCGCTGACTATGTGGTCCATTTTCAGGGTTATGAAGGTTAGTTTATGCCCTTGGGGCATAATTATGTCCTTTGCAGTCTTTTAATTGGACCACATAGTGGGAAATAGACCCATCCTTAGATGATTTATTACCGGCGAAATGTAAAATCACCGGTCCAAAAGTGTGAAGGGACTGGGAACATAATGTGAAAAACAATTTCTGTACATATTAATAACCACAAGTCACCATCCCCTGCCGATACATGTTTTCAGAAATAACTAGCAGGACAACGTGGTCAA
Source organism: Ophiura sarsii (assembly GCA_035610835.1). Classification (NCBI taxonomy): domain Eukaryota; kingdom Metazoa; phylum Echinodermata; class Ophiuroidea; order Amphilepidida; family Ophiuridae; genus Ophiura; species Ophiura sarsii. The sequence goes on along the minus strand of CM069445.1, from coordinate 45,300,524 downwards.
AGACCCCTTTTCTCACAGAGTATCTATGGAAAATAAACGACTCGGCACTCTCAATTGAACGGCCCTCTCACGATTCCCTCTAATTATAAAATCGATAAAATCTTTGTATGCAACTATTTTGTAAGGGATGTATTCATTAACGGCATATTACAAGACAAGTTTTAATTAGTTTCGTTTATATACCTTTGTATTTAAATTGCATTGCCTACATTGATTTGAATCGATAAGGGATCGAATAGGGATTTTCCCTAAATAGCTACTAAATTAATTGCTAACAATATTTTCATTCAAACTTGGGTGATTATACCATAACAATGCTTTTACACGGCCTTGGTTTGTAGACGGCCTCGGTTTGTGACCGCAAACAATCTGTTGGGAGATGGAATGACCATCAATGACACAAATTGCATTTGATTGATTTCTGTGATTTGAGCTCTTAATTTGTGGCATTGTATCCTCCTGCAACTTGTCCAGCAACTTTCAAAATCATTTGGTAAATTGGTGATTTCCCATCTGCCGTTTTAATTCTGTTTTACAGTTGGATCTAAATAATGATCGATAATACAGGGTGAGTCAAAAAGAGGTTGTACTGGAATGAATATTTGTTTAAAAATAGACCAAACATATTTGACAAACTAATGAGACACGTATTCAACATACAGGGTATCCCAAAAGTCTATGCACGACTTTGAAGCTTTGTAGTTCACAAAATATAAGTCGTATTGAAAATATGAATACATATTTAGAAAGAGAAGATGTGCGAAATAATGTTGATACCAAACATTGGAGTAACATCTGTTTGTAATGCCAACCTAGAAGTAAAATATGTATTACTGCAAAAATATAATTATATACTTCGGAAATAAAGTTCATAAATCCATACCTATTGAGATTAACAAAAAGACGGGTAGAGTTGGTTACACGGAAAGTGACCCGTCAATTGTTATATTTAAACTTTTACATTACAGTGATCCCATCATAATAACAAACTATATCACACATAATTTTTGTTTCTATAGTTAAATCTAGTTTAAATGTTTTCCATTTATAAAGAGACGTGTGCTAATGCAAAAACACAGACCTAAAAAAAAAAGAATAACGTAACAGAAAAGTGAACACTCACATCACACAGCTGTCAAACAAATTTAAACTTACCGGAATATTTTAATGCTGCTTGAAGGCCTCATCGAAGGTTGTTTTACCCATTTAGAATATGTTCCTGTGTTCAAAGATTTATCCACCAACTTCAGAATGGATATTCTTCCTTGTGCGCGTTTCACTTTGAAATGTTATCTGAACTTTTGTTGAGTAAGTTGAACTGAATTTGTTTCAGCGTAGAACCATACAATTTGTATTCGCTTATCTATGCTGTAAACCATCTTGAATGAAGACTTTTTCTGTGCAATGTTGTCTACTACGCCTATTTATGTTGTGAGTGACCGAGTTTGGCAAGGTAGGCAGTGAACTGTGACTAATGCGCAACGTTGCTTTCATACCGTTAATGTATGCGCACCTGATTTTAGCAACAATGTGTGGTACTTGATGGGTGGGTCTGGCACACGGCCAAAAACTTTCAACAAGTTTTATATTGTTGTGGGTTCACCAATAGGGTTGTGTTTGGTATCAAAATAATTCCCCAAATCTCATCTATCAACATATGGTTAAATTTATACCATATTATTTTTATTTTATGAGATATGACTCTTCAAAAACATGCATAGACTTTTGGGACACCCTGTATGACAAAAGAAATCGTCGGAATCGATCAATTACATCAGGAGCTATGTCTGTTTTAATAAAAGAACCCCATGTTATAGTTATCCACGGAACGCCTAATTCTCTTGATATCTACCCACTGCAAGTGGGCAGCAAAATGTACACACGGTCATTATTATTCAAATCAGATTAAAGCCCGGGAGTTTCAAACACAGGTGGGAAGGGTGTTCATAAAATAAATAATCAGTGACTACATTAAGACTTTAACCTTCTCTTTTTGACAAATTCTATGATTTTGCATTATGAGGAATAAAACAATTACTTCCTGATATGATGATGAGTTTTAAACATTTTCTTTACTTTGTTATGTTTTACGTATCGGTGGACAGCTAACAAAATGGGTTCTTTTAGTAAAATAGCTATAACTCTGGATAGGAATCATCGATTTCAGTCATTCTTTTTTTCAGATGATCGGAAGAATATTTTCGTCAAAATATTGCTTGAGTTTCAGGTCAATTTTCTTTTTCTTTCTCAGAAAAAAATATTCAAATCCGTTCAACTTCTTTTTGACTCACCCAGTTCATATTGGCGATGATTTTTAAAATGGCGATTGTAGCTACGACAACATTGTCTTGCTGATTGTAAACAAGTAAATTATATTTTCCTAATATTTTGATATCAAAGTACTTTAGGCCTCAGGAATGTGGATCATAAAGTTCCAACGAGAAACTTCACTATACCGTATAATTGGTGATATGTTGAGACCTAACGTACAATTCATCCCTAGTTTTAATCAATTCTTGATCATTTTTGCAGATAAACTGGCGACATCTGACACTCTGAGTGTCCTTTCTTTTCATTTTAGCAAGTTAAATAAGAATTCTTGAACATAGCGGGTAATTTTAAATTAGTCACGTGTTTAGCTTAGAATGTCATATTATACACCTCAATTTTGATGCGAAATGGTAGAAAAGGAATACAATTTTCTAGGAGAGGCATTGATTTGAAATCTTATGATTGACACATTATGATTCTATGCTTCCCAATATCTTGAATCACATCGTAGGTACTTCATATCAAGAATAGTAACAAAGTTTTCTCGTGCCGGTGCCCAAATTGATTTTCTTTCTAATTTAATTCTCATCTATACAAGAAGGTTCAAAACTCTAAGAAAAAATGATGATCAATATGTGTCACTCGTTTAGATGGCACGTTTGAATAGCCCGCTTTTTGCCTGGGTAGTTTAAATTCATGCATGGACGCATGATATTTCGGGATGTGTTTTTCCACATTTTGAAGTACATTATACCGCAGCGAAACCAATAGCATCTATAATGCCGATATCGTCGTTATTGGTCCATAGTGGTTCCTCTAATGCTAAATATAATTTGTCCAAATCAATAACGATCGGTCAATATTTATGAATACTAATCGGTATACAAATTATGTAGAAAAAAATCAACAGACGATGTTTAGTTCCATTTTCCTTATCAGACTCATCACTATTCTTTCGAAATGCATACCACCCAAAGCCTTGCAGCTAATTTGTTTCTGTGATATATTTCAAACAACATAAAATATTGAATTACAGAGCCTACTGTACTTTCGCATTTTAGAAGTGTTACTTAAACGCTTTCCACGCGGCAGACGTCTGCAGAGGATAGTTCCAAAATGTCACAAAATGTTTCAAATGTATTGCCATTCATCGCCATTTTTTGAAATCAGCATGTGAAATTCATTAAAATAAGTACAAACATGTCTAGTATTTGGCTCAGTTATTCTTGAGATATTTAAAAGTTGGCAAATGTTTGTGAAAAATCTGTTTTGTATATGGTTAAACTAATGAGGTAAACTTCTAAAAGAATTATGCTTGGTGTTTTTTCCTACGATGGTGACGTACATGACGTAGCAAAATTGCAAAATGAGTAAGTTTTGGCTCATTTTTGGTCTTATAACCTCACTTTATACCATATTTAAAATATTTTCACCAACCATAATTTCATCAAACAATATTCTCACCTGCAACATAAGTCCCAGAACTCCACGTCACGCACATCAAGAGAACAAATACAAATGTATAGAAATAAGTCATACTGTTGATTGATTCCACGAACAGACGCACACAATTCCATATTTCCCAAACAAATGGATAGATTTTGAAATGCGATTCGCTTTATAAATGCATACAAGTGAATAAGACGACTGTCACTTTGGATGATAAGTGAAAACAAAGCAATACTGGTGGTTTAACCAATCACAAAATCAGAAGCATTCAAGGAAACACGATAAGTGATGATCAACGCAATTTTGCTAGGGTTTGTATGAAATTGTCACAAAATATCAAATCAATTTCAAATAAGAGTATAAAGGTATTTTCATCAACGTTTCTTCTTTATATTTCAAGGTTACCGTGATACGTTTTAAAAATTGAGTAAAAGTAAGAAAATATCCGCCGGATTGCATTTAAAATTTGATATAAGAGAAAAACAACACTATCAAAAATCCCCTTCTATATAATTGGTTGGATCTAAACTTTCAGAAAACGGAATTTTTTAAAAGGTTCTAAAGGGAATCAAATTATGGTCTTGTTGTATTACAGCTTCTGAAAGAGAGGAAAAAGCAAAAATATGTTTTTGTTTTCACCTTTTTCCCATTTAGAAATGTTATTATCTGACTATGTTTAAATACCACATCTTTTGAAATGGAACATTTCCTAGTCCTGAACAGGGGCCAACTCATTTTGTCTTTGCCATTCATTTTGTCACTTTTAGATAAAAAGATCGGCCCAAGAGGTCTGTCTTCCGACTAATTGACAGAATTGCACACATCTCTATCATTATACTTCCGATCTGATCGAAACAAAGTTGAAATACTGGTAAGAAACCACAAAACAATAACGAGATGAACAACCATCTTTAGTAGATTCAAAAATATTGGCGGATTGGTTGTTGATTTGACCTATTCTATTTAACGTTGGAGAAACCCCAATGGACCTAAATCTAAATCTAAATCAATACTCAATAAAATTGCTTAAAGCAACATCTAATTGAGAAAAACAAAATGGCGAATGATGAGACAGACCAAATGAACTTAATCTACGTTACACGCTTATTTACACCGGTTTTGAAACTTTCAATGGTTTTTGAATCTAAGACGGATGAAGGGAGGTTGTTCCAATCACGACGATGTCGGCATCGTTCAGATACTAATGGCATGATTTGATTCACTGCGTGCGATGAAATGGAATTCAACGCATTGAAGCACCACATCCCCAAAATATCATGCGTTCGTGCATGATTTTAAACTTCCATGAAGCAAATAGCTTCAAATCTTAACAAGTGACACATTTCATCAACATTTCTAATCCTTGTATAGATGAGGATTATAATTATTAGAATGATAATCAATTTAGACAACGGCCAGAAAACACTTTGTCACTATTCTAGGTTCGTATTCCCTAAGATGTGATTCAAGACACTGGGAAGCATAGAACCATACGCGTCAACAATCAGATGATTACTGCCTCCCCTCAATTGGAAGATGGTCATGTGTTTTCAGCTCGCCTCCTTTCGCGTTACACACAGTTTGGCTTTCTTGACATGATTTTAACTTTACACGTTTATATTTGCTTGTATACCCCCTGAGGTAGTAAAAGTATACATTTTCTGAAGGGAAATTGCATGAGGAAACTAAATATGCCATTGAAATTATAGTACGATTAAGGACTAAAATGGTATGATCGGAAATGTTCGGGAAAATATCAGAGTTTTTTAATTTTTAATTTGAGATCCATATATTTTTTATACCTACCCCTATCATTATTTACTTTACATATTTAAATTCCTCATAAAATTACCCATCAGATAATATATAATTTTCAAAATTACTACGTCAGTATGGTAATTATACCGGCTAGTGAATATCTCAATTTTTTATTTTATACATATTTTTAGAGTTTTCAGAAATATTTGTTAAGGATGAACTCGTCCCTGATCTAAACTACATTTATGAATTCCTCTAGTTACAAGCTTTCCAAAAATGTATACTTTTGTTATCATAGGTTGAAAACTTTTTCTGTTATAGTCATTTTTATAAATCCGGTAAATTGAGGCTGATTATTCATGTTGACTGTGTAGCGAATAAAAAGAAAGCTGATGATCATGGTCTTATCCATAATTAATTAGTTGTTACAAATAGTTGACAAGTCTGTTGAACCACATATTTGAAGAATACTAAATATCCTATAAAATGGGACCAAAATGGTGTTTGTAATATTAGGGGATGACTAGTTATTGTAAAAAGAATTATCCCTATTGAGTTTGTACAGGCGGCACCCCTTCCAGCACGACCCCTGGTCCCCAAACTTCAAACAGCTGTATCTCCCCTTCTGCATTAGCTATACCAATGCCATTTTGCGGGCATATAGCTTGTTATTAGGGCTTTAAAAAAACGATACCAAATGTGTTAAGATAGCTTTTGTGGTTTTAAAAATATTTGTGGAATATGACAGCATGAAACTAAAAAATGTAACAGCACCACCCTATTGGGAGGCGAGTTCATAACGCGCCCTATACTGAAATGGTAAACCGGCCAAAATCTGTAAAATCTACTATAATAAGGTTTTTAGAATTGTGTGTTTTTTGTTGCTGTTTCGTTACAGCCTGTATATATTAATAACCACAATTCACCATCTCCTGCCGATACACGTTTTCAGAAATAAGCAGGTGTGTTCGGGCATGAGAGAAAACAGGAGGACATTGCCCTTCATAAATCAACAACTATCTGGCCCTTCAAAATTTTAGTATGACTTATAGCACGAGGCAGCGTAGCTGCCGAGAGCTATAAGGATTTAATAGCACTCATCGACAGTGCTAGTATTAGTGATGATTTATGTGGCAGAACTTTGCTCTACATACCCCTGCACAGTAGGACACTGACAGAACTTAGAAGTTTTGATTCAAGCAACACTGATCAAGATAAACAATCATCTACTAAACACACACACACTAAATTGGGATATAATTAATCAGGCTATTTACGATGTCAAATTTACAGCACTCTGAAGCTGTACGATAAGTGAAATTTGTGGAACTCTGGACTGGCTGTCGGGCTGGCTGTATATGTGCTATTATTTACAGTATAGTACAATGAACGATTCGACACACTCAACTCAACTCAACTCACCGGCCCTCTCACGTTTCCCTCCAATTATAAAATCAATCCGTAAAATCTCTGTTATGGAAAAAGGGATGCATGTACCGTCATATGACTAGACAAGTTTTGATTAGTTTCATAGCTTTGTATTGAAATTGCCTACATTGATTTGAGATGATATTGGGATCGAACTGCAAATTTCCATTAATAGCTACATTGTATACTTAAAATTAACAAAATGCCAACAATATTTGTATTCAAACTTTGGGTGATTTATACCGTAACAATGCTTTTACAGAAACAAAACAGTATTACAATTCTGACGGCAAACAAGCTGTTGGGAGATGGAATGACCATCAATGACACAAATTGCATTTGATCGATATCTGTGATATGAGCTTTTAATTTGTGCGTTGAATCCCAATAACGCTTGATAATAACAATTACACAATTTCTACAAGAAATAAACAACTGCTGCCAAGTGTAATTACAAACTCCTACATGCTAAATGCGAATGACCTAAGAGGACATTACATTCCTTCGATGTTTTTGGTTTGGGTTTTTTTCTTTAATCTATACTGACAGATGATTCACCTTTTTTTCGTTCTTTTAATTTTAACCAACAATCCTATTAATCAAATGCATATAAAAGTAGACATTTTTTTTAATGAAATGGATCAGAGAATCAAAATTTGGCGGCAATTTTGACCCAAAATGTTGAATTTGTTGTTATTGAGAAAATCACAAAAAAATCACTTTTTAACCCACTTACAAAGCTTTAAATAGGTATCGAACCTTAAAGGGACATTAAGTGGTTTTGAAAATTTTAAATGTTTAAAAATTTACTTCAGAATTCAAGATGAACATTAAAAATTGCCATTATTGTTGTTTCTACTAACAAAAACACAGCAAAACTTGATTAAAACAATATCATCGCTATTTATTGAAAAACGCCCTCTATGCAAATATGGTTCGCGTTATGTATCACGCGTACTGCAGGGGAATACTGCCGGACGTAAAATGCTCGTCGCGGCTGTACGAGCATTTTTGAATCGACGTTTTCTTGTACAAAGAGGGCTGATTTTTCTTAATCCTTATAGGTATAAGTTCATACATGTAATACAATTATAAAAATATACTAATCCCAGTTTTTATCATAATTGAGGGCGCAGCCTCCAACACATCTCTTAGTGCCCCTTTAAGGACACATCATGTAATTTACAACACTAAGTAGTTTGTGGGTGGGGGGAGGGGGTTAACATTTGAATTAAGAAAATAATAATATTAACTGGTTTTGCAAGTGTGGTTGTCGTGTATTTAGTTGCTTTTGAATTGGACATCTTTGCAATCTTACTATAAATCTGGAAACGGTGTGAATTTGTTGTGTGGGGTGTGGGAGTTTTAATCAAAATGTTACCTAATTTGCAAGAAAGATAGAGAGGAAAATACGGGAAGTGTTATAAAGTATATTCCAGTGAAATTGATTAACAATTGGTTCAAAAATCAGCAAGAAATGCTCGAATTTAGCTCAAACAATACCATTAGAATTGCACGATGTTGTGGGTTGCGCTTACTATACTGCGTTATAATATCGTGGTAACGCGTCGCGTGCATGCTTTCGCATGGGCGCGCTGCCGCGGCACTATACGCGCTCCTACACACAACGCCGTGCGGGCGGGCAAATAAATATAAGACACACAGGCCTATAGGGGTTATATAATGATATTGTATAAGTACCATTTTGTGGGGTTAATAAAGCAACCTGGTTTGAGGGTAGGGGTTAAAAGCCATATGAACCACTGGACCGAATTAATGCGGTTTGAGAAATAGGGGATTAAAAACGTAATGTGGCATAATCATAGATTTATAAATAAACTGCGCCAATAAAGTATCTAAACACTTACAAATGGTCAGATTTATCGGAACCTGAAATAGTATGCAAAAAAGTAATTAATTAACTCAATTCACAGTTATCTTCTGCGCATTTTGACACCTCTTTTGTTGCGCTACGATGTTGTTTGGCGGATTTATGGGCACTTGAGTGGCTTAAGGTCGAATTCAAAAGTTGCAAAAGCTCCTATTCACCCCAATTCCAGAAAGGAACTCACACAAGCATCACACAGAGACTAAATCAAGACAAAAGACACCAGTTTTATTAATTAAAGATTATTGATTTAAGCCTCCCATCTCTGACCCTTTTGTTTTGTTATTGACAATTAATGCTGATGTTCATCGCAATTGATTTATCTAACACGCCTAAACAAATCATTTATAAAAGGCGGGCAAAAATAATACTGATCTTATTTTGCTCCACGTCTATGGAACTCTCGACCTGCCTCACTCCGCAATTGTTCTACTATTCATAAGTTCAAAAAGGCTCTCAAATTTCATCTGTTTCCTAAGCATTAATCCCCCGCCTCACGGATTCCATTCTGTTTTTAGCTTTGTATATTGTGCTGTCATATTTTGTGTATGTATAGGCCCTTTTTACTTTGTACAGTATAATAATATGTTGCAGTGTTATTGTGTATTTTAAGATTTTACTATATATAAGCCACTCAAGTGCCCATAAATCCGCCAAACATCATCGTAGCGCAACAAAAGAGGTGTCAACATCGAATTAATTAATTATTATTTTGCATACTATATCAGGTTCCGATAAATCTGACCATTTGTAAGTGTTTAGATACTTTATTGGCGCAGTTTATATAGGCTATGTACAGTATAACGTATAACGCATGGGAGGGCCATGACGTAATGAAATAATGTGGTTAGTCTTGTAAGAATAAACTATGGGATATACACTGCCGCGCATAAGTATTTCTCCCCCTGGAAGCTTGCAAGTTATCACTGTGTTGTCAACAAAGTATTAAACCATCAGACCCAATTACCATTTCATTGTGTTCATTGTACATTGTATACCAATAAATGCATGTTTCCTCTTCAGATTCATGAATTAAAAGCAATACAATTCATGATTTTATCGAGCAAGTAAAAATTCCAATGTAAATCGCTGTAGTAAATCACCTCATGAATATCAATTAGCTCATTATCGGCAGTGTAACGCTATGGGAATTTTTAACTGAGATCAACTGGTGATGGAAAACTCCACGTGCAGAAATTTATAAATGATAATTGGCATGCGCGGTTTATTGGAATACCTTTAGAAGGAACCATTCCAGCTCTATCAAGTTATTTTTCTGTCGTCGAACTATGTTTTTGGCAGAAATTCTTTTTAAAACCAAATCATATCGGGCCGTAATAACGCAAGTTCGGCAAGTTGAAAAAGCACCGGGGACCCATTGACTGTAAATAAGTACTGTTAGAGTATGGACACAATAAGTATCCTATTCATCTGATTTGAATAGGATAGTCTAGCTCCCTATTGTTAGGGATTGAGAAGAGGCGGTGGCATAGTATAATAAAAAACCCTTTAAAGGGGAAGTGCTAGTACAAATGAAAGACTTTGATATTTTTTAGGAAAGCATTTGGTAGAATAATGACATGTAATTGGGTAATCAGTATTGGCACAAGAGCAGGCAGTGGACGTATTGGCAAATTTGGGCATGATATCAAGTAATGAATATGAAGACAAATTTGCAGTAGTTGTCCGTACTGTATATATGTGAAAATCAGACACAATTAGGCAAGATATCAACATTGAGCTTGTATTTGATTATTGTAGTAGAGATCTTCCGCTTAACAATGGTACTCTTTTTTTAAGCGGAGTTATATAATTTTTCAGTTATAGTCTTTATGAAAACTCCAAACTGAGATATCATCCTTTAAAGATGTACTTATAATGTACTAACGATGTACTTTTATTTTTATTTTTTTATTTTTTTATTTTTTGGTTTGAATTTTTAATCTGAAACTTTCACATTAATGTTATAAACACTCTGAAAATTAATTATTTACAAGAATCACCTCCAATTAGGGTTTGGGCTATTACTCAGTTTGGAGCTCTGCCCAATTCGTGAATTAAAAAGAAATTTGGAAGAAATGAAACGGTCATTTGATCTTGTTGTGTGCATTCATTGGCGGCGTAGCTACAGGTAACCCACCAAGGGTCATTCGGGGGGGGGTGCAATTAACAATTCAGGGGAGTTAAAGGGTTTTATATACTTATCTCCAATTTCATGGCGTTTCTCGTCGTGGGGAATCAATACCAATCCTAATCACCTGCAGCAGAGGCTTTGTCCCAGGACCTACCGGGCCGGGGCCCTTATGTAATGTGGGCCCTGGACCCCACGCCACTCTCGTGCCCCCGGGACGACAAGCCTCCTGGCTACGCCCATATGTCGCGAACAGTCCATGAAATCAATTGACTTCAAAACTCATAAAACGACCGCCAATTTTGTATTTATTTCATTAAGCCTACCAAAGAATGGAAATTAACTACCCAGTATGATTTGTTTGTGCAGTTATAAACAATATCTCCATCTTTGGCAAACACGAGAGTAAACATTTTAGAACCACCCTCTCCATAGGCTTTATTGGTATAAGTGTTGTAAAAATCAACACAGATTGTCAGAGGTATATTTGCTCAATAGTGAATTAAAAAGTACAATAGTTTTTAAACGGCTTTCGTTGAATAACAAAATAACAGACATAAGGGACGCACCATTTGATTTTCGGGGGAGGGGGGCATGGAAGTTGGGGTCGATCGGATTTTTTTTTTGGCCACCGAAGTAGGCGAAGAAAAAAAAATTTAATTTTTTTTTTTTAGCAAAGGCGGCACAGTGTTTTGTTTTTTTAGGTTTTACTGTTTTTCTTTACATTGAGTTGGGTGAGTTGGGTGAGTCATCTTTTTTTTCTTTTCCTGGTTGGTGGGCAAAGTTGTTGTTTTTTCCTGGATAGTGGGCAAAGTGGGGTTTTTTTAAATTCCATGCAACGCCCCCCCCCCCCCCCCCCCACCCCTGAGTATCTAATGGTGTGTTCCTAATGTACTTTTATAGACATTTGAGTCATAGTTCAATAATTACAGCACTCACAAAATTCCTAAGGTTACTTCCATGAGCCCCCCCCCCCCATTATTTTGAGAGTGTATTTATTACCTAGTAATTATATAAGTTAATTTTATGAGAACTGCATTATATATTTTGAAATTTGATGATTTATTCATCAGTTTGTTTGCTTCAAGCGCGATAGCAATCCTAACCTTAAATTTATGAGTGAGACTTGTATTTTAATATAGTGTGGACAACTAATGAATAATAATAATAAATAGGAATTCTTAATCATGTATTAAGTCAACCATTTTCTAGCCTTTCTTGACTTTCTATGCGGCTAGTTTTACCAGAGTGATATTACCTATTACACCTCCCTGGTTTTGCCATATAAAAAAGATTTTGCAAAAACCTTTTCTAAACTTTCAAAGTCTTATCTCAAGAATAACTGACCTAATACTAGACGTGCTTGTACTTATGTTAATTAATTTCTCATGGTGATTCGAAATATATGATGATGAAAGCCAATAAATTAAATACGTTTGTGAAACATTTTGTGAATTGTATTTTGCGTGTGCATAACCGCGCGCATGGACAGCGTTAATCTATTCTATATTTGCCTAAAATTCTCAGTTTGCTTCCCCCCTCCATTTCTTTACATTGCCACAAGCTAGTGGATATTTATCGCTTTGTTTACCTATCGGAGTAAATATACTTTACACAGGCTAGGCAAACAACTGCGGACAACATCTCAAAATTTCACCCCGGGCGCTAAACAACTGAACACATCTCTCGTCCAATCAAAGCCATGGACACAGATTGATTCGGCGGCGCTTGTAAGTGACCTGATGCAATACACAATAGCATCCAAGCGTCACACTTCTCGTTCAACCAATATACCCGTATGAGAGTGTCATTTGGCTGGACCCGTTCGATAATTATACCGATTTGGTCACGGTTTCCTGAACCAAGTGACTCGAAGTCATTATAAATAACGCGTACTTGGAATATTGATTTTGAATTCAGGCTATAAGAGCTAGCTATCGTGATAGCTAGCACAAAAAGAATTTATTATGTCTTGGTATGTTGTTTATTGAGCGGTCCTTTGAGAAGATGAAATAGTGGGAAACTCTACTGCTTTGAATCATTCTATTGATAACGTGGTTTTTAGGTCACTGGAGCAAATAGGTCAATGAACCACGTGCATGCACACTTTATAATTTTGCTGGTTCTTCATGTTATTTCAGCCCGATTGTATTGAAAATAATTTTAGATGTGCCTTAAATAAAGATGAATATCTGCCAAAAACATAAACCGTCGTCACAAAAATAACTTTTTTAAGCTGGAATGGTTCCTTCTGAAGGTATTCCAATAAACTGCGCATGCCAATTATCATTTATAAAATTTTGCACTTGGAGTCACCAGTTGATCTCAGTTGAAAATTTTCCATAGCGTTACACTGCCGATAATGATCTAATTAATATTCATGAGGTGATTTACTACGGCGATTTTACATTGGAATTTTGACTTGCGCGATAAAATTATGAATTGTAAAGCTTTTACATCATGAATCTGAATAGGAAACATGAATATATTGGTATAAAATGTACAACGAACACAATGAAATGGTAATGTGGTCTTATGGTTTAACACTTTGTCGACATCACAGTGATAACTTGCAAGCTTCCAGAGGGAGAAATACTTATGCGCGGCAGTGTAGCTTGGGGAGGATCTTAATGAAGAATGGTAAAGGAAGAAATATATGCGATAGGAATACTGGAGGAAAGGTAAAAGGTATGGTCAAATAACGCCCTCCCCCGTTATCTGTCTCTTTCTTCGTTTTTAAAACTGTATATCTTATGAGAGTTCATTGCTTACGTTTTTAAAGTATAGGCCCAAAGTGTGGGAAAGAGAAGAAAAGAAAGAAGAAAACGAGTTATCAAACTGAATATATATAAAATAAGTTCAGTGCAACTGCAAATCCCCGTCAAAACACCCGCAAAATGTTGACTAATTTTTGGCCTGTTCTCTGTCAACGCAGCGTGCGTTCAAATGAAGAATACGTTAAGACTGCGGACATGCAATGGCGTTTTTATGTTGAAATTAGCAAAACATACAGAACCCGCCGATTTGTGTCCATTCTGGCACGTTTTATAGTCATGTTCCACCGGAGTTCATTACGAAATTGACTAAAACTGTAGCACGAAAGTTGCCCCTGCATCGCGCTGGTTCCAGCGTCGGCAATAACCATATTTCCTTTTATCCTCATGCTCCCGAAAGTGAGATTCGTTATTTACAACTCATGAACTCAAGTTTTACAGCAATCGACAATTCATGAACTCAAGTTACTCATTAATCTCATCTGCTCGTCTGGCGGGACCCGAGCAAAGCGAGGGTTTCCAGCTAATATAAATAATTAGTTTTAGTAGTAGGGTAACGTCTTTCAAATAACGTATGGGATAATACGAAAGTATCGACATGTTATCGTGTATGCAATTGGGAATTCAGAAGAAACGCCATGAATGATGAACGTAATTGTAGATAAATTAAATAAAACCTTATGATTGATGAATCACATGTTTGTAGCCACGGGGAAGTAAATACAAAGTCTAATAGGAATGTAATGACCACAAGTATAAATAATTTAATCATAAACTTGTAATTGATGTTTTCAAATTATATCCTGAAAGTAATGAGGAAGTTGATGATAGCAATATAAAATAAGTTGTAATTCTATGATTGATAATATATCGTGGTAGCACATACGAAGTAAATACAAAACCTAATACCAACATCTTTGGCAACAGCTTTCTTTTTTTTTTCTTTTTTTTTCCAATTCCAGTTGCCATGAAATGTCCTAATTATTGCTAATTATGTATGCATGAAATATGCAAAGTAAAGTTTGTGGACTAATGAGATGAGCTATGATGATGTGACTTGAGACATGGGTAGAACACTTGGAGAGCTAAAAACGTAAAATTTTAGCTTTTGTCTAATTTCCATTTGCATAATTAATTAGGCTCACTAATTAAAATGTTTAAACATTTCTTAATTAGGACCTAATTAATTATTCAAATGGAAATTAGACAAAAGCTAACATATGTTTTTAGATCTTCAAGTGTTCTACCCATGTACCAAGTTACATCATCATAGCTCATCTCATTAGTCCACAAACTTTACTTTGCATATTTCATGCATACATAATTAGCCATAATTAGGACATTACATGGCAACTGGAATTGGAAAAAATAAAGAAAATAAAAAGAAAGTTGTTGCCAAAGATGTTGGTATTATGCCTCTTTGACCTACCATATCTCGGCAACTGATTGTCCGATTGAAATAAAATTTTAGATTTTGGTTTATATCTCAAATGGTAAGTGAATTTGGTTACGAATGTCTTGCTCTTTTCTTGAAAACATTATGCTTAAATAGGGTTTCTTTTCCTGTGATCAATGGTGACGTAGGCAGCTTTGCAAAACTAGTACGTATGGCTCGTTAGTAAGTGACTTTTACGTAAAACTTTAATTAGACAATAGGCGCCAAAATTATATTTTGGGAAAAGTGTACTTTAGGTCCCAGATACTGGTATATCAGTATCGTTCAATACTGGAACATAAAAGTTGCCAGTATCGGTCGATACTGGTACGATTTTACTGTTCCAGTATCGGTCGATACTGGAACACCAAATTGTGTTCCAGTATCGACCGATACTGGAACGTTTTTATGTTCTAGTATCGGGCGATACTGGTACACGTGATACCAATGAAATTTGTCCCAGTATCGCCCGATACTGGAACAACTAATATGTGCTAGTATCGGCCGATACTAGAACACACTTTGTACCAGTATCGAACAATACTGGGTGTTCCAGTATCGGACGATACTAGTACAGTCCAGAATCTGGGACCTAAATAAACTTTTCCGAAATAACAAAGACAAAACTGCAAGTCTCAACATATAGTGAATGGGAGAGGTAAAAGGAGGAGGATGGCAAGAGAAAAAAGAGGAAAGAAAATGGGTCGACGTTTCGACTGGGTAAACCAATCTCTATCCAGTTTGAACAAAACATAAGTATGTACATATAATAATAGAAATGTTTGCAAAATATTACTGTGATCGTATAAGTCTTACGTAAACGAAAACGTCACATACGCGTATGCGTCACACGTACTAGTTCCGTCTTAGCTCTTAGTATACCATATTTATTTAGAACTAATATTTTCATCTATCACAGTTTGATCAAACAATAATCTCACCTGCAGCAGAAGTCCCACAACTCCACGTCACGTACATCAAGAGAACAAACACAAATTTATAAAAATAAACCATTACTGTTGATTAAGTGAACGAACAGACGCACACAACACCATCACAACTTGGTTTCCAGGCCGTTAATTCCAAATAAATGGATAGATTTTGAAATGCGATTCGCTTTATAAATGCATACAAGTGAATAAGACGACTGTCATATTTGGATGATTAGTAAAAATAAGACGACCGTTATCACTGGTTATTTAACCAATAGGAGGGTTTTACGCAGTAATGAGGGCTTAACCAATCAGAAAATCAGAAGCATTCAAGGAAGCACGATATTATTGATGACCAATGCAATTGTGCAAGTGTTTGTATGAAATTTTATATAAGAGTTTTATTTTTCTTCCAAATGTTCTCGTTATATGGTGCTTAGTCCTATACAAAAGAAAGGTTAAAAGATTAAGTAAATTTTCAATGTTATCGTGGTACGTTTTAAAAATAAGAAATAAGTAAGAAAAAAAACGCCGGAATGTATTTCAATTGTTTATAAGCAAAAGACAATGCTTTCAAAAAGTCCCTTCTATATAATGGGTTGGCTCACCGTTGAGGACCTCAAGCGAATCAAATTAGAGCCTTGTTGTGGGTCGAGAGGTGGGCTATTGCATGAATAATCTGAAACACATAGATGAAATGTGTAGATATTTAAATCAATCAGAATAAAATTGTCGCTGTTTAAAGGTCCAACACCACCAAATACATCTTATTAGGTTAACACATTAAATACCCATTAAATGCTCATTAAATAGGGGATATTAACGTTTTCCATGCGGCAGCACAGATGTCTGCAGACGTCTAATCCACGATTTCACAAAATGTCTGAATTTTATCACCATATTTTGAATCGCTATGAAAAGTTCCGAGAGCACACTGATTATAAGACAATTAAAGATGCGATTTTAGCCTAAAGCCGTCGCTAAACTAAACTCTTGTTTAAGTTAAACGCAAGTTTATCTTTTAAACGACGTTTAAACACGTCTGTAATAACTGCAACCGCGTGCTGTGGCGTGCTATTCGGGACTCTATTGATTGCAATCAGCGGACACGGGTTCGATTCCCATCTCTTGCCCTCATTTTGTTAAAATGTCAATATTTATGCAATGATTGCACAAATTAACGGGTAGGCCTACACGTTACCACGGTGACGCACACCCGTCAATTGTTATCGCCCTCAAGTGAAACGGGCTCTCGTTCCGGAGCTGACTGGTAGGCCTATATATATAGCAAAGAAATTGGTTCATTATTTATTTTTGTATATATAGATTTGTTTTTCTTCAAATAGTACTTTTTTAATTTTATCAGATACTTCGGCCTGTAGACTTTCTTGACAGAAGTATATATATATGATATAATAAATCTTATTGAAGACAATACGCTAATTGTTCCCAAATAGCACAAATAGGCCTCACGTTATGCCCAAGAGGCAGGTAGCAAAAAGTAACAAGTTTATAAGGACACTTAGGGGCCATATCCAAACTCTCAAGTGATTTTATAGCGTTTTTATACCGATTTTACCCCGGTATTAAAACGGTATTTTTTCTATTGTTAAAAGCATCGGAAAAAGATCGGTGATTAACTAGAGCCGCCTCTCTCCCCCCTCTCTACTTATCTGGCGTTAACGATAGAACTATTGTAGTACTCTCGATGGCTCAATTAGTGAAGCAGACAGATGAAAGCGCGAGGAAGGTCGTGTTATTAAGCTGACCAGTGCTCTAGTTAATCACCGATCTTTACTGGGTCTAGAGCCAGTCTTGAAAACGAATGTTGCTCAACCTACCAAACCAAACTAAACCATACCATAATGGGTGGTTTGCCGTTAGTATATTTACACGAGCATGACTAGGCGATACTAGTTGGAACCTAATAGACACATGGAATTGATGTTTACTTTTAGTGCAGATTTTCAGTACGATTTTTGGTAGGATTTTCAGTACGCTTTTTGGTTTGGTAGGATTTGCCTCTCTCAAACTTATATACAGGCCTACAGGAAAATGGATTGCCAGTGCAACCGCTATCGCGGAATTGGGCTTATTTTTAGAAGTCAGGCTACATGTATTTTCTTATCGGCAAATAATGAATGAGAGACCACTTGAGCCTTGGTTTGGGTGTTTAAAATGGCAACACTGAACCGGCACTGAACGCACGCTCACACACGCAACAGACAGACTGGTCAATATACACTGTTAGTGTTGGTTGATAGCGTCCATGGCCATGGAAAACGGCCTCACTGGAAATTGCGATTTTTCAACTTTAGAATTAGAAACTGACGGCCTCACTGGAAATTGCGATTTTTCAACTTTAGAATTAGAAACTGACCAACATATTCCATATAAATGTTGCTAAAGGACTCATATAAGTGATGTATGTGATATTTTCTTAATTTATGTTTTATTTTATTGAGTAATTCTAGGGAAAATATGACCTATAAAGAAGCCATTTTTTCTTGCTAACTAAGACGTTTTCACATTTCTGAGTTGCACTACGGGAATAATTGAAGCCTTGTTTAGGTAAAATCTTGTGTACGTAAAGTCGTATTTACAACCGGAATTGTATGGCTACCCGAATTAAAACTCAGCTAGATTTTGCGGTACGAAATAATAGTCGCCATTTTCGTTCGTGACCTGTTCATTCCGTTGCTGCGATTACCACGCTATAATTAGGCTCGTCAATCCTTTTTGTCACAAAATGCGCCCAATTCGAAGTTACCAATTGAAACATAATATAGCGGGGCGCGAAATGGGAACAGTAAACTCTGTAATTCGTTGTCATTTGTATCGATTAATCTAGAGCCTGGCCTTGACAATCACTTGAGAAATCATGGTAGTTCGAAGTCATGGTAAAGTGCAGGCCTGGATTGCACTTATATATTTTGGTTTGTTTGTTGGAAAGATCGCGTGATTGCAAATGATAGTAAAATGAAACGTTTTTTCTCCATCACAGTGGAGCCTGAGCTATAGGTACATTATCATTATACGGGAGTGTTGTATGGGCCAGGTGATTCATTCTTGCCAAAAAAAGCCTGACCTTAATTATAGCACTTCGTCATACATATTCGTTATTTTATTGTTACAAATGTTAGATTTTTGATGATAAAGACTGGATGTTTAGTTTGCAGTAAATACAATACATAGTCTGACCAAATAATAACTCCCTGGTCTGACGAAAAACAAAGGCAAGGATTTTTGTTATTTGTTTAAATACAGTGTTGTTGTAATTGTCAAACAAATAATATTAAAAAAATAGCATCAAATAGGAGGGACCCGCCCGCGAGAGGAGCAGCGTTAAAAATCGGAGCCGGCGCGAGCGAGAAACACGTCTTTTTTGTTTCTTGGCCTCATCACACTACCTGTTGTGGGATATGTTGCTATGCTACTTCCTCCTGATGTGGAGTATGTGTAATTATACTAGGCCTACACCTATTCCCGGGGGCGTCTTCATTGTATGTTTTGAGAGGTGTAAATTAGGCCTCTTTCAACAATGGGACTGACAATGGCCTAATTTACATAGCGTGGGGTCGCGATTTTGAATTTGAAGAGCCTTAATACACTAGAGCATTGCGCCTGAATACTTGGACTTGACAAGTTCACATTCGTAATTCGTTCACGCGTCATCGTTCCGTTGCAGCATCGCTTTTTGTTTAGAACTATATTTTGTCGGTTATCAGACACGATTTGAGATCTGTTTTATAAATATGTAAGACAGTGATTGGTAATATAATTGTTGTAATATTCTTTATTTTTTATGAATTATTAACAACGGCAATTGAATTGTTTTTTTGTACACTGTTCCTCGGCGCAGGCATGTCCTCTGCCACTGTTCATGCTGTTTAAAAGCATGATTAGAGGCATATTATTCAACAATACGAGCCCACTCGCAATCTTCGTTCTGGCTCAAAATATCTTCTTGCGCATGTTTCTTCACCTTCTACTTCATATGGTCGTCGTTCTTTTCAAGATGCTTCTGCTGAACTTTGGAACAACTTACCATATCATGTTAAATCCGCCAAAACTTTTGAACAGTTCAAATCATTGCTAAAAACTTACCTATTTAATGTTAATGTTTAATTTATTTTTGTTTTGTCTTTTGTTACTCATGTTACTGTGTGTTTTTGTTTCTGTTTGTGATAGCGCATAGGGAATTTTGTGTTATGCGCTCAATAAGTATGGTTTTATTATTATTATTATTATTATATTATGTGATGTTTTCCAGGGAGCGCTCTCAATTCATAATTTTTTTAGAAAGAAATCATGACTATATTCCAAGTTACAGAGAGCGATACGATTCCTAAATCCTAATTACTAGTAACTCAAAAATCATGGTTTTAGAGTGAATTTAGAGTAAAAATAAGTTATCCGACAGTTTATTTTCACTCTAAAAACATGATTTTTAGACGGACGCAGCGACGGAACTTGAAAACACCTTTAACATTATGGGGAAAATATAGAATTACAAGCACTTTCACCTTCTCCCGCGTGCAGAAGTTACCCGTATGGTGTAATTTTCCGGGTGAAAATCCAGTCAAATTTGACGTTTTTTAACTAACGAGACTGCACTAAATTGATTAAACTATAGCCGAATTAATAATTTATTGCACTAATAACACGCACGCAGCACAAAGATGATCGCGCCCGAAATTTTCAAACTTTGGCTGTGCGAGCCTCACGCAATGTACGCAATACGCTGCTCCAATGTATTCGTTCAATTATAAATGTCGAGCACATAATTATAATACATAGTGATAGGAGAAGATGGCGACAACAGACAGACGTCATCAACAGTGGACTACCGTGGGCAAAAACTATGTGAAGCAACATACAATATACAGTGATAGCAGGAAATGGCAGCAACAGAGAGACGTCTTCAACATTAGACTACCGTGAGCAAACACCATGTGGAGCACATACTGTACACAGTGATAGCAGCAGATGACAGCAACAGAGAGATGTCATCAACAGTGGACTACCGTGGGCAGACACTATGTGGAGCACATACAATATACAGTGATAGCAAAAGATGGCAGCAACAGAGAGACGCCGGCAACAGAGAACTACCGTGCGCAAACACCATGTGAAGCACATACAATATACAGTGATAGCAGAAACTGGCAGCCACATAGAGACGTCTTGAACAGTAGACTACCGTGAGCAAACACCACGTGGAGCACATACATTACACAGTGATAGCAGAATATGGCAGCAACAGAGAGACGTCATCATCAGTGGACTACCGTATGTAAACCCCATGTGAAGCACATACAACATACAGTGATAGCAAAAGATGTCAGCAACAGAGGGGGCGTCTTCAACAGAGAACTACTGTGAGCAAACACCACGTGGAGCACATACAATATACAGTGATAGCAGAAGAAGCCAGCAACAGAGAAACGTCGTCAACAGTGGACTACCGTGGACAAACACCATTTGGAGCACATACAGTGATAGCAGAAGATGGCAGCAACAGAGAGACGTCGTCAACAGTGACGACAATAACTACCGTGGGCAAACACCAATATAACAGTGGACTACCACAAGCAAACACCATGTGGCGCTCATACAATAGACAACAAAACATGCGAGCAACAGATACACGTCAGCAAAAGTGAAGTACCACAGGCAAACACCGTGTAAAGGATATAAAATATACAGTGATAGCAGAAGATAGGAGCAACAGAAAGACGTCGTCATTAATAGAATACATTGGGCGAACACAATGTGAAGCACATAAAATAACCATGGATAGCGTAAGACAGGAGCAGCGCGAACAAATTCCAACAAAGGAGTAGCATGGGCAAACACAACATGAAGCACATACAATATACCGTGATAGCAGAAGATGGTAGCAACAGAGAGACGTCTTCAACAGTGGACTACCATGAACACACATCATGTGGAGCCCATACAATATACAATCATACTAGAAGATGGTAGTAAAAGAGAAACGTCTTAAACAGTGGAATACCGTGGGCAAACACTTTGTGGAGCACATACAATATACAGTCATAGCAGAAGATGAAAGCAACAGAGAGACATCTTCAACAGTGGACTACCGTGACATTGACAACAAAGAACTACAGTGGTAAATCACCATGTAGAGCACATACAATATACAGTCATAGCAGACGATAGTAGTAACAGAGAGACGTCTTCAACATTGGACTACCGAGACGTCGTCAAGAAATACCTACTGTGGCAATCACCATGTCGAGCACATATAATACATAGTGATAGCAGAAGATGGCAACAACACACAGACGTCATCAACAGTGGACTACCGTGGGCAAAAACTATGTGAAGCAACATGCAATATACAGTGATAGCAGGAAATGGCGGCAACAGAGAGACGTCTTCAACATTAGACTACCGTGAGCAAGAGCACATACTGTACACAGTGATAGCAGCAGATGACAGCAACAGAGAGATGTCATCAACAGTGGACTACCGTGGGCAGACACTAAGTGGAGCACATACAATATACAGTGATAGCAAAAGATGGCAGCAACAGAGAGACGTCGTCAACAGAGAACTACCGTGGGCAAACACCATGTGAAGCACATACAATATACAGTGATAGCAGAAACTGGCAGCCACATAGAGACGTCTTGAACAGTAGACTACCGTGAGCAAACACCACGTGGTGCACATACATTACACAGTGATAGCAGAATATGGCAGCAACAGAGAGACGTCATCAACAGTGGACTACCGTAGGTAAACACGATGTGAAGCACATACAACATACAGTGATAGCAAAAGATGTCAGCAACAGAGGGGCGTCTTCAACAGAGAACTACTGTGAGCAAACACCACGTGGAGCACATACAATATACAATGCTAGCAGAAGAAGCCAGCAACAGAGAGACGTCGTCAACAGTAGACTACCGTGGACAAACACCATTTGGAGCACATACAGTGATAGCAGAAGATGGCAGCAACAGAGAGACGTCGTCAACAGTGACGACAATGACTACCGTGGGCAAACACCAATATAACAGTGGACTACCACAAGCAAACACCATGTGGCGCTCATACAATAGACAACAAAACATGCGAGCAACAGATACACGTCAGCAAAAGTGAAGTACCACAGGCAAACACCGTGTAAAGGATATAAAATATACAGTGATAGCAGAAGATAGGAGCAACAGAAAGACGTCGTCATCAATGGAATACCATGGGCGAACACAATGTGAAGCACATAAATAACCATGGATAGCGTAAGACAGGAGCAGCGCGAACAAATTCCAACAAAGGAGTATCATGGGCAAACACCACATGAAGCACATACAATATGCCGTGATAGCAGAAGATGGTAGCAACAGAGAGACGTCTTCAACAGTGGACTACCATGGACACACATCATGTGGAGCCCATACAATATACACTCACATTAGAAGATGGTAGTAAAAGAGAATCGTCTTAAACAGTGGAATACCGTGGGCAAACACTTTGTGGAGCACATACAATATACAGTTATAGCAGAAGATGATAGCAATAGAGAGACATCTTCAACAGTGGACTACCGTGACATTGACAACAAAGAACTACAGTGGTAAATCACCATGTAGAGCACATACAATATACAGTCATAGCAGACGATAGTAGTAACAGAGAGACGTCTTCAACATTGGACTACCGAGACGTCGTCAAGAAATACCTACTGTGGCAATCACCATGTCGAGCACATAATTATAATACATAGTGATAGCAGAAGATGGCAACAACAGACAGACGTCATCAACAGTGGACTACCGTGGGCAAACACTATGTGAAGCAACATACAATATACAGTGATAGCAGGAAATGGCGGCAACAGAGAGACTTCTTCAACATTAGACTACCGTGAGCAAACACCATGTGGAGCACATACTGTACACAGTGATAGCAGCAGATGACAGCAACAGAGCGATGTCATCAACAGTGGACTACCGTGGGCAGACACTATGTGGAGCACATACAATATACAGTGATAGCAAAGGATGGCAGCAACAGAGAGACGTCGGCAACAGAGAACTAAAAATTCCAACAAAGGAGTACCATGGGCAAACACCACATGAAGCACATACAATATACCGTGATAGCAGAAGATGGTAGCAACAGAGAGACTTCTTCAACAGTGGACTACCATGGACACACATCATGTGGAGCCCATACAATATACAATCATACTAGAAGATGGTAGTATAAGAGAAATGTCTTAAACAGTGGAATACCGTGGGCAAACACTTTGTGGAGCACATACAATATACAGTCATAGCAGAAGATGATAGCAACAGAGAGACATCTTCAACAGTGGACTACCGTGACATTGACAACAAAGAACTACAGTGGTAAATCACCATGTAGAGCACATACAATATACAGTCATAGCAGACGATAGTAGCAACAGAGAGACGTCTTCAACATTGGACTACCGAGACGTCGTCAAGAAATACCTACTGTGGCAATCACCATGTGGAGCACATAATTATAATACATAGTGATAGCAGAAGATGGCAACAACAGACAGACGTCATCAACAGTGGACTACCGTGGGCAAAAACTATGTGAAGCAACATACAATATACAGTGATAGCAGGAAATGGCAGCAACAGAGAGACGTCATCAACAGTGACGACAATAACTACCGTGGGCAAACACCAATATAACAGTGGACTACCACAAGCAAACACCATGTGGCGCTCATACAATAGACAACAAAACATGCGAGCAACAAAGGAGTACCATGGGCAAACACCACATGAAGCACATACAATATACCGTGATAGCAGAAGATGGTAGCAACAGAGAGACTTCTTCAACAGTGGACTACCATGGACACACATCATGTGGAGCCCATACAATATACAATCATACTAGAAGATGGTAGTAAAAGAGAAACGTCTTAAACAGTGGAATACCGTGGGCAAACACTACCGTGACATTGACAACAAAGAACTACAGTGGTAAATCACCATGTAGAGCACATACAATATACAGTCATAGCAGACGATAGTAGCAACAGAGAGACGTCTTCAACATTGGACTACCGAGACGTCGTCAAGAAATACCTACTGTGGCAATCACCATGTCGAGCACATATAATACATAGTGATAGCAGAAGATGGCAACAACAGACAGACGTCATCAACAGTGGACTACCGTGGGCAAACACTATGTGAATCAACATACAATATACAGTGATAGCAAAACATGTCAGCAACAGAGGGGCGTCTTCAACAGAGAACTACCGTGAGCAAACACCACGTGGAGCACATACAATATACAGTGATTGCAGAAGAAGCCAGCAACAGAGAGACGTCGTCAACAGTGGACGCGTGGACAAACACCATTTGGAGCACATACATTGATAGATAGCAGAAGATGGCAGCAACAGAGAGACGTCGTCATCAGTGACGACAATGACTACCGTGGGCAAACACCAATATACAGTGATAGCGAAATATAGGAGCAGCAGCGACACATCGTCAACAGTGTAATACAACGGCAAACACCATGTGATGTGTACCACCAACAAACACCATGTGGAACACTTAAAATAAACAATTGTGGGCATGCAGACACCATGAGGAGCACATACAATAATAGCATGACTTGGGAGCAACAGTGAGATGTCTTCAACAGTGAGTCGACTACCATGGCCAAAAACACCATGCGTAGCATATAAAATATACAGTGATAGCAGAAGGTGGGAGAAACAGAGAGACGACTTTAACAGTGGAATACAATGTGGAGCACATACAATATACAATGATAACAGGATAGGGTAGCAACAGAGAGATGTCTTCAACAGTGGAGTACCACAAGCAAATACCATGTGGATCACATATTATACAGTGATAACAGAAGTTGGGAGCAACAGATAAACAACATCAACAGTGGATACCACAGGTTAACACAATGTGGGGCACATAAAATACACAGCGATAGCAGAAGATGGGAGCACATACAATATCCAGTCATAGCGAAATATGGTAGCAACAGAAAATCGTCGTCAACAGTGGACTACCGTGAGCAAACACCATGTAAAGCACATACAATATACGGTGATAGCAGGAGATGGAAGCAACAGAGAGACGTCGTCAACAAAGAACTACCGTGAGCAAACACCACGTAGAACACATACAATATACAGTGATAGCACAAGATGACAACAACAGGGAGACGTCGTCAACAGAGAACTACCGTGGGCAAACACCATGTGAAGCACATACACTATACATGTACAGTGATAGCAGAAGTTCCAGCAACAGAGAGACATCTTCAACAGTAGACTAACGTAGACAAACACAACATGGAGCACATACAATATACAGTGATAGCAGTTAAGACAACAACAACAGAGAGACGTCGCCAACAGAGAACTACCGTGGGCAAACACCATGTGGAGCACATACAATATACAGTCATAACAGAAGATGACAGCAACAGAAGATGGGAGCATGAGAGAGATGTCTTCAGCAGTGGACTACCGTGGGAATAGAAGAGTGGAATATATAACAATAATGGTCCACTGGAGTACCACTTCGTCCGTGGTGTCTAATAAGGCTTTCACCACAGCCGTACTGTTATTCCAATGTGCCCATCAGCAATACCAGCACACAATTTTGTAGCCCACCAGCTTAGGAGATGAAGGAGTCATCTACATATGTGATGCGATCTGTGAAAACCCGTCGGATGTCGCAAAATGTGAAATAGGGATTATGGGTAAAATTAAAATAAAATAAAAATTGTTTAGAAAATTAATTTTATTACTTTGTGTCATCACCTTTTGTGAAATATCACCTTCAAAAACTTACTTAAGTCACTTGTCTAATTAGCCTTATAATGTTTTTCTATTGAACTATGTATCTTTTATGGCCTGTTTTTATGATTTCTTGTATTGTAGCTTTTTATGACATTACAATCATCATTCACTCATAACTTTTTTGTAGTGATCGTGGAAAAATGATCGAAACAGTTCTGTAATCTGCACAGATTCAGCTTTCTTATGATATAAATATCTCCAATACGAAAAATCCCGACATGTGGCGGGTTTTCACAGATCGCATCACTTATAAGGTAAATATACAGTCATGTTTAAAATGTTTAAAATGAAACATCAATATATATATAAATCTGTTTCACATTTGCAATGCCTAATTGTATTGCCGTATGTAATCGTATATATATATCTTCCAAATATATTTCAACAGCCACAAACGAATAATTTGACTTCAACATAAACAACCATTATAATAAGCCAACCAACAAGACCCAGTTAGGTTTTGTCCAAAATCATTTGAACATTCAAATCCACCAACCGCCAAACCCGAGAACCGCGAAAGCCGAGAACCGCTCTAGTTTTCCGATGCTTTTAACAATAGAAAAAAATACCGTTTTAATACCGAGGTAAAATCGGTATAAAAACGCTATAAAATCACTTGAGAGTTTGGATATGGCCCCTTAGTTGGACATACTCAACTCAATTTTTAAGTTTCACGATACGATTTATTTTACGATAAGTTTCCCTACATCGAATTGACTACAGTGCGACAATAAAAGAACATTTACATGCGCGTGCATGTTTTTGACTACATTACATAGATATAGATGAACATCACCGAAATAAAGTAGAGCTATGAATTCATATTTATTCGATGAAGTACTTTATTGAGGTATTCCAAATATTAATGAGATATGTCTATCTATCTAAATTCTTTCAATATTATCTACATTCATTTACTCATTCAGACAATAAGGCGTACGCAAACTGAACGAATTTTACTGTGTCATAGAATTTACCAATCAATTTGTTGATCAACTTATTAATGTATTAACTAATTATTTGTTTTTTTATTAATTAAGGGCCATTATTTAAACAAGCTTTATTCATTTTAAACTATGGTATCACGAGAGGAAATCACGACATACACTTGATGCATAAGTTTAGTTACATGCGAGTTAAACTACCCCCATACCCGTGTTTAAAGTTAGACATTTAGCAACATAAGGTTAGTCCAGCTAAAACCATATAGTAGATCCCGCATGACTCAAATTGTTCACGTTGCGTAGCAGTACTTGGTTTCGCCACGGGTGATTGCTCTTCTGTCTGTTCAATAGCTCTCGTATTAAGGTTGTTCCTATGGCTAATTTTTTATTTGATAATTTAATAGAGCTTGCAGAGCTCCACAATAATCTGAATTTTGAGATTGATCGGAGGTACGGTTTTCTAGTTATGACAATTTTATTGTCAAAAATGAAGCAAAATTGAAGCGTTCATTTCTTTTGTTTCTTATTGTGTTTTTTGACCCCTAGCTGGCCTTGCAAAATAATTAATTTATGCAAAAATGTTTAATTAATGTTTACAAGAAAAGTATAAATGCTACAAAGCTGCAAAATTTTGGGAGCTTGTTAATTACAGTTTTTAGAAAGTTTCCTGTGCTGCGGGAGGGTGTAAGACATCTGCATCATTAACTGTACTTAATTAACTAAAAATTGAAAAATTAAAAAAATTAGTGTCATACAAGGGAGCCTTCTTTTGCAGACGGAGGGCAATATATATAAAATATTATATTATCAAAGAAGACTATACCACTAACAAGCATAGCAAGCATAATAAGACATGCATGTTGACTCCATAGAAATAAAATAGAGACTGCGAGGCTTACCCCATTGATATTGACTAAGATATTGTGCCCTCAGTATGCTACAGTCTGTTTGTCCATTATGAGGTGACGTAACTGCATCATTTACTTATTGCAATACATTATCGGCGCACCTACTCAAAGCGCTAGCGTATACACAGTAACGTAGAAACACAGAAGACAAATACTTGTGCATAAATGCGGTGCCTAAATACTCTCTTAAAGTAAAAGTGTTGTTTTCCACTCTTTCAAGGAGTTAAACGCAGGACAACACGTTTTTGAGTGGAAATCACTCTAACAGGAGTGAAAGGGGATTTTATATGACAATGTTCTACTCTATTGAGAGTGAAAAATGAACTTTCACACTAATTTTAGAGTAGAAATGTCTCACTCTAAAACGGGTTGTCCTCAGTGGCGTGCGCAGGATATTGTGAGTGGGGGGTCCACATGGCCATAAATGAATGCCCCCGACTATTTGAGTAAAGAATTGCGCGCGTAGCGCTCGAAAATTTTCGAATATACACCTTTTTTTGCACGATTGAGCTACATTTTGGCTCTAAACAAGCTTGTACCAAAGAATATTGCATTTTGGGAAGACATAAATTTTTCATCTGTGTTTTTGACTATCATAATTCCATGATGCCACTGACCTAGCCTCCTTCTCAATTCCCCCGACTGGCCTAAGTTTCCCCCGACTGACTCAATAGTGGGGGCCCGCGCCCCCCCCCCCCCCCCCTCCCCCCCTTTGCGCACGCCACTGGTTGTCCTGCGTTTCACTCCCTTCACTCCTTTTCGAGTGAATTTCCACTCTTTCCACTCGTTTTACATTAGAGAGTACTATGGACATAATTCAAGTTATTTCACGCGAGCGTATTTTGCTGTTGTTCGCGGAGCTGCGTCCAAATGCATGAGAGGCGCGAATAGCTATGCATGCATGCATGTAACAATTTCACGATTGACCAATCAGAACGCGTGGTCATTTTTGAAATCG
Source organism: Ophiura sarsii (assembly GCA_035610835.1). Taxonomy (NCBI): domain Eukaryota; kingdom Metazoa; phylum Echinodermata; class Ophiuroidea; order Amphilepidida; family Ophiuridae; genus Ophiura; species Ophiura sarsii. The sequence goes on along the minus strand of CM069445.1, from coordinate 45,270,781 downwards.
ATGGTACGCACTTCAGGGTTTACGCATTTACGCAGCACGCACTCATTGTTTGAATGATATCCATAATATTATGACGGTGCCTATAAGTTGCGCATCACTGTCCAGAGGAAGTGAAATAGAGTAGGCCTATTACACATTTTCTGAAAAGCTTTTAGTTGAACGATGTGTTTAAAGTCAAAGTTCAACGCGTGGTTAGCTTAAAACCGCGTTTAACGTACGAGAAAACGACCCCTTGTGTCTGCAATAATATGATTAAGGGCATTTTCAGAAATGTTCAATTAGGGGTACCGCGCCATTTTGCGATATTTTACGAAAACGATTGTGGCTATCACGTGATACGCATCGTTGAAAAATAATTTACACTGTTTTAACGAAATGCACTGTGGGATTGTGTTACCAGCCTAAAATCAAAGAGGTCGCAAACCCGGTCGCAAACTTGCTTATAATTGAGCCTAGCTATAACAAGCTAAAAGTGACATCTCTGAATGTATAAACATGTGCAAAGGAGAAATCACTTATTTATCGAGCAATAATATAATTGTTTACGCATTTTAATTGTTTAGATACAAAGTTAAATAAATCAAGGATACATTTATGATAGATAAATAAATAAAAAGAAAACTATAAACGCATGGGCGGCCTTTATAATTGATAAAAATTGACATAACAATGATGTTACATTAATCCACCATCAAGTTTAAATAATAGAAAAATAAAAGGATAACAAGGAATATTCGAAAATCGAACCCGTGATTTCCGATTGCCAACGACATGGCCAACCTATGCACGCCACAGAGATCCACGACTATAATTGTGATAGTTTTATTATTTATCCATATCCATTTATTTATAACGAACGGATTTTTATTGTGCCATTTTTGCCAAATGTGTGTGTTTCTCTCGCACAAAATGTGTTTGTAATGTGATTATACTTCTTATTTTTAAAAGAACGGTAAATTTGTTTGACATTTTCGAATACAAATATGGCGTCATTTATACGGTAAACGCCAGCAGTGGTGTCCGTGTGGGCACGCATACAGATGATGCCGGCAGTCTAAGCAAATCCAGCGGCAAGACCCCGCATATAAAACAAAAGTGCTCCTAATCACAGATGGTGGAAACAAATGGAGCTCGAACTCACAACCTTTTGCTCCCCCATGTCAACGTTCTATCCACTAGACCAACCGTGCTAATTAACCAAATGTTTGCAAATAATTTATTAATATCTAATTTTATTAATTGGACCAGGGTCATGGGTTAATGCACTGTGTTAAATTCTACATTCCCGGCCGCCACTTTGTTCAAAGGCACAAAAAAGTGGACTTGTTTTATGCTTTTTTTGCAATTCTGAGGTGTGTGAATCGTCTTTTTTTTATCAAATTGGTTAGATATCCGTCCATTTTAGAACATCCGAAATTTAAAGTGCACCCACACACCCGGGAAAGTATACCCGACCGAAATATGACGTCATAACCATTGCTTCGAGACAAAATGGCTCGGTACCCCCCCCCCCCCCTAATGTTCAATGAAATTGTCTGTGATTTCCGCTCATAGCGATCCTGTATATGTATATACAATGGGAACCTATTGTTATGTTACAATATAGACCGTGAGCAAAAAAAATATATATATATACAACTACATTTATTTCTCCAAGAAAAGAATAAACTTTTCAGTGATATGATATTTCCTAGTGCAAAATAAATAATATTATTGATTACCAAAAGCTATTTAGTTGGGGTATAAACTGCCTTTAGTAAAAAGTTATGCCTGTTTAAACAAAGCTGTAAGCTGTCAATCTAGATTGGAAAACTAAACTCAAACTAGAGCGGTTCTCGGCTTTCGCGGTTCTCGGCTTTCGCGGTTCTCGGCTTTCGCGGTTTTTGGGTTTATGGTTTGAGATTTTGAACAAAACCTGACTGGGCCCTGTTAGTGAATAGATTTGGTTGGTGTCATAGTATTATTTGGGAAGAATGAAGGATATTGTAATGGAATTGGAGTTAAATGGTTTTGAAATTATTCATATAAATGCTATATTTGAGGATTATTCAGTAAGTGTTACCTCTTACTTCACAAATTAGCGATTATACAAGCCAATTGATGACATTGTGGATGATTGAAGTTTTAAATGTCATCTATAAAATCATAGTAGATCGGTCTGAATACTCATTGTACTTTTTGGGATATGCAGTAAAAACTAAACTTCCATTTAGTGTGACGGAAACAGGTAAAAAACAGCCAAATGTTTCTTAAGTGCCATGTATTGGCCAATTCTAAAAACAAAATGTACCTATTGGTCAATTACAATCATGGTAAGTTCCAAATATCTCTTGAACAGGATTTAAACAATACAAGTGAATGATTTCTTGGTGGAAAATGCCTTCTAATTAGCCAGAACCAGACCAGGACAAGCATCAAAGTAACCCTACCCTAGAGAATCACTGCAAAAGTCATATTTGCTTGTAATAGGAACTAAGAGGTCTTCATTATACAGGAATAAATGGATATATTTCAAGTTTCTCGAAAATATATATTTTCTATCATTGTCTACCTGATTATCTATTCTAAATATAAATAAATATTCTAGCATATAAGGAAAAATAGTGAAGTTAACATTCGAGGCAGCAATCGGGCTTTCTATGTACCAACGAACTTTTGACTGAATATTTGTTTTTTAGTATGCTAAATAAACGCGTGTCATTTCATTTGAGTTGATACTATAATATTTTCAAGCTAAAAAGGTTCATATTGCTTCAATCTGATGTACACATGATATTATAAAGTTATATTCAGAAATCATGTATTGTTTTGTATTGTCAGTTTTTAAATGGGGTGGTTATACCTGAGCATACGATACGGAGAGAAAACGAAAAAACATGTATTTATGTTTGGGGTAATTGTCTGTGTTTGTTGTCCAAAATTTCTCTCTGGCTTTGATTGCATCATGACAAAAGTGAAAGAGGTATCAATTAGCATTTGTTATAAATGTGCAGCTATGATTCAGATTTATAATCATGAAAAATGTAGTGGTGCTGATATTCATATTAGCGATGTTATGTGTGTGGAGGTAGAACTTTTTTAGTTGGATTGGACAAGAAATAATGGGACAATATCTGTAGGATATAAACAAAGTGTATGATGTTCTTTTGCTGAGCAATGTTTATTATGCACACATACAACAATTTTACTATTAAAATATTTGTATTTTGTTCATTAACAATGACATTGCAAGGATATATCAACTCTGTGATTATTATGGAGTGCTATAGTTTAGTCAGTTCCAAATTGGCGAAAACTGTTTACCTAAGTGAATGAATTCGGAAGAGTAAGCTTTCTAACGTTTGCATCTTTTTTGTCTTGTTTCCAAAAAGCGTTCTTATAGTCTAGAATTACTTGTTTGCGCGGATTGATAATAGTCAAATATATCTTGCTCTGTTGGAACTAATTAAACTATAGCTTATAAACATATTTTAAATCATTCTGTTTATATGAACAATATTGCAATTGAAAACAATTGTTATACTACAAGTAAAACAAATGATGAAGGTATATTATGTGATCTTTCCAGGGAATACCCTCAACATCGAATACAAAAAATGGAAGCAGTTTTCCTTGTGGATTTACATTTCTGATCATAAATTGTACATACATGCCAAGTTACAGGGCGATACGATTCTACTTTCTAAAAAAAATAGAGGGCGCTCACTGGAAAATATCACATAATATACCTTTAATATTGTAGTCAAATTGTCACGATGGACCACAGTCATGCTTAACACCAGTTGATAAGTTAAGTTCTGTATAATAGCATAGATAGAATGTTGGTTTTTATTTGTAGATGGTTATGTTTTATGACGGTTTGGGATTTCACAGGCACTGTAACTGGCATTTCTAAAATGACAACCCCCCCCCCCCCCCAAAAAAAAAAGTTGTGTAGGCCTCGGCGCATAGACCTACGCGGCGTAGCTCATTTCACATACTAATGCGGGCACGCTTCTGAGACAGTCTATTTTCTTTGTTTAGGTTGAAAAAACATGACCATATACAGTTGAATAGACAGTAAAATTGAATTGGATTTTGTTACTCATAGTTAAGTGACTACAATAAATGCAATGTTGGAATTACTTTATGCTAGAGGATTGAGATTGTTTTAATAATCATGTTTGGTAACGATATATAATGTTTGTCTACATATTGGTAGGGTTTGTCTGTTTTTTGGAATCTTTAAGGCGAAATTTGTGGGTAGTTATTTAAAATGTGTGTCTTTTGTGGTTCGAAGCAAAATGAAGATTGAACTGTGAGAAATGACAATTTAAAGTGTGTGATCATATTTTTAGGCTCTTAATTTAAAATGTTATTTATTACTGCAAAGAACATTAGCCAATTTAAATTTGAGGATTGGAATAAAATTGTGAGGAAGGAATTGAAATTAAAATCAAGGGTAGGGCAATATAAAAAAAACTCTTGCAGGGTTATATTCTAAATAGCCACAATTATGCTTCGATTGCTTCAAAAGTTTAACAGAGCAATCAGTATAATTGGGATGTGTGTTTTGTAATATTAAATTCAGTGTTTTAACGGTACAATTTTAGGAATTGTGATCAAGTATGAAATGCTTTTTAGTGTGAAATTTGGTTCACAGATTTTGTTGAGCCGTACATATTGCCATTGTATTTGTCATTTCTGTTCAAGTTGTGGTAAATTGAAGCTCTTTCTTGCTAGTTATTGTTATTGCTTTAATTGATCAAATCTGCCAGATTCTAAATATAAATAAACATAATTGCATTCAAAGTTGCAAAGCTTCATACAGAGCATAATTAAGTGTAAACTCCTAGTAGGGTTGTTGGCAATGTAAGTACAGGGGAGAAAATGGGTCAAAATTTACAAAGGACATAATTAATCATCATTGTGTGAAATGTAAAACATGATTATTTAATTTGAAGTAGTAGTACTAATGGTTCCCTGGCGGATGCATGTAGGGTAACTTTTAAATATAATTGTGTTAATTTGCATATCGTTCATATATGAGTTCTTGTTTAGTAGTAGGTTCCATGCTGCCATCAGGGGTAGCTCAGGTAGTTTATCAATGCTGTTATCAGGAGTAGCTAATGTAGTTTATCTATGCCAGTATCAGGGTAGCCTAGGTAGTTTATCAATTGTGCCATCAGTGGTAGCCCTGGAAGTTTCTCAATGATGCTATCAGGGGTAGCTCAATTAGTTTATTAATGCTACTATCAGGGGTAGCTCAGGTAGTTTATCGATGCTGCTATCAGGGGTAGCTCAGGTAGTTTATCAATTCTGCCATCAGTGGTAGACCTGGAAGTTTCTCAATGATGCTATCAGGGGTAGCTCAATTAGTTTAATAATGCTACTATCAGGGGTAGCTCAGGTAGTTTATCAATGCTGCTATCAGGGGTAGCTCAGGTAGTTTATCATTGCTGCTATCAGGAGTAGCCCAGGTAGTGTATCAATGCTGGTACCAGGGGTTGCCCAGGTTGTTTTTCAATGCTGCTATCAAGAGTAGCCCAGCTACTAGTAGTTTATCAATGCTGCTATCAGGGGTAGCTCAGGTAGTTTATCAATGCTGCTATCAGGAGTAGCCCAGGTAGTTTATCAATGCTGGTACCAGGGGTTGCCCAGGTTGTTTTTCAATGCTGCTATCAAGAGTAGCCCAGCTACTAGTAGTTTATCAATGCTGCTATCAGGGGTAGCTCAGGTAGTTTATCAATGCTGCTATCAGGAGTAGCCCAGGTAGTTTATCAATGGTGGTACCAGGGGTTGCCCAGGTTGTTTTTCAATGCTGGCATCAAGAGTAACTGAGGTAGTTCATCAATGCTACTATCAGGGTAGCTCAGGTAGTTTGTCAATGCTGGTACCAGGGGTAGCCCAGGTTGTTTATCAATGCTGCTATCAAGGGTAGCTCAAGTAGTTTATCAATGCTCCCATCAGGGGTAGCTCATATAATATATCAATGCTGCTGCCAGAGGTACCTTACGTAGTTTAGCAATGCTGCCATCATGGGTAGCTCAGGTAGTTATCAATTCTGTTATCAGGGGTAACTCATGTAGTTGATCAATACTGCTAGCAGGAGTAGCTGAGGTAGTGTATCAATGCTAGTACCAGGGGTAGCCCAGGTAGCTTATCAATGCTGTTATCAGGAGTATCTCATGTAGTTTATATATGCCAGTATCAGGGGTAGCCTAGGAATTTATCAATTCTGTCTGCCATCAGTGGTAGCCCTGGAAGTTTCTCAATGATGCTATCAGGGTTAGCTCAATAAGTTTAGCAATGCTGTTATCTGGGGTAGCTGAAGTAGTTTATCAATGCTGCTATCAGGGGTAGCTCAGGTAATCAAGTAGTTTAGCAATGCTGCCATCAGGGGTAGCTCAGGTAGTTATTAATGCTGCCATCAGGGGTAGCTCATATAGTTTATCAATGCTGCTATCAAGGGTAGCCCAGGTAGTTTATCAATGCTGCCAACAGGGGTAGGTCAAGTAGTTTATCAATGCTCCCATCAGGGGTAGCACAGGTAATGTATCAATGCTGCCGTCAGAGGTAGCTTACGTAGTTTAGCAATGCTGCCATCATGGGTAGCTCAGGTAGTTATCAATTCTGCTATCAGGGGTAACTCAGGTAGTTTATCAATACTGCTAGCAGAAGTAGCTGAGGTAGTTTATCAATGCTAGGTACCAGGGGTTGCCCAGGTTGTTTTTCAATGCTGCTATCAAGAGTAGCCCAGGTACTAGTAGTTTATCAATGCTGCTATCAGGGGTAGCTCAGGTAGTTTATCAATGCTGCTATCAGGAGTAGCCCAGGTAGTTTATCAATGCTGGTACCAGGGGTTGCCCAGGTTGTTTTTCAATGCTGCCATCAAGAGTAACTGAGGTAGTTCATCAATGGTTCTATCAGGGGTAGCTCAGGTAGTTTATCAATGCTGCTATCAGGGGTAGCTCAGGTAGTTTATCATTGCTGCTATCAGGAGTAGCCCAGGTAGTTTATCAATGCTGGTACCAGGGGTTGCCCAGGTTGTTTTTCAATGCTGCTATCAAGAGTAGCCAAGGTACTAGTAGTTTTTATAAATGCTGCTATCAGGGGTAGCTCAGGTAGTTTATCAATGCTGCTATCAGGAGTAGCCCAGGGACTAGTAGTTTATCAATGCTGCTATCAGGAGTAGCCCAGGTAGTTTATCAATGCTGGTACCAGGGGTTGCCTAGGTTGTTTTTCAATGCTGCCATCAAGAGTAACTGAGGTAGTTCATCAATGCTACTATCAGGGTAGCTCAGGTAGTTTGTCAATGCTGGTACCAGGGGTAGCCCAGGTTGTTTATCAATGCTGCTATCAAGGGTAGCTCAAGTAGTTTATCAATGCTCCCATCAGGGGTAGCTCATGTAATATATCAATGCTGCCGCCAGGGGTACCTTACGTAGTTTAGCAATGCTGCCATCATGGTTAACTCTCGATAAACTCAGTTTATCATTATTAACACTGTTTTTCGCTCGAAAATCATTGTTTATTGATAAACACAGTTTATCTAATTGAAAAATAGTTTTTCGAGTGAAAAAGAGTGTTTATCGATAAACTATTTTTCAATTTGATAAACTGAGTTTATCAATAAACAATGAATTTATCGATAAACTGAGTTCATCGATAACAGTGTTTATCGACTGATAAACCGTGTTTATCTAATGTTTAATGTATAATAATTCAATAAACACTGTTTATCTGTCGAACAATGTTTTTCGAACTCAGTTTATCAAATTATCTCAGTTTATCAAAAAACAATGTTTTATCAAAAAACAATGTTTTTCGAACTCAGTTTATCAAATTGAAACAGTTTTTCGCTCGAAAAACAGAGTTTATCAATCGATTAACTCAGTTTATCAAATAATAATTCGATATACACGATAAACTCTGTTTTTTCGAGCGAAAGTGTATATCGATCGAGAAAAACTGTGTTTTTCAAGCGAAAAACAGTGTTTATCGATAAACTCAGTTTATAGATAAACACTGTTTTTTCGCTTGAAAAACATAGTTTATTTCGATAAACTCAGTTTATCGGTCGAGTTTATCGGCGATAAACAGTTCATCGACTGATACACTGTGTTTATCGAATTTGTTTACATTAAGCTTGCCATAGTCGTGTCAGTTAAGATTTGGCAAGTCGATTGAGATTGGCACCAATTGAACAGACCCTGTTTTGCGGTTTGTGAGCACTCAAATATCAACACTTGATCTATAGTGAGCTCAGAACAATCAGCAAAAATTAGATGTTTGGTAAAATGAAGCTGAAGAACCATCTTTTTCAACACATTCAGTGAGTGAAGTCAGCGACTAATTGTGTATTTTTTAAATATTTTGTTTCTCAAATAGGTATGGACAGATGGAGCGGTCAGCTTCATTTTCTTACAAACTCATTTTTGCTGAACAGTCTATACATTTGGTTTTTTTCTGGGGGCATTTTTTACATTGAATCTTGGTTGTCACCATTGGGCACTAAATGCTTTCTTTAGAAATAAAGGTCCAAGGGATGCATCAATTACAGTGGAATTGTGGAATATTGCATTACCAACTTATTCACCATGTAATTGGTGTATGCATAGAACCTTCACACACCTAAAATCTACCATACTGATTTTGATTGTTTTTTCAGGATACAGACAAGACTATTCCAAGTTCAAGGTGAAGATCAATTACAAGATCCTTTTATGACAAACACATAAAAAATGAATACAAAACATTTTAGTAAAATGGGTTATCATTTTTTAATTTGTTTTGTTTTATTTCCATATAGGGTAAAGTTGCCAGTTTTCGGTCAGCGCCTATTTTTGGTCACTTTTGCCCAAATCGTATAGTTGCATCGTCGTCGCCATTTTAAAGCAATACAGGGCATCGACTATGCGTCAGTTTATAACGACGAGGTCATTTTCATTACACAATTTGGGCGAAAGTGACCGAAAATAGGCACTGACCGAAAACTGGCGACTTTATACCCTATATCCAATTACATTAACAACAATCAGACACTTCAAAAGTTCATTCACCATCTTATTTTAATCATACTAAGATTATACATTGTTAAATATTCAATTATTGACATTATCCCATATTCTCGACCTCTTTTTAATAGTGTGTTAAATTCTACTTGCAATAATATGTTATAATGCACTTATCAATGGCATCCCCGGCCTCGGGGATAGCAGGGATTAGGGCCGGGACGTCCAAATTGCCCATGTGACGTCCCGGGTACAATCGTGTACGATCCCCGCAGGGCCGGGCACCATTTTTTGTACGTCCCCGCTACAGTCCCGGCCCCCTTGGCCGGGACAAAGTGTACAGTCCCGGCCACCCATTTCCCAGGACAAAGTATTCACCCGGCTACAGTCCCAAGGTCGCTTATTTCTTTTTGCAACAATAACTGAATGCATTTCTATGTGTTCCCTATGTGTTATTATTAGGCTTATTTCGTCAAGCGCATCGCATCTCTAGTTTATTTATAGCAAGTGCCCGGGGTGTACATTTGTGTACCTTAGCGTACGTCCCCGCTACACGCCCCGGCTAGCGGGGGCACAGTTTGTACGTCCGCGTACACCCCCCGCATAGCCGGGCATCATTTTGTATACACTTGTGTACGGTCCCCGCATGGTCCCCGCCATGCCCCGGGTGCCGGGCTTGCAATTGATAAGTGCATAATTATGCTGTTATTTTGTGTAAATGATTAAGAAAATAAAAGAACAAGTGCTCCATGCACTGTGGAAACATAAAATAACATCCTGTTGTGCAATTGTTTAAAACAGTTTGACACCGTAATTCTCATGCCTGTAATTCAGTTTAAGCCCTGATGCCCATTGGTGGTATGATCATCAGATCTAGGAACAGCCCCAGAGAGCTTGTAATGACATGGCAACATCCTCAGCAATTATTCATTAAAAGCCTCTTTTTTTTTAAATTCAGTGGAAACTCATTAACACAAAATCTGTGATAGCACCAAATTCAGGATATAACACAAAGCTGCTTTCGAAAAATCGTGGACAAAAATAAATAAACAATACATGCACGGTCAAGGTTTACATTGTATTTGACATGAAAGGTACCGTTATGAATTATAATATAAACATGCATTACATTTGAAGAATCCAGCCTATGAGATCATCTACGTCACACAATTATGTGTAGTATTAGTCTTAGAGGTCGACCATAATTTTTGCCATTTACAGATACGTACAAAGCGTACATAGCAGGCGGTAAAAATATACCCTAAGCCAGGGTCAGGAGTTCATCAAAGTTTGCGATTCTCACAAAAAGATTATGCAAGAATTTATGGATTTTTTTCCATTCAAATAATGTGTTTAGACAGATTATGGAAAAAGTGTACTTTAGCTCCCAGATACTAGACTGTACTAGTATCGTCCAATACTGGAACACCCAGTATCGTTCGATACTGGTACATTATTTTGTTCCAGTATCGCTCGATACTGGCACGTTTAAATGTTCCAGTATTGCCCGATACTGGAACAAAATAATGTACCAGTATCGATCGATACTGGTACATTATTTTGTTCCAGTATCGGGCAATACTGGTAGAATGTGTACCAGTATCGCCCGATACAGGTACATGAAAAATGTTCCAGTATCGCCCAATACTGGAACATGAAAAATGTACCAGTATCGCCCAATACTAAAACATTAGAAAATCTCCCAATGAAAAATGTGCCAGTATCACCCAATACAATATCGGCGAAGTTGGCTTGTATGGTTATTTTCTCTTTCTGGAAAATAGAGTGGCTCTGAAAAGAGCCGTTTTGTGGTATTCAAAACTGCCTTTAATGTGTCAAGCGACGGGAATCTTTGGGAGGTTCTTCTCTTCTCTCGTGCGGTTTATTCTATACGTTGGCGAGTGTCTAGTGTTAATATGTGTCGGTGTTTCCGTTTCTTAATGACTGCAGCTGGTTGTTCTTTTTAGATGGACCCGTCGAAGCTGTTGTCTGAGACACTTCATTATTATTATTTGTTTGGTTATTCGTGACAAGTACAAACATCTTACGCTTGACATCACAATGACATTATAAACATGGTCTCAACATGCCGTTTTATATTTGTGTAGTGAAATATACATGTAGGCCAACATTGAAATGTTTGGCAAAAAACTCCATATCGGTTATCGGAATGTCACGACATAGCTACTTATTTGTTTTTCAATGCATAGATGGGGTTTTCAACGCAAAAATCACAATTTTTAATGAAGGGCGGCCTATAAAATCGATTCAGAAACTATTTAATATATCGTAATATGGAATAATAAATAATTTCATTTTTGTTGTTGGATGAATACGAAGAAAAAGACGAAGAAAAAAGACGAAGATTTTTTTCTGAGAGTACTGTAATTTTCTGAATAAACTCGAACGATTTACATGTTCCAATATCGAGCGATACTGGAACCTTAAATTGTGTTCTAGTATCGAGCGATACTGGAACGAATTACATGTTCCAGTATCGAGCAATACTGGAACAAAATGGTCCAGTATTGGGCGATACTGGAACATATAATTTGTTCCAGTATCGATCGATACTGGAATGAAACCGTTCCAGTATCGGGCGATACTGGAACACATAAAGTGTTCCAGTATCGGTCGATACTGGAACACAATTTGATGTTCCAGTATCGACCGATACTGGAACATGTCAATTGTTCCAGTATCGAGCGATACTGGCAAAAATCATGTACCAGTATCGACCGATACTGGTATACCAGTATCTGGGACCTAAAGTACACTTTTTCCCAGATTATCTACGAAAATCAATTTGGATTCTCGCAACTTAACCGGCAGGAATCTTAGCGAGAATGAATTCTCGGATTCTCATTGAATTTCTGACCCTGCTAAGCGGACGTAATTAAAATGGCCATCTTGAGAGGCAGGCACTTTTTTTATCAAGCCATTAATTTTCACCATTTATTGTGTAGGTAACTCGAGGTGTGGGGAGGGGGGTGGGGGGGGGCGGGTAAAAATGTATGTACGCTATGTATGTATGTGGAAATGGCGATCATTTTGGACGACCCATTCCTCAGGTTTTTTCAAGAGAAAAAACAGTCACATTTCTCATTTTTATTTGTCAAGCGACAATTGTCAAGCGACAATTATCCGGGAATCAAGTTTCCTGCGATTCTTGATCAATCTTGGAGTTCGTGTTTCCAAGCCTGTCTGTAGACTGGTAGTTATTGTCTTTTGGACTGAACATATCCGCCATTGTCTGATAATGATACCTGTAAGCCAAACAAATTGAAGGAAAATAAAAGAGAAATAAAAACTGGGTTAATATTTTATTCAAGTCACAAATATTGCTAGTCATCAATTTAACTTGACTGTTGACATTAGTGCTGTTTACCGTGTGCCCCTCACTCATTAATGATTTGATGAAGTCTTGTAGTTTTAGTGTACCAACCTAGGTGCAAACGTGCAACTGTGTAATGTACCATTCATCTTATAATATGCCCTATTCATCAAATCTGTCAGCACAAATGATGAGCTTCCGTACATTTGCGACTTTGAGCATAACAATTCTGTTAACAAAATTGTCGGTGGGGCGATGCTTTCAGTAGCGTGCGCAAAAGGGGGGGCGTGATGGCCACGGAATGTCAATTTGTTGTTAACCTCTTTTTTTTAACTGCGATTTTTTGAGACCGTGCAAAATGTTGTGACCGTGCGATTATGTGTGACCGTGCAAATTTTTTTGACTGAGCAAAATTTTGTGACCGTGCACATTTTTTGATCCTACCCCCCACCCCCACACTTACATGAAATTCATGAGGTTACTGCAAAAAAAATGGGGCTACCTTTTACTATTTTTTTGGGGTGCTTGTCAGCTATCAGGACCTCAACCCCCCCCCCCCCCCCCCCCCCCCACCCCAAATTCAAAAGGGTCAGGGGACGCCCCTGGGTTCATGTTATTAATCATACAAATTTCCAAGTGTCTGTGTTGGCTTGTAATAAACATGAATAAATTTGGAGACCTATTATTGAATTTGAATATTGACAAATCAACATCATCACTGTTGAAGCTTGACTTACCAGGGTCTTACCAAGCCAGATTGTACAGGTTTCATGTCGTCAAGCTGAATATTGCTGAGAGGGTTCCTTGGTTGGACATTCATTGGTAGAGTTGTCAGCTCCTTCCACTTTGAAATGCAGAGTACACCAGATGGTTGATCCCACTATTACAGAAAACACAAGAAAACAAATCCACTTCATTAATATAAGGCCAATTAAAATAATATACTTGTTTCTCGTCCCTGCCCTCACCAATTTTTTTAAGATTGTCAAATATTTTTGTTATTTTTGTTATTTCCTCTTTATAAAGTTTGTTTTATCAATTGTTGGGATAAAAGAGATGATAAGGAGTGCTTAAATAAATTACCAAATTTATCATATTGTGTTGTTGTTTATTTCAAAATGGCCGGTGAAGGTGAGTTTGTGTTTTATTTTTAACCATGTTTTAATAAAAATAATTCAATTTAAATAAAAAAATCCAATTTAAATTTAAAAATCCAATTCAACTTTTCTGAAAACGGGCCTGAACACTTTTACTAGCTCTTATTTTCAAAGCAATCAAATAGATAGAGAACGTTGAAGGACAACTTTGAGTCTCCAAAAATGAGGTTGGGTCATTTGGATACATTAAATATTAAAATTAGTGACGCCGACTGTCCGTCTACTCTATGCATCGTCCGTCATTTGCTATAATCAAAACAAAGCATTCTCGATCAAATCGTATACGATTCCTCAATGTCCCAAGCGACTGGGGCATATCGTGCGTGACCGCATCAATCACGATGGCAATGGCGCAGTAAAACCGGAAGATGTGACGTACTTATAAACAAATAAGTAATTGACCAATTGTGGCCCTTATCAACAAGACCCCACTCTGCGTGATTGGACAATTATGTAAGTTCATTCATGTTTATTCAGGTCACGTAGGATCGCGTTGTGACGTGGTTGTCAAGGGCTTATCACGCTGCATTCAAAATATGGATGAACGCTGGCGTGACTAGAATAAACGTTTTGATCGAGGACCTCAACCCCCCCCCCCCCCCCCCCACCCCAAATTCAAAAGGGTCAGGGGACGCCCCTGGGTTCATGTTATTAATCATACAAATTTCCAAGTGTCTGTGTTGGCTTTTAATAAACATGAATAAATTTGGAGACCTATTATTGAATTTGAATATTGACAAATCAACATCATCACTGTTGAAGCTTGACTTACCAGGGTCTTACCAAGCCAGATTGTACAGGTTTCATGTCGTCAAGCTGAATATTGCTGAGAGGGTTCCTTGGTTGGACATTCATTGGTAGAGTTGTCAGCTCCTTCCACTTTGAAATGCAGAGTACACCAGATGGTTGATCCCACTATTACAGAAAACACAAGAAAACAAATCCACTTCATTAATATAAGGCCAATTAAAATAATATACTTGTTTCTCGTCCCTGCCCTCACCAATTTTTTTAAGATTGTCAAATATTTTTGTTATTTTTGTTATTTCCTCTTTATAAAGTTTGTTTTATCAATTGTTGGGATAAAAGAGATGATAAGGAGTGCTTAAAGGTAGATGACCCGATCACATTTTCGTAACACAGAATTATTTCAAACATACGGAGATTTTCATATCATATGAAAGCTCGTATTTTTCTCATCATCATACTGAAATTTGACGGCCTAAATCGGTATAATTACGGAGAAATCGATGAAATAACGTCGAATTACCGCGAATGGTGGTATACCACCGATATAGTTTGTGTACTACTCAATGGGTACAGTTCACAGCATCTTGTGCGTGTAAAATAAGAACCATTAGAGCTATGCAACTCAAACTTTGGAACACGACTTTTTTAAGGATGACCTTTCATGTAGAATAGAAAACTTGAAGTTGAAAATTGGAATGTGATCGGGTCATCTACCTTTAAATAAATTACCAAATTTATCAAATTGTGTTGTTGTTTATTTCAAAATGGCCGTTGAAGGTGAGTTTGTGTTTTATTTTTAACCATGTTTTAATAAAAAATAATTCAATTTAAATAAAAAATCCAATTTAAATTTAAAAATCCAATTCAACTTTTCTGAAAACGGGCCTGAACACTTTTACTAGCTCTTATTTTCAAAGCAATCAAATAGATAGAGAACGTTGAAGGACAACTTTGAGTCTCCAAAAATGAGGTTGGGTCATTTGGATACATTAAATATTAAAATTAGTGACGCCGACTGTCCGCCTACTCTATGCATCGTCCGTCATTTGCTATAATCAAAACAAAGCATTCTCGATCAAATCGTATACGATTCCTCAATGTCCCAAGCGACTGGGGCGTATCGTGCGTGACAGCATCAATCACGATGGCAATGGCGCAGTAAAACCGGAAGATGTGACGTACTTATAAACAAATAAGTAATTGACCAATTGTGGCCCTTATCAACAAGACCCCACTCTGCGTGATTGGACAATTATGTAAGTTCATTCATGTTTATTCAGGTCACGTAGGATCGCGTTGTGACGTGGTTGTCAAGGGCTTATCACGCTGCATTCAAAATATGGATGAACGCTGGCGTGACTAGAATAAACGTTTTGATCGAGGACCTCAACCCCCCCCCCCCCCCCCACCCCAAATTCAAAAGGGTCAGGGGACGCCCCTGGGTTCATGTTATTAATCATACAAATTTCCAAGTGTCTGTGTTGGCTTGTAATAAACATGAATAAATTTGAGAATTCTTTCTTTTGATTATACATGTATGTAGATCATATATATTCATCCCTATAATCAACAAAAAAAATTTGTCGATCACAGCGTATACGATTCCCATGCGACTGGTGCATATCGTAGTAATAAAACGCGTCATTCCAGATGACAAGGGAGGGCGCAGTAAAACCGGAAGATGTGACATGTAAACAAATAGGCCTAGGTAGGCTTTTTAATTGACCAATAGGACGGCGCGGACATACGGGCACTTTGAGTTATTTTTAGCAAATTTGCTTGGCAACCGGTGTTTCAAAAGCAAAACATTCCATGCACGCACTCAACGCTGACGATTACGCACTTGATTTGCAGTAGGCGCAATGTGCCTTAATTGATTGATCTGCGCAAGTTGTTTTTGTTTTTACCGGCATTTGATTGTTTTCACCGGCATGACATAGGTCCGCCCCAACCTATTGCAGACCTAGCCGCCCTAATCAACAAGACCCCACGCCATGCTGGGACTGTTTTGGAACGCACTGCATGTAAAAATTGTAAGGACACGCTCAACCTGTGTAAATTGTAATGAACGTAAGCGCTCGGATCATGATGCTGTGATTGAAAAATTTGTGTTTTGATTATAGCTCTGAATACCAGCTCTCTGTGTGTGTTTGTGGGAGAGCTATGGAATAAAATAAAAGCATATGAGTTGACAGTTGACATTCGACATCGCAGGTGATCAAATTTGATCATCAATTTTGTTTGTTGTACTTTTCTGAATGTATAACATTTCAAGAAATACTGACTTGAAATGAATTTTGTCCGCCCTATTCCAGCTATAGATATAAAGCTACACGTAAATTCGGCGACGTACGCCTAGATTGTCTATCCCCCGGTAAACAAATGAAAAGGTCAACAACAACAAATTTACAAAAAAAGTAAGCTTATTTGAAAGAAAGCATCATTTGATAATTCTAGGAATGATTTATAGGCCAACAATTCCAACATACAGAATTACGTATTCGTAGGTTGGGCAACTCATGCAACCATCATAAAACCCGTGAAAACTACTTACTTCATTCGACATTTTTGTTGGTTCAGCGAAATATTCCTCTGTCCTTTCCTCTACAACTCGCCGAAATTCAGCTTCGATCGATGGGCAATGAAACATGACATGACACTCCCGATCCGAAAATGTATTGAAATTGATCGGGGCTTGCAGTTGTCAACTTTCACTGCTGATATTAACATCGAGTCAGTAATACAATGTAACAATAACAACAAGATATTGTGATCTTTTATTAAATACAGTCTTGGTTCCGCTCGAAAAATAACGCTGCCATTTTTTATTACCGATTATTGATAATTTAGAGAAACGAGACGTCCAGTCACGTTACCAGTCACGTGGTATCACGTGATTTTGACAGTATTTTGCAAGTTGGCGATTTGACTCGCGCAAAGGCTCATGGGCCTGGGTACTACCGGAATCTTCTCTATGTACAAACAATGTCATGGTAAACCGGAGGTAAAACTGTTAGCATGTTTATTTGCTTTATGGCTTTTAACATTCCATGTAATTTATTTGTAAAGCTGAATATTCCATTAGACTTTAAGGGGGTGATGGTTGTAGAATAAAATACCAGCAAAAAACTTCGCATAAATACCGATAACCCCCCCCCCCCAAACTTTGCCCACCCAACCCAAAAGATATACCATGGCAGGTAGTAAGCTCGCAATTCTTACTACATGTACAACCTGCCATGGAATGGACCGGGGAATGGATATTATTATTAGACTCGCCTTGAGGCTAATAAAAATTCCACCTGAACCCAACATCCAACAGTCCCACAACTTAGAATAATGGTGAATCCCTAATATAGTGTATACCGGGGCCTGGTACCGAGGTTAATATAGGTCACACCCCCTGTGTATAGAGTTATTGGACTACGCAAATTCTCAGCTTCAAGGTCGATGCCTGTTTTATGACGACCTCGAAACTAACAGCCAAAGTTCACCTTCGGCATACCTTAACGCACACACAGCGACGTGTAATAGAGGAGATTACAATATTATTGGACTATGCAAATTCTCAGCTTCAAGGTCGATGCCTGTTTTATGATGACCTCGAAACTAACAGCCAAAGTTCACCTTCGGCATACCTTAACGCACGCACAGCGACGTGTAATAGAGGAGATGACAATATTTTCCCGGCATTTCGTGATTAAAGTCCCAACGATACGAACTTATATACGGATTACAGCTTTGTCATAATCGCGTCTGTCTAATAAAGTTCGCTATCGATCAACCATAGCACACTTGACAGTGCAGTGATAGTGACCTTAGTCAAATGAACGAGTATGTTGGGACATTTCTTCCGGCATATGAGCTGATCAGCGAATTCAATACTGGGGGCCCAGTAATCATCGAAGGAATGTAATGTCCTCAAAGGTCATTCGCGTTCAGCAATATAGGAGTTTGTCATTCCATCTGACATGAGCGTTTAGAAACTGTTTAATCGTTATTATCGAGCGTTATGAGGATACAATGCCCCAATTTAGAGCTCAAATCAAAGAAATCGATCAAATGCAATTTGTGTTATTGATGGTCATTCCATCTGCCACCAGCTTGTTTGCGGTCACAATTGTGATACTTTTGGTTTCTATAAACTAAGGCCGTGTAAAAGCATTGTTATGGTATAAATCACCTAAGGTTTGAATGAAAACATTGTTAGCAATTTTTTTATTTTAGTATTTATTTAGGGAAACTCCCAATTCGACCCCTTATCGTCTCAAATCAATGTAGGCAATGCAATTTCAGTACAAAGGTATATAAACGAAACTAATTAAACTTGTCTTGTAATATGCCGGTAAATAAATCCCTTACAAAATAATTGCATACAAAGATTTTATCGATTTTATAACTAGAATGAAACGTGAGAGGGCCGTTCAGTTGAGTGGTGCATTGTTTTGTTATGCACAACAGAACAAAGCAGAATCGCCGGTTTTACTTTGGTATTATTAGAACTGCGGAATATCGTCCCCTTCATTATGGTCTACCTTTGGGCAAGAGCAATTAACAGGACCAAATATGGAGCAACGATAGCGTCTGATACGGGCGCAGTCAAATGACAAAATGATCTAAGACGGTGCAGCAAATACATGAGACAAAAACGATTGTGGGAAAAACGAGCCTCGACTTGACATGCGGCGGGAATAACAGATCAGGAGGCAACGGGCACGGGCAACTGCCTGTCACTAAGCGCGGCAGAAAACTGTATTACTTCGGCGACAAAATCAACTTTGTTTCGTTATAGTGTTCAAAAACCGGTGAAACTGTCCCAACTCATTGAATGACCCCTTTGTTTAAACAGGCATAACTGTTCACTAAAGGCAGTTTATACCCCAACTAAATAGCTTTTGGTAATCAATAATATTATTTATTTTGCACTAGGAAATATCATATCACTGAAAAGTTTATTCTTTTCTTGGAGAAATAAATGTAGTTGTCGTATATATATATTTTGCTCACGGTCTATATTGTAACATAACAATATGTTCCCATTGTTTATACATATACAGGATCGCTATGAGCGGAAATCACAGAAAATGTCATTGAACATTTCTGAAAATGCCCTTAATCATATTATTGCAGACACAAGGGGTCGTTTTCTCGTACGTTAAACGCGGTTTTAAGCTAACCACGCGTTGAACTTTGACTTTAAACACATCGTTTAACTAAACGCATTTTTAGAAAATGTGTAATAGGTCTACTCTATTTCACTTCCTCTGGACAGTGATGCGCAACTTATAGGCACCGTCATAATATTATGGATATCATTCAATGAGTGCGTGCTGCGTAAATGCGTAAACCCTGAAGTGCGTACCATCGATTTCAAAAATGACCACGCGTTCTGATTGGTCAATCGTGAAATTGTTACATGCATGCATGCATGCATGCATAGCTATTCGCGCCTCTCATGCATTTGGAAGCAGCTCCGCGAACAACAGCAAAATACGCTCGCGTGAAATAACTTGAATTATGTCCATGGTTTGGTTGGTTGGTTCGGTCCTGTCATGACTGACAGCTCGTGATCTTACAGATACTACGCCACAAATAACGATTTTCAGCAAAGGAGTAACAATCATGGAGAGGGTGTCCAGTAATCAATTTTATTTGGTCAATCCACCGGGAACGAGGTCTGCCTCTCTTGCGCTTCCCTTCAATCATGCCTTGCATGATCATCTTCTCTAGGTTGTTACCCTTGCGACGTGAGATATGGCCGAAGTAGCTCAGAATTTGGGTGTTGATAGCATGAAGAAGTCGTTTAGACACCCCTATTTCTTCAATGATACTGGCATTGGTGTCCATGTCCATAGTACTCTCTAAATGTAAAACGAGTGGAAAGAGTGGAAATTCACTCAAAAAGGAGTGAAACGCAGGAAAGTTAACTTTTCACTCTCAATAGAGAAGAACATTGTCATATAAAATCCCCTTTCACTCCTGTTAGAGTGATTTCCACTCAAAAACGTGTTGTCCTGCGTTTAACTCCTTGAAAGAGTGGAAAACAACACTTTTACATTAAGAGAGTAATAGGCACCGCATTTATGCACAAGTATTTGTCTTCTGTGTTTCTACGTTACTATCTTTAAAACTATATTGAAATGAATCATGTCTAAAACAGACTCTGTCAGCACCATAGTGGAAATCAACAAAAAGAAGGTCAGGATCAAATATGAGACGAAAAGGATCAATTTTGATCCAGAAGCGGTATCACATATGAGCTTACCCTTTCCGGATCAAAGTGATCCGACAAGCAGGATCAAAAAGTTTGATCCGAAATTGGGATCAAATATTTCTGTCAAATGATACTGAAACGGATCAAAATAATGATCCTTAATCGGATGTACCTGTAGCTTATGATCCTACTCCAGGATCAAACTGAATCAAAGAAAAAGTGAAAACATAGGGGGTCATCGGGTGACAGATTGTAAAAACAAGCATGCATGCAAGGGTCTTTCGGTGACACCGGGCCAAAAAAGGGGGGGGGGGATTTTTGATGGAGCCTGGTGTGAAACCTAATATTGATTGAGTGCCCCCACCCCCGGGTGCACACTGCAGACTATATATCGAGTGCAGTAAGCTTACTACATCGTGTAGGCCTAGTACATCGCAGTGATCGTGACATTTTGTGAGGAGCATTTTGACCGAAAATCGTACTGATGGCACTGGTCAGGTACAAGAAATTTGTTCACAAGAATAGAGCATGTTCAAACATAAAAAATAAAACTACTTTACCGACAAAATCATGTAACATTTTACAGATTAGACTGGATAACTTACCGCGGTATTTCACCCTTGTTTCAACTGTGGCGACCGAATTCAAAAGATCGTACGCTTGTCGTCTATCGGTTTGCGAAGTCACTCATTGACCAATGAACTGTTTCATCGAATTGATCCGGAAATCAGATCAAAGTTGATCAAGGTGAATTTGATCCGTTTGTTGATATCTATCTGGAAACGGATCAAAACGATCCGAAAACGGATCAAAACGATCCGAAAATGATCCTTAAAGGATCAAAACAAAGTGAGCCGGAAATCTACTCATGTATTGATCCTGACCTTCTAAGAGTGTATATTTCATAACCTTTCTTCACTATGCAGGCTGTTTTAAGGCCTTTCCGGTCTCATCCTATCTTATATAGAGATATAGTGATATCCATTATAGTATAGAATAAAACATAATATAACACGTTTGTGCGCTTGATTAAATACACAACCAGTATTTTGAATGTAAAAAAACCGTAGAAAACACAAAATGTTCAGTCCATGTGTGTTATACATCAGTGCAGCCTATATTGGGCAATTATCTAAAATCAAGCACAGCAAAATGTAGCTGATGAGATTAGCGAAAATATCATTCAATGAGTGCGTGCTGCGTACATGCGTAAACCCTGAAGTGCGTACCATCGATTTCAAAAATGACTAAGCGTTCTGATTGGTCAATCGTGAAATTGTTACATGCATGCATGCATGCATAGCTATTCGCGCCTCTCATGCATTTGGACGCAGCTCCGCGAACAACAGCAAAATACGCTCGCGTGAAATAACTTGAATTATGTCCATAGCACTCTCTAATGTAAAACGAGTGGAACTGGAAAGAGTGGAAATTCACTCGAAAAGGAGTAAAGGGAGTGAAACGCAGGACAACCCGTTTTAGAGTGGGAGATTTCTACTCTAAAATTAGTATGAAAGTTAATTTGTCACTCTCAATAGAGTAGAACATTGTCATATAAAATCCCCTTTCACTCCTGTTAGAGTGATTTCCACTCAAAAACGTGTTATCCTGCGTTTAACTCCTTGAAAGAGTGGAAAACAACACTTTTACATTAAGAGAGTAATAGGCACCGCATTTATGCTCAAGTATTTGTCTTCTGTGTTTCTACGTTACTATCTTTAAGACTATATTGAAATGAATCATGTCTAAAATAGACTCTGTCAGCACCATAGTGGAAATCAACAAAAATAAACATGATATATTTCACATAACCTTTCTTCACTGACTATGCAGGCTGTTTTAAGGCCTTTCAGGTCTCATCCTATCTTATATAGATGTGATATCCATTATAGTATAGAATAAAACATAATATAAGGGAGCACATCAAAACTCGACCGCCCGGCAACCGCCGGTTTCGTGCAGTTCCGTGAGGTTGCAGCCGGTTTCTATTGTTCTAAACAATGATATGCGGTCAAACCGTGCGGAACCGCCGGTTGCGGCGCGGTCGAGTTTTGATTTGCTCACTAAGGGATCACGTCAAAACTCGACCGCCCGGCAACCACCGGTTACGGCCGGTTCCGTTCGGTTCTCACAAAACGTGTCGTCTGTTATAATATACACACATAATGAGGTCAAATAGTAACACTCTGGTGAACACGACCGGTTGAAAGTGCCTCGTCACACACGTGAGCAATAACATCTTGAAGTAATGGGCTCTTTTAAGACTTAAAAGTCTGAGTTGACAACCAGTACAATACAGCTATTGATTTTCGCTGGGGTTGGCTTTTTCAATCTGTTTATAGCTCAATTAACTTTTTAAAATCAATACCGAAAGTCTATGAATGTTTTTTTTTATAGAACGATTATAGAGAGAGCTATTATGACCGCAAAGTAACAGATTGATAGTGTAAATTGGTCATATTACAGCATTAAGTCAACCGGCGGTTGTTCAGTGTTGCATGCGCGAATATTCATATACCAGTAAAACATTTGACCTGAAAGAACCGGGCGGAACCGCCCGTAACCGGCAGTCAACGGGCGGTCGAGTTTTGACGTCTCCCCTAACACGTTTGTGCGCTTGATTTAAAACACAACCAGTATTTTGAACGTCAAAAAAACGTAGAAAACACAAAATGTTCAGTCCATGTGTGTTATACATCAGTGCAGCCTATATTTGACAATTATCTAAAATCAAGCACAGCAAAATGTAGCTGATGAGATTAGCGAAAATATCAAATTAATTTGATCATAGTTAATCGAAACGCGTCCTACAATCATAGCTAATAATGAGTTTCTTAAAACTTAAAGAACCTCGTGTGTCCCTCATATTGGTTGAGTGGAATTTCATTAAAAACACGTAAGGCCTCCACGTGCTTGTTTATCATGTTTCTCTAAAAAGTCCAAGAGATAACTAAACGGCGGGTTGCGTTACTTCATTACCTTTAAACAATTACCAAATCAAAGGCAATTTTAAAATTAGGCCTATTTATTAGTGATTTTAAAAATAAATAAAAACTTAGCAGCCACTTGTATACAAAGGAGGATATCATGCTTTATCAAGTACATTAACATTTTCCTACCACCCCTTAACAATTAGGCCTATTTTCTATTTTTCATGCTCAAGAACTCACTATTTTCCATGATGTTCAGCATTTTAAACATTAAGCATTTAAGTAGACCAAAAGGTAGTACTGTTTTAAACATTACAAAGCAAAGTGGAGCCCAAAATAGGCTACGAACTGTTCTGCTATTTATCAAAGATGATAATTAATTTAAGAACTCACTCCCTAACTCACCCTACAACTCACTCCACAACTCTCCACAACTCAACTCACCCATTCACAACTCACCACTTACACAACCCCATCGAGACACTAGTGTTAAATCTACAAAGGTGACAGTGAAGCTCTTAGGTCATCAACTTATATAAATAAATGCCAATTTCAGTTGAGAAACCTCAATGCACCGCGATGGAAAGTGTTTTACACGGTGTGTGTGAGAGATATCGTGATGCGCGTACGTGCAAATGTGTACGTTTGTTACCAGGCTATATTACGGTCAACTGTATGAGACGATTAGAACTGAGTGAAATTCTTGGAGACGCACGGCTCTATAAATCCCCTTTTAAGATCAGCGTTACGGTAACGTCGAGTTTCCTTAGAGGAAATCATCAGGAATTGCATTAATTTGAGCAAAATCACGAATCATGGACAACTTTACTTGGATAACCGAGGACATAGACACGACAACAAAGGATAACTGCTTGTGGAAGTTTACTAACGAGAGCATACTAGCGCATCAATACACATCGTTCGGCAGAATTTTCATTCTAGTTCTCGTACCTTTGATCTCAGCATTTGGGCTTTTTGGAAATATCAGTTTTCTCTATGTGGTGTATAAGGGAGACGATATGAGGACGATTACTAATTTTTACTTGGCGAACTTAGCCGTTGCCGACGCGTGCTTATTAGTGAGCGGTGGTGTGCAGTACCTTTGGAGTTACACCCTGTCTTCAGGGATAAATATTGCCGGTTTTACTATTGATTCTCCCGCGGGCTGCGCTTTGACAAATATGCTGATATACCTCTGTTACTTTGCCTCTGTATTCCTTGTTACCCTGGTAACAGTGGAACGTTACTTTGCTGTATGCCATACCGTGAACTACAAGGTGTCCCGTAAAAGAGCTATAATGTTGTGCTCCGCGTCCTGGATGATAGCACTGATATTTGCGGTTTTGGTGTTGGTAGATGTTGACGTCGGTCTGCTCTGTGTTGAATGGCCTCCGGAGCTACAGCAATCCAATGATGGGTTTGCATATCAAATACCCACATGTATCAACCATTGCGCTGTGTGCTGGACAATTATCGTCTGGGTAGATTTGATTCAATATTCAGTCGCTGTTCCCGCCGTTATATTCATGACGTCAGCAATGGTACTTCAGCTTCGACGCACTTCCGGTCGAGAGAGAGTTGATTTAAACGGAAGTGGGAGAGTATCGAAATCCTCGCAGGCGCATATTCATCTCGTCCGCATGCTGCTAATAAATGCTACCATATTCTTTGTTTGCCTTACGCCATTTGAAATTACTAACTTGAACTCACTCGCCAGCAAGAATAACAAACAGTTTTTAACGAGAGAGCAAAATAATCATGTTGTTTGGCTGGGTAGAATGACAATGCTGTTGAATTCGGCTATTAATCCGGTGGTGTACAGCACAGTCAATCCATCTTATAGAAAAGCCTTCAGTCGTGTTTACTGCTCCATTTGCCCAAACGCATCGACTAAAAGGAATGCTGGAATGAGCGTCGAACAAAGCAACGATTATGAACTGAACACGAGATCATCCGGTGCAGCATCTCGGGACTACCTTTAAGAACGCTCATCTTATTGTGGTGGCCGTAAAGCAGCTTCTCAAATACACGTCATCGTAACTGATGGCAACCACGAACCCGGAATAAGAGTAGGGTTGCTTGTCTTCCCTTTTGTAGACTCTAATCACTCTTTTCATGTGTCCATTTTTAAGAACCATAATGTTCTCAACATTTCCACATAAAAGGCTCATAAACAGCTGGTATGGCCGGGGCGATTTTTTTCTTCGTACATCAGTTTAACCAAAATCAGTTTATTTGTTTAAAAATGTAAAAAAATCATTTAATTCATTGAATTTCGCTTTATTTCGTTTTAAAACGGAATAAATAAATTTGGTTAAACTGATGTACGAAAAAAAATAATCGCGGCCGGGGGTATGGCCTGCGATCTGAATAATATGCACTACCGAGTTAGTGGCTATACCAGCGTGCATTACTGCAGTTTGAACAGGTGGACTAAACCAATCAGACAATGCATTGGCGCCTGAACTCGTGTTCTCGACCGACCGCGACATACGAGTGGTATCAAAAAGTTCTTGACATCACCAAGATGTGAAGGAGCCAGAAACCTTTTTTTATATGTAACCCTTCAGACATCTTCAAAAAGTCACTGTGCAAAGTCACACATTTCTCCTACTTTGTATTACCTGTCCACAGACCGCCATTGTAGAGATCCTCAGAGTGACCGCCATTGATTGATCCTCAGATTTCCTCAGATTGCGTTATTCCCAAAACAACAATAAATGGTTAAAAGTGTTGACAGAAAGAGGTCAAAGGACATATAGGGGTCATTAGAGGTCAATCTGTGTACAACCCATGTTACCCATAAGATTGTTGTCACCAAGCTGGTTTGTAATAACCTTTGACCCCTTTCTGTCAAAACTTTAAACTATTTATTGCTGTTTTAGTGAATAACGCAATCTGAGGCAATCTGAGGATCAATCACTGGCGGTCACTTTGAGGATCTCTACAATGGAGGTCTGTGGACAGGTAATAAAAAATAGGAGAAATGTGTGACTTTGCACAGTGACTTTTTAAAGATGTCTGAAGGGCTACATATCAAAACAAAATTCTGGCTCCTTCACATCTTGGTGATGTCAAGAACTTTTTGATACCCCCTCGTACACAGGCGGTATGGCCTGCTATAAGTATTGACCCCATGTGATAATTGAACATGTTTATGCATATCTTCGACCACCAATTGAAGTTTTTGACAAATTATGGCCATCCTCACTTGTAAGAGGCGACACTGAACGGATCTTAAGTGGTGATGACCCCGTTTTTCATACATGTATTTTATGAATGGTAATAACGACTATGTTGTAATAGTTGGTTACCTAATAGTTTAACTAGTTTTGTATTAATAGTTATAGCCTTTCTTATAACCACACTAAATTGTTACATAATGTTAAAATATTTCATATCGGCGATGATATTTAAAATGGTGATTGTAGCTTAGACAACATTTTCTTCTTGTATTGCTGATTGTATCAAGTAAATTATATTTTCCTAATAATTATTTTGACATTAAAGTACTTTATGCACCAGCAATGTATCAATTACACGGTTTAATAAAGTGGATCACAAAGTTTCAACGAAAAAATTACTCTACCGTGTAATTGGTGATATTTTGAGACCTAAAGTACAATTCATCCCTAGTTGTTATCAATTCTTGATCATTTTTGCTGGTTGAAACTGGCAACATCTGACATAAGATGAGTTATTAGTTATATTACTGGCGCAAATTACTGTAAGATAATAAATTGTATAATATAGAGCCTGAACTCTGCTAGCCATTATATTGATATATAGATGGAATAGTAAACGGAGCATTAGTGGAGAGCAAAGTTGAAGACGCCAAATCGCTTGAAAAATGCTATAGTTTTAGAAATAAAGTGTAAATCAATCTGCTTGGCTTTTCACAAGCCATCAATAAGAGCAAATCAACTTTCATTGTTTGTTTAATAATGTTTAACATTCAGTGGTCTTCATCCAGTCTATATATTAACAGCAGACAATAATCAAATCTTTAGCAATATCTGACCACGTGACCACACGTTGCTCTAGGGAGCTAAGCTAATGAGGGCGCGAGTGCAAGAGTGTAAACTGAAGCCGGGCATTAATGTATGCTCAATCGCAGTCAAAGTAAATCGTAAGTAATAGTCTGTTTATGTATGTTATATCTGTTTATGTGACAAGAGCTTAATTGGGAGGGCAGCTAAAGAGGGCGCTATCAAAACAGTCTAAAATGAGCCCTGTCATTAATGTATACGCACTATAGGGTTTTCCTAATATAAAATGTGAAGATTCCTGATCAAATAAATGCGTACATGGTCATGATGGTGCATTACGACTTAGTTATGATGTGTATGGACCTACTCGAATTTCACTGACACAAGTCATGCAATTATAGTAAGCATACTGGCTTCTCCGTCACCTGTAAGTGGTGATACTTCACCTTTGTCTTAAAGTCCGTTCATACTCGCGTCGTTGCGCATCGGCCGACGTAGCCGGATGTTGACATTGCTTCAACTCGCGCGTCGATATTCGTCGACGTCGGGCGATGCACAACAATCGGACTCGGATCGGAGTATGAACGGACCTTTGGTGGTGTCGATCCCATTGTTCATACATGTATTTTATGAATTGTAATAACGACTATGTTGTAATATAGTTAAATTAGTTTTGTATCAATAGTTATAGCCTATCTTAAAACCACACTAAATTGTTACATAATTATGTTACACTATTTCATATCGGCGATGATTTTTAAAATGGCGATTGTAGCTTAGACAACATTTTCTTTTTCTTTTGCTGATTGTAAACAAGTAAATGATAGTTTCCTAATATTTTAACATTAAAGTACTTTAGGCCCCAGGAATGTATCAATTACATTGTTTGACAAAGTGGATCATAAAGTTTCAGCGATAAACATTACTCTACCGTGTAATTGGTGATATTTTGAGACCTAAAGTACAATTCATCCCTAGTTGTTATCAATTCTTGATCATCTTTGCTGGTTGAAACTGGCAACATCTGACATAAGATGAGTTATTAATTACATTACTGGCGCAAATTACTGTAAGATAATAGATTGTATATAGAGCCTGAACTCTGCTAGCCATTATATTGATATATAAAGACATCAAAAAAAGTAACGCGGCTGTTGTAAAAGCACCTATGATTTTAAAATTGTTACTCATATTCTAAAAATGAGAACACTAGGAGACGGACAATTTAATTACGGTGATTTTGACACCTTGTTTGTTAAAATCGATATAAAGTATTGTTGTCGCGGTATGTGCTTACAGATAAAAAGTGCCATTTCCATTGTTGCATTAACTCCTATTGAACTTTCTGATTCAGCGTGAAGATAATAGCGGGAATTACTCACTTACTATAAGATCATAAAATATCTTATCTATCCTACAAACTTGATGGCGAATCGATTTAATTCTAAAATTTGTACACTACTTGATTATTGTTTTTAATTTTCTTATGTAAAATATTGATGTTATATAGTGTAAATAAAGTATTACGAATGAAAAATTTATATAGAAAAAATATACTGACCTAAAGTGTGTCTCCAAACGATATAACCGTAATAATGCCATTCTGATGACATGTTGTAACACGCATAATGTAATTGGGAAAACATTTCCGATTGGCTCATTAAATGAGATATCCTTCTTTGCAACCAGTCGGGTGATAGGGCTCATCCGATTTCAGAGTCTGCTGCAGCATCGATCCATGCTGCTTCAACCGCTGTAAAACTTGACTTTTTAAAGGTGTCATAACCCCAGACCGATTTTAAACCCTCATATTGATGATAGATCATATAAACATAAAAACCTAACCATGCTAATTGCAAACAATTATCTTTGTATCGAAAGAAATTAGCTACCACATACTCACTCCTGCTAGCCCTAGCTTATCGTTGCTTGACCAATGTTGTGAACGCATGTAAATTAGAAACAAAAATCAAATTTCTTTGTTCGTGATTTTTCTTAATACCGTTCTCCAAACATGCTTCAACATAATTTTGTTGCTTGACCAATATTATGAACGCATAAAAATTGGAAGCAAAAAATAAAATGTCTTTGTTCAGGTTTTTTTTCCTTTCATAAGCCGAGAAAATCGCCCTATATCAAGACATATATCTTTAGTAAGGCTTACAAGGACGTTCGCTGGAGACGGTTTGCTAGAGTAGACAATGACAACTTCTAGCACAACTACCACCCAGTGGTCACTGCACCTAGTGAAAGGCCAGTGGTACGGGTCCTAAGGATTTGCAAATTTACTCGATGAACCAGAGAGGTAAATTAGGGGAAATACTTGTTTATGGTTATGGGTATGGAAACCCCACTCGTACGGGATCATCCATTTCATAAACATTGTATGTACTGCTTTGAGGACTGCTATGTTTCGGTATTTCATCTTCCAATCTAGATCGCGTATTGTGTATGAAGATAATTATAACAACCCAACGAGGACAAACATCCCCACAACAACTTGTTCTCCGCCACTGTTATAGTTTTTTGTTTATACATCCAATTTACAGGAAGGTTTACAGGAAAGGCTTGATACCGCTTCTCATTATTCCAGAACAGTTTATAAGTAAAGTAATTTGCAATTATCAGTATTTTTCACACACAAAATAATTGACGGTCAGAATAATTTTGAGATACCCTGTAGTACTGTTCCCTGTAGTCATGGTAGTTGAACGTTACCGTGACGGGAATTTATGCCAGTACATGTAACGCCGGCATAGTTTGTATATATATAATGTAGATAAAACTGAAACGTAAGAGCAATTGACCCCGACAAAAATCAAGGTTAGCGGCGCAGTCGATAAACTACCTTGCTGCCTCACCTTACCTTTGTTTAATGGGCAAGTTGATATAGGGATGCCCTTATAATATATATCTTATTCATTTGATATTCATAATTTGGGTTTAACGGCTTCTTCTAAATTTGAAACTTTAATTGGCTTTCAACTGATGGTTGTTTGTTTGTATTTGCTTTTTCCAATCAACGGATATGTTTGATTAGAGGAATCGAAATGGAGACTGTGCGACTTTCAGCAGAAGGTGTCTTTTTATTTTAACAAGGTCTTCTAAAAAACTGGGGGACGAGTGTTTTAGGTGGCAAAAGGATGAGAAGACTTGGAATGGATCTGTTGAATTTTGTGGAAGTTGGCAAGAGGAAAATATCATTATTTATAATTTAATTGAAATTCCAATGTTTAATTACGAGAAAAACGTAATTTATGACAAATTGAAAAGTGCAACAAAATAACTTGGATTTCCCGGGGCGCGAACTGGGGACCGCCGGGTGCCAGGCGGAGACCATAACCGTTTCGCCATGAACAAGTTGTCTGAAAGCAACGTACATGCAAATGGTTTATCCACTCAACTATACTGCTAAATCGAAAATTAAAATGTGATATTTAAACTACATTGTCCATTAAAGCACCATTTTATTTACGGAAATAGACACATTTAATATAAAATATCATTAAAATACTAATTTCGCACTGAAAATCTTAATTTTGGCGATATTTTCGCATTTTATACCAAACACTACTGCCGACTGTACAGTATTAAAGACCTCAAATTGCATGAAACCACAGATAAGGTTCGTTTTCCTATCAATACTTCTTCCTTTATGTATGCAATTTACATTATTTAGTAAATACAATAATTGTAACGTTTCACGTCACCACTAGCTAATTGAAACAATAATAATGACCACGTGACCTTTCATTTGAAAACTAAGGGGTCCGAGTTAACTCGTCCCCCCCCCCCCCCCCCCCCAAAAAAATGCCATTGGAGTAATTCAAATTTAGTATGCATGATATGGATTTCGAGTTTTTATGACCGTCAAGATGACTAATTATTTTCGGTCCAGATCCCAGGGGGGGTACTTAGTTGATATGGGGTAACGGGGATGTGCCGCCAAATAGGGTCCCTTTTTCACCCACTGCTGGTAAATGGATCACCCCTTTTCAAAGCCATTTTTGGTGAATTTATGGGTCTAAAATCCTTAATGTTGCTGTTTTTCACCGACATTTTAGCAAAATCTGTGAAATATATAGGAAAATGATGGGTTTCCGGTAAACTTATGGGTCAATTTCCCCCGAAAATTGGTAAATGTTTGCGTCAAATTTTCATTTTGCCGGCGGCACATCCCTACCAAAAATATATCTGAGTACCCCCCTCCCCCGGGGTCCGATATTTTTTCTAATATCAGTATTTTGGTCGAATTTGCTTATGCAAACAAAATACAAATTTCTGTTTTAAATAGATAATGTACATGGATATTGTCCATAATGTAAATTGCTGTTGTTTGATGCATTGCAGCTTTCTTTATCAAAATTGTCACAAGTTGTATTTTCTGAGTGCTAAAGTGGCCCACGATATTTTAGGTGCTTGCAGTTGATCTAGCATATCGGTTTGGTACAGGTAAATACATATACTACAAATAAGCGGCGATAACCAAATAACATTTAGTCTATTAGCACCATTGTAATACTAATTGTGAGCAATAACGTGGAACTAGGGCACCCTTTTTAGGTTCCCCCTTATAGGAGATATTGCTACTCCCATCCTGTCAACAAAATATTCCTTTTTAAAGGTAGATGACTCGATCACATTTTCATGACACAGATTTTTCTCAAACATATGGAGATTTTCATATCATGTGAAAGGTCATATTTTTCTGATTAACATACTGAAATTTGACTGTCCAAATCAGTATGATTACGAAGAAATCGGTGAAATAGCATCGAATTACCGCGAAAAGTGGTAACCACCAATATACACTCGTCAAAAGAAGTTCCTGGACACTCATTGAAGTTCAAATATTTCACATAAATATTTAACATAAATTAAACAATTGCATGTCAAAATAAGCAGACAATAATGCTTTATCATGTCTGTATGAAATAAAGATGTACGCATTCATGCATGGCTGAGCACATTCATTAAGCAATGGTAAGGTGCGTAAAAGGAAATTGCAAGAAATTAGCATTTACAGTCATTTGAATGGAGGGATTATCCAATTTTTTGCAATCTTCTTGCCATTGTCAAGTGAATGGGATCTGCCATGCATGAGTGATCATGTCTAAATTCCATGTTAAGCTGTTAGAGGATTACTTTCTGCTTATTTTGATATACAATTATATATATATATAATCATATATATAATTATATATATTCTATTAAATAGTAATTTAATTTAAGTGTCCAAGAACTTCTTCTGCCGAGTGTAGTTTGTGTACAACTCAATGGGCACATTTCACGGCATCTTGTGCGTCTAAAATAAGAACCATTAGCGTTATGCAACTCAAACTTTGGAATACAACTTTTTTGAGGATGACCTTTCATCGAATAGAAAACTTCAAGTTCAAAATCGGAACATCTACCTTTAAGAGGCGGCGTGATAGGTATGAATGAGTGTACACAGTGTGAAAGGCGTTCACCTGGCAATTTTAACGGTCGGCAACCCCATGTTTACGCCCTCAACGACAGGGAAAGGAGTAATTACGAATAATGTCTAAATAATACATGTATGAACGGCCGTGAGGGGCTCTTGTCAAAACTATGAACCTGCCAAAAATAATCGTTTTGCTGTCACCAACGGGAAATACTTTTAACAACAAGCACAGATAGAAGGCTTTGTAATATATTTCATCAACAGTAGTCTTTATTCCTTTCTCGTTTCATTTTCCACCCAGCATTACGCCATGACATATGAAGCAATCAGTGTTGACGCTACAACGATGTTACATACAAGCCTCAAGGTTGTACAAATTGAATTAAATTGTATTGAATTGGATTGGATTAAATAAGCAGCCTTTTCTTTATAATTGTATTTTTAATATGGAATTTCTTAAAGAATCCAGGGGTATCGAAACGTCGACAGGCTATTGAAGTAGACAGGCGTGGACGTATACTGGAGATCTTATCAGCGTATTCCTGTCCATCGGTTAGTTAACACAGTGACAGTTAACTGTCACTGGTTAACAGGACGTCACATCAAACTAAACAACGTAAACCATATTCACGCCAATAAGACTACTAGATGTAAAAGGTACCTTTTACAGTGACAGTGACAGTTAACTGTCACTGTGTTAACTAACCAATGGACAGGAATACGCTGATAAGATCTCCAGTATACGTCCACGCCTGTCTACTTCAATAGTCTGTCGACGCTGGATTCTTTAAGATATTCCATATTAAAAATACAATTATAAAGAAAAGGCTGCTTATTTAATCCAATCCAATTCAATACAATTTAATTCAATTCAATTCAGTTAGACCTATAATATTATGTTATAAAAGATGACACATTTGAAGGCCTTTCACGTCTCTTTTTCACAATGTAACCAGATGTAACCCCAAGTCCGGTCTGACTACCTGTTTCGGCAACATTGTCAACATTGCCGACAGTATGTTTCCTGGACAATAGGCTTAGCATTAGCAACTTTGTGGAATTCGGAAACCTGACATGTAAGAAAAAATGGCAATAAGTTGATTTTTTTCTTCTTATAATTGCCTAGGCACTTGTCATTCTTTACATCAGATAAAAATTGAAACACCTTTTTACTTTTTGGAAGTTCAAAATCCAGAACAGGTAACAAAATATAGATTCTCATAAAAGTGCATTGCGGGATGGACTTTCGGACAATGTTTACTGCGCAGGCGACATGTTGCCTGATCAGCAAATGTTTCAAGCGCAGGCAGTTGAACTTGACTGATAAAAGTGTCTTCACTGGTGTGGTGGTGGTGTTTACAGTCTTGAATATCCAATGATAAAGTTGCACCAAAGAGTTGCTTAGGCCTACATTATTTGGAAATTTGATTTAAATGACGTCACATTGTCAACCTGAGGCTTCTATTTATTTTCTTTGTTTTGGGATGGCGTAACAGACATTACGTAGCAGCTGCAACAAACATCACTGACCAGCTTGTTTTAGGGTTACAGAATACCGTAATCATGTTATACTGATCAGAACTTTTCAGTCTTGATCAGTTGAGGTAAAAGTATGACATCGTAGAATTATTTGATCACATCACAACATAAGCATGATAAGGCAGCAACTGTCGTCAACTTGTTTGTACGCCGTTTCGACGTACCGATTTGGAAATCATCTCATAATCGGGGTTAATACCATACCAGGGCGCGACTGTGTATTTTTACTACAACCACAGCAGCAGCAGACAACATTCAAGAATGCCTGTCTGTATGTAGGATTCACAATGCTATATATGAGGGGATTCACAGCGGAATTTACCAACATTGTTATCCTACCAATCCACATAATATATTCACTTTGCTCTGGGGTTAGAAATCCAGATGTGTCCGGTGGTTTGTTCATCTTGGCTATGCTATCCACGTTGATTATCTCGTACGGTGTAAGACAAAGAAAGAATACCAGTGCATTTATCTGCAGCATACGAACGAGATTTACACGGGCTTTGATAGATTTAGAGGACCGTATACTTCCTGATCTTTTCAACGATCGTCGTAAATTACGAACCATACCAAAGGACATGTAGCATACAGCAGGAACTGCAATTATATACTGGATAAAGTCCGCCCATACAACAATATTTGCACACCACTGGCATGCGTGAAAGCAAATAGGTATTTTATTGGGAAATCCAATGTATTCGTCTTCAGGTGGCCAGGACACACAAATTGTCCGGACGTCGAAATACGGTATCTGGAATCCGGCTAACGCTAGTGCTACTATCCATGCAGTAATATTCAATACAACAGCTCGGTGTTGCGATACCTTGTAGGTTAATGTATGACATATCGCTAAATAACGGTCCATCGTTACCAGAGTAACAAGAAACACCGTGGCAAAGTAATTGAACCAAAGTAGCATATTTGGCAAAGAGCAGCCCGCGGGAGAATCGAACGTGAACGTGCCTCCGAAATCCAGTCCGTATGAATGGGTGTAGCTCCACAGGTACCGACTGGATCCACTGACCAACAGTAATGCGTCTGCAATAGCTAGATTGGCCAAATAGATGTTGGTGATTGTTCTCATACGTTGCGTCCGAAACACGACGTACAGGAAGCTTAGGTTTCCAAATAAACCAAAAGATGAAACTAGAGGTATAATAACTATAACGAGATACTTGCCAAACGGTGTATAGTGGAAGGAGTGTGTCTCATTGACGGTGAAGTTATACCCCGGGTAACACTCGTCATCTGTGTAGTTTAAACTCGCCATTTTTCACAATTAGACGACTTCCTATTTATATTTGTAAACACCTCTAGTCATCGATTATAGACAAGAAAGAGTATGTCATGAAATGTTTACGCTTTAGTTGTGAGTATGTCGAGTATTAATCCTACCTGATGCCAAACACAAATCATCAGTAAAGTAATACGGTTATTTGTGACATTTTAATTAACACGATTTATTAAGTAAAATGGATCGGTTGTTGAGGTGTTTCAACACTTTAACAATGTCGCGTGTTTGTAATCATGACAAAGAGAGCACACTTATGTACAAAGGCTGTACGCATCCGTGTGAATGTATTCTCAGAAAACACCCTCAACATGGATTCTTAAAAACAAAAAAGCATTGATTGATATTGTGTATTATTAGTGATATTCTTATTCCAATCGATTGTATTTCCATTGTATACATGTATCCCTAGCAACAGCGTTGTAGGCGAAAAAGCACCCTTTAAACGGATGCATACAACTTTATCTGGGTGAGTTCCCCCGGGACGATACTACAGGGTCAAATGTTTTGAAATCAGTGCGAACAGTCCGGTACAAAGTCTGCGATGTGCAGACTACTGCATTATCATTTAGATTATGGTAATTGAATTATGATTATGATCTTGTATAATATGCACACCAGTCCTACTGCAAATATTCTTGCCATTTTTTATTGATATATTCATTGAGGCCGGCTGTCATTGTGTTATCGTATTCACTGTAGACAAATGAACTCTAATACATCACCTAACATAGGGCTGACATATTGGGTGCAGGTCGGTATTCCGACGTGTAATTGATCCGAAAGGTTTTCATTCCGAACGGTTTTTATCCCGAAGATAAATATTCCGAACGGTAACTGTTCCTAAGGGTCATTTCTCCGAAAGTCATTATTCCGATAGGTTATTATCCCGAACGTTAATTGATCCGAAAGGTCATTTCTCCGAAGGTTATTGCTCCGTCAGGGTTTTGGTCCTGAGGGTCATTTCTCCGAAAAATATCTGAAAAAACGGTTTTTACACCTACCGGTCATTTCCCCTAACGGTTTTTTCTCCTAACGGTTTTTTCTCGGAAAGTTCGGAATATAGACCTTTCGGAATAATGAACCTTCGGAGTAATGACCGGTAGGAGTAAAATCCGGTTTTCAGATATTTTTTCGGAGAAATGACCCTTAGGATCAAAAACCTGACGGAGCAATGGCCTTTCGGAGAAACGACCTTCTGGTTAGGGTTAGGGTTAGGGTTAGGGTTAGGGTTACCCTAACTCCTAACTCCTAACGATTTTTTACCCTAACGGGTTTTGCTCCGACAGAGCATAACTCCTAACGGTTTTTGTTCCGAAAGGTCAATATTACGAATTTTCGGAATATTGACCTTTCGGAATAAAAACCGTTAGGAGTTATGCTCTGTCGGAGCAAAACCCGTTAGGGTAAAAAATCGTTAGGAGTTAGGGTTAGGGTTAGGGTTAGGGTTAGTGTTAACCCTAACCCTAATCAAAAATCTATAGGAAGAAAAATCTTTCGAAATGTTGAACTTCCATTGAATAGCGTGTAGGAGAAATGACCCTTCGGAATAAAAACTATCGGAGAAATGACCTTTCGGAATAAAAACCGTGAGGAGAAATAACACTTCGGAATATCGATCTGACCCCGACATGGGTGAACCGAAAGGTCAATATTACGAATTTTCGGAATATTGACCTTTCGGAATAAAAACCGTTAGGAGTTATGCTCTGTCGAAGCAAAACCCGTTAGGGTAAAAAATCGTTAGGAGTTAGGGTTAGGGTTAGGGTTAGGGTTAGGGTTAACCCTAACCTAACCAAAAATCTATAGGAAGAAAAATCTTTCGAAATTTTTAACTTAACATTGAATAGCGTGTAGGAGAAATGACCCTTCGGAATAAAAACTATCGGAGAAATGACCTTTCGGAATAAAAACCGTGAGGAGAAATAACACTTCGGAATATCGATCTGACCCCGACATGGGTGAACAGAAGCGCGCCCTCAGTGGCATTTTTGTTATTACTCATCTAAGAGCGTTCATAAACATGATAAATACTTTGGTGGGGGCTGGATTCCACTGCTGGAAAATGTCAGAGGGTCAAAAAAGTGTCGATGCTCCAAACAGGGGTTTCAAATAATTTTTGCAAACCCTTATAGAGGGGGGTTATAAAAGTGTTAACACTCGTTCATATCCCCATCTGTACATGTGGGTGCCGCCGGAGCAGGTGCGGCAGCCAGCAGCTCAACCTCTCCAGAGTGTGGGGGCGAGTCTGAACTAACGGACACACACGCGTGCAGGGATTCTTTATTGTTAATTTAAGTCCATCTCCAAGTGCAGCCCACAAGGGCTAAGTCTGAGTCCAAGTCCGTCGGGCTGTCCGACTCACGAGTCCAATTCCAAGTTCAGGTAAAAGGCAGTGGCGCTAAGGCGTGTACAAAGGGGTGGAGGGGAGGCCAGATCCTTCACCCTCTGCCCTCCAAGCTATGTCCATGTGTAAAAGAAATTATGTACCGGCATATATTTCTGATAACATTGACAATATGCTCTAGAAAATCACAGCAAAGGTTTTAATGTAAAATAGTATAACTATATTAACTATGTTTCTTGACCTTGACAACAGGTCCGAGAAATGGTCAGGATAAGGGGTGGTCAAAAATGTTTCGGGTCCAGTATCAGGAACCTAGGGGTCAACAAGAGGTGAGGGGGAAAAAGTGTTGATGTACCAAATATAAATATATCCAGCCCCCGCCCCCACCCCCACCAAATTATTTATGAACGCGCCCTATGGAAACCCCTCCAAAATGTTCGGACATATTTTTTTTCTATTGCCTATATTTCGTATATTTATTGATATATTTATGTTGCATATCAGTGCAAAATTTCCAATGATTCTACATTTTTTGAATCAATCACTTGTCTCAATGCTCAGCTACTTGTTTGAGAAAGTGAGAATGTTTTCAATCTGGATAAGCCGAAATCACTACCAGAAGTTCAACTCCATCAACATGATCAATAGAGCATCTCTCTACATGCATAGCACTTTCCACGCGGCAGGCTTCTACAGACGACTTTCCAAAATGTAAAATTTCCACAAATTATTGAATGTCATCACCATATTAGGAATCACCATGAAAAATGCATTTAAATAATTACAAACATACCTAGTTTTGTTACAGTAATTCTTGAGATAGACATTGAAAGTTGGGAAAGATTTCTGAAAAATCTGTTTTGTATATGGTATAACTAATAGCCGCGTGGAAAGTGGTAGGCTACTATACAGTGGCGTAGCTAGGATTTTTTTCAGGGGGGGGGGGGGGCAAGATCAGACATTTTCGTAAAAGGGTGCCCAAATATTTCTTTTCAGTCAGCTCAGAAAACTTGAGAGGGGGTGGGGTAAGGGTATGTTGTACACCAAACGCCCGCGAAAAATGGTCCTTGTAAATTGTCATAATGCCTATACACACTACATCCGGAGACTGGGGCGGGGCATAAATAGGGCTGGGGCGGGCTCAAAGGGCTTTTTGCCATCAGGAGGGCATATGCCCTCACTGCCCCCCCCCCCCCCCCCCCCCCCCCCCCCCCCCCCTTAGCTACGCCAATGCTACTGTAGTTGTCAAAGTTATATATACGTCATTTATCAACAGCAGAGATTTTCTATTGAGCACGAAACACTAGCCATTCTTTTGCAAATTGATGTTGAGACCTCCCCTTATTCTCAAGCAAACGACTGAGTGCTGAAACAAGTATGTGATTACTACAAATGTAGGTAGGAAAGAAAAGCACACCAGCTTTCTTTGGATATGATATGAACATTTTCACGAGATACCAGAAATATAGGGTGTTTTAAAAAATACCAACTATTTTGAAGAGTTTATTTCATACAACCACATGTTTAAAATTATAGGAGAATTTTTAATATGGAATGAGATTTAAATGTGTGAAGAGGGCTATTCATTTACATGTTATCCATCATATTTTTAGTTTCATTATCATTCGGGAAATGAAATAAGAAGCATTTTCAGACGTAGCAGAAGTCTTTTCGTCGTAAGTACACTTGGGAGATACATCCGGGATATCGCAATATTTATTACGTGTGATCAGCTCTGCAAGCTCAGCTCGAGAGCTCGCCAAAGAATTACGAGCAAACAGCGTTTATTAATAGAGAAAGTTTGGTTACCTAATATTTCTATTCATCTTCAGTTTTAGTTTCATAGGAATGGAGAAAAACGCGGACAGTTTACAAAACGTGTCGCAGTTTGCTTATTTTTCAGTCGATTACTTCCATTTTTGGGGAGGATAAACAAGATTTACAACGCTTTATACAAACAACAGAAATTCCATGGTTCAATGCACGCATCACTCCATGGTTCAATGCACGCATCAAGGTAAAATTGTCGTTTCAAATCGTGCACAATGTTTTTGATTCACCCTGTAGAGGACATAAACAAAGTGTATGACTTTTGTTAAGCACCTTAATATATGGACTCGGACAAACTAGCGTGAATTTAATGAACGAAGACCTTAAAATGCACGGTCTCGAACCCGGTGGTCCTAATTCGTTATCGCGGCGAAGGATTGCCCACTAGACCACAGACTACAGAGGCTTTGTTTACATGGGCACCAGATGAACGAGTAATAATGTATGCAAAGTCTTTGTTGAAAATCTCAAGCGGCCGAAATACATTCAGTAAATTTTAATTATCATATCTATATCCATGATTCTAGCAGAATCTATGATTAGCGAAAACTCAAATAAACTCTAGCGCTACATCACTAAAATATCATAACTACATTAAAGGCCCATTCAGTGGTAACAAAAGTACGTGAGTGTGCCTTTAACAGGTTAATTAAGTCCATTGTAATTCGGTGGTGTATGTGTTGGCTCGAGAACGACTGCTGCTAAGGCTTCTATTCGAACTGAATGATGAATGTCTCGACCTGGAAACCATCTCATAGCTCCTATTACGAGGGCGGCGTTTCGTCCTCATACAGCAACAACACACGTGCAAGAATGCCTGTCTGTATGTAGGATTCACAATACTATATATAAGGGCATTCACAGCGGAATTCAGCAACATTGTTATCCTACCAAACCATTTAATATAGTGACTTTGCTCATCGTTTAAAAATCCGGATGAAATCATCTTTGCGATTGAATTCAAATTGTTTATCTCGTAGGGAGTAAGACAAAGAAAAAATATCAGAGCATTTATCTGTAGCATACGTACGAGATGCACGCGAGCTCTGGTAGATGAGTTTGAACGGATGCTGCCTGATCTTGTCAATGTTCGTCGCAAATGATGAGCCATAGACAAAGACATAAAACATACAGCTGGAACAGCAACGATGTACTGGATGAAGTCTACCCATATCACGAGATCTGTGCACCAATCGCATGCGTGAAAGCAAACAGGTATTTTATCAGGAAATCTGATGTATTCCTCTTCGGGTGGCCAAGAAACACAAACCGTTCGGAGTTCGAAATACGGTATCTGGAATCCGGCTAGCGTGAATGACATCACCCATGCTGCTATATTCAATACAATTGCTCGTTTTTTCGATACCCTGTAGCTCAATGTATGACATATTGATTGATAGCGTTCCATCGTAACTAAAGTAACTAGAAACACAGAGGCAAAGTAACAGAGGTAAATTAACAAATGTGGTAAAGAACAGCCCGCGGGAGAATCGAACGTGAACGAGCCTCCAAAATCCAGTCCGTATGACTGAGTGAAGCTCCACAAGTACTGAATTGATCCACTGACCAACAGTAATGCGTCTGCGATAGCTAGATTGGCCAAATACAAGTTGGTGATAGTTCTCATATGCTGCATCCGGAACACGACATACAGAAAGCTTAGGTTTCCAAATAAACCAAAAGATGAAACTAGCGGTACCATAACTATGACGAAATATTTGCCAAACGGTGTATAGTGGAAGGAGTGTGTCTCATTGACGGTGAAGTTATACCCCGGGTAACACTCGACATCATCTGTGTAGTTTAAACTCGCCATTTTTCACAATTAAACGACTTCCTATACGGGGTAGCTACTGGTTTATCCCTCTCAGACAGTTTTACAAAATATTTAACCACAATTCGCGATAGGTTTACGTACGTCTCAATGAATAAAAACAGCCCTGACACTGATAGTTTTACTCTTCATTTGCGAGCAGTCTGTAGATCGATCAGACTTGCTGTAAAATACAAGTCACCAGCCGAAACAAATATAGTCACCTGTAGATTGTTATTGCCTTTTCGCCCCATTTTAATTAATCAGTAATGTATCTGCATGGTGATAGTTCCGTGTTTGCAATTATTTCTAAATAAATACAGCGTATGTGACAACGACATAAAAAAAACGGCAGGTCAAAGTTTGCAAATTACGACAAACCATTACTATATAGGTACAAAGTCAATTCAATAATAATAGTAATACTTTCAAACTTTGTATCCACCGACCTAGTTTGTGCAGAGTTTATTATCATAATAAAGACTAAGTCATAAAAAATATACCTTGAAATCAGCCATTTTCTTGGCAAAATGGAAAGATGTTTAAATGACAACTGAGTTTTATTTGATAACAGGGGATGGTTTAAGTTTTCCGAAGAATTTGAATGTCGGTAACATGGTAACAAAAGTTAGAGACTTTTAAAGATTTTGTCCTAAATTCAAGTTGGGCCACATTGAAAGACTGAAACCAATGAATCGTAGCTTTAACCCTAACTCTACCCCCCCCCCCCCCCCACTTTTTTCAGAATTTTTTCTTCAACGCGGAAAATCGACCAAAATATCCCCCCGATCCCCCCGGGATTTGATCCAGGGACCTCTCGCACCAGAGGCGAGGGATTCCACACTTCACCACGGCTGTCAAGCACAGTCTGGGCAGTGTATTGCCCAGACTGTATGGAGTGGGTCCATTTTTTATTTTGGGGTATATGGTAGTGTTAGGGTTATATTAACAAAACTTAGAAAATTTTTGAAGAAAAAAAATTCAAAAAATTGCTTGTTAACCCTAACTCTACCCCCACTTTTTTTCAGAATTTTTCTTCAACGCGGAAAATCGACCAAAATATCCCCCCGATCCCCCCGGGATTTGATCCAGGGACCTCTCGCACCAGAGGCGAGGGATTCCACACTTCACCACGGCTGTCAAGCATAGTCTGGGCAGTGTATTGCCCAGAATGTAGGAGTGGGTCCATTTTTTCATCAAAAAACTTCCACGCCGGGTGGTACCAACGTGCCCAGTCGTGGTATTTTGGGGGATATGGTAGTGTTAGGGATTTATATTAACAAAACTTAGAAAAATTTTGAAGAAAAAAAAAATCAAAAAATTGCTTGTTAACCCTAACTCTACCCCCCACTTTTTTCAGAATTTTTTCTTCAACGCGGAAAATCGACCAAAATATCCCCCCGATCCCCCCGGGATTTGATCCAGGGACCTCTCGCACCAGAGGCGAGGGATTCCACACTTCACCACGGCTGTCAAGCACAGTCTGGGCAGTGTATTGCCCAGACTGTATGGAGTGGGTCCATTTTTTATTTTGGGGTATATGGTAGTGTTAGGGTTATATTAACAAAACTTAGAAAAAATTTGAAGAAAAAAAAAAATCAAAAAATTGCTTGTTAAATTAACAAAACTTAGAACATTTTTGAAGAAAAAGAAAAATTCAAAAAATTGCTTGTTAACCCTAACTCTACCCCCCCCCCCCCCCACTTTTTTCAGAATTTTTTCTTCAACGCGGAAAATCGACCAAAATATCCCCCGATTCAATAGGGTTATGCAAATAACATTTGGTGAATACTTTTAGTCAACCAGGTTGGGTCACAGTTTGACCCACATTATCTAATTTTGCAAAGATTTTTGTTTTCCGTCGACAATGTTTGTAAAATTTGCGCCAATTTTAGTGCAAATATAAGGGAAATTTTAAGCAAAGGACCTATTCATATAACAAATTTAGCATAAAGTAACACCGAATACATTTTAGTAAAGAACAAATATAAATTGCTGGAAACATAAATACGGTATAGCTCTTAAATGGCCCAGTCTAATTTTGAACCCGGATACAAACTTGGACATAACTAAGGATAGAAACACTCACTTTTGATGCAATAAACAGCATAATAGTAGATCATTTATAAGTCCAATAAATACAGGATTGAAGCATTGTAACCTTGGTATATTTATTAAATATTTTCACGTGTTGTATATTTGGTTTTTTACTCAGTTTGTATTTTATGTTATAATTCATTCACGTCACGCTTGTTATCTTTGTACGTGGTGATGTGTACAAATGTATTATGTATGTCTCTTTTTTATAGAACCCTGCACATGAACTCTATACAGGGTTTCCCGGAAATAAGCCATGTATTTTGCGTGGGCTGTAGCTAACTATGGTTTCGCCCCCAATAAACAGTTTGGCACACTCTGGTTACCATGAACCATGTGTTGAGTTCAGGATGATGTATTGGCTTAATACCCGTACATACATGTTTGATTATTTTTTTACAAAGAAATTGCACGACTAAACCTCCAACTTAACCCGTGTATTGTATTTTCGAAAGTGTTTTCAAGATTGTTAAAAGGATTTGCAAATATTATACGCGCGATCATAAAACAGTCCAGGCAAATGACCAAATCTGGAAATCGGATTATGTGATGACGTCGGTCGCTCGGCTATGCCAAAACAAAAGCATCATAGTCCGTTCGTTTGTTAATTGTTATCCACATAAATCTTTATAAAACCATAGAAATACCAAAATAAAAGTATGTACTTGATTTGTTTCAACATATTTCGTTGTGTAAAAATGGTCATCAGATTCTTTACTGTGTAGCACCAACAGTATTAACTACACAATTAGGGTCTATGACAAAGAGTCTTTCGCCTTGATTTTAAAGGATGACATGCTCAATAATGTTTTCCTATGTATGCAGATTGTTTTGCAGTTGCATTTATGAAGATAATTCGTTAATATCTTCCAAGTTACGAAGGTTTGAACATAATATGTTGAATGAAACTAAACCGTCGTCATCAACATTATCGGTTGTTTTGTTGTTGTTGTTTTTGTCAGGTGTAAACCTATACAACGGTTTTAAACTTGGC
Source organism: Ophiura sarsii (assembly GCA_035610835.1). NCBI lineage: Eukaryota > Metazoa > Echinodermata > Ophiuroidea > Amphilepidida > Ophiuridae > Ophiura > Ophiura sarsii. The sequence goes on along the minus strand of CM069445.1, from coordinate 45,226,075 downwards.
AATTTGGAGAGGAGAGGCTGGGTCCAACCAGATTTGTTGGTGATTGCTGATTCTCACAAATCTAGGCCAAGTCTAGAGAACATATATTGGGAGATTCAACCATTTACCTACGCCACATCCTCCGTAGTATTGGTACCAGGGCGCGAATTTATTAACCGTACACACTTACTGTATAAATGTATTGCTGTACAATGTACATGTGCTATGCGCTTTACTCCGTCAAGGATCAAATGTTGTTTACGGTAACGAACATCGCTACCCGGGTATTGGTATTGGTAGTATTGGTGTTTCGGTCACTGTTAGCACTGCTTCCATGTCTGGTAGGATTAGTAGAACGTCTTGATTTGGTGACCATGCCGTATTTGCTACCGATACTGCTTCTAGATTTGTCGAGTTGTTGTTGGCAGCTACAAATCCGATAGTAGGCTTTTCTGTATCCCGGATTAACAATGCTGTAAATGACAGGATTGATAGCCGAGTTTAACAACACAGTTGTCCTACCAATCCATGTAATATAGTGACTTTGCTGGGAGGTTAAAAATCCAGATGCATGTTTGCTGGCGATTGTGTCCAAGTTGATTATCTCATACGGTGTTAGACAGAGAAAGAATATCAGCGCGTTTATTTGCACCAAACGAACAAGATTGGTACGCGCCTGGATGGTTCTAGCTGATCGAATGCTCTGTCTTCTTGAAAATGATAACGAGTGACGTAGTTTGTGCGCCATAGCCAATGACATAAAGCATACCGCTGGAACAGCAATGATGTACTGGATGAAGTCTATCCATACCACGATATTCGTGCACGTCAAAGGACACCCATAGGTCATTAGAGGTCAATCTGGGATTCTGGGTACACCCCATTCCATGAGTCATCTCGAATCCCCTTACCCAAATATTATTGCAGTCACCAAGTTTTTTTAATTTTCATATAGAGTTTTTTTAATATGAATTGGCAGTAGTTTGTATAAAAATGCTAAAATATCGCCAAATTCAGATTTTCAGAGCAAAATTAGTATTTTAATGATATTTTAGGCCTATATTAAATGTAATGTCTATTACCGGAAACAAGGCGGTTCTCGAACGGCGCGTCTCGCCTGTTCATCAAAAGTGACTTGAAAGAAATGATGATAAAACATGATACAATGTAGCACTGTCACAGAGGTATGCATTGTAGTTAATGCAAGGGATGTAATACCTTAAGGGATGCTTAAATGTTACCCAGTACTAAAACTTTTGCGGAACACAAACGAATCGTTTCCGCTTTATGGCCCTTCAAAGTTTATATGGTACCCCACCCCCTTTGGACTATGCAGTGGCGACGCCAGCATCATAATTTGGGGTGGGGGGCAAAAGGAGGCAAGACATTTTAGGGGGACCCCAGACGATCTTGAATGACCTCCAATGACCTTGAAAATGTAATCAACAAAAATAATACACCCCTTCCCTCCACCAAATCGCATCAAGATAGGCCCTACTGATCTATTTGACCCCATATTTGACCTTGAATGAACTCTCATGACCTTGAAAATTTAATCAGCAAAAAGAACACACCATCCCCCTTCCCTCCACCAAATCCCATCAAGATAGGCCTTACGGATCTTATTTGACCCCAGATGACCTTGAAAAATGGATCGGCAAAACGAACACACCACACCCTTCTCTCCACCAAATATAATCAAGATAGGCCTTATGGATCTTATTTGACCCCAGATGACCGTGAATGACCTCGAAAAATTAATCAGCAAAAAGAACACACCATCCAGCTTCCTTCCACCAAATCCCGTCAAGAGAGGCCTTACGGATCTTATTTGACCTTGAATGACCTCTGATGACCTTGAAAAATTTAATCAGCAAAAAGAACACACCAACCCCCTTCCCTACACCAAATCACATCAAGATAGGCCTTACGGATCTTATTTGACCCCAGATGACCTCGGATGACCTTAAAAAATTAATCAGCAAAATGAACACACCAACCCCCTCCCTCCACCAAATCACATCAAGATAGGCCTTACGGATCTTATTTGACCCCAGATGACCTCTGATGACCTTGAAAATTTAATCAGCATAAAGAACACACCAACCCCCTTCCCTCCACCGAATCCCATCAAGATAGGCCTTACGGATCTATTTGACCCCATATTTGTCAACAAAATATTCCTTTTTAAAGGTAGATGACTCGATCACATTTTCATGACACAGATTTTTCTCAAACATATGGAGATTTTCATATCATGTGAAAGGTCATATTTTTCTGATTAACATACTGAAATTTGACTGTCCAAATCAGTATGATTACGAAGAAATCGGTGAAATAGCATCGAATTACCGCGAAAAGTGGTAACCACCAATATACACTCGTCAAAAGAAGTTCCTGGACACTCATTGAAGTTCAAATATTTCACATAAATATTTAACATAAATTAAACAATTGCATGTCAAAATAAGCAGACAATAATGCTTTATCATGTCTGTATGAAATAAAGATGTACGCATTCATGCATGGCTGAGCACATTCATTAAGCAATGGTAAGGTGCGTAAAAGGAAATTGCAAGAAATGAGCATTTACAGTCATTTGAATGGAGGGATTATCCAATTTTTTGCAATCTTCTTGCCATTGTCAAGTGAATGGGATCTGCCATGCATGAGTGATCATGTCTAAATTCCATGTTAAGCTGTTAGAATTAGGATTACTTTCTGCTTATTTTGATATACAATTATATATATATATAATCATATATATAATTATATATATTCTATTAAATATTAATTTAATTTAAGTGTCCAAGAACTTCTTTTGCCGAGTGTAGTTTGTGTACAACTCAATGGGCACATTTCACGGCATCTTGTGCGTCTAAAATAAGAACCATTAGCGTTATGCAACTCAAACTTTGGAATACAACTTTTTTGAGGATGACCTTTCATGTCGAATAGAAAACTTCAAGTTCAAAATCGGAACATCTACCTTTAAGAGGCGGCGTGATAGGTATGAATGAGTGTACACAGTGTGAAAGGCGTTCACCTGGCAATTTTAACGGTCGGCAACCCCATGTTTACGCCCTCAACGACAGGGAAAGGAGTAATTACGAATAATGTCTAAATAATACATGTATGAACGGCCGTGAGGGGCTCTTGTCAAAACTATGAACCTGCCAAAAATAATCGTTTTGCTGTCACCAACGGGAAATACTTTTAACAACAAGCACAGATAGAAGGCTTTGTAATATATTTCATCAACAGTAGTCTTTATTCCTTTCTCGTTTCATTTTCCACCCAGCATTACGCCATGACATATGAAGCAATCAGTGTTGACGCTACAACGATGTTACATACAAGCCTCAAGGTTGTACAAATTGAATTAAATTGTATTGAATTGGATTGGATTAAATAAGCAGCCTTTTCTTTATAATTGTATTTTTAATATGGAATTTCTTAAAGAATCCAGGGGTATCGAAACGTCGACAGGCTATTGAAGTAGACAGGCGTGGACGTATACTGGAGATCTTATCAGCGTATTCCTGTCCATCGGTTAGTTAACACATTGACAGTTAACTGTCACTGGTTAACAGGACGTCACATCAAACTAAACAACGTAAACCATATTCACGCCAATAAGACTACTAGATGTAAAAGGTACCTTTTACATCTAGTACAGTGCAACAGACCATAAATGCAATAAATATCAATCTCACTATAATGACCAGAAAAACACCACTTTTCTTTCAATGAAGTCAAGTTTGGTGTCACATGATATAGAAGCCGTACCGTAAATATTTATAAAAATAACTTTCGTAAAATAACATCATTTGCGTATTATTTGCATATTTAATTCGCATCAAGTCCAAAACACATTTTAATTTATAACTAGAGATGTGTATACCCTGGTAAACTGGAAATCAGTTATGTTGTGCATATCCCTAGTTCTGATACTTTTGTCAAAGCAAAATTTTAAAAAATCTTTGTATTTATTTATTTATTAGAATAATTTGCATAATTAAGAACCGATAATTGAGAATTTATTTGAAGATAACCAAAACTTTAATATTGGCTTGTGAGCTATCAAATTAGAGCTTAAGACATAAACAACAAAATGGTCAAGGCGCTTTTGGTGATTTTGTTTTCAGTTTTTAGTTATTTGTATTTAAGCAGTGTGTATACATTCTGTACACACTCTTAGCTTTAGTGTATGCAAACAAATGGTTCACCAGTCAGGGAGCATGCATTTGAATTTCCCGCGTTAGCAGAACATTATGTTAAACCTGTGCAGTGAAGCATGGTTATACACAAGAGGCCTGTGTATGGATTTCTATACCAGTCCCCTATAATGTGCTTGTTTACATCCAATACAGGTCTTTCATTTCATTTCATATTTATTTAGCCAAATCAACATTGCACATTTATACACATAAATAGATGGAACATACAATAATCAAATATAATAAATATAAAAGACAATAGTAAAAAACACAGACAGAAAGCATGTTGATAAGACCAAGGATAGCCCAAAAAGCCACAAGAGCTTATTTCCATTGGGGTCCTTACAAAATAACAACACAAACAAGAGAGAAACAACTAACAAGTCAAGGCATGGTACCCCCTCCCTCTCTCAATCTGGCTTTCATTGCAAGATGAGATTTTACTTCTTTTTTGAAGTAAGCATAAGTATTGCTCGATTTAATATCGCCTGGAAGAGAGTTCCATGCCCCAACCGCAGTACATTGGAAGGTGTTGCTGCCAAGTTGCCCCCGGACCCTTGGAATGACAAAATTAAGGTGGCTATCCCTGGTATTATAGCGATGGATTTCTGATACTTTCATAAAAAGTTCACTAAGATAACCTGGTGAGATGTTATTAAAAATTTTGAAGGCATGGTTCAACTTCATTTGCTTAACTCTATCATCAACATTTAAAAAACCCAATCTGTCAAGTTCAGCCTGGCCAACATGTGTTCTTGAATCAAAACCAAGAACAAATCTAACAACCTTATTTTGAGTGACCTGAAGTCTATTTTGGAGTTTTTTAGAAAGACCGGAAAACCAAGATGAACAAGAATAGTCAAAATAGCACTGAATCAAGGCTGTAACTAAAGTTTTACGAGTTATTTGATCAAGAAAATGAGCTTGTCTGTATAAAAACCTAAGTCTGGCACCAGCTTTTTTAATAACATAATTAGCAACAGTCTCGCCTGAAAGGCAATTATCCAATGTGATCCCCAAATACTTGACAGACTGGGTAGATTTGATAGGTACATTATTGCACATAACATTAAAATCATTGTGTTTCTTCAAATTCCTCTTTGAGCCAAAAAGAATGGCCTCGGTCTTACCCAAGTGAAGAGACAACTTGTTGTCGATGAGCCACTTTTGACATGACTCTAACTCCTTGCTAAGCTTAGCAGCAATTACATCAGGATCTTTGCCATCAACAAGCAATGCGCTATCGTCTGCATAAAGTTCTAGCTTACAGTCCACACTGATAGGCATGTCGTTGATGTAGCAAAGAAATAAAAGCGGCCCCAATACACTGCCCTGAGGCACGCCGCAAGTAATTGACATAGGATTTGAGCTAGTTTTATTAACACAGACAACCTGTTGTCTATCACTTAGGTAAGACCTGAACCAATCTATTGACTCAACACCCATAACACGAAGTTTATTGCACAAGATATCATGATTGACCGTGTCAAACGCTTTTTGTAGATCTATCAACACCATACCCGTATAATTTCCCTCAGAAACCTGTGTACGCACGTGATCGGTGAGGTGAATGAGACACGTATCGGTAGAGTAAGTCCCTCTAAAACCAGATTGGTGAGAGTAGAGAAGTTGATGATCGGTTAAATATTGGTTAAGTTGGTTGTACACAGATTTCTCAAGAATTTTTGAAACCACATTGAGTATGCTGATGGGCCTATAATTACCAACAGTTGATCTACTACCTTTTTTAAAAAGTGGGCTGACACGGGCACATTTCAAGTCATCAGGAACTGAATTAGTGTTGATAGATAAATTAATAATAAAAGTAATAGGGTCTTTCAGGACAAAAGCACCATCCCTAAGAAATTTGGCTGGAATGTTGTCCAAGCCAGTACTTTTATTGGGATGTAATTTACACAACTCAGAATAAATAAAATCCATGGTAACAGGAGAGAGCTTAAAAATACCTTCTGTGATACCCTTATCAGAATAAAATTCCTGAAATTTGTGTGAGACAGTGTCAAACTCATTTTGAGCGGGAGGGAGCTTTTTGACAAGGTTACTAGCCACTGTGGTATAAAAGGTGTTGAAATGATCAGCAACCTTGGTAGAGTCAAAACAAGTCTCACCTTCAATATCCAAAACAATATTGCACTGTTCTTTAGTTTTGGTGCTGTAGCCAAGGGTTTTTAATTGATTCCAAAGTTTCTTGGGATTGTTTTTATGCTCATCAATTTTACTACTAAAATAATCAGCTTTGGCTCTTTTGATATCCATTTGTATTTGTTTTCTAAGTTTACAGTACTGTTTGTAAAGATCAGCATTTGAGCGGTCTTTCGTAAAATTATTCAAAAGTTGGTCCCTTTCCCTAATACTCTCCAAGACATGATTGGTCATCCATGGTTCAGTTCTGGACTTAATCCTAATTTGCTTAATCGGTGCGATTTCATCAAGGATCTTCAGAAAAGAAGTCTTGAACAAGTCCCAGGCATTGTTGACATCGGTGCAATCTGATATTACAGACCAATTTACAGTGGACAATTTGTTCAAAAGAATTTCTTGACTGTAATTCTTAGTAGACCTGATATTAATAACTCTATGCTGACCAACATGACCTCTGACAACTTTCCGTGTGCAGTGAATTAAAAGATGGTCACTTAGACCTATATTGATCGTACCTGATTTACAAATCTTCTCAGAATTGTTAGTGAGAATATGATCTATACAAGTAGATGTAGTATCTGTAATACGAGTGGCCGTGGTAATTAGTTGTCGGAGATCAAATGCATTCAATATGCACAAGTAGTCCTTATAAAGAGAAATATCTTTTTTAAAACAATCAATATTGATATCACCCATGATAAGCATTTCACAATCGGACCTAATATTTGAGATGGATTCTTCGAAGCGAATGAGAAAATTGGTATCATCAGGAGGGCGATAGAACACGCCAAAAAAGATTGGTTTTGTTTTTGGTAAAAGAATCTCAACCCAAAGGTTTTCTAAGTGATCACTTTGTAAATCCAGCCGGTTGTTAAAAGCAATATCATTATGAACATAAACACACACACCCCCACCTTCACGATTTCTATCATGGCGAAGCACCGTGTACCCCTGAATGTTGATTTCGTTATCAGGTACCGATTCATCCAGCCATGACTCAGATATAGCTACAACAGCTGGGTTGGCATTCGAGAAAATGGAACGTAATTCAGAAAGCTTTGGCAAGAGAGATCTAGTATTAAAATGCATGAAATGAAGACCTTTACCTTTAGTAACAGATATAGATTTCATAAAACCCGTCTTTAGAGTCACTTGTTTTGCCTCTCTATGCATATGATCTTCATGTTCATTGACATTATTAAACGGCAAACTTTCTATAAGACATTTATTACAGATGAAAGAAAAGCTAATGTTCTGAATAACCAATTGGTCGTAGAATGCATCTGATATTGAACCGGAGCAGCGTACATGAGTCCACTTTTCACAAAGATCACAACTAATTGCACGGGAGCGAGATACAACACCACGTGCACAAGAAACACATGGGTGTTTAGGAAATCTTTTGACAATGTTCGTAGATGCAGAAGTCCGTAGATGTAGAAGTTTGTGGCGACGGCGACCCCCCTTTGACCCTCTATGTGTACGTCTTGAGATGGGTGTTTTGATAGAGTCAGGGTCTTGAGAAGATGGTGGTTGAATGCCAAGTGATTTGATGTGATTTAGAAGTATAGCAGGTAGTGGACCAGGCACATTAAGGTTAAGAAGTTGATTTCTATCGTAAGTTTTCTGGGAATAGTTATTGTACCCGGAAGTAGCCATATTTAACGCTGGTGTATCAGGCCCAGGATTTGGGTTAATGTCCCCAGAAAGAAGGATGTCTATTTGAAAAGTAGAAATAGCATTGCCATAATATGGAATCCTGGTAGTAAGAAACTTTGCATAACAAATTGATATTTATTGCATTTATGGTCTGTTGCACTGTAGTCTTATTGGCGTGAATATGGTTTACGTTGTTTAGTTTGATGTGACGTCCTGTTAACCAGTGACAGTTAACTGTCACTGTGTTAACTAACCAATGGACAAGAATACGCTGATAAGATCTCCAGTATACGTCCACGCCTGTCTACTTCAATAGTCTGTCGACGCTGGATTCTTTAAGATATTCCATATTAAAAATACAATTATAAAGAAAAGGCTGCTTATTTAATCCAATCCAATTCAATACAATTTAATTCAATTCAATTCAGTTAGACCTATAATATTATGTTATAAAAGATGACACATTTGAAGGCCTTTCACGTCTCTTTTTCACAATGTAACCAGATGTAACCCCAAGTCCGGTCTGACTACCTGTTCCGGCAACATTGTCAGGGCCGACAGTATGTTTCCTGGACAATAGGCTTAGCATTAGCAACTTTGTGGAATTCGGAAACCTGACATGTAAGAAAAAATGGCAATAAGTTGATTTTTTTCTTCTTATAATTGCCTAGGCACTTGTCATTCTTTACATCAGATAAAAATTGAAACACCTTTTTACTTTTTGGAAGTTCAAAATCCAGAACAGGTAACAAAATATAGATTCTCATAAAAGTGCATTGCGGGATGGACTTTCGGACAATGTTTACTGCGCAGGCGACATGTTGTCTGATCAGCAAATGTTTCAAGCGCAGGCAGTTGAACTTGACTGATAAAAGTGTCTTCACTGGTGTGGTGGTGGTGTTTACAGTCTTGAATATCCAATGATAAAGTTGCACCAAAGAGTTGCTTAGGCCTACATTATTTGGAAATTTGATTTAAATGACGTCACATTGTCAACCTGAGGCTTCTATTTATTTTCTTTGTTTTGGGATGGCGTAACAGACATTACGTAGCAGCTGCAACAAACATCACTGACCAGCTTGTTTTAGGGTTACAGAATACCGTAATCATGTTATACTGATCAGAACTTTTCAGTCTTGATCAGTTGAGGTAAAAGTATGACATCGTAGAATTATTTGATCACATCACAACATAAGCATGATAAGGCAGCAACTGTCGTCAACTTGTTTGTACGCCGTTTCGACGTACCGATTTGGAAATCATCTCATAATCGGGGTTAATACCAGGGCGCGACTGTGTATTTTTACTACAACCACAGCAGCAGCAGACAACATTCAAGAATGCCTGTCTGTATGTAGGATTCACAATGCTATATATGAGGGGATTCACAGCGGAATTTACCAACATTGTTATCCTACCGATCCATTTAATATAGTGACTTTGCTCTGGGGTTAGAAATCCAGATGTGTCCGGTGGTTTGTTCATCTTGGCTATGTTATCCACGTTGATTATCTCGTACGGTGTAAGACAAAGAAAGAATACCAGTGCATTTATCTGCAGCATACGAACGAGATTTACACGGGCTTTGATAGATTTAGAGGACCGTATACTTCCTGATCTTTTCAACGATCGTCGTAAATTACGAACCATACCAAAGGACATGTAGCATACAGCAGGAACTGCAATTATATACTGGATAAAGTCCGCCCATACAACAATCTTTGCACACCACTGGCATGCGTGAAAGCAAATAGGTATTTTATTGGGAAATCCAATGTATTCGTCTTCAGGTGGCCAGGACACACAAATTGTCCGGACGTCGAAATACGGTATCTGGAATCCGGCTAACGCTAGTGCTACTATCCATGCAGTAATATTCAATACAACAGCTCGGTGTTGCGATACCTTGTAGGTTAATGTATGACATATCGCTAAATAACGGTCCATCGTTACCAGAGTAACAAGAAACACCGTGGCAAAGTAATTGAGGTAAAGTAGCATATTTGGCAAAGAGCAGCCCGCGGGAGAATCGAACGTGAACGTGCCTCCGAAATCCAGTCCGTATGAATGGGTGTAGCTCCACAGGTACTGAATGGATCCACTGACCAACAGTAATGCGTCTGCAATAGCTAGATTGGCCAAATAGATGTTGGTGATTGTTCTCATACGTTGCGTCCGAAACACGACGTACAGGAAGCTTAGGTTTCCAAATAAACCAAAAGATGAAACTAGAGGTATAATAACTATAACGAAATACTTGCCAAACGGTGTGTATAAGAACGAGAGAGTATCTTCAACGGTGAAGAAATTAATTCGGTTGACACATTTCGTTCGTAAAGTTGGAAGATTCCATATTTATATTCGTAGACACCTCTGGTTATACACAAGAAAGATAATGTCATGAAATGCTTACGCTTCAGTTGTGAGTATGTCGAGTATTAATCCTACCTGATGCCAAACACAAATCATCAGTAAAGTAATACAGTTATTTGTAACATTTTAATTAACACGATTTATTAAGTAAAGTGGATCGGTTGTTTAGTTTTTCAACACTGTAATAATGTCGCGTGTTTGTAATCATGACAAAGAGAGCCGTGTGTGACACAACGACGGGAATTCGTAACCGCAATATCCGGGGGAGCGCACTCATGTATAAAGGCCGTTAACATCCGTGTGAATCTACTCTCAGAAAACACCTTTAACATGGATCAAATTTCAACTTTATATACCCCTAGCACGAGCTCCGGGCACCCGCGTTGTAGGCGAAAAAGCGCCCTTTAACTGTGTTTTCATTTTATACGGGTGCATACGGTACAACTTTATCAGAGTGAGTTCCCCCTCTGCGATACTACAGGGTCAAAGGTTTTGAAATCAGTGCAAACAGTCCGGTACAAAGTCTACCATTTGCAAACTACTCCAATATCATTCATCTCCGGAGCGAGAGCCCATTTCAATTGAGGGTGCTATAAATTTACGGTTGTATGTCACGGTGGAAACATGTACCCGTCAATTTGTGCAACCATTTCATTTTCGCTTTACAACCCTAAGGCCTTGCGTCATGAACTCACCACCCTTAGGCCAACAAACTTAAAGGGGCACTAAGACCGTGTTCCCACATAAATAGAAGTTGTCCCGGTCCGGACTAGTCCGGACCGGGACCCACTTGAAAGTTGCGTTCCCACATAAGTGGTCGTCACAACGATGACTCAACAAAATAACAAAAACACTTTGAGTCCGGACCGTGACCTACTTAAATCGCGATCCCACTAGCGATTCCCCGGTCCGGACTAGTCTACACTGCAAAAAGGTTGCTTAAAATACGTTGCTAAAAGTACTTTTATCGTCCGTTGGTTGACGTGTTGATTAAAATTCATTCAATATATGTAGAAAGTTAGGCGTTGTATAAAAGTAAAAAATCCCCAGCGTTGAGCAATTCGTCGAAAACAATGTCCTTAAAATGTTGGTGGAAACTGTTTCTGTTGTTAAAATATGTTGCGTAAAAATATTCCACTTTGGCAACTGTTGCATGAGCATATTGAGGACAATCACGCAACAGTTGATGCAAGTTACGCACATGTGAATTTTAGGCAACTGTTGTCCAAAAAAGCCAATTTCGTCAGCTGTTGCATACTTGAACAACTGTTGAGTGAATATAATTGCCCAACATTTGAGTAACTAGAATTGTTCAACTGTTGGTGAAAACATGTTATCCAACGGTATTTTACTTAACAGTTGAGCGGTTGCATACTTGAACAACGTTGTGTAAAATGTTAAGTAAATATTTAAGCAACCTTTTTGCAGCGCAGGACCACAATTAGATTTATTCTGTCTTGGCATCCAAGACGGAATACACTGACAAATAGTTTAAAATTACCATCCTTGTTCGACATATATTTGTTTATGAATATCATATGGAAATAGTTTAAAATTACCATCCTTGTTCGACATATATTTGTTTATGAATATCATTTCAACGATGTTATAGCGACGTCACGAGCGATGAATATTGAATAGTCTATTTTTATAGCCAAAAAATACACGACATGGACATATACTGAATAGTTCATGTCATGTGATCTATTTTGCACCAAAAGAATCACATAAATATGTTTATGTATTATATAATATGGACTATTTATACCATCATAACCAGATAGCAAGACTACGTTTGGCAAACGTTCACAGTAATAACACCATTGATAAGAGATGTCAGATATCATGTATAAGCCTAAAGTTTAATAACATGTTAAAATAAATTACAGATTCACCACCGAACGGGAAAAGTGTATGTAGCTCTGCTGCATCGCCTAGAATTTCCATTTCAAGTTACCGGTTCACTACCGGGAGGAAATGATGTTTGTAGCTCTGCTGCATCGCCCAGAATTCACATTATTTTGCCTACCGCGTGTTGCTATACAAAAATGCTCAATATATAATAACAACTTGAGACAAATAAAATACCCAACATATGGCTATATTTGATAAAATAAGCAACAGTTGCTATACAAAAATGCTCAATATATAATGAAAACAATTCACAAATTAAGCAACAGTCACAAAATGCCCAACAAATGGTTAATTAATAATACCCAACTGTTGTGTAATTAAAATTGTGCAACTGCTGAGTAACTGGAATTGTTCAACTGTTGGTGAAAATATGTTATCCAACGGTGTTGCATACTTCAACAACGTTGTGTAAAATGTTGAGTAAATATTTAAGCAACCTTTTGCAGTGTAGACTACTCGGGATTTTGGTCTATGTGGGAACACGACCTAAGAGATCCTTCGTGGAGGGAGCCCTCAATTTTTTCAGAAGATGGGTTTTTCACATATACGTAATGCTTTTATACGTACTAACTACCACTTAAAATTATAGAGCTTAATTTGCAGTATTTCATGTGAAATTCGTGGATTTGATAGCGTTTTCAGTTTTGATGAGATCACATCGAAATGCTGAGAAAATGTCATTATTTTTCATTTTTACTTATTTTTTTAAAGAAATATTACATGAGAGAGTTTCTAAGTAGGCCTATATCATCTATCTAAAAAAGGTAACAATGTTGAATTTCAATTGTTGAGAAATCTCTGTGTGCCCCTTTAAATACTTTGTCTCGGCGCCTTTTGGCTAAAAAGCTATGTGCTGTGAGATTTTTCATTTAATTTTTACCAAAATAAGCTATGTGCTATGCAATTATTATTATTTTATTTTTTTTAATAAAAATCAAAATATAGTCAATAGTGATGCATGCCTTTTTAATAAAATTAATCAGATATGATCAATGCATATTGTATGCTTGTCTTCTCTTTATCTCTTAACTTCACAAAGTTAGTTGAATGTGTATTCTCAGTCACAAGGTTGCCGAAAATATCGAGAGAAAAAAATATATATCGCAAAAAAGAAGGAAATAAAAGCACGAAATCCCATTTTAAAATATAAATGTGTGCGGGCCGCTGAGACGAAGTATTCAATTGTTTTGGCCTTAGCGTTGCATCACCAATTTAAGAATTGTAACACCAATCAAGACTGAAATTGGAATATCTCCATAACTATCGTCACTAACCTAGCAAAAGTATACATTTTTGGAAAGTTGAAGGCACAAGGAAACTGATGATACATATTTTAACTCATTATACAGGGTACCTTGTAGCTATACAGGGTGACACAAAAAAAACCAGATAAAAAGCGTTTTAATTAATTTACTGTTAATTACCTACTTGTAATAGGACACAGAAAGTAAGCATTATTTATTTTGATGAAGGATATGTTAAGCCTACTAAGGCTGGAAGAAGAAAAAGATTGCACTGGCTTGGAAACTGATGACACATATTTTAACTCATTGAACAGTGTGGCCTTGTAGCTATACAGGGTGACACAGACAACAACAAAACAGATAAAAAGCGTTTTAATTAATTTACTGTTAATTACCTACTTGTAATAGGACACAGAAAGTAAGCATTATTTATTTTGATGAAGGATATGTTAAGCCTACTAAGGCTGGAAGAAGAAAAAAATTGCACTGGCTTGGAAACTGATGACACATATTTTAACTCATTGAACAGGGTGGCCTTGTAGCTATACAGGGTGACACAGACAACAACAAAACAGATAAAAAGCGTGTTAATTAATTTACTGTTAATTACCTACTTGCAATATGACACAGAAAGTAAACATTATTTATTTGGAAAATGGATGGGTTAAGCCTACTAAGGCTTGGAATAAATAATTTGCACCGCCTTGGAAATTGATGACACATATTTTAACTCATTGTACAGGGTGACCTTGAAGCTATACAGGGTGACACAAAGAAATCAAGATAAAAAGCGTGTCAATTAATTTACTGTTAATTACCTACCTACTTGCAATATGACACAGAAAGTAACATTATTTATTTGGAAAATGGATGGGTTAAGCCTACTAAGGCTTGGAATAAATAATTTGCACCGCCTTGGAAATTGATGACACATATTTTAACTCATTGTACAGGGTGACCTTGAAGCTATACAGGGTGACACAAAGAAATCAAGATAAAAAGCGTGTCAATTAATTTACTGTTAATTACCTACTTGTAATATGACACAGAAAGTAAACATTATTTATTTGGAAAATGGATGGGTTAAGCCTACTAAGGCTTGGAAAAAATGCACTGGTAATCGTCGAATACAGGGTGTTCCAAAATTAGGGTTTTAATATTAAACTAGTCAACACATTTTGAACTAAAGCATATTAACTATTAGCATATTTGCAGCATATTTGGATTCCTCATCAATTTTCCTTTCAGAACATGAATACTTTGTTTGTGATAGGGTAATTGTTTATAAAGTTGCATCACTTTTTCGTTTTCCGGGACATTCCGCATTACTTACTGAAGTCTCCACTCTGTTGAGTAGTCATTGCGCTTGAGACACTTTCTCAGACAACAGTGCAATGTCGTCAGTAAAGTCTAAGTCAGTTATACGGTTGGTCCTATTCCTCTGCTGCTTCTTTTTGTGAGGTGGAATCCTAGCTCTTCTTCTCTGCCATCTATGGCCTCTCTTAGGAGATAGTCAAGAACAATTACAAAGAGATATGGAGCCATGGTGTCTCCTTGTAGTACTCCAGCCAGTATCTCAAACACTTCTGTTTCTCCATCTGGTGATATAACCTCTGCCTTTGCATTCGCGAATTTACGCACTAGCAATGTTTGCGAAATTAAATAATTCATGAAATTAGCAGATTTCTGCCCATGGACACGATATTATGAGAAGGGATAAACTCATTATTATTGGTAAATCATATTCAAACGATTATTTACTGAATAATCACCGTGGCGTTTATTGATCGATGATTTTTTTTTAAATAAAGGAATTGATTGATTAATTAATTGATTTAATTAAGCATTGATTAGTGGATAAATGGTCGTCGGGTAATTATTTTTGCTATTTTATTATTTTGATGCTATGTATAATTCATCAAAAGGTACAAATTATTGCTGAAATCTATTTAATAATCAAGTTTGTAGTTTATGAATAAGACCATCATGTGCAAAGCATTGATTTTCAGATCAGGTAATCGATTTCCAGATAAAGCACATTTTCAGATTTGGTCATTTGCCTGGACTGGTTGTAGTTGTCAATGTTATACCCCGTGTTATACGTCATCTCATGGTTCGTTCATGACGTCGATCGACGACGATGGATATCGTTTCCAGTCGTAAAGATCACTTTCATTTGTATTAACATCATACATTCCCCTACTCAATCCTTTTCATCAAAAAGGGTACGAAAATCCTACAACGGGAACTGATTCATTCTATCTCAGATGAATCCGTATGACCTTTATAACATTAAAATATTTACCTAAAGACAAAGAAAACATACAAGAAAATACACACTTCCATTCTTTTTTTTCATACAGATGATACATAATAACTTTTTTTTAAATCTCAGCTACAAGAATGTCTCAAACACCACAATGCTGAAGTAGACATTGCACTATGTAAAACGTCAACAAGTCGACAAACGTCGGGTGACTTTAAGTGGACTGGATTCGAAGTGCAACCGGCTTCCAGTTAAATATGTTCTTGTCCAAATCCGGTTCACGTTATTTTAGTGTTGATTTATGAGCCCAGGTCGAATCCTAAAAATATTGTTTCGAATCCGGACATAAATTAGAGTCTGGACTCTAACACTACATCGCTGTATTAACCACATTAAAGGCCCATTCAATGATAATGAATAAGAGCGTGCCTTTAAGAGTTTGATTAAGTCCATTGTTATTTAGTGGTGTATTATGCTGTTTAGGAAACCCACTGCCGCCAGTGTTTCTCTGTCAACTACACTGAAAACTTAAACTAGTCAGGCACACAGGCTGGACTAACTTTAAACTAGTCGAGCAGGCTAGTCAAGCCTGCTGGATAGGTTATGGCCGGCTTGACTAGCTTAAGGTTAGTCCGGCTCAGCCTGACTAGCTTGATTTGTTCTGCTGGACTAGTCGGTGGCTGGACTAGCGTATGTTAGTCAAGCTGGAGCATTGCTGGACTAGCTTTACGTTAGTCGCTCACTCGCTTGACGTGAGTCCGTCCTAAGCTGGACTACTTTAGGCTAGTCGCATTGCTGGACTAGCTTAACGTAAGTCAAGGCACTGAGATGCAATTTAATGTTCTTTATATCAGCTTTAATTGTTTTATAATACAGGTGGACTTATCACTAACCCCACTCAATTGTTTAAATCTTCTTCATGCTGACTATATACTCTCTAAATGTTATAAGAAATTATTTTCACTTTAAAGGAGTAGAAAGTAGTGTTTTATCCAATTCTCATGTCACTCACTCACCGAGTGATGAAATTTAAACAAGAAATGAATTAATTATTCACTCTGATTCATATATTGATATTCTCTGTCCATCGCAAAATTGGATTTATCGGAAATAAACACCTCTGATATCATATTCTGCTAACATTACATACAACCATTACTACGAGATAATGGTCAAAGAATAAAAGCTAGTTGAGCGACATACGCAAAGCTAGTCAAGATGGACACCATCTGGACTAACTCCAACGACTAGCCTAAACTAGTCCAGCTTAGGACGGACTAACATCAAGGTTGTCGAGCGACTAAAGCTAGTCCAGCAATGCTGGAGTCTAAAGCTAGTCAAGATAGGCACCATCTGGACTAACTTAAAGCTAGTCGAGCGACTAGCCTAAACTAGTCCAGCTTAGGACGGACTAGTAGTCGCGCAACTAACGTAGAGCTAATGCTGGACTAGGCTAAAACTAGTCAAGATGGACACCATCTGGACTAGCTTTAAGTTAGTCAGGCTGACCAGTTTGGGATTTCAGTATATGTGGTGAATGTCCCGACCTGGAAACCATCTCGTAGCTCCTATTACGTTTCGTCCCCATACAGCAACAACAACAAACGTGCAAAAATGCCTGTCTGTACGTAAGATTCACAATGCTATATATGAGGGGATTCACAGCAGAATTCAGCAACATTGTTATCCTACCAAACCATACAATATAGTTGCTTTGCTCATCGTTTAAAAATCCGGATGAAATCATCTTCGCGATATAATTCAAATTGAGTATCTCGTAGGGAGTAAGACAAAGAAAAAATATCAGAGCATTTATCTGTAGCATACGAACGAGATGCACGCGAGCTCTGGTAGATGAGTTTGAACGGATACTGCCTGGTCTTGTCAATGTTCGTCGCAAATGATGAACCATAGCCAATGACATAAAGCATACAGCTGGAACTGTTAATATGTATTGGATGAAGTCTACCCATGTCACGAGATCCATGCACCAATCGCATGCGTTAACACACACAGATATTTTATCAGGATGTCCGATGTATTCCTCTTCGGGTGGCCAAGAAAAACAAACCGTTTGGAGTTCGAAATACGGTATCTTGAATCCGGCTAGCGTAAATGACATCACCCATGCTGCTATATTCAATACAATTGCTCGTTTTTTCGATATCCTGTACCTCAGTGTGTGACATATTGCCAGATACCGTTCCATCGTAACTAAAGTAACTAGAGACACCGAGGCAAAGTAACAGAGGTATATTAGCACATTTGGTAAAGAGCAGCCCGCGGGAGAACCAAACGTGAACGTGCCTTCGAAATTAATTCCGTATGAATTGTCGAAGCTCCACAAGTACTGAATGGATCCACTGACCAACAGTAATGCGTCTGCGATAGCTAGATTGGCCAAATAGAAGTTGGTGATAGTTCTCATATGTTGCATCCGGAACACGACGTACAGAAAGCTTAGGTTTCCAAATAAACCAAAAGATGAAACTAGCGGTACCATAACTATGACGAAATACTTGCCAAACGGTGTGTATAAGAACGAGAGAGTCTTTTCAACGGTGAAGTTATAATTCGATTGACACGTTTCGTTCGTCAAGTTGGAAGATTCCATATTTATATTTGTAAACACCTCTAGTCATCGATTATAGACAAGAAAGAGTATGTCATGAAATGTTTACGCTTTAGTTGTGAGTATGTCGAGTATTAATCCTACCTGGTGCCAAACACAAATCATCAGTATAGTACTAAGGTTATTTGTGACATTTTAATTAACACGATTTATTAAGTAAAATGGATCGGTTGTTGAGGTGTTTCAACACTTTAACAATGTCGCGTGTTTGTAATCATGACAAAGAGAGCACACTTATGTACAAAGGCTGTACGCATCCGTGTGAATGTATTCTCAGAAAACACCCTCAACATGGATTCTTGAAAACGAAAAAGCATTGATTGATCATTGTGTATTATTAGTGATATTCTTATTCCAATCGATTGTATTTCCATTGTATACATGTATCCCTAGCAACAGCGTTGTAGGCGAAAAAGCACCCTTTAAACGGATGCATACAACTTTATCTGGGTGAGTTCCCCCGAGACGATAATACAGGGTCAAATGTTTTGAAATCAGTACGAACAGTCCGGTACAAAGTCTGCGATGTGCAGACTACTGCATTATCATTTAGATTATGGTAATTGAATTATGATTATGATCTTGTATAATATTATCCACACCAGTCCATTGAATAGCGTGTAGGAGAAATGAACCTTCGGAATAAAAAACTATCGGAGAAATGACCCTTCGGAATAAAAACTATCGGAGAAATGACCTTTCGGAATAAAAACCGTTAGGAGAAATAACACTTCGGAATATCGATCTGACCCCGACATATTTGAACAGAAGCGCGCCCTCAGTGGCATTTTTGTTATAACTCATCTAAGAGCGTTCATAAACATGATAAATACTTTGGTGGGGCTGGATTCCACTGCTGGAAAATGTCAGAGGGGGTCAAAAAAGTGCCGATGCTCCAAACAGGGGTTTCAGTTTTGAAAACCCTTAAAGAGTGTTATATCCCCATCTGTACATGTGGGTGCCGCCGGAGCAGGTGCGGCAGCCAGCAGCTCAACCTCTCCAGAGTGTGGGGCGAGTCTGAACTAACGGACACACACACGCGTGCGACGTGCAGGGATTCTTTATTGTTAATGTAAGGGATCACGTCAAAACTCGACCGCCAGGCAACCGCCGGTTACGGCCGGTTCCGCCCGGTTCTCACAAAACGTGTCGTCTGTTATAATATACACACATAATGAGGTCAAATAGTTACACTCTGGTGAACACGACCGGTTGATAGTGCATCGTCATTGCGTGAGCAATAAAATCTTGAAGTAATGGGCTCAGTTGACAACCAGTACAATACAGCTATTGATTTTCGCTGGGGTTGGCTTTTTCAATCTGTTTATAGCTCAATTAACTTTTTAAAATCAAGTCTATGAATGTTGTTTTTTATAGAACTAGTGTAAATTGGTCCGGTTACAGCATTAAGTCAACCGGCGGTTGTTCAGTGTTGCATGCGCGAATATTCATATACCAGTAAAACATTTGACCTGAAAGAACCGGGCGGAACCGCCCGTAACCGGCGGTCAACGGGCGGTCGAGTTTTGAAGTCTTCCCTAAGTCCATCTCCAAGTACAGCCCACAAGAGCTAAGTCTGAGTCCAAGTCCGTCGGGCTGTCCGACTCACGAGTCCAATTCCAAGTTCAGGTAAAAGGCAGTGGCGCTAAGGCGTTTACAAAGGGGTGGAGGGGAGGCCAGATCCTTCACCCTCTGCCCTCCAAGCTATGTCCATGTGTAAAAGAAATTATGTACCGGCATATGTTTCTGATAACATTGACAATATGCTCTAGAAAATTACAGCAAAGGTCTTAATGTAAAATAGTATAACTATATTAACTGTTTCTTGACCTTGACAACAGGTCCGAGAAATGGTCAGGAAGTGTTGATGTACCAAATATAAAAATGTCCAGCCCCCACCCCACCTCCACCAAATTATTTATGAACGCGCCCTATGGAAACCCCTCCAAAATGTTCGGACATATTTTTTTTTCTATTGCCTATATTTCGTATATTTATTGATATATTTATGTTGCATATCAGTGCAAAATTTCCAATGATTCTAAATATTTTGAATCAATCACTTGTCTCAATGCTCAGCTACTTGTTTGATCTGGATATGCCGAAATCACTACCAGAAGTTCAACTCCTTCAACATGATCAAGGGCGGATATCCCGGGGGGGATGGGGGGGATTTATCCCCCCCACTTTTTGACCTGGGGGGGATGGTCAATGTAATCACCCCCCCCTGATTTTTCACATCTACCAACAACAAAAAAGGAAAAAAAGGGGGGGGGGAATGAAAAAAGAAAGAAAAAAAGGGGAAAAGGGAGAAAAAAAAGGAAAAAGAGAGGGAGGGAGGGACATAAGAACGTTTGGAGTTTATTGTACGTTGGTTAGGATACATACGCGTATGTACGTTAAGAATCCATCTTTTGGAGGTAACTAATTAACGTCTTTCTGGTATAGGCCTATCTGCCTATTTAAAAAGCCAATATTGATCAGAAATAAAGTGATTGCTTTTCAATAAAATATTGGTCAAAAGTATACCAGATCGCACGAAATGAGTTTGAAAATTGAAAAAAATTCTACTTCTCAGGGGGCATATCCCCCCACCCTCAGACGCCCCCCTGTTGGAGCTTTTAAACCATCTATACTAAAATCAAGAAAAAATCAGTATAAAAAATGCTCAACTTCTTTTGTTCATTGATAAAAAACAAAATATTTATTGAAAATGAAGCGATGGCTTTTCAATACAATATTGGTCAAAAGTATACACCAGATCGCACCAAATGAGTTTGAAAATTGAAATTTTTTCTACTTCTGAGGGGGGCACATCCCCCCTCAGACTCCCCCCTGTTGGAGCTTTTAAACCATCTATACTAAAATCAAGAATATATCAGTATAAAAAATGGTCAACTTCTTTTGTTCATTGATAAAAAATCAAAATATTTATTGAAAATGAAGCGATGGCTTTTCAATACAATATTCGTTAAAAGTATACACCAGATCGCACCAAATGAGTTTGAAAATTGAAATTTTTTCTACTTCGAGGGGGGCACATCCCCCTCAGACTCCCCCCTGTTGGAGCTTTTAAACTATCTATACTAAAATCAAGAATATATCAGTATAAAAATTCTCAACTTCTTTTGTTCATTGATAAAAAACCAAATATTTATTTAAAATGAAGCGATGGCTTTTCAATACAATATTGGTCAAAAGTATACACCAGATCGCACCAAATGAGTTTGAAAATTGAAATTTTTTCTACTTCTCAGGGGGGCACATCCCCCCTCAGACTCCCCCCTGTTGGAGCTTTTAAACCATCTATACTAAAATCAAGAATATATCAGTATAAAAAATGCTCAACTTCTTTTGTTCATTTATAAAAAACAAAATATTTATTGAAAATGAAGCGATGGCTTTTCAATACAATATTCGTCAACAGTATACACCAGATCGCACCAAATGAGTTTGAAAATTGAAATTTTTTCTACTTCTGAGGGGGGCACATCCACCCTCAGACTCCCCCCTGTTGGAGCTTTTAAACCATCTATACTAAAATCAAGAATATATCAGTATAAAAAATGCTCAACTTCTTTTGTTCATTGATAAAAAACAAAATATTTATTGAAAATGAAGCGATGGCTTTTCAATACAATATTCGTCAAAAGTATACACCAGATCGCACCAAATGAGTTTGAAAATTGAAATTTTTTCTACTTCTGAGGGGGGCACATCCCCCCTCAGACTCCCCTCTGTTGGAGCTTTTAAACCATCTATACTAAAATCAAGAATATATCAGTATAAAAAATCCTCAACTTCTTTTGTTCATTGATAAAAAACAAAATATTTATTGAAAATGAAGCGATGGCTTTTCAATACAATATTCGTCAAAAGTATACACCAGATCGCACCAAATGAGTTTGAAAATTGAAATTTTTTCTACTTCTGAGGGGGGCACATCCCCCCTCAGACTCCCCTCTGTTGGAGCTTTTAAACCATCTATACTAAAATCAAGAATATATCAGTATAAAAAATCCTCAACTTCTTTTGTTCATTGATAAAAAACAAAATATTTATTGAAAATGAAGCGATGGCTTTTCAATACAATATTCGTCAAAAGTATACACCAGATCGCACCAAATGAGTTTGAAAATTGAAATTTTTTCTACTTCGGAGGGGGGCACATCCCCCCTCAGACTCCCCCCTGTTGGAGCTTTTAAACCATCTATACTAAAATCAAGAATATATCAGAATAAAAAATGCTCAACTTCTTTTGTTCATTGATAATAAAAAAAATATTTATTGAAAATGAAGCGATGGCTTTTCAATACAATATTCGTCAAAAGTATACACCAGATCGCACCAAATGAGTTTGAAAATTGAAATTTTTTCTACTTCTCAGGGGGGCACATCCCCCCTCAGACTCCCCCCTGTTGGAGCTTTTAAACCATCTATACTAAAATCAAGAATATATCAGTATAAAAAATGCTCAACTTCTTTTGTTCATTGATAAAAAACAAAATATTTATTGAAAATGAAGCGATGGCTTTTCAATACAATATTCGTCAACAGTATACACCAGATCGCACCAAATGAGTTTGAAAATTGAAATTTTTTCTACTTCTGAGGGGGGCACATCCACCCTCAGACTCCCCCCTGTTGGAGCTTTTAAACCATCTATACTAAAATCAAGAATATATCAGTATAAAAAATGCTCAACTTCTTTTGTTCATTGATAAAAAACAAAATATTTATTGAAAATGAAGCGATGGCTTTTCAATACAATATTCGTCAAAAGTATACACCAGATCGCACCAAATGAGTTTGAAAATTGAAATTTTTTCTACTTCTCAGGGGGGCACATCCCCCCTCAGACTCCCCCCTGTTGGAGCTTTTAAACCATCTATACTAAAATCAAGAATATATCAGTATAAAAAATGCTCAACTTCTTTTGTTCATTGATAAAAAACAAAATATTTATTGAAAATGAAGCGATGGCTTTTCAATACAATATTCGTCAACAGTATACACCAGATCGCACCAAATGAGTTTGAAAATTGAATTTTTTTCTACTTCTGAGGGGGGCACATCCACCCTCAGACTCCCCCTGTTGGAGCTTTTAAACCATCTATACTAAAATCAAGAATATATCAGTATAAAAAATGCTCAACTTCTTTTGTTCATTGATAAAAAACAAAATATTTATTGAAAATGAAGCGATGGCTTTTCAATACAATATTCGTCAAAAGTATACACCAGATCGCACCAAATGAGTTTGAAAATTGAATTTTTTTTCTACTTCTGAGGGGGGCACATCCCCCCTCAGACTCCCCCCTGTTGGAGCTTTTAAACCATCTATACTAAAATCAAGAATATATCAGTATAAAAAATCCTCAACTTCTTTTGTTCATTGATAAAAAACAAAATATTTATTGAAAATGAAGCGATGGCTTTTCAATACAATATTCGTCAAAAGTATACACCAGATCGCACCAAATGAGTTTGAAAATTGAAATTTTTTCTACTTCTGAGGGGGGCACATCCCCCCTCAGACTCCCCCCTGTTGGAGCTTTTAAACCATCTATACTAAAATCAAGAATATATCAGTATAAAAAATGCTCAACTTCTTTTGTTCATTGATAAAAAACAAAATATTTATTGAAAATGAAGCGATGGCTTTTCAATACAATATTCGTCAAAAGTATACACCAGATCGCACCAAATGAGTTTGAAAATTGAAATTTTTTCTACTTCTGAGGGGGGCACATCCCCCCTCAGACTCCCCCCTGTTGGAGCTTTTAAACCATCTATACTAAAATCAAGAATATATCAGAATAAAAAATGCTCAACTTCTTTTGTTCATTGATAAAAAAAAAAATATTTATTGAAAATGAAGCGATGGCTTTTCAATACAATATTCGTCAAAAGTATACACCAGATCGCACCAAATGAGTTTGAAAATTGAAATTTTTTCTACTTCTGAGGGGGGCACATTCCCCCTCAGACTCCCCCCTGTCCGAGCATAGCTCGGAGTGTGGTGCTGCGCACCGCCTGGATGGTACCAGCTAAATTTAATTTTTTTTAGGGGCAAAACTTATCATCCCCCCCCACACCTAACAAGAAATTTCCGCCCCTGCCCACAATGCCGAAATACTCCCACAATGTCAAATCATACTCATATCTACACCCACAATGTACCTCTTATAAGTACATGTTGGCGTACAATGACGTATAGACGGCGGCGAACGTAGGAGGGGAGGGGCCGGGGTGGGTGCGGAAGTATGCCGAACTTGAATTCAAAATATTTTGAATCAACTCTACGCGGCGGCGGCGGCGGCGGCGGCGGCGGCGGCGGCGGCGGCGGTGTGTCTTAGAATCAAAAATGTCTTTTTAAATACTATTTAGATCATGTTAGACCCCGCGCCGTTCTACGCGGCGGCGGCGGCGAATAGACCGGGAAGGGGAGGGGGGCATGGGTGTCAACTCCACGTGTCCTTAGAATCAAAAATGTCTTTTTAAATACTATTTAGATCATGTTAGACCCCGCGCCGTTCGGAGAGGGGGTTTACGGAAGTATGCAAAACTTACATTCAAAATCTTTTTTTGTTCTCATTAGAGCGTAATACGTTTAAAATTATATTTTTGATATTTAAAAAAAAAAAAATCTCCGAATTTTGTTCCTAGTAGCGAAAATTAGACCCTCGTATTTCTGCCATTTCGATAAATAAACATGATAAACTTTAAATCGTTTAAAGTAATCATTTACGTCTGTGGCACGTGTCCGAGAAGTCTTAATGTCGCAGGGTCTTGCATTAAAAGACAGTGGGGTGGAGAAAATGAGAAAATTTACATAATCGTCGATATCTCGAAAAGAAAATCATTAATAAAACATAATATTTTTTCAAATAAACTTTTTTGGGCAGACAATATACGGTTCTTTTTTTTTAAATGCATTATTATTATTATTATTATTATTATTCAATAGCCTGTCGACGTTTCGATACCCCTGGATTCTTTAAGAAATTCCATATTAAAAATACAATTATAAAGAAAAGGCTGCTTATTTAATCCAATCCAATTCAATACAATTTAATTCAATTCAATTCAGTTTGACCTATAATATTATGTTATAAAAGATGACTCATTTGAAGGCCTTTCACGTCTCTTTTTCACAATGTAACCAGATGTAACCCCCAAGTCCGGTCTGACTACCTGTTCCGGCAACATCGTCAGGGCCGACAGTATGTTTCCTGGACAATAGGCTTAGCATTAGCAACTTTGTGGAATTCGGCAACCAGACATGTAAGAAAAAATGGCAATAAGTTGATTTTGTTTTCTCATAATTGCCTAGGCAGTTGTCATTCTTTACATCAGATAAAAATTGAAACGCCTTTTTACTTTTTGGAAGTCCAGAACAGGTAACAAAATATAGATTCTCATAAAAATGCATTGCGGGATGGACTTTCGGACAATGTTTACTGCGCAGGCGACATGTTGCCTGATCAGCAAATGTTTCAAGCGCAGGCAGTTGAACCTGACTGATAAGTGTCTTCACTGGTGTGGTGGTGGTGTTTACAGTCTTGAATATCCAATGATAAAGTTGCACCAAAGAGTTGCATAGACCTACATTATTTGGAAATTTGATTTAAATGACGTCACATTGTCAACCTGAGGCTTCAATTTGTTTCCTTTGTTTCGGGATGGCGTATCAGACAATACGTAGCAGCTGCAACAAACATCACTGACCAGCTTGTTTTAGGGTTACAGAATACCGTAATCATGTTATACTGATCTGAACTTTTCAGTCTTGATCAGTTGAGGTAAAAGTATGACATCGTAGAATTATTTGATCACATCACAACATAAGCATGATAAGGCAGCAACTGTCGTCAACTTGTTTGTACGCCGTTTCGACGTACCGATTTGGAAATCATCTCATAATCGGGGTTAATACCAGGGCGCGACTGTGTATTTTTACTACAACAACAGCAGCAGCAGACAACATTCAAGAATGCCTGTCTGTATGTAGGATTCACAATGCTATATATGAGGGGATTCACAGCGGAATTGACCAACATTGTTATCCTACCAAACCATTTAATATAGTGACTTTGCTCTGGGGTTAGAAATCCAGATGTGTCCGGTGGTTTGTTCATCTTGGCTATGTTATCCACGTTGATTATCTCGTACGGTGTAAGACAAAGAAAGAATACCAGTGCATTTATCTGCAGCATACGAACGAGATTTACACGGGCTTTGATAGATTTAGAGGACCGTATACTTCCTGATCTTTTCAACGATCGTCGTAAATTACGAACCATACCAAAGGACATGTAGCATACAGCAGGAACTGCAATTATATACTGGATAAAGTCCGCCCATACAACAATCTTTGCACACCACTGGCATGCGTGAAAGCAAACAGGTATTTTATTGGGATATCCAATGTATTCTTCTTCAGGTGGCCAGGACACACACATTGTTCGGACGTCGAAATACGGTATCTGGAATCCGGCTAACGCTAGTGCTAGTATCCATGCAGCAATATTCAAGACAACAGCTCGGTGTTGCGATACCTTGTAGGTTAATGTATGACATATCGCTAAATAACGGTCCATCGTTACCAGAGTAACAAGAAACACCGTGGCAAAGTAATTGAGGTAAAGTAGCATATTTGGCAAAGAGCAACCCGCGGGAGAATCGAACGTGAACGTGCCTCCGAAATCCAGTCCGTATGAATGGGTGTAGCTCCACAGGTACTGAATGGATCCACTGACCAACAGTAATGCGTCTGCAATAGCTAGATTGGCCAAATAGATGTTGGTGATTGTTCTCATACGTTGCGTCCGAAACACGACGTACAGGAAGCTTAGGTTTCCAAATAAACCAAAAGATGAAACTAGAGGTATAATAACTATAACGAAATACTTGCCAAACGGTGTGTATAAGAACGAAATAGTATCTTCAACGGTGAAGTTATAATTCGATTGACACATTTCGTTCGTAAAGTTGGAAGATTCCATATTTATATTCGTAAACACCTCTGGTTATATACAAGAAAGATAATGTTTACGCTTCAGTTGTGAGTATGTCGAGTATTAATCCAACCTGATGCCAAACACAAATCATCAGTAAATTAATACAGTTAATTGTAACATTTTAATTAACACGATTTATAAAGTAAAGTGGACCGGTTGTTTAGTTTTTCAACACTGTAATAATGTCGCGTGTTTGTAATCATGACAAAGAGAGCCGTGTGTGACACAACGACGGGAATTCGTAACTGCAATATCCGGGGGAGCGCACTCATGTATAAAGGCCGTAAACATCCGTATGAATCTACTCTCAGAAAACACCTTTAACATGGATCAAATTTCAACTTTATATACCCCTAGCACGAGCTACGGGCACCCGCGTTGTAGGCGAAAAAGCGCCCTTTAACTGTGTTTTCATTTTATACGGGTGCATACGGTACAACTTTATCAGAGTGAGTTCCCTCTGGGCGATACTACAGGGTCAAAGGTTTTGAAATGAGTGCAAACAGTCCGGTACAAAGTCTACCATGTGCAAACTACTCCATTATCATTCATAACCGGAGCGAGAGCCCGTTTCAATTGAGGGTGCTATAAATTGACGGTTGTGTGTCACGGTGGAAACGTGTACCCGTCAATGTGTGCAACCATTTCATTTTCGCTTTACAACCCTAAGGCCATGCGTCATGAACTCACCACCCTTCGGCCAACAAACTTAAAGGGGCACTAAGGCCGTGTTCCCACATAAGTAGAAGTTTGCAGTATTTCATGTGAAATTCGTGGATTTGATAGCGTTTTCAGTTTTGATGAGATCACATCGAAACTACCCAAATTAATCTAAAAGGCCACAGATGGCTTCTTACTTATTTGTTTCATGTTTATTCAATACTTACCTTTAAGACCACCATGGCTTGTTGCGTGTTGCATAGTCATGACCTCCCTGATTCAATAGGTGGTGATTTTTAACCAAAATACAAAAAAAGGTGAAAAGCACTAATATACCTTCGGAAATGCTGATAAAATGTCTTTATTTTTCGTTTTTACTTTTTTTTTTTAAAGAAATATTACATGAGAGGGTTTCTATGTATATCATCTCTCTAAACAAGGTAAAAATGTTGAATTTCAATTGTTGAGAAATCTCTGTGTGCCCCTTTAAATACTTTGTCTCAGCGCCTTTTGGCTAAAAAGCTATGTGCTATGCGATTTTTTTATTGATTTTTTATTTTTCATAAAAATCAAAATATAGTCAATAGTTATGCATTGTCTTTTTAATAAAATTTATAAGATATGATTCATACACTCTATGTAGTGTTGAACCAATCAGGAAGCAGGAATTACAAATACGCGGAGTGCATTGAAAGTGTCCACTGCACTCCGCGTGTGCGCCGTTCAAATCACGCAGTGCGCGTTGTGTTTTGATTCGTTGTTCAAGATTCGCGGGTTCGCCGATTTTCACTGCGGGTGTTAGCAAACTTGTTAAAGTGTTTTTAGTCGCCATTTACATAGATCAAAATTATGCTTAAATTGTGAATTTTTATTTGTATAGTGTCGTGAAAAATTAGAAAAATCCATGCACTTGCGCAAATGTTGATATGCTCACAATAGCACTCCCCCTTCGGGGTCGTGCCATTATTCACACATCAACATCAGCGCGCGTGCATTGATTTGTCTAATTTCTCTCGAAACAACACATACGCATTTATTGACCTATAATCAATGCACATTGTATGCTTGTGTTCTCTTTATCTCTTAACTTCACAAAGTTAGTTGAATGTGTATTCTCACTCTCAGTCACAAGGTTGCCGAAAATTTCGAGAAAAAAATATATATCAAAAAAAGAAGGAAATAAAAGCACGAAATCCCATTTTAAAATATAAATGTGTGCCGGCCGCTGAGACGAAGTATTCAATTGTTTTGGCCTTAGCGTTGCATCACCAATTTAAGAATTGTAACACCAATCAAGACTGAAATTGGAATATCTCCATAACTATCGTCACTAGCAAAAGTATACATTTTTTAAGTTGAAGGCACAAGAAAACTGATGATACATATTTTAACTCATTATACAGGGTACCTTGTAGCTATACAGGGTGACACCAAAAAACAGCTAAAAAGCGTTTTAATTAATTTACTGTTAATTACCTACTTGCAATAGGACACAGAAAGTAAACATTATTTATTTTGATGAAGGATAGGTTAAGCCTACTAAGGCTGGAAGAAGAAAAAGATTGCACTGGCTTGGAAACTGATGACACATATTTTAACTCATTAAACAGAGTGGCCTTGTAGCTATACAGGGTGACACAGACAACAAAAAACAGATAAAAAGCGTGTTAATTAATTTACTGTTAATTACCTACTTGCAATAGGACACAGAAGGTAAACATTATTTATTTGGATGAAGGATGGGTTAAGCCTGCTAGGGCTGGAATAAATAATTTACACCGCCTTGGAAATTGATGACACATATTTTAACTCATTGTACAGGGTGACCTTGAAGCTATACAGGGTGACACAAAGAAATCAAGATAAAAAGCTTGTCAATTAATTTACTGTTAATTACTTACTTGCAATATTTGTAAAATGGATGGGTTAAGCCTACTAAGGCTTGGAAAAAATTCACTGGTAATCGTCTAATACAGGATGTTCCAAAATTAGGGTTTTAATATTAAACTAGTCAACACATTTTGAACTAAAGCATATTAACTATTAGCATATTTGGATTCCTCATCAATTTTCCTTTCAGAACATGAATACTTTGTTTGTGATAGGGTAATTGTTTATCACTTTTTAGTTTTCCGGGACATTCCGCATTACTTACTGAAGTCTCCACTCTGTTGAGTAGTCATTGCGCTTGAGACACTTTCTCAGACAACAGTGCCATGTCGTCAGCAAAGTCTAAGTCAGTTATACGGTTGGTCCTATTCTTCTGCTGCTTCTTTTTGTTAGGTGGAATCCTAGCTCTTCTTTTCTGCCATCTATGGCCTCTCTTAGGACATAGTCAAGAACAATGACAAAGAGATATGGAGCCAGGGTGTCTCCTTGTAGTACTCCAGCCAGTATCTCAAACAACTCTGTTTCTCCATCTGGTGATATAACCTTTGCCTTAACAGATTTCTGCCCATGGACACGTTATTATGAGAAGGGATAAACTCATTATTATTGGTAAATCATATCTAAACGATTATTTACTGAATAATCACCGTGGCGTTTATTGATCGATGAATTTTTTAAATAAAGGAATTGATTGATTAATTAATTAATTTAATTAAGCATTAATTAGTAGATAAATGGTCGTCGGGTAATTATTTTTGCTATTTTATTATTTTGATGCTATGTATAATTCATCTTTAAATTAAAAAAGTACAAATTATTGCTGAAATCTATTTAATAATCAAGTACCATCATGTGCAAAGCATTGATTTTCAGATCAGGTAATCGATTTCCAGATAAAGCACGTTTTCAAATTTGCCTGGACTGATTGTAGTTGTCAATGTTATACCCCGTGTTATACGTCATCTCATGGTTCGTTCATGACGTCGATCGACGACGATGGATATCGTTTGCCTGAATTATACCAAATCATACAAATTCTAGCCAAGTGTGGGTCTGTTTTTGTACCAGTCGTAAAGATCACTTTAATTTGTATTAACATCATACATTCCCCTACTCAATCCTTTTCATCAAAAAGGGTACGAAAATCCTACAACGGGAATTATTCATTCTATCTCAGATGAATCCGTATGACCTTTATAACATTAAAATATTTACCTAAAGACAAAGAAAACATACAAGAAAATACACACTTCCATTCTTTTTTTCATACAGATGATACATAATAACTTTTTTTTAAATCTCAGCTACAAGAATGTCTCAAACACCACAATGCTGAAGTAGACATTGCACTATGCAAAACGTCAACAAGTCGACAAACGTCGGGTGACTTTAAGTGGACTGGATTCGAAGTGCAACCGGCTTCCAGTTTAATCTGTTCTTGTCCAAATCCGGTTCACGTTATTTAAGTGTTAATTTATGAGCCCAGGTCGAATCCTAAAAATATTGTTTCGAATCCGGACATAAATTAGAGTATGGACTCTAACGCTACATCACTGTATTAACCACATTAAAGGCCCATTCAATGATAATGAATAAGAGCGTGCCTTTAAGAGTTTGATTAAGTGCATTGTTATTTGGTGGTGTATTATGCTGTTTAGGAAACGACTGCCGCCAGTGTTTCTCTGTCAACTACACTGAAAACTTAAACTAGTCAGGCACACAGGCTGGACTAACTTTAAACTAGTCGAGACAGGCTAGTCAAGCCTGCTGGACTAACTTTAAACTAGTCGAGCAGGCTAGTCAAGCCTGCTGGATAGGTTATGGCCGGCTTGACTAGCTTAAGGTTAGTCCGGCTCAGCCTGACTAGCTTGATTTGTTCTGCTGGACTAGTCTGTGGCTGGACTAGCGTATGTTAGTCAAGCTGGAGCATTGCTGGACTAGCTTTACGTTAGTCGCTCACTCGCTTGACGTGAGTCCGTCCTAAGCTGGACTACTTTAGGCTAGTCGCATTGCTGGACTAGCTTAACGTAAGTCAAGGCACTGAGATGCAATTTAATGTTCTTTATATCAGCTTTAATTGTTATATAATACAGGTGGACTTATCACTAACCCCACTCAATTGTTTAAATCTTCTTCATGCTGACTATATACTCTCTAAATGTTAAAAGAAATTATTTTCACTTTAAAAGAGTAGAAAGTAGTGTTTTATCCAATTCTCATGTCACTCACTCACCGAGTGATGAAATTTAAACAAGAAATGAATTAATTATTCACTCCGATTCATAGATTGATATTCTCTGTCCATCGCAAAATTGGATTTATCGGAAATAAACACCTCTGATATCATATTCTGCTAACATTACATACAACCATTACTACGAGATAATGGTCAAAGAATAAAAGCTAGTTGAGCGACATACGCAAAGCTAGTCAAGATGGACACCATCTGGACTAACTCCAACGACTAGCCTAAACTAGTCCAGCTTAGGACGGACTAACATCAAGGTTGTCGAGCGACTAAAGCTAGTCCAGCAATGCTGGACTAGTCTAAAGCTAGTCAAGATAGGCACCATCTGGACTAACTTAAAGCTAGTCGAGCGACTAGCCTAAACTAGTCCAGCTTAGGACGGACTAGTAGTCGCGCAACTAACGTAGAGCTAATGCTGGACTAGGCTAAAACTAGTCAAGATGGACACCATCTGGACTAGCTTTAAGTTAGTCAGGCTGACCAGTTTGGGATTTCAGTGTATGTGGTGAATGTCCCGACCTGGAAACCATCTCGTAGCTCCTATTACGTTTCGTCCCCATACAGCAACAACAACAAACGTGCAAAAATGCCTGTCTGTACGTAAGATTCACAATGCTATATATGAGGGGATTCACAGCGGAATTCAGCAACATCGAAATCCTACCAAGCCATAGAATATAGTGGCCTTCCTTATCTTTTAAAAACTCGGGTGAAATCATCTGCGCGATTAATTTCAAGTTGATTATCTCGTAGGGTGTAAGACAAAGAAAAAATATCAGCGCATTTATCTGTAGCATACGTACGAGTTGCCAGCGAGCTCTGGTAGATGAATTTGAACGGATACTGCCTGATCTTGTCAATGTACGTCGCAAATGATGAGCCATAGCCAATGACATAAAACATACAGCTGGAACAGCAACGATGTACTGGATGAAGTCTACCCATACCACGAGATCTTTGCACCAATCGCATGCGTTAAAACACACAGGTATTTTATCAGGATGTCCGATGTATTCCTCTTCGGGTGGCCAAGAAACACAAACCGTTCGGAGTTCGAAATACGGTATCTGGAATCCGGCTAGCGTGAATGACATCACCCATGCTGCTATATTCAATACAATTGCTCGTTTTTTCGATATCCTGTACCTCAGTGTGTGACATATTGCCAGATACCGTTCCATCGTAACTAAAGTAACTAGAGACACCGAGGCAAAGTAACAGAGGTATATTAGCACATTTGGTAAAGAGCAGCCCGCGGGAGAACCAAACGTGAACGTGCCTTCGAAATCAATTCCGTATGAATTGTCGAAGCTCCACAAGTACTGAATGGATCCACTGACCAACAGCAATGCGTCTGCAATAGCTAGATTGGCCAAATAGAAGTTGGTGATAGTTCTCATATGTTGCATCCGGAACACGACGTACAGAAAGCTTAGGTTTCCAAATAAACCAAAAGATGAAACTAGCGGTACCATAACTATGACGAAATACTTGCCAAACGGTGTGTATAAGAACGAGAGAGTCTCTTCAACGGTGAAGTTATAATTCGGTTGACACTTTTCGTTCGTAAAGTTGGAAGATTCCATATTTATATTTATAAACACCTCTAGTCATCGATTATAGACAAGAAAGAGTATGTCATGAAATGTTTACGCTTTAGTTGTGAGTATGTCGAGTATTAATCCTACCTGATGCCAAACACAAATCATCAGTAAAGTAATACGGTTATTTGTGACATTTTAATTAACACGATTTATTAAGTAAAATGGATCGGTTGTTGAGGTGTTTCAACACTTTAACAATGTCGCGTGTTTGTAATCATGACAAAGAGAGCACACTTCTGTACAAAGGCTGTACGCATCCGTGTGAATGTATTCTCAGAAAACACCCTCAACATGGATTCTTAAAAACAAAAAAGCATTGATTGATATTGTGTATTATTAGTGATATTCTTATTCCAATCGATTGTATTTCCATTGTATACATGTATCCCTAGCAACAGCGTTGTAGGCGAAAAAGCACCCTTTAAACGGATGCATACAACTTTATCTGGGTGAGTTCCCCCGGGACGATACTACAGGGTCAAATGTTTTGAAATCAGTGCGAACAGTCCGGTACAAAGTCTGCGATGTGCATTCTACTGCATTATGGTAATTGAATTATGATTATGATCTTGTATAATATGCACACCAGTCCTACTGCAAATATTCTTGCCATTTTTTATTGATATATTCATTGAGGCCGGCTGTCATTGTGTTATCGTATTCACTGTAGACAAATGAACTCTAATACATCACCTAACATAGGGCTGACATATTGGGTGCAGGTCGGTATTCCGACGTGTAATTGATCCGAAAGGTTTTCATTCCGAACGGTTTTTATCCCGAAGATAAATATTCCGAACGGTAACTGTTCCTAAGGGTCATTTCTCCGAAAGTCATTATTCCGATAGGTTATTATCCCGAACGCTAATTGATCCGAAAGGTCATTTCTCCGAAGGTTATTGCTCCGTCAGGTTTTTGGTCCTGAGGGTCATTTCTCCGAAAAATATCTGAAAAAACGGTTTTTACACCTACCGGTCATTTCTCCTAACGGTTTTTTCTCCTAACGGTTTTTTCTCGGAAAGTTCGGAATATAGACCTTTCGGAATAATGAACCTTCGGAGTAATGACCGGTAGGAGTAAAATCCGGTTTTCAGATATTTTTTCGGAGAAATGACCCTTAGGATCAAAAACCTGACGGAGCAATGGCCTTTCGGAGAAACGACCTTCTGGTTAGGGTTAGGGTTAGGGTTACCCTAACTCCTAACTCCTAACGATTTTTTACCCTAACGGGTTTTGCTCCGACAGAGCATAACTCCTAACAGTTTTTGTTCCGAAAGGTCAATATTACGAATTTTCTATAAAATCTATAGGAAGAAAAATCTTTCGAAATTTTTAACTTAACATTGAATAGCGTGTAGGAGAAATGACCCTTCGGAATAAAAACTATCGGAGAAATGACCTTTCGGAATAAAAACCGTGAGGAGAAATAACACTTCGGAATATCGATCTGACCCCGACATGGGTGAACAGAAGCGCGCCCTCAGTGGCATTTTTGTTATTACTCATCTAAGAGCGTTCATAAACATGATAAATACTTTGGTGGGGGCTGGATTCCACTGCTGGAAAATGTCAGAGGGT
The DNA here is from genome assembly GCA_035610835.1 of Ophiura sarsii. Classification (NCBI taxonomy): domain Eukaryota; kingdom Metazoa; phylum Echinodermata; class Ophiuroidea; order Amphilepidida; family Ophiuridae; genus Ophiura; species Ophiura sarsii. The sequence continues at coordinate 45,190,622 of CM069445.1, read as the reverse complement.
CAAAAAAGTGTCGATGCTCCAAACAGGGGTTTCAAATAATTTTTGCAAACCCTTATAGAGGGGGGTTATAAAAGTGTTAACACTTATTCATATCCCCATCTGTACATGTGGGTGCCGCCGGAGCAGGTGCGGCAGCCAGCAGCTCAACCTCTCCAGAGTGTGGGGGCGAGTCTGAACTAACGGACACACACGCGTGCAGGGATTCTTTATTGTTAATTTAAGTCCATCTCCAAGTGCAGCCCACAAGGGCTAAGTCTGAGTCCAAGTCCGTCGGGCTGTCCGACTCACGAGTCCAATTCCAAGTTCAGGTAAAAGGCAGTGGCGCTAAGGCGTGTACAAAGGGGTGGAGGGGAGGCCAGATCCTTCACCCTCTGCCCTCCAAGCTATGTCCATGTGTAAAAGAAATTATGTACCGGCATATATTTCTGATAACATTGACAATATGCTCTAGAAAATCACAGCAAAGGTTTTAATGTAAAATAGTATAACTATATTAACTATGTTTCTTGACCTTGACAACAGGTCCGAGAAATGGTCAGAAAGTGTTGATGTACCAAATATAAAAATGTCAGCCCCCACCCCACCTCCACCAAATTATTTATGAACGCGCCCTATGGAAACCCCTCCAAAATGTTCGGACACATTTTTTTTCTATTGCCTATCCTTCGTATATTTATTGATATACCGTATTTATGTTGCATATCAGTGCAAAATTTCCAATGATTCTACATTTTTTGAATCAATCACTTGTCTCAATGCTCAGCTACTTGTTTGAGAAAGTGAGAAAGTTTTCAATCTGGATATGCCGAAATCACTACCAGAAGTTCAACTCCATCAACATGATCAATAGAGCATCTCTCTACATGCATATCACTTTCCACGCGGCAGGCTTCTGCAGACGACTTTCCAAAATGTAAAATTTCCACAAATTATTCAATGTCATCACCATATTTGGAATCACCATGAGAAATGCATTTAAATCATTACAAACATACCTAGTTTTGTTACAGTAATTCTTGAGATAGACATTGAAAGTTGGGAAAGATTTCTGAAAAATCTGTTTTGTATATGGTATAACTAATAGCCAAGTGGAAAGTGATAGGCTACTATACAGTGGCGTAGCTAGGATTTTTTCAGGGGGGGGGGGGGCAAGATCAGAAATTTTCGTAAAAGGGTGCTCAAATATTTCTTTTCAGTCAGCTCAGAAAACTTGAGAGGGGTGGGGTAAGGGCATGTTGTACACCAAACGTCCGCGAAAAATGGTCCTTGTAAATTGTCATAATGCCTATACACACTACATCCGGAGACTGGGCGGGGCATAAATAGGGCTGGGGCGGGCACAAAGGGCTTTTTGCCATCAGGGGGGGGGGGGCATATGCCCTCACTGCCCCCCCCCCCCCCCCTTAGCTACGCCACTGCTACTGTAGTTGTCAAAGTTAAAGTTATATATACGTCATTTATCAACAGCAGAGATTTTCTATTGAGCACGAAACACTAGCCATTCTTTTGCAAATTGATGTTGAGACCTCCCCTTATTCTCAAGCAAACGACTGAGTGCTGAAACAAGTATGTGATTACTACAAATGTAGGTAGGAAAGAAAAACACACCAGCTTTCTTTGGATATCCAACACGATATGAACATTATCACGAGATACCAGAAATATAGGGTGTTTTAAAAAATACCAACTATTTTGAAGAGTTTATTTCATACAGCCACATGTTTTCAATTATAGGAGAATTTTTAATATGGAATGAGATTTAAATGTGTGAAGAGGGCTATTCATTTACATGTTATCCATCATATTTTTAGTTTCATTATCATACGGGAAATGAAATAAGAAGCAATTTCAGACGTAGCAGAAGTCTTTTCGTCGTAAGTACACTTGGGAGATACATCCGGGATATCGCAATATTTATTACGTGTGATCAGCTCTGCAAGCTCAGCTCGAGAGCTCGCCAAAGAATTACGAGCAAACAGCGTTTATTACTAGAGAAAGTTTGGTTACCTAATATTTCTATTCATCTTCAGTTTTAGTTTCATAGGAATGGAGAAAACGCGGACAGTTTACAAAACGTGTCGCAGTTTGCTTATTTTTCAGTCGATTACTTTCATCTTGGGGAGGATAAACTAGATTAACAACGCTTTATACAAACAACAGAAATTCCATGTTCAATGCACGCATCCCTCCATGGTTCAATGCACGCATCAAGGTCAAATTTTCGTTTCAAATCGTGCACAATGTTGTTTGATTCACCCTGTAGAGGACATAAACAAAGTATATGACTTTGTTGAGCACCTTAATATATGGACTCGGACAAACTGGCGTGAATTTAATGAACGAAGACCTTAAAATGCACGGTCTCGAACCCGGTGGTCCTAATTCGTTATCGCGGCGAAGGATTACCCACTAGACCAGACTACAGAGGCTTTGTTTACATGGGCACCAGATGAACGAGTAATAATGTATGCAAAGTCTTTGTTGAAAATCTCAAGCGGCCGAAATACATTCAGTAAATTTTAATTATCATATCTATATCCATGATTCTAGCAGAATCTATGATTAGCGAAAACTCAAATAAACTCTAGCGCTACATCACTAAAATATCATAACTACATTAAAGGCCCATTCAGTGGTAACAAAAGTACGTGAGTATGCCTTTAACAGGTTAATTAAGTCCCTTATATTTCGGTGGTGTATGTGTTGGTTCGAGAACGACTGCGGCTTCTATTCGAACTGAATGATGAATTTTGCGACCTGGAAAGCATCTCATAGCTCCTATTACGAGGGCGGCGTTTCGTCCTCATACAGCAACAACAACACACGTGCAAGAATGCCTGTCTGTATGTAGGATTCACAATGCTATATATGAGGGGATTCACAGCAGAATTCAGCAACATTGTTATCCTACCAAACCATGTAATATAGTCACTTTGCTCATCGTTTAAAAATCCAGATGAAATCATCTTCGCGATAGAATTCAAATTGAGTATCTCGTAGGGAGTAAGACAAAGAAAAAATATCAGAGCATTTATCTGTAGCATACGAACGAGATGCACGCGAGCTCTGGTAGATGAGTTTGAACGGATGCTGCCTGGTCTTGTCAATGTACGTCGCAAATGATGAACCATAGACAAAGACATAAAACATACAGCTGGAACAGCAATGATGTACTGGATGAAGTCTACCCATATCACGAGATCTGTGCACCAATCGCATGCGTGAAAGCAAACAGGTATTTTATCAGGAAATCTGATGTATTCCTCTTCAGGTGGCCAAGAAACACAAACCGTTCGGAGTTCGAAATACGGTATGTGGAATCCGGCTAGCGTGAATGACATCACCCATGCTGCTATATTCAATACTATTGCTCGTTTTTTCGATACCCTGTAGCTCAATGTATGACATATTGATTGATAGCGTTCCATCGTAACTAAAGTAACTAGAAACACAGAGGCAAAGTAACAGAGGTAAATTAGCAAATTTGGTAAAGAACAGCCCGCGGGAGAATCGAACGTGAACGAGCCTCCAAAATCCAGTCCGTATGAATGTGTGTAGCTCCACAAGTACTGAATGGATCCACTGACCAACAGTAATGCGTCTGCGATAGCTAGATTGGCCAAATACAAGTTGGTGATAGTTCTCATATGTTGCATCCGGAACACGACATACAGAAAGCTTAGGTTTCCAAATAAACCAAAAGATGAAACTAGCGGTACCATAACTATGACGAAATATTTGCCAAACGGTGTGTAGTGGAAGGAGTGTGTCTCATTGACGGTGAAGTTATACCCCGGGTAACACTCATCATCTGTGTAGTTTAAACTCGCCATTTTTCACAATTAGACGACTTCCTATACGGGGTAAGTACTGGTTTATCTCTCTCTGACAGCTTTACAAAATATTGAACCACAATTCGCGATAGGTTTACGTACGTTTCAATGAATAAAAAACAGCCCTGATACTGACAGTTTTACTCTTCATTTGCGAGCAGTCTGTAGATCGATCAGACTTGCTGTCAAATACAAGTCACCAGCCGAAACAAATAGTCACCTGTAGATTGTTATTGCCTTTTCGCACCATTTTAATTAATCAGTAATGTATCTGCATAGTTCCGTGTTTGCAATTATATCTAAAAAATTAAAGAGTATGTGACAATGACAGTATTCCATACAAAGACGGCGGGTCAAAGTTTGAAAATTACGACAAACCATTATTATATAGGTACAAAGTCAGTTCAAAGTCAGTTCAATAATAATAGTAATACTTTCAAACTTTGTATCCACTGACCTATTTTGTGCAGAGTTTATTTTCATATTAAAAAGGTATACCTTGAAATCAGCCATTTTCTTGGCAAAAGGGAAAGATGTTTAATGACAAATGAGTTTTAATTTGATAACAGGGGATGGTTTCAGTTTTCCGAAGAATTTAGACGGTGGAATTTGAATGTCGGTAACAAAAGTTAGAGACTTTTAAAGATTTTGTCCTAAATTCAAGTCGGGCCGCATTGAAAGACTGAAACCAATGAATCGTAACTTTAAGCAAATAACATTTGGTGAATATAATATATAATAATATATATATAATATAAATAATATATATAAACAATGTTGGGTCACAGTTTGACCCAAATTATCTCATTTTGCAAAGATTTTTGTTTTCCGTCGAAAATGCTGTAAATATGCGCCAATTTTGGGGCAAATATAAGGGAAATCTTAAACAAAGGACCCATTCATATAACAAATTTAGCATCAAAATGGGTCAATGATTTATTTAATCATAAACATATGCATAACATTTGGGGGCATCATCATATAGGCCATCCCCCTGATCAAACATTGGTTCCCCACCCCACCCCCCCCCCCCCCCTGGATTTACGCCTATGATACAAACCCATTTGAACCGGGGGGGGGGGGGCAAATTTACACCGAATACATTTTAGTAAAGAACAAATAATCGCTGGACAGTGAAATATTATAGAAATCTTCGCCAAAAAAGTTCTAAATATCGGAATTTCACCCGGTTTTTTGCTTATAAGTGAGGAAATGGTGTTTCTAACATAGGCCTATGTTAAGATAATTCAGGACCATACAATTAAAATATTTTTCAAAATGGCGATTTAAAAAATTGTAAGGTGGCAACCACCCCCTACTACTATCGGACTTTGACGGCTTACCCTACCCCGGGTAAGGTGGCAGCCTCAATTTGTTTTCGTCAAAATTAGCGCAGGGGATGTAAAACCGATCACCTAGACGCCCTAGGCCACTGTTCTTTGAGTTCTAGCGCAATCGGCGACCACCCTCCCTTTAGGAGGACGAGGGTTTTAATGCATTCTTTCTGTAAAAGTGGCACAATGTCGATTTTAGGTAGCTCTAGTTAATTGATCATATCTCAGGATTGACAAAACCAAATTAGATGAAATAAACGGCATATGAAAGCTAAGCGTTTAGTGCATCAATATGTATACAATTTTACACCAAATTCTAGAAGTTCATGGTCAATAAGTTGGGTAAACACGTGCACGGTTTTTTTGAGACACCCTGTAGCTCTAAAATGGCCCAGTCTAATTTTGTAACCTTGGTATACCGTTCATTCACGTCACGCTTGTTATCTTTGTACGTGGTGTATGTATACAAATGTATTCTGTATGTCTCTTTTTATAGAACCCTGCACATGAACTCTATACAGGGTGTCCCGGAAAATAAGCCATGTATTTTGCGTGGGCTGTAGCTAGCTATGGTTTCGCCCCAATAAACACAATTTGACACAATCTGGTTACCATGAACCAAGTGTTGAGTTCAGGATGATGTATTGGCTTAATACCCGGACCGTACATACATGTTTGATTATTCTTTTACAAAGAAATTGCACGACTAAACCTCTAACTTAACCCGTGTATTGTATTTTCGAAAGTGTATTCAAGATTGTTAAAAGGATTTGCAAATAGTATACGCGCGATCATAAAAAGACGTACTGTACAGATATATCTGATAGGAACTGCGTCGTTGAATAATTCTATTAATTCTGTAATATGGATGGATGAGTGTAAACGTTATACTTTGGATTATGCGCGGTATTCATTAATCAAATGCATTTCAATGAAAATGTGTTAATTTTGAAATTTCTAAATACATAATTGTTGAAGGATCCATGCCCTCGACAATTTGACTCATCCTCAAAACACCGTTTTGATCATTGTGTCATAGTTCGTTTACGAAGATAATATGAATGAAGACAGGTACGGATTTGTGCCCATCCAATGGATTATTAAAGTCACTGAAAGTATTGCATTTTAGGCGGACGTTAACAGAGCAACCCAATGTGAGCTGCAATGGGCTATTTCATTTGAAATACATACACACCTAATGGTAGACATTTGCTTAATCTTCCCCACAGTGAGTATTAATTTCAAACGTTGCGGTTACCTGCGAGGCGACTTCATTTGATACTCCCTGTATGAAAGATTACGGTAATGCCTTCCATTGGGGTTGTATGGAATGTAACTGTAATAATAGCACATACACAGCCAGTCCAGAATTCCACAAATTTCACTTACAGTACAGCTTCAAAGTGCTATAAATTTGACATCGTAAATAACCTGATCAATTACAGCTCTGTAATTATTACCCAACTTGGTGTGTGTGTTGAGTAGATGATTATTTATCTTTATCAGTGTTGCTTATAGGTGTCCTACTGTGAAAGTGGTGTGTATATTGTATTGAAATGTCAGAGTTGCAGGGGTGTCGATGAGTGCTATTAATTCCTTATAGCACTCGGCAGCTACGCTGCCCAGTAGCGTATCTCCCGGGGGTCAGGGGGGAAGAGTGCCCCCAGACGGCTTTGACCGGGAAGGCCAGCCCAAACTACCGGGCTAAAAAAATCGAAGAGAAGGGAAAAGGGGAAAGGAAAGGAAAAAGGGGAAGGAAAGGGAAAGAAAGGAAAGAGGGGGGAGAAAGAGAGAAGGAAAAGAGAAAGGAAAAGAAAGGAAAAGGAGAAGAGGAAGATAAAAGGGAAAAGGAAAGAGGGATTTACTTAATTCACATCAAAATGACAACTTTGCCCCTTGCCTGGTATGATGATGGGCAATTTAGTATAAAAATGGCAAATTTTCTCGCGCTACGCGCGCATTTGTCCAGGAATATCACTATAGAAGCCCGTTTGAAAGACAAATGTAACTGAATAATGGCCAGATTCGCGTAGATATGTTGTTAAAATTTCGCGCGCTACGCGCGCATCATCTTTAGGATGCAACGTCGGAATAAACAACCCAGCTGCGCATTTGTTTTACTTAATAGTGTCGAACTGGTGTTCACCGGGAAAAAATATCCCCCCCCCCCCTGGAAAAAATCACAGATACGCCACTGACGCTGCCTCGTGCTATAAGTCATACTAATAGCCGAAATAAATGACGACACCTGGGTCAATCTCATACACATTACGTATGACTTATAGCACGAGGCAGCGCATGCCGAGTGCTATAAGGAATTAACAGCACTCATCGACAATGCTAGTATTAGTGATGATTTAAGTGGCTGTACAAACCCCTGCACAGTAGGACACTGATAGAACTTAGAAATTTTGATTCAAGCAACACTGATCAAGATAAACAATCATGTACTATAACACACACACACACTAAGTTGGGATATAATTAATCAGGTTACGATGTCAAATTTATAGCACTCTGAAGCTGTACTATAAGTGAAATTTGTAGAATTCTGGACTGGCTGTGTAAGTGCTATTATTTCTTATAGAATACCACACAAGTTATTACAGTACAAAACAAAGCATCATAGTCTGTTCGGTTGTTAATTGTTATCCACAAAAATCTTAATAAAACCATAGAAATACCAAAATAAAATTATGTACTTGATTTGTTTCAACATATTTCGTTGTGTAAAAATGGTCATCAGATTCTTTACAGTATAGCACCAAGAGTATTAACTACACAATTTACGGTCTATGACAAAGAGTCTTTCTCCTTAATTTTAAAGGATGATATGCTCAATAATGTTTTCCTATGCATATCGCATGCAGATTGTTTTGCAGTTGCATTTATGAAAATAAATCGTCAATATCTTCCAAGTTACGAAGGTTTGAAAATAATATGTTGAATGAAACTAAACCGTCGTCATCAACATTATCGGTTGTTGTTGTTGTTTTTGTCAGGTGTAAACCTATACAACGGTTTTAAACTTGGTACTTTGGAGAGGAGAGGCTGGGTCCATCCAGATTTGTTGGTGATTGCTGATTCTCACAAATGTAGGCCAAGTCTAGAGAACATAAAGTGGGAGATTCAACCATTTACCTACGCCACATCCTCCGTAGCATTGATACCCGGGTATTGGTATTGGTAGTATTGGTGTTTCGGTCACTGTTAGCACTGCTTCCATGTCTGGTAAGATTAGTAGAACGTCCTGATTTGGTGACCATGCCGTATTTGCTACCGGTACTGCTTCTTGTTTTGTCGAGTTGTTGTTGGCAGCTATAAATCCGATAATAGGCTTTTCTGTATCCCGGATTAACAATGCTGTAAATGACAGGATTGATAGCCGAGTTTAACAACACAGTTGTCCTACCAATCCATGTAATATAGTGATATTGCTGGGAAGTTAAAAATCCAGATGCATGTTTGCTGGCGATTGCGTCCAAGTTGATTATCTCATACGGTGTTAGACAGAGAAAGAATATCAGCGCGTTTATTTGCACCATACGAACAAGATTGGTACGCGCCTGGATGGTTCTAGCTGATCGAATGCTCTGTCTTCTTGAAAATGATAACGAGTGACGTAGTTTGTGCGCCATAGCCAATGACATAAAGCATACCGCTGGAACAGCAATGATGTACTGAATGAAGTCTATCCATACCACGATATTCGTGCACCAGTCGCATGCGTTAGAGCACACGGGTATTTCATTGGGATATCCGCTATATTCTTCTTCATCGGGTGGCCAAGACACACAGACCGTTCGGACGTCGAAATACGGGATCTGGAATCCGGCTATGAAGACTGATATCATCCATGCTGCTATAGTCAATACAATAGCTCGTTTTTTCGATACCCTGTACCTCAATGTATAACAAATTGCTAGATAGCGTTCCATCGTTACGAGAGTAACTAGAAATACCGAGGCAAAATAGCAGAGATAAATGAGCATATTTGGCAAAGAGCAGCCTGCGGGAGAATCGAACGTGAACGTGCCGCCGAAACTGAGTCCATAAGAATGTGTAAAACTCCATAAATACTGCACAGCCCCGTTCACTAAGAGGAAAGTATCAGCTATTGCCAAGCTGGCGAGGTAAAAGTTGGTTATTGTTCTCATCTCAGCGGACCGATACACAACAAACAAAAAACTGCCATTTGCAAATAACCCAAAGGCTGAGACGATCGGAACGATAATTATGATGAAATATTTGCCAAATGGAGTATAGAGGTAGGAGAGTGTCTCTTCAACAGTAAAGTTCAGCCCCGGGTAGCACTTATCCTCTGTGTAATTGAAAGATGCCATGTTGAGAGATGTTGGTGGCTGGGTTTTCACACTATCACTGTATATCCTACGCAGTTACTCTAGAAATGATATACCATGGTAACTTCGCCAGGTTCGGTTAATCCAAACAGAAGTCGGTGGCTCAGGCAAAAACGCGGTTTGCAACACGATCATAAGGTCAAGCGTAACCATTCCTTCACGTACATGACGTATGTGCTGTTGATCCAAAAGAGTCAATCCCTCGGTCTGATTAAAACTTTGACAAACGAAAGTGTTTAAACATCATAACAGATACATGTTCTGAGTGATGTGTTTCAAAATGGTTTGACTCTTTTAATACAAATTAGTGTTTGCGATTAATGCATGCGCAAAGGGCATGCGGGTGTATGAAAGCAATTATTCGCTTTGTCACGACATACTTTAACGCAATAAATTTAAGTCAATAGGTGAAATTCCGTTTACATTTCCTACATTAGGTCCGGGTATTGGGTATTGTTTCCTTCCATGCTGTTCGTTCAATGAACTACTTATTAACTACACAATTAGTACAAAATGTGTTTATACTCGTAGAAAGTGCAATTGAAAACGGGTTATATGTATTGTGTTTTTGTTTATAGTTTAATGAACTATTCGTACAAATTGTGTCAACTTTCTTGTAAGTGTTATACAGTATAGCACAGTGGTAAATAAAAACACCGTACAAATGGGATTAAGCCAGACACAATAGGTTTAACATTTCAATGTATTAGAATTTCATTTCTAAAATAGAATGAACTTTACCAGATTGCCACGTTGACTTGGGCCTACAATCAAGGAAAATAATAGTTGGCACACTTGACGCAACTTATTACAACTGTCCCTGTGCTCGCAATTGAGATCAGACTTGGGACATAGCACTGTTTAATAGAAAGCAAAAGTCTCCCCCTTTCTTATATCCTCCCCCCCCCCCCCCCCCCCCCCATCAATCAATGTTGGGGGAACTACCAAGACTTCTGATAATATGACTCGGATCAACATTGCCTCCGGGGAGAAGGCGGGGTTTTTCCGTAATTAAGACATAGTGTGCCAACCTTTTTTTCCTTGGTTGTAGGTGCTAACCATTGCTGCTTATCGTGCTGTGGTACAGATATTTCGGAAGGAACCTCCTTCACAATTTATTTCGCATACCTGAAGGACGTATACGTCCTTCAGGTATTTAAATGGGGACAGTAATTCCATTTTTCTTACACTCTTAGAAGGTCAGGATCAAATATGAGACGAAAAGGATCAATTTTGATCCAGAAGCGGTATCACATATGAGCTTACCCTTTCCGGATCAAAGTGATCCGACAAGCAGGATCAAAAAGTTTGATCCGAAATGGGATCAAATATTTCTGTCAAATGATACTGAAACGGATCAAAATAATGATCCTTAATCGGATGTACCTGTAGCTTATGATCCTACTCCAGGATCAAACTGAATCAAAGAAAAAGTGAAAACATAGGGGGTCATCGGGTGACAGATTGTAAAAACAAGCATGCATGCAAGGGTCTTTCGGTGACACCGGGCCAAAAAAGGGGGGTATTTTTGATGGAGCCTGGTGTGAAACCTAATAATATTGATTGAGTGCCCCCACCCCCGGGTGCACACTGCAGACTATATATCGAGTGCAGTAAGCTTACTACATCGTGTAGGCCTAGTACATCGCAGTGATCGTGACATTTTGTGAGGAGCATTTTGACCGAAAATCGTACTGATGGCACTGGTCAGGTACAAGAAATTTGTTCACAAGAATAGAGCATGTTCAAACATAAAAAATAAAACTACTTTACCGACAAAATCATGTAACATTTTACAGATTAGACTGGATAACTTACCGCGGTATTTCACCCTTGTTTCAACTGTGGCGACCGAATTCAAAAGATCGTCTGCTTGTCGTCTATCGGTTTGCGAAAGAGTGACGTCAGTCACTCATTGACCAATGAACTGTTTCATCGAATTGATCCGGAAATCAGATCAAAGTTGATCAAGGTGAATTTGATCCGTTTGTTGATATCTATCTGGAAACGGATCAAAACGATCCGAAAACGGATCAAAACGATCCGAAAATGATCCTTAAAGGATCAAAACAAAGTGAGCCGGAAATCTACTCATGTATTTGATCCTGACCTTCTAAGAGTGTAGGCCTAATATTTTATTTTTAACACTTCCTGGGAAAAAAAGAATGTTGGTGTTTATTTCTCGAGAGATGTTGTAAAGTTGGTTTTAGCATAGAAGTGTTTCATGGTTGCGGGGAGATTAGTATGTGTATTTTCCGCATATCTTTTTTATTTGTGATATATCTATGGTTGCGTGGAATATAAGTCATAAGTCATGTAAGTCAAAAGTACAAATATTAAATAAAATGTGCACCGGGCGATTTAGAACATCTTGAAAAGGAGTCCGACAGAATACTATATACAAATCATTTATTAAATCCCACGAATAATTGCGATACGTGCGTCTCAATAAATTAAAAGTAATGTCATGGATGGACCAACAGCACATTTTCACAAACACGGTAGTTATGGGGTTATCGTTTTCTACAGAAGAGGTGTGTCCCAAATAATTATACCGATAGACGTCGCAAAATGTGTTGTGTTCCCCTTATCCGATGCCCTGAAATTGTATGACCCAGGACATTCCTAGTTCAGATATTTGAACATTATTTTAAGGCGAGCGTACATTAGCATGCCTGAAAATTTGACTGACATTATTAGACCGTTTTGGGGTGATTTTGTGAGTCTGTTTTTGCTAACAATTTAGAGAATATTCCTGGGCAGAAACTTATGACCTTCTCCCCTGCCCCCCCCCCCCCCCCCCCGCTTTTTTTATGATAACCATCATGATTCGCTATTTTATGATCAGAAAGATTACAACACACCTCGGTATATCGTCAGCCTGCTTCGATAATTGCCTAACTCACTTTTCAGCAAAGTTGAGTTTTTTGCATAAATCATGACTTCATTACATTATGCACATGCTGTTATAATATCTAAGTCATTGACCAATCAAAAGTGTTGATAAATGAAGAGATTTGTTGCAAAAGGGCCACCAGATCACTCCAACATGTTACTCATTTTGCATTATTGAATTTGCATTTACAAATCCATGGCATTAATCACATTATTGTATGGCTGTGTTCATCTGTTTCTATATGACTTGGATTAGTGCATCCATGCACGCCAATCGAGGCCATCAACAATACAAATGCACATTCCACATAATGAATATCCATCCATCAATAATGCAAAATGAGAAACAGGTACAAAGGTAACAGGTTTCATACTGTTGTTGTTTTCTAAGAACTAGAAAAAATGAGTTAGGCAATTATCGAAGCAGGCTGACGATATGTAGGACCTACCTCCTACAAAGCGAATGACAAATTGAATACATTACAAATTAAATGACATATTATATAATTAATTTTAATTTGTGATTTCATCATTAACTACACATTTCACTTGTCACTTAATTTGTTATTCATTAATTTGTCAAGTATATCTATGGTTGAGGTGTCATTGGAATGCCTATTTTATCTAGCTACATTCTGTGAATAAATCAGGTATTTCTATAACTGGTTGGCTAATGATTGATTATATTGTGAACGTCAGGGGTGGTGGCAGTGGCGGTGGCGCTGTGTACAATCTCTATGGGAATATAGAAAATGTTCCCAATTCTACGTTCAATTTACAATAACCCCTCATCCCTGTATGGTACAAACATGATTTTGCTCTCATTGGATAGATTATTTTATATTCTATACGATTCTGTTTTAACATACGTGACAACTATTTTGAACAATGTAATCATGAATCGATTGCATTGTCCTTGGCTTTCTCCATATTCGCTACACAGTGAACTTGCCTTGAATTCATCGGTTTTACATACATGACTTTAACCCAAAAAAAAGTATTCAACCGATGATAGCAAAATTATATATTTTTGGAAAGCTCTCAAATAGGGGAATTCCAAAATTGCGTTTAAATCAGGATAGGGTGCATACCCAAAAGAATATACTTGTAAACTCTAATAAAATATGAAATTTAAACGTTTGTGCTCATTTACTTCCCGATATTGTATATTTCAACAAGTTACCATTGACAACCATTATGTTCTGATGGGTAATTGCATGATGAAATAATATACACAGTAAGACTATTATTGGGGTCGGTATGATTAAACATTATTAATCACAACATGTTACCATTAGCATGATTAGGTCCTATCTAAATTCCAATAGCATATTTGGATTCCTTGTGAGATTAACGTTCATAAAATATTTATATCCTTTGTATGGGGTAGAGCAAGTAGTTATTGCGATATGCTAATTCGAATTTCAGATGGTGTAAAATGTAAAAATCTGGACATGAAACGGGAAGGGTGGCGAGTTTAAAACACATGGCCGTATACAAGACACCCGAAGTCACGGATGTCGTCGATGTTTTAAAGGGGCATTGAGAGATCCTCCAGTGCGGAAACCCTAAATTTAGAGGAGTTTATTGTGCACATTGCGTGATATACTAACTACCATCTGGATTCATTAAGCTCAATAATCCTCGTTCGAGTAAATATCATAAATTAGATTATTTTGCTTTATAGTTTTATTCTGGATCAGGTTCAATATTCCAGTACGAAACTATAAAATTCAAGAAAAATCGCCACAAATGGCTTCAACCCAATTTGCATTGTGCCTATCGTGAAAAACATTCACAGCAGAGCAATGATCTCACCCACTCAGTCGGCATTTTCTAAAATACAAGCAAAAAGTTGTGGCGTAGAAAAAGCTCAGTATAATTTCATATATTTTCACATTTACTATTTTCCACTCAAGTGGAATACCCGTTTATAGAAATAATAGGCATATACGACGGGTATTAAACAAATTATAAATATTTTTAAACAGGTTCGCCGTCGGGGTATACCCGTTGCTTATGATCTTCTTTAAACACAAACTTGTGCGCAGCAGCAGGAGGTCATTTTTGGTGAATATATTTTGCTTTAAGGTTTAGGCGATAATTATTCACACTTTTTATGTATGCATTTTCATGTCAATGTATGATCATGTGATCCTTTCTTACAAATTCATCATATTCGTTGTGTCCCTGGTGATGATAGAGCGTCATCAAGACATTTTCATCGCGACTATTAGTTTTACCAAATTATACAAATCAGATTTTTCAGAATAATTTCCCAACTTTCAAAGTCTATCCCAAGAATAACTGACCAATACATGTTTGTACTTATCTTTATGCATTTATCATGGTGTTTCAAATATGGTGATGAAATATTTAATAATTTTGACATTTTTGAAAATTTTGTGACATTTCGGATCTGTCGTTTGCAGACGACTGCCGCGTGATTTGCAACTCCGTGAATGACGTTGTCATACTCACTATATTTAAATATGACGAAATAGCTACGTTTTGCTGTTGAAAGTCTAAGTACAGAGAACTGTTTGTACTCCTTATTCTTCCATTTTAATAAAATCATGTAATCGCAGGACTACCTCCGGAAATATTTATACATACATACATACATAAAGGGTTCATAAAAGAGCCCCCCCCCCCCCCCCCCCCCCCCCTAGGATTATATCGTTTGTTTGCATAACTTCACACAATAAGACATTTTGAAAAATTGAAACGTTTAAGAGAATGAAAACCACTTGGCTACTCCTAAAAGGTTTTCCCTTTTCAATATCATGTTTAATTTTTCCAAAGCATAAACATTTCCCCAAAATGATGTTTTCAGAATCCTATACAAGAAAGTTACAAAAATGTCTCCAGTTCTTTTTCAAAATTTATTTCAATTGTCTTAACTTTCATTTACTTTAGCTTGTTCTTATTTGAAATAAAAAATAAAATGATTTTGTTCATGCATGACTAACCAATATTGACCACCAAACGTCAATAAATTCTGTGTATCGTTGAAAATTGCCACTTTTTCGGAAAAGTTTTGGGTAAAGTAAACATGATATTGAAAAGAGGGAGCCAAGCATTTCCCCTGTCGTATGTGGTTCAATCTCTCAAAACGCCTAATTGTGTGTAGAGTTATGCAAACAAACTCGTATAGGATCTTGAAAAGAGCAGCTTTTCTGAAAACATCATTTTGGGGAAATGTGACTATTTTGGGAAAAGTAAAAATGATATTGAAAGAGGAACACTTTCTATGGGTAGAAAAGTGTTTTTCCGTTTCATAAGTGTTGCATTAACTTGGTGGGCAATAACTATTTTCAATCCTGCTCGTAATCGGAGAAATTGTCACAGCTTCTAAAATATTTGACATATAAATTATACTTTCATCTCTGCAAATATAAATTTGACAATATAATAAAGATATTTATAAATTCTAAACACTTTCTTCTGATGTTTCTTAGGAAGTATAGAATGAATATATATAATTGCTTTTTTCGTTAAATGTGTTGCCTTTCAATAGCCCTTTTACCATGTGTAAGGGTTAAATTTCAGGGTTTTTGGATCAATATTCAACATTGAATAGAAATACTTATTGGTGAAATGTAAGCAGATGGCCTTTAAATGATCTTAGTTTCACCAAACAAAGTTATTTCAGAGAATAAAGTTCAGAGAATAAAGTTAGAGAGATAAGGTTATTTCAGAGAATAAACTCCATGCAGGGAAAACTTGCACACAACACACAGATGCAACGCATTGGTGTTTTATTGCTAAAATCGATTTAAAAAAACGGGTTCTGACCACGCTCTATTCAAAGCTCTGTATTTCAAAACGGTCGCATTAGATTGGTTTCATAATTTCACCAATTGAAGTCAAATATATTTACATTTATATCCTGAAATATGACATAGCTACGTGGCCTACTTTGTTAGTTATACGATCTCCAGTTTTAAGACCCAGTTTTTTGGGACACGCTGTACATACATAGACTACTATATATAGACTACTATACATACATTAAATTTATAAGCAGCCTCTTGAACTTGATCAAAGCGCCATGAAGAAAAATAAACCAAATTAAACTAGTCCAAAAACAGAGTCAATGTGATGGATAGAAATGAGACTTCCAACCTTCTTGAAACTAAGCAATGTAAATACATGCCTCCCTGATGAGGTATCTGAAGATGATCGTGTTATGGGTCCAATAGCAGGTTTGAGTTAAGAGAGAAAGTCCATACGGTAATCTAGTGCATTATCCTGAAGACATTTGAAGACATCATGCCGATCTTGAATTTGATACGCTCCCGTAGATATGGACAGCCAGTGTAGATCATTATATGCATACTCCGCATTAAAGGTCCTTACCAAGGTTATCAACACCAAGTTGTACTTCATCACTATCAGCAATCGATGCCTTGTCGTTAACCAGGTTAATATTGGATTGAGATCCTGTTCTGATATTCATTTCAGTGTCGCGGGTAGCACGTGGGGTACCTATGACAACTTTACCTTTTTCGTGACAGCAGCTGCAACAATGGCAGCAATATATTCCATGGAATGCCTTCCTGTATACAGGGTTCACAATGCTATAGATGACAGGATTTACTGCAGAATTTAACAGCACTGTAATTCTACCGACCCAGGTGATATAGTACGTTTGCTGGGAGGTTAAAAACCCAGGTACGTGTGAACTGACGATTACGTCCAGGTTGATTATCTCGTACGGCGTGAGACACATGAAGAATACAAGCGCGTTTATTTGCAACATACGAACAAGATTAATTCGAGATCTGACAGAATCATGATCTCTTATGCTGCCTTTTCTGAACAACGTGCGTCGTAGTTTGCGCACCATAGCAAAAGACATGAAGATCACTGTTGGAACAGTAATGAGGTATTGAATAAAGTATACCTTCACCGCAACATCCTGGCACCAGCTGCATGCGTGATAGCAAATGGGTATCATATCATTGCGCTCCTCGAGCTCTTCGTCCCCAGATGGCCAGGACACACAAACGTTAAGGACGTCAAAGAATGGCACCTGAAATCCAGCGAATGTCAGTGCAGACAACCATGCAACGGTGTTCATCACAACAGCCCGTGTTTTGGACATCCTGTAGTTCATGGTGTGACAGATTGCAAAATAACGCTCAGCCGTCATGAAGGTCACGAGAAACACAGAGGCAAAGTAGCAAAGATTGATTAGCATATTCAGCAAAGAACAGCCTGCGGGAGATTCAAAACTGAAGGTGTTGCCGAAGTCAAGTCCAAATGCATGGATATAATTCCACAGATATTGCACAGCACCGTTAGTCAATAGCATAATATCTGCTAATGCTAGGTTAGCCAGGTAAACATTTGTAGTAGTCCTCATTCCATTTGTGCCGTTGTGATACAAAGCGTACAAAAAGCTGCCATTACCGACAATTCCAAATATGGCGATCAGCGGAACGATAATGATGACGAAGTATTTGCCAAACGGGGTGTAGAGGTAGGAGAGTGTCTCATCAACGGTGAAGTTCAGCGCTGGATAACACTCTTCTTCGGTGTGGTTGGAAGACGACTTCATGGAAGAAGAAGACATTACCATATTCATCATGTTTGTGTCTTCTGTGATGTTCATACTCATAAACCAGATCATGGTTGTCATTGTCAAAAGGTTGTTATCTTGGTTTTAACCAACAGTGTTTCAACCCAGTTTCAAACTCAGGAATTTCGTAGATCTTTTGATGGAGTCAACTGTAAGCATGATAGGGTCAATGGTTAACGATGACTCGTATTTGGTGTATGTCATCATAAACTTGAAATGTGTAGGAGGGACCATGGTAACGTGTTAATCACGATTAAGGACACGAGATTGTTTTTTATGGGTTTGTTAACCCCGCTCGAGGCATTTGCAAGATTTTTATTTATACATGAGCTTATTGTTTACTGTGCAGAAGAATTAAAAGGACTAGTGACAAAAGGTTCGTCCTTTTACCATGTATCGAAGAATATTGGGGTGCATGGTTGTATCTATCTATTGCACCGTTCACTGCGCAACGCTGACCTGCAGGAATTGTATTATTTGATATTATTTCAATTTTGGCCAGCTAAAAAGTAAGAAAAAAAGGTTGAATAGTGCATTGTATAAATGCTCCCAATTGGCAGTTCTGTCACAAAAACTGTCAGCATTCAAGTATTGCCGAATTAGATAATCTCATTGTATTTAAGGATATGTTGTTGGAAAGACAAATAACAAATATTTTTGACAAGCTGCCAATTGGCAACAAACAGATGTTAACGCTTTTTGTTATTTTAACCAGTCAAAATCGAAATATCACCAAATAATAGGATAATGATGTTATTGTTATTTTAACCAGTCAAAATCGAAATATCACCAAATAATAAATCCCAAAGTATTTGAGAACCAGTCTTTTATACACTGTAAAAATAGTAAATAGATTGATACAAGAACGGCTTTGGCAAATAAATATTGTGTCCTTCTTTAGCTCTGAAAAAAAATCCCATCACGTATAAAGTAGTTATCACTATGTATTATTCAATGGGGCTAAGGCACTTTTTTTTGGGGGGGGGGGGGGGGGGGGGGCTGTGGGAGTCATGAAAAATTAACGCCATAGTAGTAGTATAGGGGGTTCAACACCTAGTTTTAAAAGATTGATTATATCTACATGCATGACATGTTTCAACATAATAAAATCAAATTTGAACTAGTATTTTTGTTTGCTTCCGCCTCTACTGTTCCCCAACAAAAGTAATATTAAAAGTAAAACGACGACATATTTACCCCCCCCCCCCCCCCCTAACCCTGAGACACCAACAAAGAAAGTGACCGCCCCTTATTCCATGTCAAATTAAATTAGTTAAATAGCTAGTCGATTCACCACAAAAATGCCACCACCCTGTTTATAGATTTAATAGTCATGGTTAGCAAAGCAAATACGAAATCTTAAAATGACTTTTTAGTGCAACTGATTGTAAATAAAGTAAAATAATGTGTGTTACACAAATATATACATACATAAGTCGTCATCCACAATATTTGCAGATTATACAATAAAACAAAACCCTGGAGAAAGCAGTATGTACATACCATACTTCACACACTTTAAACCATCAACGTTATTTACATGGTTGGGTCAATCATAGGTCAGTCTTGAATTCACAATTCGAAATCAAATTTCTTTGGAGGTAACCAAGTAACCCATATATTCAAGACATAATATACTTAAGGCCTACTTGAATACATAACATTAAGCATACAGGTGGAAAATAACATGTTATAGCTAAGTGGGTATTGGCCTTTAATATTACTTTGCCCACCAAGTTAATTCAAATCAACCTGGCCCCAAAACAATTAGTCGTTTTGGTACGGATGTTTCAAATAATAAAGTTGTCCACCCAATTAATGATATCAAATTGCCCATACACAGACATTCCTGTTCCTGCCCTTTTTTCTACCATTGGGCATTGTTAAACCAATTTTACTCATATCTCGAATAATGAAGCACACGGAGGCTTATTTTAGTTACCTAATATTTCCAAGGTCGAGAAATGAAATTAAAATAGCAATAATATCATTGACTCGTTTGCTTTAGGTAGCCATCTTGAATTTTAAAGTGGCCGCATATAAAACCAATTTCACCCATCTCTCGAATAATGAAGCACGCGGCTTAATTTTGGTTGCTCTATATTGACAGCAATGGATTCAGTTGCCTCTGCACTGTCTATAACCTTAGTTTAGCAAGTTTTTCTGCTCAAATATTTCATCTATAAGGCAGTTTATGGCTAAAGCCAGCTTTTGCATAAATGTTGATGGCGGCCATTTTGTTTATACAAATTATAAGGCTAAAGCTGATTTTTTGAAAAGTCTAGCAAATAAAATCATATATAATTGGTATGTAGGAACAATTTGATACCACACATGCTTTGCCCCTACACGTGGTACCGATGAGTCCACTTGGCCCAAGGACTACATATTATAGTCTACGACTACGACTACGAGGGTGGGTCAATATGTAATGAAATTGATCTTGGTAAGAGACGCATGAGTGATTCTATTAAGAGATAGATAGCATGTTCAATCAAAGTTTGAACCTTTGTCTTTCAAACAATACATTTTAGATGAGTCTTGGTTATTACCAATAATAATAATAATAATAATAATAAAAGGGCATTTATAATGCGCCTCACATTGTGAACACAACCCCGAGGCGCATAACATGCATGTATGAAAAAATATAAGAACATAATAAAGAAGCTATACATCATAGATTACACATCAGAAATAGCTTAAAGTACAAATACAACAACAACAACTTATCATACAAATATAGATAAGTAATCATTAAAAACCACAGTACATTAACACAATGAATGAAAATCACTTGAGCTGCAAACTTGACCAGCAAGGATATTAAATATGATGTACAATACATGAGAGTATTATAAGAGTACAAACACAGTCTGCTATGCACAATTCATAAATTAAAAAGATATGTCTTCAATGACGTTTTGAAAGATTGCACTGATGTAGCACGTCGGACATGTTCGGGAAGAGCATTCCATTCCTTCGGTGCAACGATGAAAAAGGATCTACTACCGTTTAGCAGATCTGGTCGCACGTGGTACTTGAAGGAGCCCTTTGGATCTTGATCTTAAAGTCCGAGAAGGATGGTAAGGTGTGATGAGTTGTTTGATGTAGGTAGGTGCAAGATTGTGCAGGGACTTATATACAACAAGGAGAAGTTTAAAAAGAATTCGCTTACTGATTGGCAACCAATGTAGATCCTTTAAAATTGGCGTCACATGGTCGCATCTTCTGCACTGGTAACCAAGCGTGCAGCCGAGTTTTGTACGCGTTGGAGCTTTAAAATGTCTGTATCCGGGAGTCCATAAAGAAGACAATTGCAACTGTCCAGTTGCGATGAAATGAAAGCGTGAACTAAACGCTCTGTTGTAGAACGATCGAGGTATTTGCGCAATTGACCGAGAGTCCGTAATGAAATAAGGGCCATGCGACACACATTTTTAATGTGATTTGACATCGTGAGCTGGCCATCAATGAATACACCAAGATCTCTTACACCATCCACAGGTCTGATATCCGAGTTCCCGATTTAGAAAACTTGGAATAGCTCTGTCATTATGAAAACGTGATCTGATGTACAAACACCTTATACAACTGCTTTCAACCACTGACAATAGCTTTCAACCACTGACTGAAATCTGTCAATATTTGGCTGGACATGCAATAGGTTGAAATGTGGGTCGATTTATACATTCGCCAATATATCGGCAATGCAAGCATAGAAATGTATAACACTTGGTACATAGTTAGAACACTTACAAACTCTGTTTGACACTTTTATTTAGATCTGAATTCCTTAATATAGACAAGAAGGGACAATCTCAAATACACTTTTATTACGCAATTTCCGCAACAATAACCAATGGAAAACAAGAAAGGCCTAAAAAACAATGGAGGAACTAAAATTGAGTAAAATTGTTGTGGGATGTAATAGTGGAGATTTCAAAAGGAGCTGAATGTGAAATTTTCTCAAACCGTTGAAATTATGTGATGATTACTTTAAAAATTAAAAAAACCATCTGAAAGTGGTGTTCTAAAAGATCCTAACATGCCTAAAGGTAGAAGTAAAGCCATCTTTGGTTGGTACGTCCATGTACATTACATCTTTATTTTGATTATCAAAATAATCACACACAATTATTTAAGTATTTGTCAATGTTTCTGATTAGATTTTGAGGTACAGTCAGCTATTATCTGGTAAAGTTCATATTTTTAACTGCTTTTTGATCAGTTCAACACAAATTAGGGTCTGCGCATGTACACATATTTTCTGCAGGTTTGATATGAATAAGTTCAGAGATTAATTTACTATTGAATGTTATTCATCCAAACTGGTTCATTTCTTCCATTTTTATATATATTTCCATTTTCCGTAAAATTGGTGATTCACTCACTGGGTGTTTTCAAAAATGGGCTATTTGAAATATTGATCCCTCTTATACTACTTATTTTAAATTACACATGGAATAGTGTCATGCAAATAAATCCGGGATTTACCTTCTTCTTCAAATTTCCCGCCAAATACTACTCCAAAGTATACAAATACTTTCTTAATAAGTTAATGCTATCATGCAGTCATAGTTCATACTAAGACACAAGTAATAGCCTTTATATTCCAATCTGTCATTGTTTCTAAACAACATCATGATTGCCCTATAGGTGATTACGGAGTGACGTCACATGCCGTTGACCACAAACTACGAGAATTCAAACAAATTCAGATTGCACCATCACCAAAACGGCCAAAATGTAACCCTTTTTGTACTCCCGTGAAATATTACCATCGAACAGAATATTTGACAAAGTGATTCCTCTACATACTCATGTTATCATATTTACACATAATGCAAGTTTTCACATGTTTTTTACAAGTCAAAGTCTGAAAATCGAGTGAAACATTTTACGAATTTCGGAAATATTGCTCATGTAAACAACGGTCGCTTACACAGCTACACATGGTCACTAGGAACGTTCTTCTGTATGGTCGAGTAGAGCGTAGACTTGATTTTGATGCTTTGTAGTCAACGGCAAATTGAAGGTCCGTAACCACCTATAAGCCAGGACCAGTAAGATGTTATGATTATACCGACATGCTGGTATTACCACATACAAAAACAGGCTGATATTAACTATACAGACCATGGGAGAGTCAAAACATTTGGAATAACAGATTTGAGAGAAACAATGACGCTTTCTTAGAGTTTCTAGTACATTACAGGAGCGGATCCAGGGGGGTGCTGCGGTGGCTGCAGCACCCCGGGGTATGAAGAAGAAAAAATAAAAAAGGGGAGAAAGAAAAAGGAAAGGGGGAAAAGGAAAGGAGACAAAAAAAGAAAGATAAGAGAAGAAAAGGAAACGGAAAAGAAAGGCAATATTGGGGTTATAGAACAAGAAAAGGGCCTGATCAATTGCATTTTTGGGGAATCGTCTTTTCACAGCACCCCGGGGTGCGACCATCCTGTATGCGCCCTTGGTACATTATGTCATGTAGGTCACCCAAAAACCATTGCCAATTAAACCCACATGTAATACAAATATCATACATTGGTTAAAATAAATGTTGCAATTTCTGTACATCCAAAATATGCAATAAGTTGTACAACTGACCAAATGAAACACAGATAATATCCAATAAGCACAGTTCTAGTGTTCATATCAATACTTTCTTGTACACATTTACAATTGGCTGACAAATCCCATGTTCTGATCGAGAAGTTTGTGTTTTTTATTGTATTCATTGGAATACGCTGTTGTATTAGCATCCAGAGCTTTCCTGCTCATAAAATTAAACGTAAAAGTAACAATAGTGTAACATTTTGGTCACGAAAGACCACTTTCACTGAATATTTTTGGTTATTTTATCAAGTGTAAGTGAACACTCTATAAGCATAATTAGGTTCTCCCAACAGGGTGTTTTCTTGAATTTAAACCATTATTTTGAAATCTCAACACCCTTGGTCCTGATAGCGCATGGACGGAAGCAGACATATTCAAAACAACACGCAGATGGCAATTATAAAGTGGTAGGCCTATTGTTATTTTGTTTATCAAACCATATCAAACCATTGATAAACAGTGATCTTATTTTCTAATTCGCTAGCTCAACCGCAAATAAGAATTTTCCTATTCCGCTATTCGTCCTCCTGACCTTCATTCCCCATGACATAAATTGCCCGCTTAGAAGCGCTATTAATTCGCTCTGGTAAGCCTATTGTTATCAATACTACAAGAGGATTACCCAGTGCATATAATTATTTAAATTCGGGGCTAACTGCATGGGTAAGTTTCCATTATGTTGCAAATTACATCTACGCTCATGCCTTTAAACTACTCAATACAGCCGGTTGGTTGCACACGAGAATTATGTCATATATAGCAACCAGCTAGTAGATGGAAGGCAAATATTGTTGACGGTTTTTAGGGCATCAATTTAGGGACCGTTCATTATTTATGGTGGAGGGGGGGTTGGGACAAATTCGAAACTCGTATGTCAAAATTACCTAACCCCCCCTACAGCTGAAACTGAAAATTACATGACCCCCCCTACTAACCAATAGATTTTTACACAACCCCCCCCCCCCCCCCCCCCCTTCAAAATCAACTTGTCACATACTTGGGAGATGTATTTTTCTTGTGTCCATGGATTCGTTAGTTGTGCACTCTGAACGGCCAATAATTTAGTGACTAACTACATTGCGAGCGTAGCGAGGCGGAAAATTTGTCATATTTATACATTTTGGGTGGTTTTGTGATGTGAGTCTTTATAACCCCAAAAAAGGGTAAGCTTTAGAATACCCTACCATTCTTATTCCTCACTGTGTAAGTGTATGGGTCGTTCTTTAAAAGTCCCCATTGAAGACATGCAGTGGTAGGGTATACTAAAGGAACTCTGAAAAAAATTTAGAACATCCTGACAAAAACGTATGAAATATTCTACTTTTGTGAGCTTTGGTGCAGAGCTGAGAGTGAGACGAGGTGAAGAGCATGCAAGAAATTACCGTTTTTAATCATATTGTTGGATTTTGGAACATAGGCCTAGTAGGCTAATTAACATGTTTTCAACCATTGATGATTAGGTGTTTTTCCAATCGTCCGAGCAGGGCGTGCACAAAAAAGATTTGCTATCCGAAAGTAGTCTCATCATAAGTAGCCTATGTTTTGAAGTTGAAAGTTCGTAAGAAAATGTGCGCGAAGCGCAGAAAAAAATGGCATTTACACTCCAAAATAGCCTCTAAAATCACCCCAATCACTACCATCTTTATAGTAAAAAAAGTTACACAACCCCCCCTGTTTAAGAATACAAAGTTACTTAACCCCCCTATTTCAACATATGAAAGTTACATGACCCCCCCCTATATTTTACCCAACCCCCCCTCCACCATAAATAATGAACGGTCCCTTATAGCGATGCTAAGCGGGCCTTGTAACCTAATGCTTCACCTTTTCACTGTATCTCTCCTGGATCAGGATCCTGCACTAACTATTCTTCATTGCCAAGGGAACATTTTAGTTCTATAAGTCTCTTCTGCATCTCTCTGCAAATGGATCCTCCTCATCCTTGCCACAACTAGGTTATCAGACTCCGTCTTGTGTAGCATCATCCTATGCTAGACGTCTTATCTTCTCTGAAACGACATGGCTAGTATAAAATAATTAGTTCCATGTAAAGTTTACTCAAACATGTTTCTAAAACATTCCTCTCATTAAATCAACATACCTCTTCTTCTTAAGTGAACAGGTCCGGATTATACCGATAAAGCATGTCCGTGCAGTGCCGTGTCCAGAACCATCAGTGAAACGTCACGCCCTGTTCACCTTCCTCCATACTTCCCGCTGACCTCGTCATTAACTTAACAATACCGCATTCTCTCCTGCTAACGATAGGAAATTCAATCACGCCGTCGTGTAAATTAGCCTTGGTTCCAGTCTGATTAAAAAACACCACTCATTCCCGGCCCTATCATGCCATCACCATCTACCGAACAGTTGTGCCAACTGGGTACAAGTCTAATAGACACACAGCTGACTGGGTTGACGGGTCCCAATCTACACATTCACTCGGGGCGATGTGATTGCGGGGCGATCAGTATTGTGGGGCGGTAAAATATAGGTGTATGTTGTTAAAATAATGTAGTTATAAAAAACATAGTGTCATTTATTTTACAGCGTACTGTAAATTTTACTGGATAATGTTTTTAAGTTTTGTTGATATTATTCAATGAGTTTGTTATTTCGGTGCATCAAAGGGCGCGCCTTGACGTGGAAGGGGAGGGTTGGTAAATGCAAAAAAAATCCCTTCCGTTGCCTTATATTGCAATCAAATGGTAGCAGTACACTGTTAAAAATATCCGTAAATTTACGGACTCCGTAAAGTGAAATATGCCGTATTTTCTGCGTAATTATATGGATTTTTCCGTTAATGCAAATACTAATTATGCAAATTAGCGTGATTACAATCAGCCACATTGGCCCAAACACCTACACATAATATAGTTCATCTAAGTAAACACTGTTATTCCACCAACAACCATGTAAAGATGTCAAAACTCATGTTAATTTTCTGTTTATTTTACGGAATAAAAATTGTTGTCTGGAAAATTTGCTGCCATTTTACGGACGTTACTTTTTGGTTCCGGCAGCAAAATTTCCAGGCAATATTTTCCATAACACAACCCCTTTCAAAGTTATAGCCAGTATCACAAGGCCCTCTCTATCACCCCGATGTGTTTAAAAATCTTCAATAGGCTTTTTCTCAAAATGGTCAAAATGGAGATACGGCCTTTTGTTTCTGAGCCCTCGATTACTGCTACTGTCTTATAGAATGAGAGCTTATAGGCCATCTCTTCAACAGTGAAAATAACCTATTCAATGACGTTACCGTGCGATTCCACCATCGTTCCACCATCGATGCACGAACGGTACAATCATAATGTCCACAGTCGTCTGGCTGACCGCCATACTCGCATTGAAATAGCGCCCTGTTGTGCCTTTTCAAAGTTTAGATGGCGCTATTCTGAAAAAGTATCGAACAGACAGTGGCGGACCGATGTTATCTATGTACTTCCTAGACTGGGCAAAATCCACTGTTCAAGAACGTGCTCTAAGTAGGCATAGGATAATGTTAAGTAGTACACATTTGTTTTTGAGGTAATTAAAACAATGGTACGTATATGTGATAGTCTATAATAATGTTATGTCCTCAATATATGAAGTACTTTGAGACAGCTTTTTTTCTTCAAATGAAGCTCTTTCATTTTAATGCAGAAAGGTCATACAATAGTTGCTATTTGTATGTGCAGGGCGGGACATTGTTTTAAATACCCGGGAATCAAGTTAATTCCCCCAAATATTTGTGTATATTTCTATTCCAAATTGCAAAATTTCCCAGAATGGCGTAATCTTTTCCATCGTATTTATGTCAATATTAACTCCACATTGTCAGAGCAATCAAATATAGAATTATACAAATGTTCATGAATGTAAATGTCACTGTAAAAAGACTGGCAGCAGTTTTTTCAACAAAATACCGTATAACAATTTACTGTAAAATATAAGTGTATGTTGCTAGATAAAGTTTACCGTATTTTTACAGGATATTTATGTTTTATACACACATGAAAATACTGTTATTTATTTTAGAGCGTATACTGTAAATGTTGCAGTTTAGTTGTGTTATTAGTTCACGGAATTCAATGTACATTTACGGGTGAATTCGAAAATGCCCCTTTTAATCCATCCATTGGGTAATATTGCAAAGAGTGGTAGGAGATAAATCGTCGAACTTAATCAATTCAACTCTATAATGTACCGAATAATATATATAGATTCAATCGAATCTTTAATTTCTATGTGACATTTTGTAAGCATACATGAAACAACTGATACTGTCTTATATTAGAGCTGTCGATCGGTGTAATGACCAAGGCATCGATCTCTATAAGCTGGTTTTTTGTCTTAAAATACTAAGGAAGTATTCAACAACCACCAAAAAAAATGCACAAAAGTTGACTGTTGGGGAACTCTTGGAATTAGGGTTTAAAGTTGGGTGTGTTTATTGCGTTTTTAGAAATATTGACACGATGACGATGACTTTCCATGAAAATGTCGACGTGCTGTGTCTACACTCTGACTACGAGCTGTGTGTACATTCAAATTCTCAATTCAAAATACACATCGAAGAGCATGTTGTATGTATGATACGGTACACGATACATTTCATAGATATTTGAGGCTTTTGATGATATTGGTGTCCTTGGGAGGGATATAATATATAGTAAAATAAAAAAATTGTAACTGGTAACTTGTTAAATGGCCAACAAAGGTGTTTATCCGGTGTTTATCGTCAAATAATATAGGGAGGTTGTATGGTCGGCCACAGTGAGTAAAAATCACTAATCGACAGAAGACGGTCTACCTCATTGATTGAGTGTTGCTTTGATGACAAACCAATAGGTTCAGTGTTAAAGGTATATGACCCAATCACTTTGTTGGGGCTATGAAATTTTTTTCACATCAAGATATTTTGGTATCAGAAGAACCCCCATATGTTTCTCATTATGTCTGTAAAATATTAGGGGCCAGAAATGTTTCATTTGGAAATGATAGGCTAAAATGTGGTGAATTACTGCCAAAGGTGGTTAACCACCAACCAGTCTGTGTACTACTCAATGGGCACATGTCTTTTGACCTTGCGCTTCTAAAAATAGAACCATTGGAGTTATGAAACTTCATGTAAAATAGAAAATATCAAGTTGAAAATCGGGTCAGGAATCGGAACATCTACTTTTAACATTGCTTGTTTAGATTGTTCAGAGTTATCATTGAACAAAATGTAAGAGTATTTGGAATATCAGAGGGTTACATAAACAAGTTTCAGAAGTCAAGAATGGTCTCTATTCCCGAATGACGAATTGACTTGTGGTACAATTATAACTTTCCCCAATCAACTGATTATCTTTATAAGTGTTTTAAATACGGTATATCGTTTCCACGATGTAGGAGTTAATTTGGGCGGGCACTCACATTATATACTAATTGTCGATGGGATGTGCGTTGTATAATACTTCTCACGCCTCTGTTCAGGTCCGTAGGTTCTACTTTCACACCTTGTCTGCGACCCTTGAGCCTCAAACGTCGAGTTTTGAGTTCAATTTCAAATGGTTTTTTTGCCTATCGTTTTGATAAATTAAAACTCGTCTAAAATTAAGGGGGGTGTTTTGCGTCATCAATTTCACAAGAATCGAGCGAAAACTCCATTTTGAATACGATATCAGTTTGTTAAAATATAATTTCATCGGCGCAGCACACCCCGTTGAACAATTGATCAATGTTTTGGTTCGCTTTCCTTTATTTGAAATAGGGTTCCCTCTCCCTATATAATTCGTGTCATTAGTTATGAATATCCCTAATATGAAAAACTGAATAACGAGCCTTGTGGCCTAAACGGGTTATTCCTTATGGGAGAGATTCCTATTTGGAGGAGGGGGCATATCGTTCAGATGGTAAAACGGGCAAATTAAAAAAGTTTCAAATTGTTTTTAGCTTTTGGGAAGTAGTTTAAATGTTACCTTTTATCCATTATTATTTATAATAGTATAGAGACAGGCCTACGTATGATCAGAAACAGCCAAACTCGTTGGGTGAGGGGCAAATCAAATTACGGGTAATTGTAACCGTGTCGGAACCCCGGTGGTTTCAGTCAACATTGACTTTGGGTACGCATGATCGTTCCAAAATCGCGGAAAGGGGGTGGGGGGTCTGACATTTATGTCCGTGATTTTCCCAAATCAGGGGTGTTTTCTAAAGCTTTATGTCAGCGATTCCCAAAACTTAGGGGTCATTTTGGATGCTATTTCAGCGATATCAAAAATAAGGGGTGCTCTTTGGAGAGGCTTTTTTTGGAGAGGCTATGTCCACGAAGAAGAAATTAAAATAAATGAGCATTGTGTCATATCAAATTGTCCCGAGACAATACCCCGTGAAAAAAAGGGTATTTTGAACCAGATGTGTCCTTGTTTTTGCGCAAATAGGGGGGGGGGGGCTATGTACAAAATGTTCTTGAAATGGTGAAAAGGGGGGCTATGTTCAGTCATGTCAGTTAAAATGTCCGCGTTTTTGTGAAAAAGGAGGTCAAATTAGCAAAATTGTCCGCGAAACGCTATCAAATAGGGGGGGGGGGGGGGGGTATTTCAAGACACTGGAACGATCATGTGTTACCCCACTGAATACGAAGAGAGAACACCGGGTATCAGGGTACGTACA
Organism: Ophiura sarsii; assembly: GCA_035610835.1. NCBI lineage: Eukaryota > Metazoa > Echinodermata > Ophiuroidea > Amphilepidida > Ophiuridae > Ophiura > Ophiura sarsii. The sequence continues at coordinate 45,160,351 of CM069445.1, read as the reverse complement.
ATGAAAGTAAATTTGATTCACTGACAACTCAAACAAGAGAACAGATCTGTTTATATTGGGTCAGTCAATATTCTTAATGAGTCCTATTATTATTTTTCAATTTAACTATCAATTGAAAATTCCGGAAAATGAATCTGTGGTTCTTTTATTAATTTAAACTAATTTCATATACTCAACTTGGTTTATGTTGGAAACTATCTTACGGATACCTTTTAATCAAAATGATATATAATTTGCAGGAATTCCGTCTTTGCTGCTGTCTTAAGTCTAAAAAGAAACGATATTTTGTCTATAATTTCAACAAATTTCAACTGACATTTGGATTATTTGGACATAGTTAAAGATGTTCATTGATTGCTAATAAGTTCTGTTTGTACGACATTTCAGAGAAATGCCCTAGAAATACCCTTCCTTTTCATTTTGGTGCCAGGTGACTATTTTAAAGAAACGCAAATACTCATGTTGATGCTATTGTAAACGTTGATGTGTGAAACATATTTTAGTTTTGTAATTTCAGGCAGAGAAATGAAATATATCAATATCAACCGGCTTTAAAGCAAATAACGTGCAATTATTATGTCAATTAAAATCTGACAACTTGCAATACAGTATTCTAATTTTACAAAATCATTATATGCTATATTTTGCGTTGGGCTTACATTCCGACACATAGAAGATATTTGCAGAACATGTGAATCCTATTTGATATCCTTTGATTAATGATGATGCAGCGTTGCCGGGCTAAAGGATAGATTTTACAGTGTTTAAGTAATGTCATATACTTAGCATTTTTCATAATTTTTATTAGATTTTTACCTTGCACGTTTTCATTTTTTTTACTAAAATAGAGCGATAATGGTTTGTCGATTGAACTATGTATGAAATGTACATGTATAAGGCCCTATGTCAAATTGCGAACAGAAAATAACCTAACTTTACCATTTCTCAACAACGGATTTAACGTCAATTTTTATTGACATGACATATAACTAATTTTGTTAAAATACATGGTTGCTATTTTTATCTGTGTGTGATAAATTCCCATTGAAGTGCTCAGACAATAAGTGTCGAATAGATGACAGATATCCATATATTTAAAATTAAGCTTTTAATACGTTCTCTTATGCACAAAACACACACCTAATTAATATCAAATTAAATCAAATCAAATTTATTTGTATGTACATGTTATCAACACTGTAAAGATTTGCAGTTGCTTCTAAAAATTAAAATCGCCTCATCAACATGAAAATGTATTTTAAATTATACACTATACTTGAACAATGTTGTATTATGAAACATTTATTTATTGTTGTTAAAAGGATAAACTCAAAATAAAACAATACTGTGAACTAATAATAAATGTTTGTTTTAATATACCATATTGCCTTTAGCGAATATAAAGCCTGTACATTAGATAGGGCTATTTATTTTCATTTGAAACACACTGTATAATATCCAGTATATCAGAAATAACTGGCCAGGCCTAATCCGTATTTAATTGTATTGTGCTCTATTGAGGTAGTATGAATAGCAAGGCTTGAATATAATTTGATGGCTGATAAACTATTGAGTGTCTCAGCAGAAAAAAAGGTCTTACTGAAACTTTCAAATATCGTAATTTGGGATTTTTCCTCTTATGGTCCCAACTTTAACCTCTTATAAAAAGAGTTCCCCAATAGTACATTTTTGTGCATTTTTTGGGTGATTATTGAATACTTCCTTAGTATTTTAAAACAAAAAACCAGCTTATTCTCGCGAAGTGAGTTTGTTATCACTTAACAAGCCTGTAGTGGTACATGTTCATTACGCTCGTTTCAGAGATCAACTTAACAAGGTCACATAATGGATCAGTGCCTGCATTTGGAACTCTGTAAAAAGAATAGTGTGAGATCAAGCCAGCCAAATTTTGAGTAAGCTTTGTTTCTGTTGGTTCCCCGATGCCACCATCCTTAGTAACATAATACACTCTGTCAGCCAATCACAGCAGTTTACATAACTGGTATTGGTCCATTTAAGGGGTTTAGTGCAACAAGGGTCCATCTGCAACAGTTGCCAGATGTTATCATGTGTGGCAGTCAAAAATAGCATACCCCTTGATACAAACAAAAAGTAACACATGTCAGCAATACAACGATTTGCATTGCACTTACATCTCAGTTATGTGAATTGGCTGTATCTATAATAGCTGCCAATTGTTATATTAGAGGTACTTTAAGTTGTGCCCTTGTGAAAACACAATTTCACAAGTGGCACTTATTGCAGATAAGCCTTTGTTACTCTATGTCTCTAAATATCCTCCTAGTCCTAATTCTCGGTGGGCTGTATATCATATTACTATTACTGTCGCTAAACCAATTGGTAATTTGGTCCTGTTGACAAACAGAGTTCAACTGCTGATTTGACCCATTGAGCTATATATTAAACATGTTAAATGGATACTGTGTTCAGTTCAACCATTTCCACTACTACACTTTCTCTAGTAAATATAAGTCTAAGGTTGATTGTTTTAGAAGAAACTGGTGCATTTTATGTCTAATTATTTGTCACCATGCTTAAGCCTGTACGGAAAGATTGGAATCTTTTCAAGGACTGTTGGTGTTACTATTATAAGTTTAGAGTATACAGGGGGAGTCAAAATACTCAGGTCCCATTTAAAAAAAGGAAACATACTTCTTATTCCATTTCATCATTGTTTATAAAAGTAGGCATACTTCTACATACTTGGTGATGTTTTCAAGACAATTCCATATTCCATGCCAGAACTACAACATAATACCAGAAAAAAGAGCGCGAAATTCAAAGTGTTCCAAGTTGGTGGATTTCACACTGAGTTGGTATAAATAAAACATTTGATAGATAGACCAAAACACTTCCATAATTATTTTCTTATGAATATCCTGCATGTATCATGTTGACGGAATCCTCTGAACATTGGAAACTGTAAACAGAAGCTCCGTTGGACTTGCAGAATACTTCTTGTCTTATTTACACTGACAGCCAAAAAGGAGTCATCTGACTCCTTAAGTAGAGTAAAGACTCATTTTAATTTTAACTCAAATGTTCAGGGAGTTTGTTTATGTAAACAATCATGTACAATATAACTATGACTCTAATGTTAAGGGTATAGTTTGTTTATGTAAACAATCATGTACAATATAACTATGAATCTATGTTATGATTTACATTTCGGATCATAAATCATGAATACATTTCAAGTTACAGAGCGATACGATTCCTTATTACCTCAAAATCATAGTTTTAGAGTGAATTTAGAGTAAAAATAACTGGTCGGCGCAGACTTAGTTTATTTTCACTCTAAAACCATGATTTTGAATTAATTAAGAATCGTATCGCCCTGGTACTTGGAATGGATGCACGATTTATGATTAGAAATGTAAATCTGAAAGAAAATCTGCTTTCATTTTTTTTCCGAGGGTTGAGGGCCTTCCCTGGATAAGATCACATAATATATACCTTGTATTATTCTGTTTACGTTTACAGGGCTTATCATCAATTACTTGTTTTTGCCCTGGCTGACTTTGATGTGATCAATCTTAACTAGACCTTTAACTCGCATCATCTTTAGGGGCGTTTGTTTATGTAAACATCCAAGCACTATAAATTCAGTCAAGAAGCAAATTAGTAAACATGTCTTCATAATGTATTTTTCATAATTGAAGAAATTAATTAAGAATGATTATAGCCGACGAGATACGTTGTCAATGCTTATGTTAAATTGTCATCAATTGGTGGATCTGATTTAAAGACAACGATAATACTTTTAATGCTTCATATTATGTTTCAATGTTTATTGTATCAAATATTAAGTATTCGTTCATATATTTTGTTTACATTTACAGGGCTTGTTGTTTGTTGTTTACTTGTTTGTGCTCAGGGCCGGACTTACCATTGGGCCAGATGGACCCGGGCCCAGGGCCCCAGATTTGTTGGGCTCCAAATTCCGAAAGATATAGGCCTAAGATCACAATAAAATACCAACACTTTAACACTTATTAATTAATTTAATTGTTAATTATTTATTAATTAATTAATTAATAATCGATCTTTTATTATTGATCATTAATCAATCATTAATTACTCGCAATTGATTATTTATGAATCATTAATTAATTATTTATTATCCATGAATTAATTAGTTGTTTTTGCCTCTGGTTGACTTTGATGTGATAAGTCTATTCATAATTATATACAAAATATTCCAATTTGGGACCTTTAACTCACCCTACGTTCAGTGGCGTTTGTGTATGTAAACAACCGTGTACAATATAACTATGACTCTATTATATATTATAAAAACAAATCTTGAACACTTAATTTCACGAAAGAGAGTGCCCGTTTTGGCATGACGCAATTCTCTTCATGATACGCTTCCTTTATTTCTGCTTGCATTTGAAATTAACCCCCTCTAAGCGAGTTTTGTCTTTTTTAAGACTCTTCTTGTTAGAGCGATGATCGGGTATCACAAAATCGAGTGTAATCTATGGAACGCCGTTTGTAAACATTTGAACAATCATAACTTGTGTGTGTATATGTAACATTTGTGTGTATATTATTGGTGAACAATCATAATTTGTGTGTGTATATGTAACATTTGTGTGTATATTATTGGTGAACAATCATAATTTGTGTGTGTATATGTAACATTTGTGTGTATATTATTGGTTGTGCACACACAAATTATGATTGTTCAAAGATTTACAAACGGCGTACCATGGTACGCCGTTTGTAAATCTTTGAACAATCATTGTTCAAAGATTTACAAACGGCGTACCATAATAAGGCCTAAAAAAAAAAAGGTTTGTTTGCCCAAACAAGAGTTGAAAAAAGTGGGTCGGTAGGTCGATTACCTTTTTTTTTTCTTTTTTTTTTTTTTTTTGGCTATGGACACTTTTAGAGAAGAAAAAGACTATACAAGTTGATGTTAATACACTTGAATGTTCTTTAAAACCCTAACCTTCCTACACTCCGATTCACTAAAGCAAAAAACAATGTCCACGCGCATTCTATAGCATATGATTCGATGACGTCATCAACCAAGCTGATATGTGTGTACAAAATCACTGCCCAGGTGAGCATTACCAGGTTAGCCGAGTGATTAGGGACGCGGCGCGGTGATCAGAGGTTCTGGGGGTCAATTCCAAGGGGTTTCACAGCGATTATTTGGTTTAAAATCATACTTTGTCCCCTTCCCCCAGTTTCCACACCGTACGAACATAGCCTGGCTGGTTAGGGCTAATACATGTATTTTGTTTTTAATAGGGCAGCTGGCAGCCTGTAGTACAAACCTTCAGATAGTGGTAGGATCTTGGATTTGCATCTCCTTAGTGTTTTAAAGGGTGGATATGTGGGAATAAGTAAATAACAGGGCAGTGTAGTTGATTAGTTTGGCAAATTAAGATGAAAATATTATTTAATACATATATTTTTCAACATAAAACATTATTTAAAAACAAATTAAATCTCAAAAAAAAAAAAAAAAAAAAAAGGCATGGGGTTTTGAGATTTTATGGGTCGGTCGTGTTTGGGCAAACAAACCTTCTTTTTTTTTTAGGCCTAAGCATACGTACACATGAGAATACACTCGCCCCCGCACACACAAAAGTTGGTACACATTACGAAAGATGAGTGCACACAAAAGTTGATTGTTCAAAGATTTACAAACGGCGTACCATGGTACGCCGTTTGTAAATCTTTGAACGTTCAAATATTTACAAACGGCGTTCCATGGTACGCCGTTTGTAAATCTTTGAACAATCATAATTTGTGTGTGCACAACCAATAATATACACACAAATGTTACATATACACACACAAATTATGATTGTTCACCAATAATATACACACAAATGTTACATATACACACACAAGTTATGATTGTTCAAATGTTTACAAACGGCGTTCCATAGTAATCCCGACTGATCTATTATAATAATAGCTTGTCAAATAAACCGTCTCGATTCAATGACGTTATCGTGCCGTTCCATCAACATGAGCAATGCACGAACGGTACCACAGTCGTCGCATTGACTCAACAGTTCATTGACTCTATGTAATGCCTTTTCAAAGTTTAGATGGCGCTATTCTGAAAAAAGTATCGAAAAGACAGTGGCGGAATCGATGTTATCTATGTACTTACTAGATTGGGTCAAAATACACTACTCACCCAGAACGTCCTATTTAATTAAGTAGGCATATTATAAAATAATATTAAGTAGCTCATATTGGTTTCTAAGATACAGGTTTTAAAATCAATTTACCAGTTTTTTAGTGAATTTAGGATGTTTAGATAATTATACTACATGTAGCGGGGTACGCTAGATGAACAAATGAGATTCATGTGTTAACACTTGAGTTCATGAGTTGTCAATTGCTGGAAAACGTGGTAGAAAAGGTTGCACATTCTTGATATATAGGTACAAAGTCAGTTCAATAATTATAATAACACTTCAAACTTTGTATCCACTGACCTATTTTGTTCAAAGTTTATTATCATAATAAAACTGGGTCATACAAAATTATACCTTGAAATCAGCCTTTTTCTTGGCAAAAAGGAAAGATGTTTAATGACAAAATAATGAGTTTTAATTTGATAACAGGGGATGGTTCAAGTTTTTCCGAATAATTTAGACGGTGCAATTTGAATGCCGATAACAACTGGCTGTAAGTAGCGCAACTCCAACCTTCTTCTCTACCACTAATTTTCCTTTCCCCTATCTCATATCTCTTTCTACTCTGCATGCTTCTTCTTATCTTCTATGCAACTTTTTCCATGCTTTGCTTTGCTCTAGGTTGTAGATACAGGAGGCACTTCCATCAGCCCTTCTGTCCCTAATCGCTTCCCTTGCAGTTACCCATCTCCACGTCCTCGAAGACTGAGATGCATTGCAATACAGTGCATGTTAGTCGCGTGCCACCTGGATAGCCAAACCTTGCGGTTAGTGCTAACTGACGGAGCTCTGGGGGGGGGGGCAATAGTCGATAGATCTAAGACTATTGGAGTAGTCTGAAGGTCTATTGAACATAGCTTAGTAGGTTTCGATCTAATACATTGAGACTCGGGTAGAATATACTCATTAGCCTTGGCTGGCAAGTATTCTAGAAGAAGGACAACTTTGATAACAAACCATGCTGCAGGAGTTGCGACCGCAGTGATTATAGCAACAGAAAAACCATGATGTCAAACCAAATCAACACTAGGGTTAAAGTCCCTACTAACCTAACGTCTCCTGGAGCAGACTCCGATTTTCCCAAATCAACTGATGACGGCATGCCCCCAAACCCAGAAGGGAGGAGTAAGCTTGACGGCAGAGCGCGCAAGAGGAGACGACTTGCAACATGCAAGACAAATATTACTATATCTACCATGAATGTGAGAACTATCAGACAGAGTCGATGTAGGGAGGAGCTTGAGCACCGCATTGTACATGATGACCCAGTGAAATATGAGACCATTTTGGGCAGAACACTGATCACTACCTCAGCAACAAGAAATAAAGCAGGTGCAGCTGTAAGTGGAGTCGGGATACTACTCAACAACATAGCACTACGATCATTAGCAAGTATCAAACAACAGTCTGATCGGACACTCATAGTCAACTTCCATGGTAACCCTGCAACAACTGTAGTGGTGACCTACTGCCCTACAAATGTGGCGGAAGAGGACATCATAGAAGAGCACTACAACAGTCTAAAGGGGGCATTCTCCATTCCAGCACACAACATCTTGCTTGTTGTTGGCGACTACAATGCCAGACGTACTTGGAAAGGATGACGCCAAATTTTCATACCATGATGATACAAACAGAAATGGAGAGTATCTAGCAGAACTAGCTAAAGAGAAAGATCTTATAGTCGAAAATACCTACTTTCGCAAGAAAAAAGGCAAGTTGTGGACGTATGTCAGCCCAGGCGGCAACAAACTACAGCTGGACTACATCCTTGTCAGGCGGAAATGGCGAAACAGTGTTCAAAATTCTGAAGCATACAACACCTTTGCTAGTGTGGGATCTGACCATAGAATAGTCTCTGCTAGCATCCGATTAAGCCTCAGGAAGAGTAAGATCATCAAACAGAAGAAGCAATACGATTGGAATCTATTGACAACTGATCATGATCTACAAGCTAAATGCAGTATAGAGGTGCGTAATAGGATTCAGCCCCTTCAGGATGACGTAGAAACCGCAACTGAGAAATACACACGGTTCATTACAGCCACTCAAGAAGCTGCAGAAGAAGTCATTTCTGCGAGGAAGAAAGAGAAAAGAACCTACTTCTCAAAAGACGCCCAGGTTATCGGGGCGAGAACAAAAATTGATGAAGCGTACGCAAAATATCAACTAGACACTAACAATGAGGAGAGTAGAAGAGATTATAAGGATGCTAAGAAGAGCCTAGGGGAGGCTTACGATCAAGTGAAAGAGAAAGACCTTACCAATAAGCTAAGAGAGGTAGAAAATGCTCACATAAACAGCAAGCATGGTAAGAGTTGGAAACTGATAAATCAAATATCAGGGAGACTGACAAAAAGAAAGGGGCAAATCAAAGGATCCACGCAAAAGGAGAGATTAAATAACTGGTACACTCTTAGAAGGTCAGGATCAAATATGAGACGAAAAGGATCAATTTTGATCCAGAAGCGGTATCACATATGAGCTTACCCTTTCCGGATCAAAGTGATCCGACAAGCAGGATCAAAAAGTTTGATCCGAAATGGGATCAAATATTTCTGTCAAATGATACTGAAACGGATCAAAATAATGATCCTTAATCGGATGTACCTGTAGCTTATGATCCTACTCCCGGATCAAACTGAATCAAAGAAAAAGTGAAAACATAGGGGGTCATCGGGTGACAGATTGTAAAAACAAGCATGCATGCAAGGGTCTTTCGGTGACACCGGGCCAAAAAAAGGTGGGTAATTTTGATGGAGCCTGATGTGAAACCTAATATTGATTGAGTGCCCCCACCCCAGGTGCACACTGCAGACTATATATCGAGTGCAGTAAGCTTACTACATCGTGTAGGCCTAGTACATCGCAGTGATCGTGACATTTTGTGAGGAGCATTTTGACCGAAAATCGTACTGATGGCACTGGTCAGGTACAAGAAATTTGTTCACAAGAATAGAGCATGTTCAAACATAAAAAATAAAACTACTTTACCGACAAAATCATGTAACATTTTACAGATTAGACTGGATAACTTACCGCGGTATTTCACCCTTGTTTCAACTGTGGCGACCGAATTCAAAAGATCGTCTGCTTGTCGTCTATCGGTTTGCGAAAGAGTGACGTCAGTCACTCATTGACCAATGAACTGTTTCATCGAATTGATCCGGAAATCAGATCAAAGTTGATCAAGGTGAATTTGATCCGTTTGTTGATATCTATCTGGAAACGGATCAAAACGATCCGAAAACGGATCAAAACGATCCGAAAATGATCCTTAAGGGCAGTGTCAACCCGGCACTTGTTTCAAAAATTGAATTTCATATTTCTCTATTATTTAATACTTTTATATGTATTCTATCATTACCATCATAAGTTACTAATCGAAAGCTATTATTTCCCGTTCTTATGGGTGATTTTAAATTGTTGTTTTGGTAAGTTTGAGTCAGGAAAAGGCGCATAGTTATTTGGCGGGAATTTAAGCGGAGTTCCGCGCTTTTCAAATGCTGCGACAGCTGTTCGATCATTGCGTCGCGCGCTGAAACTTCCCGCGGGTAATACTAGACGCGCCGCTTAATATCCGCGACGTAGACGCGGAAAACAAAAGAGCGCAAAACAATGTCTAAAATGTAAACAAAGGCCAATCTTACGATCATTTAAATTTCAGTTTTCTTCCAATTTCTTCACATTGTGACAATATAAATTGAATCTGATAGTTTATTATGATTGTTCATAATAGTATACTCGCTTTTTAGGTCACACGCCTGTGTGTTCCGTGAACATTTAGCTTTAAATGGTGGAAAATGTCAATATTTTTACTAAATCGATGTTTTCTAGAAGTTCAAATTTGAAGGAATTTTACGAATTTTCAGACAACATAACTAAAAATATATCAAACTATCAGGTAAGCTTTTACTACCATTGTGTAGAGGACTTTCAGCGCTAGGAGGCAATTTTTTATTTTTTCGATTATGGATTTTAACTCGAGATATGCATCCATTTCTAGCGAAATGTACGCAAAAAAACACGACTTTTACACTTTTCCGATGTTTTTAGCAATATTTCCAAAACCAAGCTTTATTTTGGAAAAAGAAAAAATTGCCTCCTAGACAAAATTGTTTTGTTTACAAAAACGTATATTAGAACAAATTACCATTTTTTATTTTATAGTTATGCTGTCTGAAAAATTTGGGGTAAAAAAATGGCTTTTTGGTTCATTTCTCAAAATTTAGTTTATTTGGTATCACATTGGTATCACCATCGGCTTTCTTATCAAATTTCCTTTCTAAAAATGTATACTTTTATGTACTTTTATTCAATATTCTCAAACTTAGAAGCAAAATTTGATCATCAAAATAATAGGGTTGACACTTCCCTTAAAGGATCAAAACAAAGTGAGCCGGAAATCTACTCATGTATTTGATCCTGACCTTCTAAGAGTGTACACTCACTTCAAAAATCTACTTGGGAGCCCACCACATATAACTAATGAGGATGAGGAAATTGCTCCAATACTATCAAATCTCAACATTAAAGTAGGAACCTTTGACTTGGAGGAATATGAGAAGGCTAAGAAGGCACTAGTAGTAGTAGAGGGAAAAAGCTGTGGTGAAGATGGTATTACACCTGAAATGCTCAAAAGATGTGATTTGGATAACATCATTCTTGACTTCTGCAATGATGCCTTGTTGAACGGGAAAAAGCCAGAACAGTGGTCCATTCCCAACATAGTACCAATACCGAAATCAGGTGATCTCAGCTTGGGGGGTAACTACCGTGGAATAAGCCTGAGTTCAATTGTTGCCAAGCTATACAACAAGATGATACTCAACAGAATTAGACCAGAGCTCGACGCACACCTAAGAGCTAATCAAAATGGCTTCAGAGTAGGACGTACCACTGTAGGTCATATACTTGCCCTTCGAAGAATTATTGAGGGAATAAGATCAAATAACCTGCCAGCCATCATAACCTTTATCGACTTCAAGAAGGCGTTTGACACAATACATAGGCGACGAATGCTGCAAATACTGAAAGCCTATGGTGTACCCGATCAGCTTACAAATGCGATAGCAGACATATACAAAGACACCAAGGCAAAGGCTATATCACCAGATGGAGAAACAGAAGTGTTCGAGATACTGGCTGGAGTACTACAAGGGGACACCCTGGCTCCATATCTTTTTGTCATTGTTCTTGACTATGCCCTAAGAGAGGCCATAGATGGCAGAGAAGAAGAGCTAGGATTCCACCTAACAAAAAGAAGCAGCAGAAGAATAGGACCAACCGTATTAACTGACTTAGACTTTGCTGACGACATTGCACTGTTGTCTGAGGAAATGTCTCAAGCGCAATTACTACTCAACAGAGTGGAGACTTCAGTGGGCAGAGTTGGGCTAAAAATGAACGCTGCAAAGACGAAGTACATGTCCTTCAACCAGACGCAAGTACCTTTAATCACCACAAGTGAAGGCATGCGCCTTGATGAAGTGGAAGACTTCAAATACCTTGGAGCCTGGATGAACAGCACTGAAAAGGACATCAAAACACGCAAAGCAGCTGCATGGAGAGCCTGTGGCAAACTTAGTCAGCTATGGAAGGCTAAATCACTATCCAGAAAGCTCAAAGAAAGACTGTTCGTAGCTACAGTAGAATCAGTCCTCCTTTATGGATGTGAGGCATGGACAGTCACCCCAAAGCTTGGTAAACAACTGGATGGATGCTACACTCGGATGCTAAGATCTGTGTTCAACATCAACTGGAGTCAACATGTGACAAATACGGAACTGTATGGGGACATGCCAAAAGTCTCGGACAAGATCAGAGAACGCAGAGCAAGATTTGCTGGACACTGCTTTAGGGGGTCCAAGGAGCTTGTACACAAACTCATACATTGGATTCCAAAGCACGGAGTAAGAAAGCGTGGTAGACCAGCCCTGACCTACATCGACATACTCAAACGTGATACAGGACTGCAGGTGGAAGAAATTAGGACAGCTATGTTGGATAGGAAGATCTGGAGAGGCATTGTAGTTCGGAAAAATCATCCGCCCTAAGTCAAGTCAAGTAAGTAAGTAAGTCAACAAAAGTTAGAGACTTTTAAAGATTTTGTCCAAAATTCGAGTTGGGCCACATTGAAAGACTGAAAATGAATCGTAAATTTAAGCAAATATCGTAAATTTAAGCAAATGAATACTTTTGGTCAACATTTAGACACTGATGTGGCCCTCAACACTCATGTGGTCCTTTCATGTTCATAATCGCACCAATGTTGGAAAAAAATGAAAATGTGTAAACATGCGTAAAGCACATAATATACAATGATATGAAATGTACCCATGAAAATCATGTGAATGTAAACATGCTGAAAAGCAAATGAAAATGTGTAAACATGCTGAAAAGCATATGACAATTTGCTTATATGATTTGCAATGTAAACAGGCTGAAAAACATATGAAAATGTTATGTAATGATATGCAATGAACATGATTGTTATCATGCCAAAAATGCATATGAAAATGTATAAACTTGCTGAAAAGCATATGAAAATGTGCTATACATGATATACGTAATGTTATGCAATGATGTAAACATGATGAAAAGCATATGATATGAAATGTAAACATGTTGAAACTATGTGAAATGTGAAAATTATGTGTTATACATGTAACGATAATACAATGAAACTATGTGAATGGTGAAAGTTATGATAGTAATAAACAATAAAAGATAACAAATTAAAAAAATGTTGGGTCCCAGTTTGACCCAAAATTTCTAATTTTGCAAGGATTTTTGTTTTCCGTCGACAATGTTTGTAAATTTGCGCCAGTGTTGGTGCAAATATAAGAACATTTTAAACAAAGGATCCATTAATATAGCCAATTTGGCATTAACAACGGGTTTAATCATAAACATATGCATAACATTTGGGGGGCGGTCAAATAAGTTTTCCAGTTTGTAAAGGGGGTGTCAAAAAAGTTACACCGAATAAATTTTAGTAAAGAACAAATAATTGCTTGAAAAATAAATACGGTATAGCTCTAAAATGGCCCAGTCTAATATGGAACACGGATACAAGCTTGGACATAATTATGGATAGAAACACTCACTTTTGATGCATAATAGTAGATCATTTATAAGTCCAATAAATACAGGATTGAAGCATTGTAACCTTGGTATATTTATTAAATATGTTCACATGTGTGTATATTGGTTTTTTTTACTCAGTTTGTATTTTATGTTAATTCACGTCACGCTCGTTATCTTTGTACGTGTTGTATGTATTCTGTATGTCTCTTTTCATAGAACCCTGCTTATGAACTCTATCTATACAGTAAAATATGCCATGTATTTTGCGTGGGATGTAGCTAGCGGCTATGGTTTCGCCCCAATAAACACAGTTTGGCACACTCTGGTAACCATGAACCATGTGTTGAGTTCAGGTGAGTACATACATGTTTGATTATTCTTTTTACAAAGAAATTGCACAACTAAACCTCCAACTTAACCCGTGTGTTGTGTTTTCGAAAATGTATTTAAGATTGTTAAACGGATTTGTAAATAGTATAATATAATGTTGAAAAAGTCTAAATAGGGAATGTACCGGTACCTTGCCGTAGATGCCGCCGCCGTAAGTGAATCTCCACGCGCGATCATAAAAAGGCATCCTATCCTGTACGAGTGTACGGATATATCTGATAGGATCTGCGTCGTTGAATAATTCTATTAATTCTGTAATGGATGGATGAGTGTAAACATTATACTTTGGATCTTGCGCGGTATCGCGCAATCATTAATCAAATGCATTTTAATGAAAATTGGTTGATATTGGATCTAAATACATAATTGTTGAAGAATCCATGCCCTCGGCAATTTGACTCACGCTTAAAACACGGTTTTGATCATTGTATCATAGTCCATTTACGAAGATAATATGAATGAGGACAAGTACGGGCTAGAACTGGAATCGGCCACTCGCGGAAATAATACTATCACATGAGCGGCGAAGCCGCTCACGAGCGGCGTAAGCCTCACGGCTTCGCCGTTCGAAATCAGTGTACTAAGGCCGTGAGTGACCGATTCCAGTTCTAGTACGGGTCTGTGCCGATTCCAATTATTAATTGATGGTTTATTAAAGTCACTTAAAAAATTGCATTTTGGACAGACATTAACAAAGCAACCCAATATGAGCAGCAATGGGCTATTTCATTTAAAATACATACACCCCTAATGGAAGATATTTGCTTAATCTTTCTGCATGCACAGTGAGCATTAATTTCAAACGTGACGGTTACCTGCGTTGCGACTCCAATTGAAACTCCTGTGTAAAACTTAAAGGTAATGTCTTCCATTGGGGATGTAAGGATTTTAACTGTAAACCTACGTCAACATGGTCAACCTCATACACTGATGTACAGGGTAATCGAGGACCTCACTCTCTTAAATCAAAAGATTGACAAGTCAATCTTAAAGATTGTGCTTAGGGAAAGATCTTAAAAGATTGAAAATATTCAATCTAATAGAGTGAAATTTCAATATATCGGATTGAAACTTCACTCTTTTAGATTGAACATTTTCAATCTTTTAAGATCTTTCCCTAAGCACAATCTTTAAGATTGACTTGTCAATCTTTTGATTTAAGAGAGTACTCGCCGTCTGTCCTGAACCGGAAGTGATCATTGCTCGGGGTCAATTACTTCCCAATAGAAAACCACAAGTTATTACAGTGCAATGACGTCGGTTGCTCTTCTACGAGGGTCGGTCAATACTTAATTAAAGTGATCATGGTATGGGATGCATGAGTGATTCTATTGAGAGAGAGAGTGATCAATACGAAGTATGAACCTTTGTCTTTCAAACAACACACTTTTGGATTTCTAAGTATGAACTATGACGTCATAGCAATAGCTTAAAGTAAGTACACTTTGGACACTGCCTGAAATCTGTCAATAATTGGCTGGATGTAATAGGTCGAAATATGGGTCGATTGATTCATTTGCGTATATCTCAACAATTCAAGCATAAAAACAGACAACACTTGGTGCAGACACAATAATCTCTGTTTGACACTCTTTTTTAGATCTGAATTCCTTAATACAAACAAGAAGGGACCATCTCAAAAACTCTTTTATTAAGCAAAATCCACAACAACAAACTATAGAAAACAACAAAGGATAAAGTACAATGGATGGATTATAATTGAGTAAATTGTAGTGGGGTGTAAAGGAATAATAGTGGGGATTTCAAAAGGAGCTGATCATAAAATGTCCTCAAACCGTTGAAATTATGTGACGATTACTTTAACAATACACATCTAGTAGCTCTTATGATAGCAGTAATGAGAGAGGTTGTGGCAGCCACCTTTGATTGATCCATTCATGTATATCTTCATATTGATTATCAAAATGATTATACATAGATTTTGAAAGCACAGTAAGCTTTTTATCTTGTAAATTTCATAATTTTATCCATTTTTGGTTCAGTTCAAAATGATCTGCCGTCTGCGCATGCGAATATTTTCTGTAGGTTTCATACAAACATTTCAAATTTCACACCAAAAAAATGAATTTAGTAGTATCCATACTTTAAGCTAATGCTATGACGTTATAGTTCATACTTAGAAATCCAAAACTTTGTATTGATTGATCACACTATCCCTCAATAGAATCACTCATGCATTCCATACCATGATCACTTTCATTACTTATTTACCGACCCTCTGTCTGTCTGTTCGGTTGTAAATTGTGATCAAAAAAATCTTTAATAAAACCATAGACATACCAAAATAAAATGGTGTTCTCGTTGTTGTTCGTTGAGTAACTGTGCATTTGTAGCACCAAGAGTATTAATTTGATTGACATCAACAGTTGGTTTATGCATAAAATGACAATTACCGGTTGTTGTTGGTTTTTTTGACAGGTGTAAGTAAACCTATTCAAATGTTTAAAACTTGGTTATTTGGAGAGGAGTGGCTTGGTCCAACCAGATTTGTTGGTGATTGCTGATTCTCACATATCTATGGGAAAGTCTAGAGAACATACTCGTATAGTGGGAGATTCAACCATTTACGAGGGTCGTTCAATAAATAATGAAAGTGAGCATGGTATGGGATGCATGAGTGATTCTATTGAGAGATAATGTGATCAATACAAAGTATGAACCTTTGTCTCTGTTTAAGCCTTTATTTTCACCATATGGGGACGAAAGGTGTCAATAAATAAAAGTTCAAAAAAAGTTCAAAAGGTATTAGAAGTATTGGTATTTCGGTCACTGAGTGTTAGCACTGCTTCCATGTCTGGTAAGATTAGTAGAACGTCTTGATTTGGTGACCATGCCGTATTTGCTACCGGTACTGCTTCTAGATTTGTCGAGTTGTTGTTGGCAGCTACAAATCCGATAGTAGGCTTTTCTGTATCCCGGATTAACAATGCTGTAAATGACAGGATTGATAGCCGAGTTTAACAGCACGGTGATCCTACCAATCCATGTAATATAGTGACTTTGCTGGGAGGTTAAAAAACCAGATGCATGTTTGCTGGCGATTGCGTTCAAGTTGATTATCTCATACGGTGTTAGACAGAGAAAGAATATCAGCGCGTTTATTTGCACCAAACGAACAAGATTGGTACGCGCCTGGATGGATCTAGCTGTTCGAATGCTCTGTCTTCTTGAAAATGATAACGAGTGACGTAGTTTGTGCGCCATAGCCATTGACATAAAGCATACCGTTGGAACAGCAATGATGTACTGGATAAAGTCTACCCATACCACGATATCCGTGCACCAGTCGCATGCGTGAAAGCACACGGGTATTTCATTGGGATATCCGCTGTATTCTTCTTCATCGGGTGGCCAAGACACACAGACGGTACGGACATCAAAATACGGTATCTGGAATCCGGCAATGAAGACTGACATCATCCACGCTGCTATAGTCAATACAATAGCTCGTTTTTTCGATACCCTGTACCTCAATGTATGGCATATTGCTAGATATCGTTCTATCGTCACGAGAGTAACTAGAAACACTGAGGCAAAGTAGCAGAGATAAATTAGCATATTTGGCAACGAGCAGCCTGCGGGAGAATCGAACGTGAACGTGCCGCCGAAACTGAGTCCATAAGAATGTGTAAAACTCCATAAATACTGCACAGCACTGTTCACTAAGAGAAAAGTATCAGCTATTGCTAAGCTGGCGAGGTAAAAGTTGGTTATTGTTCTCATCTCAGAGGACCGATACACAACAAACAAAAAACTGCCATTTGCAAATAACCCAAAGGCTGAGACGATCGGAACGATAATTATGATGAAATATTTGCCAAATGGAGTATAGAGGTAGGAGAGTGTTTCTTCAACAGTGAAGTTTAGTCCCGGGTAACACTCATCCTCTGTGTAATTAAAAGATGACATGTTGAGAGATGTTGGTCGGTCGGTCGGTTGCCACACTATCGCTGTATATCCTACGCAGCTACTCTACAAATGCTATACCATGCTATAGCAGATAGCCCACATGGTAAATTCGCCCGGTTAATCCAAACCGAACTCGGTGACTCAGGCAAAAAAAGGCGGTTTTCAACTACTAGTATACTTGTATATGATCTTTAAGGTCAAATGTAACAATTCCGGGAACAATATACTGTTTCATCTCAAAAAGTCAATCCCTCGGTCTGGTGCACAAACGAAAATATTCAAACGTCATACTCATAATACATGTGCTAAGTTGTGTGTTTCAATATGGTTTGACTCTTTAAATACAAATAAGTGTTTGCGTTTGATACATGCGCAAAGGGCATGCGGATGTATAAAAGCAATTATTCGCGTGAATACCACTTCATCGTACGACATACTTTAACGCAATATTAGGTCAATAAGTTAAATTCCGTTTACATTTCCTACATTAGGTCCGGGTATTAGGTATTGCTTCCTTCCGTGCTTTCGTTCAATGAACTTCTTATTTATTAATTTACACAATTAGTACAAAATGTGTTTATACTCGTATAAAGTGCAATTGGATTGTGTTTTGTTTATAGTTTAATGAACTATTCGTCCAAAGTGTGTCTACTTTCTTGTAAGTTACAGTATAGCGCAGTAAATAAAAACACCGTACAAAGGGGATTAAGCCAGACACAATAGGTTTAACATTTCAATGTTTTAGAATTTCATTTCTAAAATAGAATGAACTTTACCAGACTCGACTTGGGCCGAGGTGTTAACCATTACTGCTAATTGTTGGTTTCTGGCCACTGTGGGCTGTGGTATAGAGATATTTCGGAAGGAACCTCCTTCACAATTTATTTCGCATACCTTATTGAAGTATAATTAAAGGGGGACTGTAATTTCATTTTGGTTAGGCCTAATATTTTATTATTAACATTTCCTGGAAAAATAGGAATTTCGTGGGTTTATTTCAAGAGATGTTGTTAATTTGGTTTTAGCATAGAAGTGCTTCCACGGTTGCGGGGAGATTGTTATGTGTAATTTCCGCATATGTTATTTTATTTGTGATGTATCTATGGTTGCATGGAACAGTCTAAGTCATAAGTCATGTAAGTCAAAAGTACAAATATTAGATCAATTGTGCACCCAGGCATTTTAGAACATCTTGAAAAGGAGTCCGACAGAATACTATATACAAATCATTCATTATCTCATGAATAAATGCGATACGTGCGTCTCAATAACATTATAGGTAATGCCATGGATGGACTAACACATTTCAGCTGACATTTTTCACAAACACGGTAGTTATGGGGCTATCGTTTTTTATAGAAGAGGGTGTTCCAAATAAACCGATAGTCGTCGCCGAATTTGTTGTGTTGCCCTTATCCGACGCCCTGAAATTGTATGACCCCAGGTCATTCCTAGTTCAGGTGGGTTTTTTAAGGCGTGCCTGAAAATTTGACTGACATATTTAGACCGTTCTGGGGTAATTTTGTGAGTCTGTTTTGCTAGCAGTTTTAAAGAATATTCCTGGGCAGAAACGTGTGACCCCCTTTTTATGATAAACATCATGATTCGCTATTTTATGATCAAAAGATTACAAATCACCTCAGTATAATGTGGGACCCATCCCCTACACAGAGAATATCAATTCTTCAAAAATTAAAATTTTGTCATGGAAGGTTGGTCAGTTAAGAAATGTTTTGTAATGCTAAAATATTTTAACCACTTCTAATAGTATTTTTAATTAATTTGCAGCATAGCAAATATTTTCTTGGCTCAATCAATGACAAATTGAATACATTACAAATTAAACAACATATAAAATGACTAATTTTAATTTATGATTTCATTAATAATTAGACATTTCAATTGTCACTTAAATTGTCATTCATTGATTTGTCAATAAAAGTTAAATCTATGTAAGTCAAGGAAATGTTTGTTGCGCTGAAAATTAACTACAAATACTCTAAATTGTTCTTTGAGCATCACAAATAAATGTTTAGCTTTACAGAATATTCCTTGAAAAATGACACAAACCTCCCATTTCTAATGACTTTCAAATAAGACCATATTTTCTGACAAATTAATCATTATTCTCTGTGTACAGAAGAAAATAGCAGCTCCCTACGCGACATGAATGATTCGTCTACACGAACGGTCAACCAAACTGGATGATTTATGATGGAGCAAAATAACGTACAAATGTTTGAATAACTTAAATCATTT
The DNA here is from genome assembly GCA_035610835.1 of Ophiura sarsii. Classification (NCBI taxonomy): domain Eukaryota; kingdom Metazoa; phylum Echinodermata; class Ophiuroidea; order Amphilepidida; family Ophiuridae; genus Ophiura; species Ophiura sarsii. Next base: position 45,140,492 of record CM069445.1, on the reverse strand, counting down.
GAATGAAGTATGTCTCTATCATGAATTGATGATTGTTTAGAACTGAATCTCGGAATGTCTCTCACGATCACTATTCTCGTGCAATTCTTTATTTCTTAAGTGAAAGTGTTTAGATTCTTGCAGTAACCGCTTAACAATTGATAGGCAGTCATTATACTTTTAAATTTAGAAGGGTTTCGTTGCACATATACGTGGTATACTAACTACCATCTGGAATCATTAAGCTTAAATAGTCATCGTTCGAGTAAATTTCATAAATTGGGTTATTTTGCTCATGGATCAGGTTATTCCGGTACGAAACTATAAAATTCATGAAAAATCGCCACAAATGGCTTCAACCCAATTTGTATTGTATACTTACTACCATCTGGAATCATTAAGCTTTAATAGTCATCGTTCGAGTAAATTTCATTTGGGTTATTTTGCTTATGGATCAGGTTATTCCGGTACGGTACGAAACTATAAAATTCATGAACAATCGCCACAAATAGCTTCAACCCAATTTGTATTGTGCCTATCATGAAAAACATTTAACACAACACACGAGCTGTTACCATGGTTACCTGAAGCAGATCAATGATCTCACCTATTCGGCGGTAAGCATTTTTCGAAATACAATCAATAAGTAATAAGCAGTCAGTTGAATACCCGTTGCTCATCTACTTTAACGTTTTCCTCGCAGGGAGGCGTCTGCAGCAGACGACGTTCCAAAATGTCGCAAATTGTTTCATAAATGTCAACATTATTGAATTTCATTCATACACTCTATGTAGTGTTGAACCAATCAGGAAGCCGGAATTACAAATACGCGGAGTGCATTGAAAGTGTCCACCTGCACTCCGCGTGCGCGCCGTTCAATATGCGCACGACGCGCTTTGTTTTGATTCGTTCTTCATTTATCGCGGGTTCGCCGATTTTCACTTTAGGTGTTAGCAAACTTGTTTTAAAACATGTTAAAACATGCTTTTATTCGTTATTACATAGATCAAAATTATGTTCAAATAGTGAATTGTGATTTGAATAGTGTCGTGTATGAATTAGGTCAATACATGCGCATGTTTTGTTACTCGAAAAATTAGAAAAATCAATGCACTTGCGCAAATGTTGATATGCTCACAATAGCACTCCCCTGCGGGGTCGTGCCATTATTCACACATCAACATCAGCGCGCGTGCATTGATTTGTCTAATTTCTCTCGAAACAACACATACGCATTTATTGACCTATAATTATCATATTTGGAATCGCCATGAGAAATGCATTGAAATAAAACTTGCCTAGTATTGGTTCAGTAATCCTTGAGATAGACCTTGAAAGTTGGGAAAGGTTTCTGAAAAATCTGTTTTGTATTTGGTGAAACCTTGAAATCAATAGTCGCGTGGAAAGTGTTAAACACAAACTTGTGTGCAGCAACAAAAGGAAACGGAAACAGTGGTGAATATATTATATTTTATTTTTACGCGATAGTTATTCACGGGTTGTTCCGTAACCTGACTCAATTAATCTGACCTGACTCAATTAATCTGACCTGACTCAATTTTATCTGACACAGTTTTTTTTCTCGTAATGTAAGATTTCCTGATATCGGAAAAAGTTATTAAAACGCTCATGTGGCTCCAAATATTCCGTGTGAATGAAATCAAGTGATTACATGTTGTCATTACAGCTTAATTTTATCTTAAAACATTGTAGGCTCTGGCACGCATAATTCGGTTACATGATGAGTGCAGTGAGCCCTGATTATAAGGCTTGGGCGATACATGAACTTCGTTCTGTGCGTAAAGGGTACATCCCCCCGGGGGGGGGGGGGGGGTTCTCAACTTTGGTTTGGATAGGGATGTGCCGCTGAGAATTTGAAAGTGGACCCATTTTTATACCAAGTTTTCCAAACATTTTCGACCCATTTTTTTCGGAATTTTTTGAAAAATTGGACACCAAATTCATGAAATTCGGCTAATTTAGTGACAAATTTGAGAACATTTTGAAAAGTGACCCCATGTTTATACCAATTTTGCAACTAAAAAAGGGGTCATAGTTAGGCCTATACCAGAAGGCTATTTTTGAGACCCATTCCAGCGGAACATCCCCATACCCACTTTTGTACTAAGAACCCCCCCCCCCCCCGGTATCATCATGAATAAAGGCCTCAAACCCTCCCCCCCCCCCCCCCCCCCCCCCTGCGCCACCCGGGCCCTGCCCCTCTGAGTGGGTAAAAAAACAAAGGAGAAAGAGAAGATTGGAGGGAAGTAGAAGGAGACGGAGAAAAAAGCCTTTTTACCTAAAATGGGGCACCAAATCGCTCCATGTTGAACTATAGGCCCTATTTTAAAATTTTCTCCACTTCTCATGGGAATATAGCCTTATAAATCAGGGCTCACTGCACTCATCATGTAATCTTACATTACGAGAAAAAAAACTGTGTCAGATAAAATTGAGTCAGGTCAGATTAATTGAGTCAGGTCAGATTAATTGAGTCAGGTCAGATTAATTGAGTCAGGTTACGGAACAACCCGTTATTCACACTTATATTTCTTTATGTATGCATTTCCATGTTAATGTATGATCATGTGATGCTTTCTTACAAATTCATCATATTCTTTGTATCCCCGGTGATGATTGAGCGTCATTAAGACATTTACATCGCGGCTATTAGTTTTACCATTATACAAATCAGAATTTTTAGAATCCTTTCCCATTTTTCAAAGTCTATCCCAAGAATTACTGAATGTTTGTAGTGGCGTAACTAGCGGCGGGCAGGGGGGACAGGGGGCTGGAGCCCTCCATTTGGAACCGTTTCCCCCCTCCCCCAAAAAATAAAAATAAAATGAAATCAATCGATGTGGGTGTGGAATGGAGCCCCCCCCCCCCCCCCCATTTCAAGTCACTTCCCCTTCTTGCCCCCCCCCCAAAAAAGTCTAGTTACGCCACTGAATGTTTGTACTTATTTTATGCGTTTAACGTGGTAATTTCAAATATGGTGCTGAAAAATGATAAATATGATATTTGTGAAACGTTTCGTGACATTTTGTATCTGTCGTCTGCAGACGACTGTCGCGTGATTTGCAACTCCTTGAATGACGTTGTCGCAATCACTAGTTTAAATATGACCAAATAACTAAAAGTTTTGCTGTTGAAAATCTTAGTACAGAGAATTTTGTGTACTCCTTAATCTTCCATTTTCATAAATTAATGTCATTGCAGGACTACCTCCAGTCCGATACACCCTACATAAATACATACATGTATATATACATCTACATAGTCTACTACATACATTACATTTATAAGTCGCCTCTCTAACTTGATCAAAACGCCATGAACTAAATATAAACCAAGTTAAACTAGTCCAAAAACAGAGTCAATGTGATGGATAGAAATGAGACTTACAACCTTCTTGAAACTATGCAATGTACATGCCTCCCTGATGAGGTATCCGAAGATGATCGTGTTTTGGGTCCAGTAGCAGGTTTGAGTTAAGAGAGAAAGTCCATACGGTAATCTAGTGCATTATCCTGAAGACATTTGAAGACATCATGCCGATCTTGAATTTAATACGCCCCCGTATATATGGACAGCCAGTGTAGATCATTATATGCATACTCCGCGTTAAAGGTCCTTACCAAGGTTATCAACACCAAGTTGTATTTCATCACTATCAGCAATCGATGCCTTGTCGTTAACCAGGTTAATATTGGATTGAGATCCTGTTCTGATATTCATTTCAGTGTCGCGGGTAGCACGTGGTGTACTTATGACAACTTTACCCTTTTCGTGACAGCACTGCCTGCAACAATGGCAGCAATATATTGCATGGAATGCCTTCCTGTATACAGGGTTCACAATGCTATAGATGACAGGATTTACTGCAGAATTTAACAGCACCGTAATTCTACCGACCCAGGTGATATAGTACATTTGCTGGGAGGTTAAAAACCCAGGTACATGTGAACTGACGATTGCGTCCAGGTTGATTATTTCGTACGGCGTGAGACACATGAAGAATACAAGCGCGTTTATTTGCAACATACGTACAAGATTAATTCGAGATCTGACAGAATCATGATCTCTTATGCTGCCTTTTCTGAACAACGTGCGTCGCAGTTTGCGCACCATAGCAACAGACATGAAGATCACTGTTGGAACAGCAATGAGGTATTGAATGAAGTATACCTTCACCGCAACATCCTGGCACCAGTTGCATGCGTGGTAGCAAATGGGAATCATATCCTGGCGCTCCTCGAATTCTTCGTCCACAGATGGCCAGGACACACAAACGTTAAGGACGTCGAAGAATGGCACCTGAAATCCAGCGAACGTCAGTGCAGACAACCATGCAACGGTGTTCATCACAACAGCCCGTGTTTTGGACATCCTGTAGTTCATGGTGTGACAGATTGCAAAATAACGCTCAGCCGTCATGAAGGTCACGAGAAACACAGAGGCAAAGTAGCAAAGATTGATTAGCATATTAAGCAAAGAACAGCCTGCGGGAGATTCAAAACTGAAGGTGTTGCCGAAGTCCAGTCCAAATGCATGGATATAATTCCACAGATATTGCACAGCGCCGTTAATCAATAGCATAATATCTGCTAATGCAAGGTTAGCGAGGTAAACATTTGTCGTAGTCCTCATTCCATTGGTGCCGTTTTTGTGGAACAAGGTGTACAAAAAGCTGCCATTACCGACAATTCCAAATATGGCGATCAGCGGAACGATAATGATGACGAAGTATTTGCCAAACGGGGTGTAGAGGTAGGAGAGTGTCTCATCAACGGTGAAGTTCAGCGCTTGATTACACTCTGCGTCGGTGTGGTTGGAAGACGACTTCATGGCAGAAGACGACTTCACCATATTCATCATGTTCATTTCTTCTGTGATGTTCATACTCATAAACCAGATCATGGTTGTCATTTTGTCGAAAGGCTGTTATCTTGGTTTTAACCCACAGTGTTTCAACCCAGTTTCAAACTCAGGAATTTCGTAGATCTTTTGATTGGGTCAACTGTAAGCATGATAAGGTCAATGGTTAACGATGACTCGTATTTGGTGTATGTCATCATAAACTTGAAATTGTGTAGGAGGGACCATGGTAACGTGTTAATCACGATTAAGGATACGAGATTGTTTTTTATAACCCGGCTCAAGGAATTTACAAGATTTTCATTTCATACGTGTGCTGATTGTTTACTGTGCAGAAGAATTAAAAGGACTGGTGACAAAATGTTCGTCCTTTTACCCTGTATCGAATAATATTTGGGTACAGGGTTGTATATATCTATTGCACCGTTCACATATTATGCACAACGCTGACCTGCAGGAATTGTATTATTTGGTATTATTTCAAATTTTGCCAGCTAAAAAGTAAGAAAAAACGTTGAATAATGCATTGTATAAATGCGACCAATTGGCTGTTTTATCACAAAAGCTGTCAGCATTCAAGTATTGCCGTATAAGATAATCTCATTGTATTTAAGGATATGTCGCTGGCAAGACAAATAACAAATATGTTTGACAATTGGCAACAAATACAGATGTTAACGCTTTTTGTTATTTTAACCAGTCAAAATCGAAACATCGCCAAATAATAAATCCAAAAGTATTTGAGAATCACTCTTTTAAAATAAAGTAAATAAATTGGTATAAACACGGCTTTGGCAAATAAATGTTGTGTCCTTATTTTTTTCTCTGAGAAAAATCCTATCACGTATAAAGTGGTAATCACTATGTATAGTTCAATGGGGCTAAAGCACTTTGGGGGCGGTGGGAGTCATGAAAAATTAACGCCATAGTAGTATAGGGGGGTTCAAAACTTAGTTTAAAAAGATTGATTATATCTACATGCATGACATGTTTCAACATAATAAAATCAAATTTGAACTAGTTCCCCATAGTATTTTTGTTTGTTTCCGCCTCTACTACTCCCCCAACATGCCCAATAAACGCTAGTACACATTTGTGTGTGGGATTATTGGGGGTTATCTATTAACAACGTCTGAGTAAGGGTCATAAAAGTAAAACGACGACATATTTGGGACCCCCCCCCCCCCCCCCTAACCAACAAAGAAAGTGACCGCCCCTTATTCCATGGCAAGTTAAATTAGTTAAATAGCTAGTCGATTCACAACAAAACTGCCACAACCCTGTGTATAGATTTAATAATGGGGTCATGGTAAGCAAAGCAAATACGAAACCTTAAAGTGACTTTTTAGTGCAACTGATTGTAAATAAAGTAAAATAATATGTGTTGTACAAATATATACAAACATAAGTAGTCATCCAAAATATTTGCTGATTATACAATAAAACAAAACCCTGGATAAAACAGTATGTACATACCATACTTCACACACTTTAAACCATCAACGTTAATTACATGGTTGGGTCAATCATAGTTCATTCTCGAATTCCCAATTCTAAATCAAATTTCTTTGGAGGTAACTAAGTAACCCATATATTCAACAAAAAAAGGGCAGGTACTGTCCCAGTGCCGAGGAGCTGAAAATTACCTTTTGCCTTTTGGGTGTTGGATTTTCCCCAAATGGGTATTTCTTTTCCCATTTGGGTGTTCCTTACCTGCTCTACTCTTACTTCACCTTTCACTCTTTTTACCACCTTTTCTAACTAATGTACTTCCTTTCGCAACCCAGTTGGCTAGGATAGGTTAGCCAACTTAATTGGCTGATAGTTTGCAATTTGGGTTTGTTTAGGATAGAGGTTCTTATCCATCATATAGGGTATAGGCGCCTAATCCCTGGAAAGATCGAGACTTAACTGATATCTTTCTGAGGTACAGGATACAGATCCTCAGTTTGATGGTGACGGCGCAACACCACACGGTGTTAGTGTGGGTGCCAACTGGTGCTGTGACTATCTCTTTTACCTTTTCCTTCTCCCAATCATAGAGTATTGAGTAGGATGCATTATCATCTCGCATATTACTTTTAACTTATTGTTAAAGAACTATTGGATGGCTAGGCATCTATGATTTTTATAAATCCAAGGGCGAAAGAGCTACAAAGCCACCGGCCATCTAGCATCAGTTGTACTTGACAGTGCCATTGCAACTTAACCTGGAGGACATCCATACACAAATACAAATAACATCAGTTATGTAGAACCCACAGGTAGCCCAGTTAGCGGGTCAGCACTGGGACAGAAGGTAACGGGAACCCACTGTCTTAAACTCTTTCCCGAGAATGCCAATATGAGTCGCAGATCAGAAAGAATACGTGAGCAGATGGGTGCTGGGCCCCTTAGGGTACCCATCCGAGAAGTTACTGAGGAAGAGGATGCAGAATCTGTGAAGTGTGTCAATGATGACGGCGGTACCCGAAACTCGGGACTACACGCAGAGGGGGTACAGCTTGACGGCAGCACTACTGAACAGTCTCAGGTCAACCTGATGAGTAAGAAGAAGAGATGTTTCCATATCGGAACGTGGAATGTAAGGACTATGAACAAGGAGGGAAAGCTAGAACTTCTATTGGAAGAAGCACACCGCCAACATCTAGATGTCCTTGGTCTCTGTGAAACAAGATGGAGAGGTGAAGGATCTTTCCAACCAGACGAGTACACCACAATTCTGCACTCCGGAAAAACCAAAGGAAGAAGAGAGAGTGGGGTAGCTGTTGTCCTAAAAGGAATAGCACGTAAAGCACTAGCAAGCTACAACCCTATCTCTGACCGGATCCTTGCTGTAAGACTCCATGCTAAACCTAAACCAATCACCATCCTCCAGGTATATGCTCCTACTTCAACACAAGATGATGCCATAATAGAGGAATTTTACGAGCAGCTCCAAAATGCAGTGGAGACCATAAAGAAAGGGGATGTGTGTGTAATTATGGGAGACATGAACGCAAAGATCGGAGAAGGAGAAGACAAAAGATGTGGAATTGGAAAGTTTGGTCTGGGTGAAAGAAATGAAAGAGGAGACAGGCTTGCTGATTGTTGCTGTGCTAACAACCTAGCTGTAATGAATACATGCTTCAAACACCGGAAGAGGAATTTATACACCTGGAAATCACCTGGTGATTGCTACAGAAACCAGATTGACTACATCCTTATAAACAAAAGATGGAAGTCAAGTATAACAGATGTACGATCCTACCCTGGTGCTGATTGTGACACAGATCACTTACTACTGGCAGGAAAGATGAGAGCAAAACCAGTCTGTAACAAACACAAGAGAAAACAAGGCAAACTGGATGTGAAAATGCTTAACGACCCAACTACGAAAGCCAAGTTTGAATCTGAGACAGAAAAGCGATTTGAAGCAGAAGCTCACCTTCAAGACCCATCTAACATATCTCCAGAATCACTATGGATGACTTACAAAACCATCTTATCTGAAACAGCTGAGGAGACACTTGGAAGAGTCAAAAGATCCCCAAAGAAACCATGGATCAGCAAAGAAGTGTTGAAACTAGCCGGGGAAAAAAGTCAACTACGCAAGCAAATCTCACCAGCCAAAGTAGAGCGATATAATGAAGTGCGTGCTGAAATTCAAAGACAAATCAGAAGGGATAAGGCAGTATGGCTTGAAGAGCAGTGTCTACAAATAAAGGACTTTGATGCAACTGGAAAATCCAAAGCAATGTTCAATCAGATCAGATCACTCTGAAATAAATCCACTCCATCAAACCAAGCATGTGTATAAAACACAGATGGAGCAGTGATAAGTGAACCATCAAATATCATGAACAGATGGAGAGAGTACGGTGCCTCACTCTTTGAAAGTCCAGATGGAGAAACCCCACTGACAAAAATGAACAGAGCATTTGACGATGACATGGAACCTCCACCGCTAATGGATGAAGTGATGTATGCTGTCAAGAAACTCATGGATGGGAAATCACCAGGCCTTGATGGGATTCCTGCTGAGCTCATAAAATCAACAGGCCAGCACGGAATTAAAGCACTACATCAGTTATGTACATGCATCTGGATCAAATGCGACTGGCCAAATGATTGGAAAGTGCAAGAATTTGTCATGCTGTTCAAATCAGGCGACCGCAAACAGTGCTCCAACTACAGGACAATTGCCCTCATCAGCCATACAAGTAAGGTGCTACTGATGATCATTATCTTACGCCTGAAAGCCAAACTAGATCAAGAACTTCCAGAAGAGCAAGCCGCCTACAGGAAAGGCAGGGGTACTGTCGATATGCTGGTTTGTCTGCAGATCTTGATGGAGAAAATCATTGCAATAGGTCAGAAAGCTTTCATCATGTTCATAGATTATTCTAAAGCATTTGACTCTGTGAGCCACATCAAGCTTTTCTCTGCAATGATATAGATGGGATTTCCAGCACATCTTGTAGCACTGCTTCAATCCCTCTATGTGAATCAGAAGGCAAAGATCAGATGGAATGGTGAAAACACAGATGAATTCAACCTACAATCCTGGAAAAAAGTCTTGGAACACTTGTGTGTGATTAACGGACAAGTGTCACCCCCACTCCCCCGTACAATGTTGACCAAGGCCAGTGGCTCCTGCAGCTTGCCAGAGTGTCCCAACATTGATCGATGGGGGGTGGGGAAGTACAAATCTCATTTGAACAATTTCCGTTTATAACAGAAGACACTAAGTATCAATACATGCACACAATACCCAGCACGTGTGCTCAGCTCAGCGTTAGCGTTCCAAGGACTTTTTTCCAAGATTGTATACGCAGATTGCAAAAAAAATCATCTAAATTTGGTTTTTCTATCATATCTCAAAAACTAAATGTCACATGTATCTCAAATTGCGCAGTATTTGGCAGGGGACCATAGGCTTGGCATCCCCAGTATTTTTTTTAATAAAGACATTCATTTAATACGGGAACGTTCAGTGAAACCAATTCCCTATACTAACTAATGCATTTCGAAGATGTATAATAATTGGCCATTATTGCAATGCATAATGTGGCGTTTTCAGATACTCCTACGAGAGTTATTCATGTATTGTTAGATATGCAAAAGAGTATCTAAAAGTAACGGAATCTATATATAGGGTTGAAAGTAACACAAATAATTGTAGAACAACTTAGGCCTACTTGTAAATAACTATCTTCCGTAGATAGCAGTAACTTCTGTTTGACAGATTCGACAGCTATCTTTCGTATTGCATTAACGGGTTGTAATATAATAATAGATGCTCATTATTCATATGCCCATCTGTTATTATGTATTTTTTTATTTGCGGTCGTTGTTTTGCATCACTTGTGTTGCAAAGGGACGATGAATCCCCCGGCCCAATAATCACCAAGAAAAAATGCAAGAAAAACACCTTTTTTCAAAACACTTTTTTTTCTGCTCGAATGTTCATAGGCCTATACGTACACTTTTTGGGCTGTTTTTATTCAAAAGAATTTTTGAAAAACTACATTTGGATTTAGTTCTACATTTCCACATATTAATATTAACCAACATTTTTTGGCTCAAATTGTCAAAGGGTGTTTTTGCCTACATCTTTTGGAATTTATTTTGAACATTTTGACATTGCTGGTATTTTTTCCCGACACGTTATTCACAAACCCTTATTTTATGGATTTTTCAAATATTACTCTTTTTTCTTACACATTTTTTTTCAAAACTGTCGGCATTTATTTTTTGGAAATATTTGAAAATAATTGGAAAAAACAATAGTTGGACATGGTTGGATGATGAGTAAATGTTTCTTCTTACTCCACAAATTATAAATGATAGTCAGTAAAAGAAATTGCACATCCAGGATTTGAACCTGGGACCTCTGGATGGTTATAGACAAGCGCTCTAGTCAACTGAGCTAATGAGTCAGATGAGTAAGCACGACGATAATATTATCTATAGGCCTTCAGTTCAATCTCATCCTCAAAAACAACCCAAACAACTAAATAAGTGAATACATAAACCATTTAAGTAATATATAATATACGTGAATACATAAATAAACCATTTAAGTAGTATATTTTATTGCATTTATTGATTAAAATAGCGCTGCGATAAATGAATTTAGCTTTATTCACAAAGAAATCATCAGACGAGTTGGGACCGTAATGGTAAAGTGAATGGTAAAGTGTATGGTAAAGTGTTGCCTTGAAACGCGTGTTCATTGAACACTTTACCGTCGTTTCTATAGTATAATATTATTATACATATTTTGTTTTCATTTTAAATGGTAAACTGTTATCAAAATGCGTAGATGTGACCAATGCGGCTTATATTTCGGAGTTACAACATGCATGATTGGTATAGCTAACACATATGCATTTCTTGATAACTCAAAGGCAGTATGAAAAAACCGTTTAATTGCCTATTTTAAGCAAAATGTCCCAATGGTAAACTGATGGTAAACTGTTGTAAAGTGTGTGACACTTTGCAATAATGCATTACTATAACATGTATAATAAAAAAAATCCACGCTTGTGTAAGCACTGACCGCTTGGCCGAGTGGATAGGAGCATTCGTTGGCACCCTTTATCTGTTTCATAGCCTGCTTGGCGTTGGTTCGAGTCGCTTTCATGGCGTGGCTTTTTTCCTTTTTTCTGTTATGAGCTATCTTCAATAGATAGGAATAGTATTGCAAATAAACGTTTACTGCTCGGCAAATGTTAACACTTTCAACGCGGCTATTGGTTTAACCACGGTACAAAACAGATTTGTCTAACTTTTATGTCTATCTCAAGGATAACTGAACTAATAATAGGCACGTTTGTACTTATTTGAATGCATTTCATAAGGTGATTCCAAATATTGGTAAAATGACATTCAATAATTTTGACGTTTTTGAAACATTTTGTGCAATTTTGGATTGTCGTCTGCAGACACCTGTCGCGTGGAAAGTGTAAATGTATAGTTTCATATTTCAAATAACAAACAAATAGGCAATGTGATAACATTATTAAAAGTATAAACATGTTAATGTCTCAGCAAGAACTTTATACTTTTGATTTATTGATTTATAAACATCAGATTATTACGCGCGGGATCAAGAAACGGGTCAAATTGTAGTTAAATATGACATACATAATTGTTTTCAGTGACCACTCCCTAAATAAAATTAATTCCCTGTCATCATTTTTATTATATTTGTGATGCCCCTATTGTTTACTCAAATCGTGTGTAATATGAGATTCATACGACATTCGGTTTTTGATTTATGACAGAAAAACCAAATTTAGATCAAATATTTTGCATTCCTCTTATACAATCCTGGAAAAAAGTCTTGGAACACTTGTGTGTGATTAACGGACAAGTGTCACCCCCACTCCCCCGTACAATGTTGACCAAGGCCAGTGGCTCCTGCAGCTTGCCAGAGTGTCCCAACATTGATCGATGGGGGGTGGGGAAGTACAAATCTCATTTGAACAATTTCCGTTTATAACAGAAGACACTAAGTATCAATACATGCACACAATACCCAGCACGTGTGCTCAGCTCAGCGTTAGCGTTCCAAGGACTTTTTTCCAAGATTGTAGGTAAAGGTGTGAGGCAGGGATGCATTGCTTCACCACACATGTTCGTCTCCTACACAGAAAAAGTCATGAGAGACGCTGATGTAAACCAGTATGGGATAAAAGTAGGCGGTACACCAATTTCAAATCTCAGATATGCCGATGACACTGCACTTTTTGAAACCTCTGTAAAAGACATCGAGAGGCTAACATCAACCGTAAATGATGCAGGCAGGAAGCTAAATCTCAAGCTCAATGTCAAAAAGACAAAACTTCTAACAACTGGAGAAGAACAGCCTGTGCATAATATCTCAATCGATGGTGAGGATGTTGAACAAGTCAGTCGCTTCAAATACCTAGGCTCTGTGAAAACCACATCTGCCAGTTGCACAGCTGATATAAGAGCTAGAATCGAAATTTGTGCGAAATTTTGTGACCGTGCGATTTTTTTTTACCCTCCCTTAATTCGAGTTGTGTTCTCGATCTACAATGGCTCTCCACACCTTCCTGTCCTGCATTGCTGTCTTTAAGTCTCCTACATCCAAACCAGTGTCCTGTTTTAGCACATCGATGTAAGTTAGGGCAGGTCTTCCAGGTTTTCTTCTCCCATGCTTTGGTATACAATGAACCAGCTTTGACACACATTCTTGACTCCTAAAGCAGTGGCCTGAGAATCTTGTCCTTCTCTCCCTGATCTTTTGGGTGATTTTGGGGAGGTCTCCATACAGCTCTGTGTTAGTTGTATATATGTTGCTTCCAGTGAATGTTGAGGACAGCCCTCAGCATACGAGTATAACAGCCATCAAGTTGCTTTGCTAGCTTAGGGGTGGTGGTCCATGCCTCACAGCCATATAGTAACACAGATTCAACAGTTGCGGCGAACAGGCGAAGTTTGAATTTTCTTGGTAGGGTGGATTTCCAGATCTTGTTCAGCTTCCCACAGGCTCTCCAAGCTGCTGCCTTGCGTTGCTTGATATCTGTTGCAGTGCTTGACATCCAGGCACCTAGGTATTTGAAATCGTTTACTTCATCTAGTTTGGTTCCATCATTTGTTCTGATTTCCACCGCACTTGTTTGGTTGTATGCCATGAGTTTTGTCTTCTTTGCATTCATAGACAAGCCAACTTTAGCCACTGATGTCTCGACCCTCTGAAGCAGATCTTGTGCCTGGTGTAGTTCTTCAGACAGCAGGGCAATATCGTCTGTAAAGTCAAAGTCTGTCACTGCTACAGGTCCAATCCTTCTGCTTCTTCGCTTTTCAAGGTGGAATCCAAGCTCTTCTTCCTTTCCTGTTATAGCCATTCTCAGGGCGAAGTCTAGTACAATAACAAACAGATATGGGGCAAGGGTGTCACCCTGAAGTACACCAGCTAAGATTTCGAACAGATCTGTTTTCTCCATCTGGACTTTAGCCATAGTTCCCTCGTACATGTCTCCAACAGCATCGACGATCTGTCCTGGTATGCCATAAGCGTGCAGAATTCTTAACATTTTGCCACGATGGATGGTATCAAAGGCCTTCCTGAAGTCTATGTATGTTATTATTGCTTGTAGGTTATTAGCTTTCTTTTGATGCCCATCAGACCTCCAGATATCATTATTTTTCTATAATTTATATTTTGATGTTGTTCTCTATGTTTGGGCTTTTATCTTATTATTATGTCACTTTCATTGGCATTTTTAACCTCTGCCCATTTGTGTGTCTTGTTTTGTGCATATTTTCTGAGTTGCAGTGAACCAATTGATTGGCCTTTCAGAGCTCTCTTTCGAGAGTTACCAGTTTGATTTTTAATCACTCTGGTCATTAACCTTGTTAATGTCTGTTGGGCTATTGTTCACATTTGCGCTTTATATACAAAAAAAAACCTTCACTCAGCCTTCTCAGTGCCAGTATATGCCCTATAGTAGTTCTTCCTACCCTGAAGCCATTTTGGTTTGTTCTTAGATGTTTATCCAGCTCAGGACGAATTCTATTTAGGATCATCCGGTTATAGGTTTTCGCTACGATAGAGCTAAGACTTATGCCACGATAGTTGCCGCCCAGGCTGAGGTCTCCTGACTTTGGAATGGGCAAAATGTTGAGGATGGACCATTGGCTCGGCTTCTCTCTATTTGTAATTGCATCATTGCAGAAACCCAGCACAATATCATCTAGATCCACCCAATTAATGATATCAAATTGCCCACTCAGCTAATTTTTCTTATACATGTACATCCATGTTAGACATACACAGACATTCCTGTTTCTGCCCCCCCCCCCCCCCCCCCCCCCCATTTTTCTACCGTTGGGCGTTGTTAAACCAATTTCACTCATATGTGGGATGTAAAAACACCCCTACATAAACAATGCTATGGTCCAGTGATAGTAATTTGACTTTGTGTCTGTTTTGTTAATTTGAGCCAATCAGCGCTCAGATGTGAATAACCATGAACCAATTACAGCTGAGCGCCGAATTGATGAGCGGCTTTGAGAAGAGAGAATTCATCCTCTTCCTCGTGTTGTACCCGTCGACTGCAGTTGTATTGTTTCTCGTCAATTTTCTTTGTAACATTATGTATTACAGCGTGTCCCAAAAAAACTGGGTTCAAAGGTTTGCGAGCTTACAACTAAAAAAGTAGGAAACATAGATAGTTTATATTTAGGGATATTGCAAAAAATATACATGACCTTAAATGGTTAAATTCTGTAATTATTCCAATATAAACTTTTTGAAATACAAAGATTTTAATAGAGCGTGGTCAAAACCCATTTGTCCCACTTTTCAAGGAACATCCCGATGTGTTGCAATTGCACAAAATGTGTGATTTCTTCAATGTTTTGCCTTTGCATTCATTTTTTACAAAGGCAGTTATAAAATTATCTTGGTCATATACCAATAATACAAGTTCATTATTTACATAAACATTAACAAAAATGTTCTTTGTTATATATAGTCCGAGTTATTGTTAAGTTCTTTCGGAGAATAAACCCCATGCCGGGAATACTGCACATAGCGCACAGTTTCATGCAACGCACGGATGGTTTATTCCTTAATCGGGACAAATAGGTTCCGACCACGCTCTTTTCAAATCTTTGTATTTCAAAAAGTTTACATTGAATTGGTCTTCAAATTAACCCAATTAAGGTCAGGTATATTTTGTTTGATATCCCTAAATATAAACTATCCATTATTCCTACTTATTTCGTTATAAGCTCGCAAACTTTTGAACCCAGTTTGTTGGGACACGCTGTATTTGGAACATCATTGGTAATGGCGACGAAATGTAACAAGTTGTGTTATAGTCTTCTCTTCGTACTGTAAGAAACCAACAATAATACGGTCTTACCCCTTTTTTGAGAATAAAACATAGTTCGTAGCTGTTTTGCTATAGACGATGGTCTTATAATGTATATATAGGCTGGACCAAATTTGGAGTCGTTTATGGTCGCCGCAGGCGGCCATACACGACGACACAATAATGGTACAGCCTATACATTATAAGACCATCGTCTAGGCCTATAGCAAAACAGCTAAGAACTATGTTTTATTCTCATTCTTATTTAGTTTATTGGTTATTTTGATCTTTTATCATAAAATAACGCAGTTTGTTAGATTTATTTTAAACAAACAACATCAAATTTCCCCTTTATAAAATCGGCGAATCCAGCGAGCTGTTTTCCAACATCCTGCTTCCGAATGAATCACGTTCTTTAGCACACACGCACCTGTCATCGCTGCGTTATACCCACAACGCATACGACGGCGACTTTGTGTAGGGCACGCTCCCGGAGGGGGGGGTACTCGGATTTGGTTTGATCGGGGGTGTGCCGCTGGAGATTCAAAACCCCTACCCATTTCTAAGGGTGATTTTTAGGGGTTTTGCTTCATTTTAGACCAAATTTTCGCGAAAATAGACCTAATTTTGGCAAATGTTCGCGAAAATAGAAAAACAGGACCCATGTCTAAGGATTTTTCAGTTGAAAAGCCTACCCATGGCTAAGGATGTCTCATGAAAAAACGACCCACTGGAGCGGCACGTGCCCGTATGCCTTACATACGTGATTACCCCCCCCCCCCCCCCCAACGCGATGACGCGTTGATCATACGCGCTGAAGGTATTATTTTGCGAATGAATTAAACCCCGTCCCCAAACTATACACCACTGTCTCGTAATGTATGGGCGTGTCGGCTGAAAATCAGCCAAAAACCAATAAAATTGCCTGCTGACATCTCAAACCACACCCACTATATAAGAATAATTATAATTAATTTATAATTAGTTAATTTATAGTTAATTAATTTATAATTTATTAATTTATAATTATTGTTAGTTAGTTATAGTTAGTCACAGGCCTGCGCAGGATTTTTTACCCGGAGGCTTAAAAATAAATTTCATTGAATATGCATGATTGATTAATCAAAGCAGCGCAAAGCACCGCTATCCACAATAAACGTGGACATGGGGAGTCTGAGGGGAAATGTTCCCCCCCCTCGGAAATTGATAATATATGTTTTCAATTTTCTAACCCATTTGGTGCGATTTGGTGTGTACTTTTGACCAATATTTTATCGAAAAGCCTTTACTTCATTTCCAATCAATTTTGGCTTATTATCATAATTGGATTTTGTCCCTTCACTTTTGCAAAAGCAAACAACACGGCGTAGGGTTTGAAATTCCATGGCTATGTATCATATCATTAGGTAAGCGGCGCGAGCAAAGTAAAGTGAGCGGCGTGTTTTGCGGCGTGGATGGGTCTGAGTAGGCCCTTGTATACATGTAATGGTCCCGAAAAAGGTTCCTGGCCGCGAATTGGGTTAAATGTTTCAGTATTGAAGCATAAACATGATTAAAAATAATTCGCGCGGAGCGCTAAGGGGGCTGGCATTTTCTTCAGAAGGGGGGGGGGGGGGGGGGGGGGTCCCAAATATACTGGGGGGGTCATAGTTTTTTTGACATGAAAACAGGGGGGTCATAAAATTATTTCATTGAAAATGGGGGGGTCACAAATTTATCAAAGCATGCTTTCTGAAATGTGTGTTGGGGGGGGGGGGGTCACAAAATAATGGACTGTATTGGTAGGGGGGTCATAAAATATGCAGCTCTTGGATAGGGGGGTCATGAAAAAATTGTCTGGGTCTATCCACATTTTTGGGACCGCCCCCCCCCCCCCTTCCGAAGAAAATGCCAGCCCCCTAAAAGAATTGGTATTGTATATTAAAAAACAAGGTTTAGAAAAACGTTCCTGTGAAGCCATCTTGATAAGCTTGAATAATAAAACAAAAACATTGAAATTAATTTGAGCGTAGCGCGCAAAAAAATTGTTATTTTAACTCTAAAATGGTCCTGAAAACGTTCCTAAATCCACCTTATTAAGCTTGAACAATAAAACATTGAAAATAATTCGCGCGTAGAGCGTGAAACAAAATTGCCTTTGTAACACTAGAAGGTCCAGAAGCCAGCCATCTTGTTAAGCTTGAATAATAAAACATTGAAATTTAGTTGCGCGTAACGCGAAAAAAAATGGTTATTTTAACACTAGAATGCAGTGGCTTATCCAGAGTCACTTGTTAGGGAGGGCAAGTGGTACTTTTCCCGGTGGACACCAGTTCTACCCGGTGGCGTAGCCAGGTTTTTCATAAAACTTTTTAATTTGCCGTCGAGTAAGAAAGTGACAAGCGGGGGATTTGCCTGTCTTCCTTTCTCCTTTTTGACCGTTTCCTTTCTCATTTCCCTTTCATTCCCATTTTGTCTCCTGTTCTTCCTAACTTTCCCTTCCTTTGCCTTCTCGATTTGTGCGATTCCACCATCGTTCCCCATCGATGCACGAACGGTATCATCATAATGTCCACAGTCGTCTGGCTGACCATACTCGCATTGACATAGCGCCCTCTTTGTAATGCCTTTTCAAAGTTTAGATGGCGCTATTCTGTAAAAGTCTTTATCGAACAGACAGTGGCGGATCGATGTTATCTATGTACTTCCTAGATTGGGGCAAAATCCACTGTTCAAGAACGTGCTCTAAGTAGCAGGCCTAGGCCTATAATATAGGATAATGCCAAGTAGTTCACGTTTGTTTTTGAAGTAATTAAAACGATGGTACGTATGTGATAGTCCTCAATATTTTGTGAAGTACCTCGGGCAGCTTATTTTCTTCAAACGGAGCAAGTTAATTCCCCCAAATATTTGTGCATATTTCTATTCCAAATGGCAAAATTTCCCAGGGAAGATCCCAGAATGGCGTAATCTTTTCTTTCCATTTTCCAAGTTACTCATAACTAAAATAAAACCAAAAAGTATTCACAATGGTATTTATGTAAGAGCAATCAAATGTAAAATACAAATGTTCATGAATATAACTTTCTCTCTAAGGACTGGCAGCAGATTTGTCAACAAAATAACGTATTACAATTTCTGTAAAATATAAGTGTACAGGGTTTTTTTAAACACATGAAAATACTGTTATTTATTTTAGAGCGTACTGAAAATGTTACAGTTTAGTTGTGTTATTAGTTTACGGGAATTAATGTACATTTACAGGTGAATTAGGAAATGCTCCTTTAATCCATCCATTGAGTAATGTTGCAATAAGAGTGGCGGGAGATAAATTGTCGAACTAAATCAATTAAACTCTATAATGTATACTGAATAATTATAGATTCAATCGGATCTTCAAATTCTGTGTGCCATTTTGTGAGCATACCTATATATGTTTTATATATTATGATAAGAGCTTGTCAAATAAGCCGTCTCTATTCAATTACGTTATCGTGCTGTGGCATTGGACGAAATGGCTATTGGACGAAGTGGCTATTGGACAAAGTGACATTGGACGAAGTGGCTATTGGACGAAATGGCAATGGACCAAGTGGCTATTGGACGAAGTGGGAATGGACGAAATGGCCTATTGGACGAAGTGGCTATTGGACAAAGTGACATTGTTTATTATTTATTTAATCTTACTTTATTGAGGGTAAACAGTTTCAGTGTGAAGCACTGCTTTCCAAGCAGGCCCCTCATTTCACAGAGAAAAATACATAATTATTTACAATATACATGGAATATGACAACTATTTACATAAATATATATACAAAACCATCAGATAAATTCAGCAAGAAAATGCAGAATTGTAATATGCTTTAGACACAAAATTTAAATTCCATGGATCTTTGTTGCACTGACATATTCTCAAGCTCGGTCCTGATTGCAGTTGATGGCAAGTTGTTCCAGGCATATGCTGCCCTAACATGAAACGTTCGCATACCTGAGTTAGACTTAAATGAAGTGGCTGTTTGCTTGGATGAAGTGGCTATTGGATGAAATGACATTGGACCAAGTGGCTATTGGACCAAGTGGCTATTGGACCAACAAGTGGCTATTGGACGAAATGGCATTGGACGAAATGGGCATGGACGAACTGGCTAATGGACGAAATGGCAATGGACGAAGTGGCAATAGAGCGTTCTATCATCGTTCCATCAACGATGCACAAACGTTACCAATCCACAGCTGGAGACCGTACAGGGCAGACGACGCTGGACATAGGCGTATTCACGAGTATTCAGGTTAAAATATGCGAACGAGGTTACCTGATCAAGTGAATGGGACGACCGCTTAACAACGGTTTAAATTCAAAAAATAGCATTTACAATTGGGATGATTAGCCATCCCGAACGGGTTTGGATTGGAAAAATTTTCTTCTAACCTATGATGAATTTTATGGGGTCATATAATCAAAATCCATTGTTACATTGAAACCAACGGAAATTCGAAATTAACGGCCGTTCGTAGCCACCGTCGTCTGGTACAGGGCCTCGCATTGACATAGCGCCCTCTTTGCAATTCCTTTTCAAAGTTTAGATGGCGCTATTCTCAAAAGGTATCAAACAGACATTGGCGGAATCGATGTTATCTACATGTATGTACTTATTAGATTGGGGCAAAATACATTGCTCACCCAGAACGTGCTATTTAATTAGGTAGGCCTATATAAGATAATATGTTAAGCAGTTCACATTGGTTTCTAAGATGCCGGTTTTAAAATCAATTTACCAGTTTTACAGTGAATTTAGGATTTTTAAATATTACCAATTTTGAAAAAGAAATGACATGACCAAACATGTTGGCCATTTCGTCTATCTCTATCTTATATCTTTGGAAACGTGGTTTATAAATCGTAAAGTGCCTCTTTCCATGAGTAGCACTCCAAAATATATATTTGGCCTAATCTGAGTTTTCTTCTGAGCTTTTATTATTTGAGATATTGTTCACGAACATCGGTTAATAACTAAAAACGCAACATTTTCCCACTTTGGTTTTGAACACGCATGACAGCGTCACAGGTATGTGTTTGTGCTGTATTGATCAATTGAAGCATCCCCAATCCCCATTACCGTAAGTCCATAATCTTACTATCGACCGACCCGTGAGATTTTCATATCATATGAAAGCTCGTATTTTTCTCATCATCACTACTGAAATTTGACGGCCTAAATCGGTATAATTACGGAGAAATCGATGAATTGAATAACGTCGAATTACCGCGAATGGTGGTAACCACCGATATAGTTTGTGTACTACTCAATGGGTACAGTTCACAGCATCTTGTGCGTCTAAAATAAGAACCATTAGAGCTATGCAACTCAAACTTTGGAACACGACTTTTTTAAGGATGACCTTTCATGTAGAATAGAAAACTTCAAGTTGAAAATCGGAACATCTACCTTTAATCAATAGTCTGTACAATAGTCTGCTGCGTACGTGTAGACGACCAAAATGTTGAAATGAAAAATAGACATTGTTTTGGTTTTAGGCAAATAACTGAGTTAATTTTCATTAAATCTTCCCATGCGATAATGTCATTTACAACTTTATAATAAATGTAATACTTTTACGAAGGATATACCAATATTATATAACAATATAGTGTTGGAGTTGAGAACATATTTATTACCTGGTCAGTTACTTATTTTGAAGACTGTATAAACCAATGATCAATATTTAAGAGGATTAACTGGGTATTAACATGGCAAACTTTAACAATTTACAATTTAAACCCCCATCAAGTCAATCAAGTCATATCCCCATCAAGTCAACCTTGCACCTCCGCCAATGATTATAATGTATACAACAAGAGGTGACACAAATATTGCTGAAACCGATTATAGTGGATAGATCATTTATAGGCCTACGTTCAAGTTTATTTCACGAATGTAATGAGGTCAAATATTGAACAGCTCTCAGTAGAAGACTTTTTTATGATTAGGGCAAAGTTCACCACATTGAAAAACTACATCACTCTGTCTCATCTACATCACTTGCCTCGTTTTCAGAGCACTAATTGCTCTGAGCATGCTCAGTTGGATAGCACGGCCCTCTTTTGACGTAAATGCGCCAATTATGAATAACGTCTATAATATAGGCAAGTTCAATTATGGGAGGCACCACCTCAAACCAAGGAGGTGTCAAACACCTCCTTGCTCAAACCAGGCTTTCAAATGAACAAAACAAGTTCACACAGAGTATAGAATGGCCCCTGCCACAGTGGCGTATCCAGGGGGACAGCAGCGCCCCCTGCATTGACAAAAGAGTTTAAAAAAAAGAGGAAGAGGAGAATGAGGAGGAAGAGGAAAAAAAGGAGGAAGAGGATAAGAAGGAGGAAGGTATAGGGGTATACGGCAGCGCAAATGGTGGGTAGGGTTACAGGGGTTATGGGGTCACGTTCCCATAATTTTAAAGCGGGGACGTTCAAAAGTGATTTGCACGTAAGTTGGTTTCAATTCATTATTCAAGCTTAACAAGATGGCGTCAGGAACGTTTTTCATTCTCGACTATTTTAGTTTTTCCCCTACAGGTTGCAACATTATAATGGGTCTCGAACCACCGTACATATTTTAAATGTGGGGACGTTAAAAACTTCACTGGACCTTTTAAGTGTTCAAAATGCCATTTTGTATTCATTATTCAAGCTGAACTCGATGGCTTAAGGTAAGTTTTCGATGACCATTAATTTTAGTTTAAAAAATGAAAATCTATAAGCGCTTCGCGCGCATTCTTTCTACAGGTTTCAACATTAAAATGGGTCTCGAACCATACCAAATATTACGTGGGGGACGTTAAAAACGTCATCATTAAAGGGACATTAAGTGGTGTTGAAAAGTTTAAATGTTTAAACATTTACTTCAGAATTCAAGATGAACATTAAAAATCGCCATTATTGTTGTTTCTACTAACAAAAAACACAGCAAAACTAGATTTAAACAATATCATCGCTATTTATTGAAAAACGCCCTCTATGCAAATATGGTTCGCGTTATGTATCACGCGTACTGCACGGGGATGCTGTCGGACGTAAAATGCTGGTCCCGCGGGATAAGCATTTTTTGAATCGACGTTTTTTTGTACAAAAAGAGCTGATTTTTCTTAATCCTTATAGGTGTAAGTTCATACATGTAATACTATTATAAAAATAAACTAATCTCAGTTTTTATCATAATTGAGGGCGCTGCCTCCAACACATCTCTTAGTGTCCCTTTAAGTGTTAGAAATTCCAATTTTTGCGCGCTTCGAGCGTATTTGTTACAATGTTTCATTATTCAAGCTGAACAAGATGGCTTCAGGAAAGTTTTCCATGACCAATTTAGTTGAAAAACTGAAAACATTTCTACAGGTTACAACATTAGAATGGGTCTCGAACCACACCAAATAAATTATGTGGTGGACATTAAAAACGTCATACTGGACCATTTAAGTGTTAGAAATGCCAATGATTGCGCGCTTCGCGAGTATTAGTTTCAATGTTTCATTATTCAAGCTGAACAAGATGGCTTCAGGAAAGTTGTCCATGACCATAAGTTTAAAAACTGAAAATCTTTGCGCGCTTTGCGCTCATTCATTCTAGGTTTGAACATTATAATGGGTCTCTAACCACACCAAATAGTATGTGGGGGACGTTAAAAACGTCAAACTGGACCATTTAAAATTTTGCGCGTATAATAGATTCAATGTTTCATTATTCAAGCTTTACAAGACGGCTTCAGAAAAGTTTTTAAAAAAATTGAATTTTTTTGCGCGCTTCGTGCAAATATTTTCTGCAGGTTCAACATTGTTATGGCTATCAAACCACACCAAATATTCTAAATATTATGTGGAGGACGTTTGAAACGTTATACTTTTAGTGTGCAAGATGGCTTCAGGGAATTTTTCTGGACCATTTTAGCCCGGGCATTTTAGTTCAATTTACATTTTTGCATACAGGTTTTAACATTATATTGGATCTCAAATCACCCTAATTCTTCCCTTCTTGCTTCAGAATGCTGAATCTTTGCCTTAAAAATGCCGAAAACCCATGAGCTTCACCTGGGGTCCACTAGGGGCAGCCGCACACATTATCTGGTGTTGTTCGATACGGTGTGACAGTGAAATACACGGTATACGAAGCGGACTAAAGACAGCAAAAAAAGTAACTCGGCTGTTATAAAAGCACCTAGGGCCTATAATTTTAAAATTGTTACTCATATTTAAAAAATGAAAATACCAGGAGACGGAAAATTTGATTAGGGTGATTTTGACACCTTGTTTGTTAAAATCGATCGAGTATTGTTTTCGCGGTATGTGCTTATACAGATGAAAAGTGCCCATTTCCATTGTTGCAGTAACTCCTATTGATCTCTCTGATTCAGCGTGAAGATACTAGCGGGAATTTTGATTAGCTGTTCTTGTTGCGCTGTAAACTTGAGGAGTTACTGGAACAATTATCCGGGGCACTTTTCATCTGTAAGCACATACCGCGACAACATTATACTCGATCGATTTTAATGAACACGGTGTCAAAATCACCGTAATTAAATTTTCCCTCTCCTGGTATTTTCATTTTTAGAATATGAGCAGGGATACTATTAATTTTGGGATAGGAAAGTCCTATACTAACACACGTAGCGAAAACGGGGCCGTTTGCATAAATTACATAAATTATGGTAATCATCGGAATGTGTCGGTGACCGGCGTTGAACGCGTTTAACAGTGTTTAACCAGGTTTAACGTAATATTTGGTCAGCTTAGGTTTGAGGGCGTTGAGGATTTACACAGACGACGGTGGCCACGCGAAACCTAAATGTTGAATACGTAATGAATAAGGTGAATAACACGTAATCGCGAATGTTAATCTTATCATTTTGACAAATTCATCATAATTAGAAGAATTGTCATCGTTAACCGGGCGATGACTGTTAAAAATAATTCAAAATAGTGCACTCCCGTTGACATAATTGGGTCGTCTGAGAGACGCGTGGCCAGCGTCGTGTCGTCTGCTACAATCACGCCTGATCAGTATAGCGCCACCAGTTCTATGCTGACCAAATTTTCATTTAAAAGTGGACCCGATCGGCAAGCTCACTGGCACACCCCTGATATGAGTAACAATTTTAAAATTATAGCAGGGGTATGTCACTGAGCTTGCCGATCGGGTCCACTTTTAAATTGAACTTAGTCAGCATAGAATTGGGGGCGCTATACCGATCAGGCGTCATAGATATCTAAGCGGAGCGTAGATCGGAAACTCCCCAAAAAGAATGAAGCCACGCACCAGCCCTTCGCGCCTTGACGCGACCTATCCTTCCCCTGTTAAATTCAGCTCACGAATAATTCAGCTGGGTACTTTTCGGTACCCAGCTGACAAAAGTGCGCACGCGTGCGTACGCGTTTGAATTGTGCGGCGTACTTCCCCGCGTCGAGATACGCACCCGTGCTACGGTACAGCGCTCGCTGACAGTGCTTCGCTCACAGCCAACGTGTTATTATATTTCCGCAATCCCCAAATTAGGGATGGTTTGTTCGCGTAAAAGAAAAAAGGTAAGCCTGATAATAGCAGTGGTAGTCTATTATAAATATACAACACTAAGCTTTTGTTAAAGTTAATTTAAAGCAATCAGTTTTACAACGTACAAGTAAGTTAACACGATGAGTAGTGTGTCATGTAGGCCTATCAAACAATTGCCCTCGTTGCGCAAATCGGATTGCTAAATTAGAAAGTGTCGTTCAGACGAAATGTCCTTGTTTTGTTCGAAAAGGGGTTCACCTCCCCCCCCCCCCCCCCGACACAATTAAGGTTAATTGGAACAATAATGTGTGTTCTTCATTTTTTTCACCTGCAAAGGGGTGCATATATGCTTATTGACGTGAAGGTGAAAGGTGGACATAATTGACTAGTCATGCATATAAAGAATCATTTTTTTAATTTTAAATAAGAACCACCTAGAAAATAACTTTCTTTTAATTGTAAAGACAATCGAAATGAATTTTAAAAAGCACTAAAGACATTGTGTAACTTTCTTGCATAAGATTTTGGAAATTGCCACTTTTTTTGAAAACATCATTTTGGGGGAATGTGAATATTTTGGAAAAGGTGAACATGATATTGAAAAGGGAAAACTCTCTGCAGGATGTGTCAAAAAAGGTGTCCCATGAGACTATGAGTTAGAAGATTAATTAGAAATACATCCCATGTGGCGTACTCAGCTTTTGGAAACTGGGGTGGGGGGTGGGGGCACGACCATAGTCGTACCAACGAAAGGTATGATTTACCCACAATTTTTTTGACAGACTCTCATGACTTCTGGTAAGCCATATTATTAGTCCGCTATCAAATACACTTTATCCCATTGAATTTCACCATCTATAATTTATACCGAGATATGATCAATTCAGTAACAAGAGTGCGAATCCCACTTTGACTACTTTGAACAAGAAAATGACTTTCAACTGAAAAACTGACTTTGTGATGATAATGATTTTAGGATAATATGTCAATTTCTTGTTCAAAATACATCTAAAATTCGAATATGTTATGGTATGTCACGGATTGGATACAAATATTGTTCAAATTCAAAAACACACATTATGTGTCCAAAAAAAATCGGTGTAACTTGTTTGGGTCCATTTCTTTTTGTATTGGGAAATTTGCTTTTGTTTTTGTTATTTGCCGTTTGTTCTTTCTATTTGTATTGTTCTAAATGTTTGCACTCGAATAATTGAGTGGAGGTGCCTTTTTGTCGCTATTATTATTATACTGTAGTAGGCATAGGCGAGGCCTGTTGTAGTTCTTTTCCCCCATGCTTTCAAGCATGGGGTATTAGTTTGGTTTTCACTCAGGAGGGTGGTCTGATAAGGAAGATAAGGGCAAAGAAAATTTCTTGAGCAACACCAGCATGCATCATTTTCATCACATGACCCACTGATTTCTGCCACTAGTGTCTACTGGTTCACATTGACATTACAGTATGAAAGGCATATAATATGGTCAAACGAGGGTCTTTAAGAAAACCCTTCTGCAAGTAATACAATTGATGTGACTTCAATTGAGTCCTCTCATGTGAGTGAAAACATATTTGTGTATGAAATAACACACCTTTTGTTGATTTCAGCAATTTAAGTGCAAAAAATGAAAAGAAAGTGCCAAAGTTGGTTTAGTTTCATGTTTGAATGGAGGAATTACATTCAATATTGACAAAGTTATTATTTTAGTGAAAAAATATAACATATTCTCACTTCTAATAAAAGATTATGTAACTTGCCTAGGGTAAAAATAGACCATTACAGTGTATTGTAAGTTCATACTCGTCTCTTTTCGGACGATCTTTGATTTAATTGCGCTGTGTAATATAAGTTACGGAAGTTCATTTATATGGTTTTATCAATGAGATTACAAGAAATGCCACGCAAATTCTTTGAAAGAGTGTTTTGGCATAGTGGAATATTGTGAGGCATCCTTGAACGGGTCCCTGTAGTTTAGGCCTTTGCCACAATAACGTCTTGTAATTTTGTGTATGCCTATTTTTTAAATTATTGTAATTTTTAAAGTTTTCATTGTATTTGGAGTTCCTTTATTATACCCTACCACTGCATGTCTTCAAGATAGTAGATAACCACCAGACTAGTCAAGCAAGAGTCGGGTATAGGAAAATTTGTAAGAGACACTTAGAATCCTTTTAGTAAGAACTCTAAGTTCTGTATAAAGCAATACATGTGGCATTGATCCCCAAGAGAGATTGTTAACCCTGATACTTGCTAAATAGATGGCCTACCTTCTTCACCAAATAAGTAATTTTATTGAAAATATCCGAAGATTAAGATTTAAATGGTTATCTGGTCAAACTTGAACGATGGTATACTGCCTTGGCTCATAACAAACCAAAATGCGCATCAATTGCGAAAAAGATTTCTGTTTTTCCACATGCACTGAACATGGCAGACGGTTTTCCAGAAAAGAGAAGAAAAGCCCAATCTAATATAAATATGTAACTGAATTTAAAGATTCAATTATGGAGAGGCTGGTTTATTTCACTATTATCAGCAAAGTTATTGAGAAAGTACACTTTCACAGTATGGATTGTTATTATTTTGGTTCAATAATTTCAATGCAAAATATGTTTCGCGCAAAATCAAAAGTTAAAAATTTACATCATGAAATAAGTTTTTAAAGAGGAATAAGAACATCAGTTATCAGTAATGACAATTTTGTGTGCTGGCATAATAAAAAGAGGTTTTTGTTTCATTTCAATTTCGGAATAACTGGCAGTGTGTATAGTTATGATTGTAATTAAAACTTCATAGAGCCATGGATACACTTTAACCTTAAATAGCGTCGTCTCAGTTGTAGACATGGAATTAAACATCCAAAGCAGGGTCGGAATTGGATTAATCTGGAAATCAAGCTAAATATAATGTAGGCCAATGCGTCCTTTAGGCCTATAACTTTTTTCGCACCGAGTAATGACACCGTGAAAATAAGTTATAGCTATTTATCCTCCAACTTTGACCAACCTAAAGAGCAATTTCATCTTTAAAAAATGAAATGATTAAAATCGATCCTTCCATTTATTTTATTTTTTATCTAATAAATGGAATCATCTTGGGCATGGGTTATCCCTTTTAAAGGGAATTTTTATTCTATTTAGTCACTCTTTTATCTAGTTTACCTGCATGTCATTAGGCTATTTTACTAGCGTGATAGTGAAGACAGAAATGATCAATTAGTTGTGATTGTGAAAAAATGATGAGAAAAACAATTTATAGATTAAAAAACGGCTATCATAAAATCAAGATTTAATTCAAAACGTGTTTAGTTTCAAAATAAAATTGAAAAAACAAAAATGCTTCCAAACAGTATAAAAATGTTTCTACTTCAATCTAGAAACTCACTTCATATTTTTGTTTCAAAAACAATATTACTTTCAACATCACGAGGCCAGGTCACGGTTGTAAAGGCAGTCCGAAAAACGCAGAAGGATCAACTTATTTCTGAGAAAGATAGGATAACTTCAAAACAGTTTCAATCTAAATTAGAAAAAGAGACAGCTTCGTTTCTGATTAAAATTCGCTGTTTGCGGCGTGATGATACGCAGCCCCTGACAAATAACGCGGAAAGGGCTGCGTATGTGCGTAATATTTTTTCAGAAGTACGCACGGCTGCGTAAAATGTAAACAAAAACGTTCGGCTTCACTTTACGCAGCAAATACGCGGGGAGTTTCCTATCTAGCGCCTTACGGCGCATAAGATATCTATGTCAGGCGTGATGATTGTAGCAGACGACGCAACGCTGGCCACGCGTCTCTCAGACGACCCAATTTGGCAACGGGAGTGCACCATTTTGAATTATTTTTAACAGTCATCGCCCGGTTAACGATAAAAATCCTTTTAATTATGATGTATTTGTCAAAATGATAGTTTAAAATTCGCGATTACGTGTTATTCACTACGAATTCAAAATTTAGGTTTCGCGTGGCCACCGTCGTCTGTTTAAATCTACAGCGCCCCCAAACCTATGCTGACTAACATGTTAAACATTGTTAAACGCGTTAAACGCCGGTCACGGACGCATTCCGGACGATTACTATAATTTATTCAAATATGCAAAAGGGTCCGTTTTCGCTACGTACGTTAGTATAGGACTTTCCTATCCCAAAATTAATAGTATCCCTGATTATAGGCCCTAGGTGCTTTTACAACAGCCGAGTTACTTTTTTGCTGTCTTTAATAGTTGGTACCTCGTTCCATAGATCAAACACCTGCTATACTCTGTTTGGCCATCTCGAGACAGTGACGTAACTGAACAGACGCGGCTTTTACGTACGCGTGTGTATCTTCCGCCTTTCAACACTCGTGTTTGTACGCCAGCGCCGCGAGTATGCGCGCGCGTTATGTGATGCAATTAGTAGAATACGCGGTTACGTCACTGTCTCGAGATGGCCAAACAGAGTATATACTCTATTTGGCCATCTCGAGACAGTGACGTAACTGAACAGGCGCAGCTTTTACGCACGCGTGTGTATCTTCCGCCTTTCAACGCTCGTGTTTGTACGCCAGCGCCGCGAGTATTCGCGCGCGTTATGTGATGCAATTTGTAGAATACGCGGTTACGTCACTGTCTCGAGATGGCCAAATAGAGTATAGCTGCTGCTGCTGCTGGTCTAAACTGGTTAGGAAAATCTCAGAATTTGGAAGGCAATTTCTAGAAACACCCCATCAAAACAGACAGCTTCAAAACAATCAACATGCGACACATGTGAAGGCATGTGAAAAGTGAACTTCAGAGTTCACACAAGTCAAAATGATTATAATAGACAACATGGTGTGCGGTAAAAATGTTGCGTAGTTGAATAGTGAGAACAAGAGGAACGTATGGGATCCTATCGATAGTTTTGAGCATTTCTGTTGTTTTACAAATGTGAACAATAAATTAGCACCGAATGAACAGAATGCAATGCACACATACGACGACAGACGGTCTGCACAGCACAGCATAGCCTATAGCCTAGCCTAAGGATGGTGAAAGCAAATGGCAGATGAAACATGATATCGCTGCTTTGGGACGGTTGCTGGGAAAAAGAACTCTAATCTAATGTCATATAATCATACATGGATGGAAGTGCCAAGCACCCGGAAATGTAAGAACTTTTTAATTGATTATAAAATTACAGATTGAATGAAAAATGTGATTGTGCTTAATCAAGAGTTTAATTTTTTAGTAGTCGCTGTCACATGACTGTCGCCACACACAATTACCCTACCCACCCCCCAGTCGAACCCGTGTTGTAATGGTGGCATATATAATTCCAATTTTCAGTGGTATGCACCTACCGTCCAAGCTACACTTGACGTCTTAGAAAATCCCACTTCATGCACTTGGGCTTAGCAAATACTTCAGAGTCACAGATACAATTCAAACATGAAAATCGGTGGATTACATCGTCGTCAAATAGTATTTGAAGAAAATGGTGTGGTCGGAAAAAAACATGTTTCGGCGACATTGTTTTGAACACACCACAAGGTCGGGCAACTTCAGATCGCTTCCGGACACAGGGCATATTTTCCCTGCCAGCTCCGATCTGGGGTCGCCTTCTGTCAGTTTACTGCGCATGCTGACAAACACGTACAATGCCACTAATCAGAGCCGTGAGGTCGAGCTTACATGTAAATTACATACCTTTTTTTTGAGAGGATGTCAACCTCGTGTAGTGTAAGTATGTGAGCGATGTTTTCCATTCGCAGGGTATTTATAAGTCATATATTTCATGAATAAAACCCCATTAAATAATTTAATATCACTTTATAAAGTTCTTGTTTGTATTTAGGCCTATGAATTATGTTTTATCTATTGCATTGTTTTATATGTTTTTGTTGTATTTCTGATGTACCCTGATGGGGTCTAATGAGATAAATATAGAAACAAGGTCTTCTAAAAAACTGGCCGAGACACCAGGAGAGGATAAATGAGCAGTGAACACTGTTTAAGCCTAGGACTAACATATCTAAATAGATAATTAGATATGTTAGTCCCAGGTTTAAGCTAAGAGGGACTTTCCGCGCAATGTAACCTTTCTGTTAGTATCATTTGAGCATGGGAAAAATATTTCAGGGGGCTAATTTGTGAAACTACACTTTAAGAATAAAAAAAAAGGTTCTGAAACTGTCCTGTATAGGAATGTGTAATGGTTATATAGCAAATTAGAATGAGTTCTATAAAGGTTATAGGCCAAATAATAATAAAAACCTGTTTAGCGTCTTGACCTTTTCCAAAGAAGAAAGGAGGCCCTTTTTATTTTTTCCAACTATGTGCAAAATTGCCCTAATTAGCAATAAACTTTACGAACCTAATGAAGGAGGAGGCCCTTTTTAATAGGTTTTATTTCATGGTTCTAAGGGGTTTGTGCTTTGAATGAAACACCTGAAGAATAAGGTTATGACTGAAATAAAATGAGAAAAGAAGAAAATTGAAGTTGACCCAAAAAAAGGAAGCAGGAGAGGAAGGTAAACAGGTTTTTTTTAAAATATCATTTTGCCATATTTGTATAACCATATTTGGTTTATTAACCCTAACACTTCCCCCCACTTTTTTCAGAATTTTTTCTTCAACGCGGAAAATCGACCAAAATACCCCCCCGATCCCCCCGGGATTTGATCCAGGGACCTCTCGCACCACAGGCGAGGGATTCCACACTTCACCACGGCTCTGGCACACAGTTCTGGGCAGTGTATAGCCCAGACTGTATGTATTGGGTCCATTTTTTCATCAAAAAACTTCCACGCCGGGTGGTACCAACGTGCCCAGTCGTGGTATTTTGGGGGTATATGGTAGTGTTAGGGTTAATGGTTAATTAAGAACCCTTTGGGGTCCTAAGTCTTTCCTTATTGTGATTGGTTATAGTATTTGCAAATCAGAATTGTCAGGAACTATCCTTGTTTTCTAGGTTTATCCAAGCAGTGGCGTAGCTCAGGGGGGGGGGGCAGTTGCCCCCCTGACAGAATTTGTTGTGCCCCCGCCCCCTTTGTGCCTCCGCCCCACTCTTCGGATATAGGGCTTTTATGCATTTGAACCATTTAAAAATGACCATTTTCGTTTTGTTAAAGAACATTTATTTTTGAAAACGGCCTAATAAAACACTGAGGATTTACCATTTGTTGACTGTTGTTGTGTTTTTGGGACTGCGACATTTTTTGATCGTGCGAAATTTTTTGACCGTGCAAATTTGTTGGACCTCACCCCCCCCCTCCCCCCACTTACGTGAAATTCATGAGGTGACTGACTGGGAACAAATTTGGGGCAACCTTTTACGAAAATTTTAGAAATCTTGCCCCCCCTAAAAAAATTTCCTAGCTACGCCACTGTATCCAAGGACCATAAAGGTTTCACACAGCACAGAAATACGTTGAGAGGCAAGTCAAGCAAGGTCGGCGGAGTTGGTTCTTTCTCTAGGTATTCTTTGTATGCGATCAAAAATATTATTTATAACACTTTACTTAATATTGTCAAGTTACACAAAGTTCTTCGAAAGTTAAGCATTTATAAATATATTTAAGCCATAAATATAATTGGTCAAACTAATTAAATTTATTTTATTTCGCCATAAAGCGTTAAAACGTGAAAAGCGTTAATTAAACCATAAATGGTTAAACAATAGACCATTTCAAATCCGAGAATATACGATCGGTTCCGAATGTTTCCGATTAGCCGAGCGATAAAAAAACAAAATAGTCTCGTTCCACGTTTTACTTCTCATGTGTGCACGCGTGTATATAAACATAGTAAATCACTAGGCGGACAACCAACTATATAGGACAAGACTGTGAATGCGATCAAGAACGTGACCTGTTTTTCCGAAGATTTCCGAATAATCGAAGGACGGGAATCGAATAAAAAGAAATAACCATCAACTTTATTAACCGAGATTCAAACAATCCTTGGCATTGGTTTAACGATGGAATACAAGGTGGAGTCTTTGTTGGCTCGTCCAATCAGAAATTCAAATCTATCAATATCTACGATAAAATTCTCGCGCCAAATGTTAATACAATCCTTTTCATTGGTACGTACATATACGTACTTTAATTGGTTGGTCGTATCACTATACACAATTTGTATCCAATCGCTTACCGTCTCACACTGTCCAGCACTGTCAAGACTGTTGCTGACGGGCCAAGCACTGCACTCACATATTCTCCAATTGGACATAAACATCGAAAGTATGTCAATAAACCCAATAAGTGATCATTGTCTATCGCTATAGAGTTCGTGACGTAAGGTTCGCAGATTTGAAGCAATCTTGTAGAAATAATATTTAGCGAATTAAATGAGAATATCTGCGAAACAATTGTACAAAACTTGTCTCGTCACATTTCATTATATTATAAGCTCCAATATAGGGGTCTCTAATGAAGCTTATTCCAAAATATATCACTTTCGGCTGATTCTTCTATATAATACCATGTGCACCCTTCCCTTTTAACCTCCGCGAAGACCCATTAGTTGTGGCCTCTAATATGCCTCGACACTTCTGTGTCTCGGCAAAAAACCTATAAAATACTATGGAGTATACAGTTTATTCCGTGCTATATAATTCTGTGCGTCCGACACAATTAACACATGGAGTTCGAGAAGTTGAAGAGACACAGGTGGTCGGTAAAGCGTAAAGAAGTACACGCAAAGGAAGCCGCTATCTTAATTCTTAGACGACATGTATTCACGAATTTTCACATCTCAGATAATGTCCTATTTTTCTGCTTCCGTGTTTCGGTTTCAAAAATAAGGTAGTTAGGTAGGCACTGTTGGAGAACGTATTACTGATGAGCTTATTTGCAAACATCTAACTCTCTTCGGTGACACAGTTTTATCGAGATACGAGCAGGTAAAGTTTCCTGTGCACTCTTGCATGCATGATTATGATACTGATAGGGTGGCCAAAGATGATCCATGGTTAATTGGGGGTGAGCATGGAATTATATGTGATGCGATCTGTGAAAACCCGCCACATGGTGGCATTTTTCATTTGAGATATTTATCATAAGAAAGCTAAAACGGTGCTGATTGCAGAACTGTTTCGATCATTTTTCTACGATCACTACAAAAAAGTTATGAGTGAATGATGATTGTGATCATAAAAGCTACAAAACAAGAAATCATGAAAACAGGCCAAAAAAGATACATAATTTAATACTAATAGAATAACATTATATAAGGTAAATAATAAAAGTGACTTTTAAAAGTAAGTTTTTGAAGTTGAAATTTCATGAAAGATGATGATACAAAGTATTGGAATTTAATTTTCTTTAAAAAAAATCTAAAAAAAAGAAGAACGTTTTTAATTTTAATTTTTTTAATTTTTTTAAATTTTACCCATAATCCCTAGTTCACATTTTGCGACATCCGACAGGTTTTCACAGATCGCATCACATATATAACTATAGTTTGATCAGTTCCTAATTGGCGAAGCCACATTACGCCAGCGAACGAATACAGAAGGACACGGGCGCTCATGAAGGCAACAAGCGATTATGTGCATGATATGCATGAGGCGTTCGTGCGACCAATATACCACGTACGTCTGGCCATAATTGCAGGTGTACGCTTGTATTACTTTTGCGCGCAGAGAGATAAAAATGCCAATTTGGGAATGATTGAACTATTTAAAATCACACCTTGGGTTGAGGTAACTTTGAAATATCTAGCATAAAGCAGTCGGCGTCAGAAATGTTTCAAATGTAACATTTTATTTATACTCATTATTTAGGGAATCGACGGGGGGAGGGGGTGGGGGTAGGGGGAAGGAGTGGGAATCGTTTGATGCCATCGAGGTTAATCATTCGTCATGAGTTCCAGATATTTTCAAGGTTTTCATTTTTCAATGGCTCTAATTGCACTCAACTGTGTGTCGAATTTGATGACTTAATTTTGTCGAAATAATCCTGTACAGTTCGTGTTATGCAAGCGTGTTATGTAAGCGTGTCCATGGCTAGAAAAAATGGGGATCTCAGGAACCTAGTTCTTGGGAAATCTAGACTTTTCTGTTGGATTTTGTTGGTCTGTAGTCCCTAAAGAGTTGATTCTTGTTTGCATACTTGGTTAGGGTCCAAATTTTAAAGAAAAAAATCCCCAAAAAAGTGAAAAACAGAAACTTAACTTCACTCAAATCAGCTATTTTTGGAGGAAGAAGACTTTTAACATTAACGATATAGGGATCAGATCCGAGCGTCAGGACACAATCAAGAGTAATTCCCAGTCTCTGATCAAACTATGCAGGGGTCGATTTTAACTTTTTTAACAACTTGTCCGTTGAAAAAGCTTGGTCCAGTTGTTGTATTTTACAACTTGCCCGCCAGCATTTCAGCTTGCCCTTACATTTTTCTGAGTTTCATGGTATTTCAGAGTTACATTTTTTCCCAAATTCATGGCGTCGGAGCTATACACACGTGTGTACACACACGGAAAATCTTGTATTGACATCGATATTTGGCCATCGTATTACTGTTTTGGTACACCATAAAATACCGTCAAATTCTACATTTCAATAGATAAAACATAGATTTAGTTGCTTATAATAGTTTCTCAAGAAAGGTACTAAACACCTTCAGCAAACCATCAATGTTTTACTCGCCGAACGACGATGTACTTTTTTTCTTTTTCTTTTTTGGATATTTTTAGATTGACCTCAGAGGTCAATAAATTTGTGAATACGTCATCAGTATATGCGCAGATTCGATAAATAATTAGAGAATAAAATATGGTTCGTCGATGTTTTGGTATAGAAGGCTGCCATATAATGCATAGGCTGTACCATATTTTGAGTCGTGAATGGTCGCCGATTCTCATTCTTATATTTATCAACGTTTTTTTCTCAACATTTTAGTCATTGGGGGATCATTTAAGATCGTTTTGAATTAGTACACAGTGGCAGATCAACTGATTACTGTTCTAAACATCCCCACAAACAAAATCGAACAACCCATAGAAATTTTACTTTGGCGCAAGAATCTCAAGAATATGTGATTTGGTGGCCTTAGTGATCAGGTAGCCCTTAGTGATCAGATTTATTCGCGTTATACGATGGAATTTTTACTTGAAATCACTGCAAATAATTATTTAATCATCATTCTTATATATTGTTTAAAATGGCAACCCATAATATCCATCAATTTCATTGGTTTTCTTGGATACGTGCTAAAGTAGTTCCTATTTCTGGCCTGTGTGCGAACGCAAAAAGACTCGAGGGGGACTTTTGAATGTTTTAATTTATAAATACACGTACAAATGTTTCCTTACTTTTACGGCGATTGACGCCCCAGCTCGTGGCCCTTTTCGGTAAGTTTTGTCATCTTTCCACTCCTCTATAGGCCTATGGCTAAATTCAGCCTCACTGAGGCTGAGCTCTACAAATGGTAAATTCAGGGGCGGGTGGATGGCGATCATCACGCCAGCAGCAAATGCTTGCCGCTAGCGTCGGACCTTCCCTTCCCATGGCATCACATTTCTGATCACTTCATCTGGTAAATCATCACACTCCGGTTCTGGTTCTGGTTCTTCTTTCACATGATGTTTTGCATCCAGGTCTCCAATTTCAAAAGTTGCCGTGGTTTCTTCCATATTCACTTTATTGCAAATAATTACGAATGTAGCCTATACGAATATTTATAGCAGACGAAAATAGGCTTTTAGTTTTAGGCACCCTTTTTATTTGTCCTTCTTTCTTTTACATGTCTTATTACTATGCGCGTTTATTCATTAAATGGACCTCTATCTTTTATTTACATTTAATTACATGCATATAACCTTAAAATAATGTTGTATTGTAAAATAAGCTTACTTTCGATTTACAATAATTTACGAGGATGTTTACAATTATTGACGAGGCGATGTTTTTTAAATGTAGTTCCGGCATCATCAAAGGTGTGAATTAAGCCCCGCCCAGATCCATAGATTAGCGGTCTGGTAATCTATAGCGCGTATCCAACAAAACTAACCACAGAACCAATGAAATTGATGGATATTATGGGTTGACATTTTAAACCACGCCCAATATATAAGAATTAAACATAAAATATAAATAATTAAATGTGTGCATACGTCATTAAAAGCATCATATTTAGGGTGTATCGGTACCAGATACAGCGATTTGATCGGCGAAGTTGACATTTCTGACAAAACGAGAACGAGGCAAACCCGGAAGTTAGAAGGCGATTGCTGTGAGTGAAATATGGAAATACGCACATACCTACGAGTCATAATAAGCTTAGATTGACAACGGACACACGGGCAAGTAAGGCTGTACTACAACTTGCCCGACGCATTTACAACTCTCAATTGCCAACGGGCAAGCGTTAATGTCGAACCCTGCTATAGGTCTGTCTATCATACCGATATTGTTAAGTTAGAAGCCCCAATATATCATAGCTGCCTGTTGGTACTATGTGGTAAGTCTATAATGTTAAAGGAGGTGTCCAGCGAGCACAACATTGCGCATTATATGATAGAAAAGTAATTATTGAGCCTAAATCGCGGAGTTATATTGAACACAACATCATATTTATCATAAAAACAAATAAACGCTGTCATCTCAACATGCAATTTTTAAACATTCGCGGTGATTTAAAGCCCCGGTATCAATGAAGTCATAGTTATAATGCACAAGTCCTCAATATTTTGTTAAGTAACTTTAGGCAGCTTTTTTCAAATGGAGCTCTTTCATTTGAAAGGAGAAAGGTCATACAATAGCTGCTATGTGTGCAGGACTGGACATTGTTTTAATGTTCCTGGAAATCATGGAATTTCCCAAAATTCTTTTCCAAATGGCAACATTTTCCAGAGTAGATCCCAGATTTCCCATTTTCCCCGCAATGTGCGAGTTTGCTTTTAATGGTGAATTCATAGCACAATCTAAAAACATATGCCAGAGCTGCAAACATTGTTAAAGGAAGGGTCCCGCAAGCACAACATTGAGCATTATTTGTCAGACAAATAATTATTGAGTCGAAATTACGTAATTATATAGAACAAAACACCAAACTAGTCACAAAAATGAATACAAACTGCCATCACTCAACATGCAATTTTTAAAATCGCGGCGATTGAAAGTCCCAGTCCCATGACGTCATGGGTATCGGTGCTCAAATTTGCGCATACTTGTGCATTGTATAACTATGACATCATCGACACTGGGACTTTCGATCGCCGCGAATTTTAAAAAGTGCATGTTGAGAGATTGCGGGTTTTATTTGTTTTTGTCATAAGTGTGGTGTTTTGTTCTATGTAATTACTCAAGTTGGGCGCGATCGTTATTTTTCTAACATAATGCACACTTTTATGCTTGCGGGACACCTCCTTTAATATACAGTAAGTCCTATTTTCGGATGTTTTCCCACAACTTCTTACCTATTTCTTTATAAACACTAACATTTCACTCCAAATATTAATTTGTCCCAAGAAGTAGTTTTCAAAATACCTCTCTCTCCCCCCCCCCCCCCCTCCCCCATCATGCAGATGACAGGCACTGTGTACAGTACATCAATGAAGGTAAGACTGGCTCTCAACTATCAATGTGTTGTATAAGGTCTAACTGCATATTCCCAAGTATCCAACCCCTGATCCTGAACATTTTGTTTTGAATTTGACAGCTGAAGGCATTCCAGTGGATCAACAGATAAGTTGGTAGTGTCTGCCATTTTAGGGGCTGTTTGTCATTTGTTGGAGGTTGTTGAGCGATAGAATACTGAGTGATTAGACAAGGGGGAAAATTGTTTGTTAGGCCAAAATTCACCATTAAATGAGGATTTGGTGTGTTTTTCTCCTCAATCTAACCCCCTAAACGAGTAAAAATATTGGTATGATTTTCAACGAAAAAAGGTTAAAAAAAAGACCTCAAAAAATAAAATTAAAAAAATACTGAAACCCTGAATGTGAAAAAACTACTCTACACTGCACTACTGGGAGAGCACACTTCCCCCAGTTGAGGCATTATAACAGCCAGCCATGAGTGCGCTGCTAGTCCAGGAGCCCAGAAGGTTTAATCAGCTGAGAAGGTACAAAAGGGTTGATTGTCTGAGTAGATCAGTTAGGGGCCAAAGTCAATATTTTATGTTGCTGCCGGGTCCTGCCTGGGGCCCCGTACAGGCAAAAGTTGCTGTCATTGCTACCGTTGTTACAAGTACCCTCTAAGGAATCATATCCACTAAGTTTTGTCCATGTACCTCTTCGGCTGATTAAACACATTTTTCGGCCCCCTATATCGTGACACCCAGGGCCCCTGTTCAGGATGCGACCCGGTAGCAACACAAAATATTGACTGACTTTTGGCCCCAAGCTGACCTACTCAGACTATCAAAACCTTTTGTACCTTCTCGGCTGATTAAACCTTCTGGGCTCCTGGACTAGCAGCGCAATCATGGCTGGCTTTTATAATGCAGATTAAAATCTGAAATTTTAACCCTAACTCCTGGGCGTGTTTTTGGGAATGAAAGTATCAGGGGAAATCAGTCTCTGCATGCACTGATGGGGATCTAACCCGGGTTGTGTGCGTGCAAGTCAGACACCTTACCGACTGCGCTAACGGGTCAGCTTAAAAAACCCGTAG
This sequence comes from Ophiura sarsii, assembly GCA_035610835.1. NCBI lineage: Eukaryota > Metazoa > Echinodermata > Ophiuroidea > Amphilepidida > Ophiuridae > Ophiura > Ophiura sarsii. Next base: position 45,100,697 of record CM069445.1, on the reverse strand, counting down.
GGACATGGCTAGAAAAAATGGGGAAACCAGGAACCTGGTTGCCAGGAATTTTAGACTTTGGAGGGAAATTTTTGGTTCTGGAGGGAAATTTTAGGCTTACAAATTTTAAAAAAAACCATAAGAATTTGAAGGGGATTTTTGCCATGAAGGGAATTTTTTCTGGCCCTGCGTAGGGATTTGGTTATCAATAGGATATTTGTAGCTGTTCAGATGTATTCATGATGATTTATGACATTATTTCTAAACTTTTGAAGAATAGATGACTAAGTATTTGAAGAGGTTTTTTGCAAAAGGGCATGCATCCACTTTGGCTCTTATTGAGAAAAAGTCAAAAAACTGTTTCTAAATATTCAAGTTGAGCAATTGAAAAATTGAATGGATTATGAAAGAGGTACACTACATACTAATTTAAATTGAAATTAATTTCAAATGTGCTAGTTTTTAATTTGTTTAAAATCATGTTTACATTTTTTGAAAATTTGGATGTAGGCCCTTTTGCAACAAAACTCCAACAGCCATTGAAGTTGTTGTTTTGTTGCAAAAGGGCCTGTATCCCGATTTAATTCTGGATACAGGCCCTTTTGCAACAAAACAACAATTTCAATGGCTGTTTACAATGAGATGTAGGTCTTTTTGAAAAAAATGACTTTGTTTCCTTGAAACATATGATTTTTCCCTATTATACATTTCTATATCAAACTCATTTTTGAAAAAAATGCACCATAGCCCTTTTGCAACAAAGCTCTTCATTTATTAATTAGGCCAAATTAAAAAAATTGTTTGTCTCAAAGCTCCTCTCCTGTTGTAAAACTAATGCGGAATGCGGGGTTTTTTTTCATTTTTTTTTTTTTCAAGATTTTTTTTCAAACTGAGATTCTGTGAAAGAGCCCCAAATTGCTTGATCTATAAATAATTTAATGTTTTTAAACACACAATCTGAACAAATCGGTGTCAAACGTGGGGATATTTTGCGGGTTTTTTTAGGAATAAAATTAAAAAAGAGAAAAAAAATAGAATTTCAATATTTTTGAAAATCTAACGCGCATGAATTTACCAACACGCGCGGGAGCTTTGAGACAAACAATTTTTTTAATTTGGCCTTACGACAAACAAAATAAGCCAAAATTAACTGGACTCTGACAGTGCCTGTGTCCATAGTGCCCGTGTGCGAGACCGAGTCTTTCCCCTCCGAGTCCAGGTCTGAGTCCTTCAAATTGGTCCTGATTACTCCATCACTGATTTGTAGTAGGATAGTTACGGTTAATGTAGGATAAAACATCTACGTACATCATATCATCTCTTTTGCCATTTGATAGCTCACCGGAGCGTGGCACAAGATAGACTGGGCGAGCACGCAGCACCAGCAGCTAGCACCCACCCACTGTAGATTTCACGCCACCAAATGGTTTCCCTATGCGTTTACATGTAAAATGGTGGTTACAAAAAGCCCATTTCCTCGCTTATAAAGCGACTGGATTTTTCAATGTGACATTTTCATTAAATTTCATGGTATCTTTGATCATTTAATCAAAACAATTATATATGGTATCCCCGAAAGTTCCGTGGAATTAGCCCCTAGAGTTGGCCAACTGGTGTAGCGCCCACATTTATCAGAAAAAGTTGAGAAATGTTGCCAGAACATTTACAATCAAAATACGTCCAAAATAATTTCAAAATGCATTGAAAATATTTCTTTTTGCACTGTGGTATTATGCAATAGTCCTAAAATTAGGATTAAACTGCAACTTTAATCATTTAGGATCAATAAGTACCATTTCTGATTAATTCTATAATCATTGGGCCACAAAAAAGTTTGATTGTCTTCTGCAAGGACTGAAATTAATTACTGGTGTGGAATCAGTAGGGATTTGTAGTGTGTAGGATGGTAGGGTTGCAAATAGGGGGGGGTGGGGTACCGCGCCATTTTGTCCCGAAGCAATGGTTATGACGTCATATTTTTGTCGATTTTCAGAACTCTTGTATTGGATTTACGTGCAAAAAATATGCCCTTGGCATCATACTTTCCCGGGTGTGCAGTTCATTTTAAATTTCAGATGTTCTAAAATGGATGGTTTTCTAAACAATTCGAGAAAGAAAATCGAACTGCACACCTCAGGATTGCAAAAAAAGCATAAAACAAGTCAACTTTTTTGTGCCTTTGAACAGAGTGGCGGCTGGGATTGTAGAATTTAACACAGTGCATTAACCCATGACCCATGATATAAATACATTATTTGCGTTAATTTCTTTCAATTAGCACGGTTAGTCTAGTGGAAAGATAGTCGCTTGAGAAGCGAGAGGTTGTGGGTTCGAGTCCCATTAGGAGCACTTTTTGTTTTATATGCTGGATTTGCTAATAGCATCATCTGTATGCTTGCCCACGCGGACACCACACTGCTGGCGTTTACCGTATCAGGGTTACGCCATTTTTTTTCTCGAAAATGTTAAAAAAAATTACCGTTCTTTTAAAAATAAGAATTATAATCAAATTACAAACACATTTTGTGCGAGAGCAACACACACATTTGGCAAAAATGGCACAATAAAAATCCGTTCGTTATAAATAAATGGACATAGTTAAATAATAAAACTATCACAATTACAGTCGTAAATCTCTGTGGCGTGCGTAGGTTGGCCATGTCGTAGCAATCGGAAATCACGGGTTCGAATTTTCCCATTATTTTTCTATTTTTTAAACTTGATGGTATATTAATGTAACATCATTGTTATGTCAATTTTTATCAATTATAAATGCCGCCCATGCGTTTATAGTTTTCTTTTTATTTATTTATCTATCATAAATGTATCCTTGATTTATTTAACTTTGTCTAAACAATTAAAATGCGTAAACAATTATATTATTGCTCGATATAGAGTGATTTAACTTGAGTTCAGTTTGATAATATATGATAGCAAAACTTGTTGTAAAACCATTTTACCAGTGTGTCCAACAATTTCACACTTTGGTAATACATTTAGAGATGTCACTTTTAGCTTGTTATAGCTAGGCTCAATATAAGCAAGTTTGCGACCTCTATAATTTTAGGCTGGTAACACAATCCCACAGTGCATTTCGTTAAAACAGTGTACATTATTTTTCCACGATACGTATCACGTGATAACCACGATCGATTTCGCAAAATATTGCAAAATGGCGCGGTACCCCAGCCCCCCCTAGGTTGCAAATGAATTCCACAGTCCATTATGATTGCTTGTTTGGCTCCCTCTGTTGGTCAGTGTTATGACCATCAAGTTGTTGTGAAGTTTAAATAAAATCTGAGGGGGTAAGCACTGACATTCACCATTGATATGCTGTGCTGCCCTCTGTTACTTATTAAACCCCTAACCAGCGTGCCTCAGTTTTAAAGGCATATAATGTGATCTTTTCCAAGTAGTGCCCTCTATCATTGATTTTTACTATGAAAGCTGATTTTCTTGCAGATTTGCATTTTTGATCATAAATCATAAATATCCTCTAAGTAACAGATCGATACGATTCCTAATTACTTCAAAATCTTGGTTTGAAAAATAGATTGTACCGAGCGGTAAAATACAATCTATTTTTCAAATTTTACTCTAAATTCACTCTTTAAACCATGATTTTGAGGTTATTAGGAATCGTATCGCTCTGTAACTTGGAAGATATTTATGATTTATGATCAGAATAGTAAATTTGCAAGAAAATCTGCTTCCAATTTTTTTCGAGGATTGAGGGCGTGCCATGGAAAAGATCACATAATATACCTTTAAAAGACTCCAATTTAAGTACCAAGTTGTTATAAACGATGGCCGTTTGATAAAATTAAAAAAATCCCAAAACACAAATAATAATAATGTTTCATAGCCTTTTTAAAACACTTCAACTTTAAGGCATGTATGGAAGCAGTGAATACATTTTTTTGCCTTGAAAAGTAAAACCAAGAGCAATACAATTCACAAAAATGACAGTCATGAAGTATACTGGTTTCAGGCACAATGCAGGGGATCGGAGGGGGCTTCCATGACCCACTAAAAACCCAAATGGACTTCACTGATATTTAATGGTACAATCAGTAATTGAGTGTTAGGGTACAATAGATTGATAGCTAAGGATCAAATCAAGGGAAACAGGAGAAGGCAGACAAGCCTATGCATAAGAAATACCAATTAGGCTCAAACATTAGAGACACATGATTTTCAAATGGTCAGTAAGCTTTAGAGGTTTGAGACCCCATAATTTGTGTCTTAAAGGTCTGAGAGACTGAGATCCCATGTGTCATGTCCTTTGCACATTCATTACCCTGCTATTGAATAGCATTATTTATTTATTTGTACTATAAATGTAACGTGTTAAACTCCTAAATCACGTTTTCCAATAATTACAACAAGCCAGAACAATTCTGCTCCATCCATGATATTTTCTTATTTAATATAAGTCATCATAGTACAAAGCATCCATCATTTAGACCGAGCTATTGCACCTTTTCTTATTCTCTGCATGTAGAAATAACATTTTGAGAGCCCTTTGTAGAGAGAAGTGCCATATGCACCTGCCAGGATATCCTCCCCTTGTGTGCAAGGCGCAGAATTCTCTCATTTTATGATTATCATCAGTGGTTGCTTTCTTCAAGTAGATATTTTGTGCACCAACCACCATTTTTAGCTTACTACAAGTAAGCTATAGCGACTCGAAGCGAAAGGTCACGGTATAGGTCAAGGGGAAAGTGCGACTGTGAAATATGGTTTTATCTTGGTCACACAAGTGGTATTTGTCGGGAAATGTACTTGAGATAGTGAAACAATATGATCGCATAAATATGTTATAAAATGGGCTTGATTGCCATTCGACAAAATAGGTAATTTTGCGTTATTTTCTTTATTGTCAAAATTGTATTGAAAATGCATGTGAAAACGCTATGATACAAAAGTTGATTAACAATGACACGCGTGTTCATGACGTACAAGCGTGATTGTCTTATTGTGATTGGTTTAACTACGAGAGATCATTATTATTCATGATACGAAATCAGCGGCAAAAATGGGTGGGGAGGTCGTTTTTCGTTAATTGATGTTAATCGCTTCTGTATATATTCTTCAACTATATCTCCGATTTCAGCGGCCAAAATTAATGGAAAATAATGTTTTCAAAGGTTTTTCATCATGAGGTGCTGTTAAAAATTCGCGAAAAAGAGTAAAACTTGCAAATATTGCCTTGCCAAAATGCTGAATTTGCGTGCATTATCGTGCGTAATATTTTTTATTACCCCCACCAGTTTGGTATCGTCTGCCATTGATAAAACTTGTGGACGAATGACATAAACTCAATGGGTAAAACACTTCCGGGTTTGGAGCTCGGGTCTTCGGAGGAAAATTTGCGGGGTTTTGATTGGTCATTTGGCACTGCCGAATGAATCTTCGGAAAAACGATAGATGACCCAACTTCATCTTTTCTCGCTTCAAAATCGATCAAGTGGTTCAAAAGTTACGACGATGTGAAGAGTTCATCTTCAAATTTCCACCTGAAGATTTCGTCCGATAATGTAGCGAGTAGGTATGGTAGTAAATAATATTATATAGATTAATAATAATTAATAATATCGTAGACTTTAATTCATTTTCACCCGCAACTTTCATGATGAAATGTTCTTGTTCTGAGTACCCTATACTTTGTATTGACAGCTTGGACCATTACATGAGTGTGGCAGGCAACTCTGATGTCGTTTATGCACGTACGCCACTGCAGTGAGCATACAACATGCGGTTCATTTTCATTACGACATGATTTTGCCGTGAAATCGTGCACTTGGTAGAGGATTGATATGTATTTCACTTGAAAATGCAGTAGTTGTAATGTTTTGATGTAAATACTTGCTTAAAATCATCACTGAAACCAGACGATCGTCGTAATAATTTTTCTGTCGAACCGCCATCTTGTTTATAGTAACCGCCCACAACCTTCCCGATGCGCCCTATTTGGGCGCTTGTTCAAAGTTCGCCATTCATAAAATCATCGAAACCGTGCAATTAGACATGATGCGCCCAAAACAAATCTTTCTTTGCACATACGTTGGGCGTAAACTGGCTTAGGTTATTTTTAATTGCGATTGAGTTTTGTTATGATTCAATATTTTAGACAGAAATTATAATAAAATGCGTTGAGTTAATGAATTTCTTGGATAAGTTTCTTTAATTTACCATCCATACTGCATAATATAGGCACGTGCCTAATTAATTATTACTAGGCCGAAATTATAGCACTGCACTGGTCGTAAATGTAAACATTTTTTATTGGGAAAAGTAAAAATATTCCAATACAAATTAATTCGAACTTACTACTTCATGACTTACTTGTCCTTTTATTATGCCTTTAGTTTTGGTTCTAAATTTGTATTTATTATAGTGAAAACAAATAGTAATAGTTTTCATAATTTTTTGGGAGGGGGGTAGGGTTCTTTGTAATGACTTAATCCAAATTTCAAAATTGAATTTGCATAAAAATTAAAATCTTAATTGTTTAGGTAGGTAGGGGAACTTTATGTTACGGAACTTGCTTTTATTACTTCTTTAAACGTTACATTACTTTACGTTACATTACGTTTAATACTTTACGTTACGTTACGTTACTTTACGTTATGTTACTTTACGTTAGTTTACCTTAGGTTAATTTACTTTACGTTACGTTACGTTACTTTGCGTTACGTTACTTTACATTAGTTTACCTTAATTTACGTTACTTTACGTTACTTTACGTTACGTTACTTTACATTAGTTTACCTTAGGATAATTTACGTTACGTTACTTTACGTTACGTTACGTTACATTAGTTAACGTTACGTTACTTTAAGTTACGTTACTTTAGCCTAGGTTACTTTACGTTACGTTAGGTTACTTTGCGTTATGTTACATTACTTTACTTAGGCCTACACACACATCATTTCATTGGTGGGAGGGCACCAGTGGAGGCAAGCCTTCTGGCAGGGGATGCCGCCACCTAAATTACATCCCTGTGCTGGGATTTTTATAGGTAAATTGTATTTTTATCTCAATTTTTCTAATTGACTTTTCAAACTAATTATTTTATAATAATTATTAGGTTCCGATGAAGACATCGATGAGTCCATGGTTCCGGTGATTTAGCCTCTTTCTGAAGCAATACCTGGTATTCGTTCCTATATACCGCTCCCAGCCTCCCACCATCAAGAAGAAGAAGTCAATGTTTCCCTTTCTGGCCCATCAACATCAGTCTCACTGGATATGGCTTCAGAGTCATCAAATCAAGCTGGTATGTATTTGGTAGAATTTTATAACACAATCATTCATAATACTAAATAAATTATGTCCCATGAATTATATAAATACTACGGTAATAAGTTGGGGGATTGAATGTTGTTGGATTTTTATTAAATAAATTGTATTTCTATCTCAATTTTTCTAATTGACTTTTCAAACTGATTCTTTTAGGTTCCGATGAGGAGTCCATGGTTCCGGTGACTGAGCCTCTGTCTGAAGCAAGACCTCGTATTCCTTCCTCTTTACCGCTCCCACCATCAAGCTCAAGAAGATTGAAATTACAAAGTAACTAGAAGGACAGAGAATAAAACGAGCGATACAAAACTCCAAGAAGTACTTAGACGGATTCTTAGAGTCAACCCGATTATTGGTTGACAAGCGTGTACGCCACAAGTGCATAAATCCAGCAGGAATACCGCAGTGGTATAATGGGAAAATAATCTCACTTCAAGAGGCAACAATTGATGGTGATAAAACTATATTTACAATCAAATATGATGAAGAAGCCTTATCTTCTGACGAACCTATAACAGAAGAGTTTCCCATACTAAAGGATCTCCGCAAAAAGGATCTAATAATTGTCGATTAAATTTGAGCCCCTCTCAAATATTTCTGATCAATCAATTTGAGCGACTTTCCTGATCAATTTGGTTACAGAAAATTATCCGCATTCTGTACATGCAACAATTATATGCCAAATATGATGCTAATTGATCAATGCGTTTAGTTCTGAAGATGAAAATAATATCAATTTAAGCAATTTTCTTATTAAAATAGCTTAGAATTAATATGCGAATTATACCAATTTATTGAAAGGACTTATGTAGATTTGTGCCAAATTTGATTGATATTGGTAAATGCATTTTAATGAATTGTATTGATGAGTAAACTTTAAATATATTCTTGTTAAAATGGCTAATTAGTATGCAAATTAGATCAACAATTGAATTCATACACTATGTTTATAGAGATTTATTGAAAGGGCTTGTGTTGATAATTATGTGTGACAGATATGAGGCCAATTATTCAAAGCATTTGGATCTGATGATGAAAATAATTATATTAGCCATTTTCTTGTTGAAATAGCCAATTAATATGCAAATTTGATTAATTATTCAAGCCACATTCACATGTTATACCAATTTATTAAGGATGTAGATATTGCTATCCTAATTTTGTGGATATTGGTATATTCTCATTTTTAACGCAATCATTAATGCATCTTAACGTATTGATTAAAATCGTTAAAATGGCTAATTGATATGCAAATTAGATCAATTAATCAATTCATATACAGTTATTTATTTTATAGAGATTTATTGAAAGGGCTTGTTTTGATAATTATGTGTGCCAAATATGGGGCCAATTCATCAAAGCGTTTGGATCTGACGATGAAAATAATGATATTAGCCATTTTCTTGTTAATATAGCTAATTAATTATGCAAATTTGATTAAATATTCAAGTGACATGATTATTTTATAGCAATTTATTGAAAGGACTAATATGTAGATAATTATCTGTGCCAATTTTGATGGACATTGGTATGTATTTTAATCTATTGATGTATAATACTTCGTTTTAGTCATTTTCTCGTTAAAATGGCTAATTAATATGCAAATTAGATCAAATATTCAACTCATACATTATTTTATAGAGATTTATTGAAAGGGCTTGTGTTGATAATCATGTGTGCCAAATATGAGGCCCATTGATCGAAGCGTTTAGATCCGACAACAAAAATTATATCTTAAAACATTGTATCAGTAGGCTAAGTAAAATACAATTATTTAAATATTTCTGGTCAAAATGCTTTTTGCCCCTTTGTTTACACAGTATTTTAAGTAATAATTTTGTACACGAAACACAACTTTTAAATGGCCATACATTTTTAAAATAATTTTTAATTAATTATGCAAAAACAGGTTCTGATATTGAAATTAATCAACAGGAATTCATGATAAGACATTGTAATTTAAGTAATAATTCTGTACAAGAAACACCATTTTTTTCTTTTATGGCCATACATTTGTTAGTTAATTATTCAAAAACTGAAGCTCTGATATTGAAATTAAATAGGAAGTCATGATAAGACATTGTACCAAATTTTAAGTTGATATCATTTTTCTTTGATGTATTCTCGCTCTAGAATCAATGCAAAACCCTGCAACTATAATTAACACACAGTTTTGTGTGGCTTTTCAAATAATCCAAATAATTGATAGTATATACTGACTCATATCACCTGTACAGCATAAAACAAATATGCCACTATTATAGTATGTTCAGTCAAAGATGACACAATTACCTTTATTTTATGTAATCTCAACTGAAGCATATATAGAAGGGCAAATTTGCTTACACTGTGAATGCATAATATATATATACATGTATGTTTCATGTAAGGTATAATGTGGATTTGAGCTTTACATAATTTGTCATATGCTGGACAGATTAAAGTGGTTTATATATTATAGACATGTTTTATGAATCAGAATTGTAGTGAGCTTCTGCATCATTGATGCTCTCGTTTTTTTATAGTAGAGATTTTAAATAACCACTCAATTTAGATTTATTGGAGAGGGAGAGAGGTTGTGTGGTTGGGGAGGGGGAGGAAGCAGAGTTGAGATGGGGATGAAGCAGAGTTGAGATGGGGATTAGTTTAATGGTGGAGGAATCATCCTCAAGGTACAAGCCAAAAATATATCAATTTGTAGATTAATTACATTTATGCTATGTACATAGGTAATTGCATTTGTACTATACCTTGGCAGAATGCTGCAGAATGCCTTGAAAATGGTAACTAGGAGTGTTATACAGTCCTAAAATAAGTAACTTATACCAGGTAATAAATATGCTCTTAACTCCAAAGCTATAGCTCCTACGTAAAAATATTAAATTATAAATTAATAAAGTAATTTCTTCTTTTTAATTTGAGATATTACACAATTGAAGATACCTGAATATTAATTGATCTGTTTGTTCAAAACCAAAACAAAGTCCCTTTTTCATTTAAGCATTTCGTTCTTCTGCACACAGTCTTGGTGTGGCAATAGGCAGATTATTGATTAACTGGTAGTGGTAGCGACAACTCACCGGTCAATAGCAAGATGAGAATCAGGGATGCTTCAATTGATCAATGTTGCCCAAACACATACCTGTCACATTATAATGCGTGTTCAAAATCCAAGTTCATAAAATGAAAGTTGCACTTTGTCTCATTCTTTTTGGTGTAGCATTCTGCATTGTTAACCAATCGTCGTGAACAATATCTCAAATTTAAGAAGAGAAATTAATCCATAATTTTGTAATTTAATATTTTTAAGTTGGAACTATATTTTTAGAGTTATAAGCGTACTTATTACCTGGTAAGTTCCTTTTTTTAGGACTGTATATTAAATGTATTCTTATATAATTATATTAAATGTTACAGAATGCTTCCATTTTGACTAGTAACTAAATTGAATATCACCCCCCCTCTATATGAAGATAGAACCTAATCCTGATAATCACAAAGTTTGATAAGTCAGAACCTAATCCTGATAATCATCAAGTTTGATAAGTGTAAATGCTGACATTTTATTAGGTGATTTTATTTTCGTATATTTGATCTATCAAAACGAAATGGCAGATATGAAGTCACTACGCATAACTTTTAAACAGTAAATGTATGTCAAAGGTCATGAATCCTGACATGCATTCTAATTCAGGCCATTATAACAAAGTCAGTGTTAAAACCTAAAAGGTGGATGACTTTTCACTGAACCTGAAGAAGTTCACCTTTATAATGTTGACATAAGTTGCCAGGCATACACCCTATATCAGATTCATTCTTGTTATCGCATATCTCTTATTTACCTTGGTATCCTTAAAGTTAGCTATTAACTCGCTTGAGTTTCGTTATCAATCGTAGAAATATGTGGCCTTGTTGCCGTGACATGCCATCGTCAGCTAAGGCAGGGCTGGCTGCAAATGAACCACACTTTAGGAGTGCCTGGATAGACTCTCGTGTTGGAAGAAAATTTATTAAGAACTGAAGATTGCACTGTTGGTAATTGTGACATGCAAGTCTTAATTTCTGATGCTTTTAACCCATTTCTAACTCCTCCACCAATTTTCACTGAGATATTGCATGATTAGCTTTATAAATATGTGACGCGATCAAGAGGAATGAGTCGAATGTTGACCCTGGTCGAAAATGAGTTTTTAATACAGTTCTAAAGAAGACACTTAGAGCTTTCAGAAACTGAAAACCTCATGTCGATACGACGTTTTGTTCCAAAGTTATGTCAAATTGTATACATGAATTTCCATCAAAACTTATGTAAGCCGCCATTTTGAATTGGCCATATCTCAATTTGGGATTCCCCGACATCCGACTCATTCCTCTTGATCGCGTCACATATAAGCTCAAAAGATCATTGTCACTTTTGATTTGTTGCCCTTCAAAATTTAAAATAAGTGGAAAATGTAGGAAATCACATTATTTTACTATTTTAATGTTATACTTGTCCGCTAGCACAACTTTGAATCGAGAATTTTACCTAGCGAAATTGCTTCAATTGGAACTAAAATCAGTGTTTCTATACTATACTATTAGTATTTTCCTGTCTGCTATTCAGCTGATTGTTTAAAGACCTACACGTGGTTTATTTGGTAAAAAGTGAACATGCTTCCTTTTTGATATGCTAATTACTCATTAATTAAGAATTTTTGAGGGTTCCTGCTATGATAGAATTGTGTATCAATATTATTTCTATCATTTAGTATAGAAAAACCCATTTTGAAAAAAGTGTCCATTACTCCCTTTTGTCATGGTAGGGCAGTATAGTGTAGAACTCCAATATCAGTAAATCTGTCTGAAATTATATTCATATTCTAATATAAGAATTTGGTAGTCTGGGAGATAAAAGATATTTCCACTACGTTTGTAGCGTCATTGTACGTTGTACATATAAAATTTCTTGTTAAGTTCCCATACTCATTTGAGAACTTGGGCATAGTTTGATTTCTTACTGTTTATTAGTAACCTTTAAAGTTATTTATGTATTATTTGTTGAGGCGGTGGCTCTTGTTTACATTTTGGGTTGACTAACTTTCAATACAAATAGCTTATATTATCCTACTGTAAAAGTGGTTATTTTCGTGCAATTAATTTTTCACGCTTTGCCTATTTTTTAATGTTCTGCATGTTTTTAAATTCGTGATTTGTAGCTTCATCACATAGACCAGGCCTTCTCAATTAGATTTTGTGAAGCACCACTTTTGAGATGTTAGTGATCTAGAAGCGCCACTATCCCTGCGAGCGAAGCGAATAACGGGTTGGGTCCAGGGGCGAAATGGAAGCTCATGGGTTTACCTCTTTTAAGAGGCTAAGGAGAGCTATATTTGCATGCAATATGGTACAAGAAATAAAGAGATGTTGATGGTAAAATGTACAAAAAATGGTAGCAAATGTAGTGATAATCAATAGGCCGACTACTACTAATAATCAACTTACCCCACTGCAGTTAGTGGCTGAAGTGGCTGTTCATGCTTCTTGCAATCTGGTTGAAGTTGGGGATACATTTCTTCTTCTTTTTTTTTATTATTATTTTTTAAAATTTTGTCCCCATTTTTTTCTCAAGTGTCCTTCCGCGCGCCACTTGTACTGATGCAATGCGCCACAAGTGGGGCGCGCCATTATTTGAGAAGGCCTGACATAGACCTATAGGCAAATGAAATATATAAAATTTGCATTTTAATAATTTTTGGGTTAGCTGCTTCGAGCGTGAAAAGCGCGAAAATAAATGTAGCTCAAAAATTTCCCACCCAGATACTGAAAAGTCCAAGGTGTGTTACTTGTTGCGTGAACTTTGAAACTGCAAGTTAAAAACTGATATATTGTTGATTACCTTACAGTAAATTGGTGTGTTCAGATTTTGGAAGTTATTCAGTGAATCTAAAATTGGTCACATTTTGGCAAAAATGAAATTTACCAGGAAGATAGCAACAATCTCCCTGTACATATAACAGATAATATTAAGGATTTTTTTAGAAAGATTTAAGGGAATGGTCTCTGTCAGCAAATACCTTATTTGTAGGCACACCCTCTCTATATAATAGAGGGGAAGGGGGACCTGTCCTTTAGGCCAGGAAGGGGCTCTTTAAGAAAATGGGGGCATAATGGCAAATGGGCTCAGCCAGATTGAAGGTAAAATTGATACTTATATCTGTTCATTTCAATTGTAATATCCTTCCAAATCCAAACTTTCAGATGATACATTGTAAGAGGTTCTAAGATACTACCTTGTAGCTAATTTGAAACATTTCTTAGCATTCAGTTGAAGTGACAGTACTAGTTGTCCGAGCTAAATTATTATGAGCATTTTTTGTTTCTTACAGATAAATGTAATAAAGTGGACATAATAAGGTGTTGTTCTTTTTTGAAAGAAACGCACTTGACATCGCAATTAAAATCACATCAAATAGTTGCAGCAAAAGGCTGGACAAGTGGAATCTGTCCGCTAGTCCGACGGACCGCTAGTCCGACGGTCCGCTAGTCCGACGGTCCGCTAGTCCGACGGTCCGCTAGTCCGAACAGTGATTTTCCTATACCTTGAGGTCCGCTAGTCCGAAAATAAAATAAGGTCCTCTAGTCCGAAAATAAGGCCCGCTAGTCCGAATTAAAAAATATATCCGCTAGTCCGAAATTGAAATAAGGTCCGCTAGTCCGAATTTTAAAAGGGCCGCTACTCCGAAAATAATATCAGTTCCGCTAGTCCGAATTGAGAATTAGATCCGCTAGTCCGAAATTAAAATAAGGTCCGCTAGTCCGAATTAAGAATTATATCCGCTAGTCCGAAATTAAAATAAGGTCCGCTAGTCCGAATTGAGAATTATATCCGCTAGTCCGAAATTGAAATAAGGTCCGCTAGTCCGAATTTTTTTTTTCTCTTTCCCTCTTTCTCTTCTCCTCTCTCTCTTTTCTCTTCTTTTTCTTCTCTTTCTTTTTTTTCTCCTCTTTTTCTCCTCTTTCCCCCTTTTCCCCTTTCCCCCCTTTTTTCTCCTATTCCCCCCCCCTCTTTTCCCCCTTTTCACAGTCCTTCTTTCCCTCTTTTTCTCCTCTTTTCCTCATTCCCCCCCCCCCCCCTTTCCACCTTCTTTCCCTCTTTTTTCTCCTCTTTTTCATCTTCCTCCCTCTTCACCTTCTTCCACCCCTTCTTCACCTTCTTTCCCCCCTCCCCCTACTTTTTTTTCTTCTTTTCTTCTATTTCTCTTAATTTTACCACCTTCCCCCTTTTTTCCCCCCGGTTTTTTCCTCTACTATCAAGAATTGTATTAAAAATTATTAACAATCATTCATGTAGGCTACATCATTCACACAATTTCATACGTTACATATGACTTTGTATCGTACAAACACATATTGTAGCATTGTTATAACGATATTGACCCATCATCAAACAACGCTGGTCACTCAAGGCTGATTTGATTACAATAGAATAGTAGGCCTATACACGAAAAAACTTTTAAAAAACATATTACATAACACTTTTCATTATTAAATAATTATAATTGTTACTGATGTTAAAGACAATTTTAAAAGCTTGAATCCAAATATATACAATCTAATGTTTGTTATTACGTCAACTGAAACAGACGATTCCAGTTTGAGCCGATTTGTATCATATTGTTGAAGTGCTTGTTGCTTATTGCTGCTTAATTTTCGGCATTAACATCAAAATAATTATTATTTAAAAGGTTGAATCCAATCTGATATTTTTCATTACGTCAACCGAAATAGACGATTCCAGTTGTTATTATATTTTAATTTGCAATGGGTAGTATAGCATTATACGTTGCCAATCCTTTATTGTGAATGAGACTCATCGCTTTGCTATTTCATTTGACTGTTTGAAATTTAAAAAAATATAATATTCAATAATATTTGAACGTATACCGTATAATATTTGTTAAAAATTGTGAATGAAAGAAATTAACCATTACTTTTCAACAAATCATATATGAACATTATGCCTTTAACATACCAATGATTATATCGTTCAGATTGATAACCAACCATTATTTGCCATGGAATTATAATCCATATTTGCGCGATTTGAATTAGTTCAATTTTCATCAATTTAATATCGCATAAGTTCAATTTGTCACTTTTGGGAACGTATTAAAAAAATACAATTTAAGTTCAAAAAGTCACAATATTCACAAGTTTCGCGTGCATTTTTTTCTTCAAGTTTCTACATCAAAAACAATTTGATACCACCCCCCCCCTCATATTTCTTTGCTTCAGCCGCCACTGGTTCAAACGTTTAACCGTCCTCAAAGGCGCTTGGGTTATCATGCTCTCGGGTAAAGGTATTCAGTGCAGACGATGCCGGACATAGGCCCGGCCACGATTGCGTGTCTCGGGTGGTGGTTTGGGGGTGTAGGGAGTGTTCGACAGAACGACAGATGGGTGTCCCCCTCCAATTCGACGCGTTTTTCTTCAAATTCATGCATTAAAAGAATGCATTTCCCTGCCTATTTTGTAACACTTATATTGCTGGTCAATATTCGCGCGGAGCGCGCACAATTGTTGAGTTCTAACTAAAATGGTCATGGAAAATTCTCCGGATAGTAGGAGCCCCAGGCGTCAAATTTAGTAGTTGACCCGTGACTCCTAAATTTAAATTTTTACTACCGATACATATCTTATCTACAAGAATAAAGAGTCCTGCTCTAAAGATTCTCTTGCGAAATTATGCTATGGCGATAATCATATTCCCCATGTATTCACATAGCAGAAATGAAGTAATAGAATCGCTCTTAAGGGTTTGAGTAGTAGGCTATATTGACCATAACACTGAAAGGAAATCTAAAAACTACATAAAATCATGTTGATGAATTTAAAGAAAGAACTACTTGATACATTATATTAGCTTTTTCCATTTTGATGTCATTAATATCGATCCAAAATGTGATGGAACAATTGAAAAAGTTAGAAAAGCATTTTTGACCCTTTTCTGACTTTTTCCAATGTTCTATTTAGCTCTGTAACATTGACCGTATAACTATAAACAGTGGCGTGCGCAGGATATTGTGAGTGGAGGGGCCACCTGGCCATAAATGAAATTCCCCCGACTATTTGAGAAAAGAACTGCGCGCGTAGCGTGCGAAAATTTTCGAATTTACACCTTTTTGTGCACGATTGAGCTACATTTTGGCTCTAAACAAGCTTGTACCAAAGAATATTGCATTTTGGGAAGACATATGCGCGCGTATCGCGCGAAGATTTTTCATCTGTGTTTTTGACTATCATAATTCCATGATGCCACTGATCTAGCCTCCTTCTCAATTCCCCCGACTGGCCTAAGTTTCCCCCGCGACCCCCGGCCCCCCCCCCCCCCCCTTTGCGCACGCCACTGACTATAAACAACTATCTCAGCTTGTGAAGCAGTTCTTCCCCATAGGTATGATGTATAGGCCTATACATACTTTAACATTTATTTCAACTTTTTATGGCGATAATACTACCCCTACCCCTAACACGAGTTGTTTTATGTCATTTTGTCCATGTGAATATATAGGGGGATACAGGTATTGACAATAGCATGAATTCGCAAGAGAATCATAAGAGCAGGACAATTAAATTCTTGTAGACAAGATATGAATCTATCATAAAAGAATTCCTTTGGGAGTATGTTCGGAGGTCAGGGGTCAAACCATTTTAAAGCCGAATTTAGAGCTCTGGGGTCAACTTATAAAGCTTAAATAATGATATATTAAAATTATTGCTTTTTGCGCGGAGTGCGCAAAAAATTGCATTTGTAACACTAATGGTCCAGTATGATAATAACGTCCCCCACCTAATATTTATAATTTGTGGTTTTTGCATTAAAACTTTGGTCCGGTATGATGTTTTTAACGTCCCCCACATATTGGTTTGATGGCCAATATAATGTTAAAACCTGCAGAAAATATTCGCTTGGAGCACGCAAAATTTGAGTTTTTGAACTAAAATGGTCATGGAAAACTGTCCTGAAGCCACCTTGTCAAGCTTGAATAATGAAACATTGAAACTAATACGCGAAGTACGCAAACATTGACATTTCTAACACTTAAATTGGTCCAGTAGGCCTATGCCTTCCTAACGTCCCCAACATAATATTTAGAATATTTGGCATGGTTTGAGGGCCATTATAATGTTAAAACCTGTAGAAAATATGCGCGCGGAACCTTTTTCAGTTTTTAACTAAAATTGTCATGGGAAAGTGTCCTGCAATGCCATCTTGTTAAGCTTGAATAAGGAAACATGCAAACTAATGCGCGCGGTGTACTCACAAATTGACATTTCTACACTTCATTAAATGGTCCAGTATGACGTTTTTAACGTCCCCACATAATATTTAGAATATTTGGTGTGTTTTGAGACCCATTATAATGTTGAAACCTGTTAAAAAATGAGCGCGAATCGAGCAAAAAAAACCCAGTTTTTGAACTAAAATGGTCCGGAAAAAACATTCCTGCCCTCTTGTTAAGCTTGAATAATGAAACATGAAACTAAATACGTGCAAAGCACGCACAAATTGGCATTTTAACACTAAAATGGTCAAATATAACGTTTTTAACGTCCCTCACATTAAAATTATGGGGACGTGGTCCCGTACCCCACTTTTGCGCCACATATGTCCCTACCCTTCCTCCCCCTTCCTCCTTATTCTTCTATTCCTCCTTCTCCTCTTCCTACTTTTTTCTCCTGGATACGCCACTGCATGCGCGATGCTATGCCCCGACACGCTCTTGTGTCTGGAGTTCGAGGGTTCCCCCTCCCCCCCCCCAGTGGCGTGCGCAAGGGGGGGGGGGGGGGGAGAGGGGAAGGGGCACGAGGCACGCCCCCCCCCCCCCCCCCCACCCCCAAGTTTGGTCTATCAGTCGGAGATGCCAGTCGGGGGAAACTACTGCTAGTCGGTGGCTGGGCCGTCGGTAGAGTGGTTTTTGTGTTGGGGGTGGGTGTAATCCAAATAGACAAATAGTCGACAAATTTGAACATGTAGTTGACAAATTTATGCATCAGGTTGTTAAAAAGGATATGTTATATAGAAATATGATTTTTTTTTTAACCTACCCCACCCCCCCCCCCCCCCCCCCCCCCCTTCCTCCACTTACGTGAAATTCACGAGGTTACTGCCAAAAAAATTGGGGCTACCTTTCACTATTTTGTATTGTACCATCGGGGGAATTGAGACGAATCCGAGTCGGGGAATTTCATTTCTTTCATTTGTGCCCCCCCCCCCCCAGTCACTATATCCCCACCCCCTCGACACTGATTTTTTATGTTTAAATTTACGTTTTAAAAGAACTATTGTTTTCCCTGCATATTTCCGAACAATTAAATAAATTGCTGGTTTATTCTTAGTTCAACGTTGTCATTTCCCACCAGTAACTCTTGTGTTGGTGGTGTTTTAGTTATGTGACTATATAAAGTGACTATCCATGCCTGCGCGAAGCGTTGGCCCGAATACGCTTGCGTGTCCCAGGGGAGGGGGGAGGGGCTGTCCCCAACCCCTCGAGACTGATTTCTTTTTAAATTCACGTTATAAAAGAATGCATTTCTTTGCATATTTGTGAACACTTTTATTGCTGGTTAATTCTTAGTTCAACGTAGTTATTTCTCACAAGTACGTTTTGTGTTGGGGTTGTTTTAGTTGTGTGACTATCCACCAGACATCCACAATAAGTCTCAATATTGGCGAGCTTCGCGCGCGTGCATAATGCAAGTTTCAACATCAAACACAATTTTTTACCGACCGCCCACAACCCATACCCCCCTTTAATTATTTGCTTCAGTCGCCACCAGACGACGGTGGCCACGCGAAACCTTTATTTTGAATTCGTATTGGAATAACACGTTATCGCGAATGTTAATGTTTATAATAATCATTTTGAAAAATTCATCATAATTAGAAGATTTTTTTTCCCAAAACCGTTGTAAAATGCTATTTTTAAAATTATTTTCATCGTTTTAATAACTGGGCGATGACTTTTAAAAATATTTCAAAATGGTGCACTCACGTTGCCACAATTATTTGGTTGCCCGAGACGCGTGGCTAGCGTCGTCTGGCCGCCACTGACATGACAGACGACGCTGGACACGGGCGTATTCACCAGTGTTCAGGTTAAAATAATGCGAACGAGGTTACGTGATCAAGTGAATGGGACGAACGCTTAACGACGGGTTTTTTTTAAAAATGATACTGACACTGCGGGGACCCGGGTGGTTAGCCACCCACAACGGTTTTGGATTGGAAACATTTTCTTCTAACCTATGATGAATTTTTCAAAATGATTAGATCAACATTCGTGATTACGTGTTATTCCAATAAGAATTCAAAATTTAGGTTTTCGCGTGTCCATCGTCGTCTGGCCACTGATGCAAACCTTCAACCGCCCTCAGGCGCTTGGGTTATTAATCATGGATAAAGGTTTATTCAGTCCATACCATGCCGGAGGACATATGCTCGTTCACGAATATTCAAGATTAAAGTATGCGTAGGCCTACGGGGTGATATGATCAAGCCAATGGGACTAACGGTTAAGGAAGGATTAATGAAATAATTAAGTTCCACCGGGTGAAGAAAGTTCGGGTGGGGGTGGGGGGGGGGGGGCAACGGATATATATCATTCATCAACATTTACAAAATGTTCACCGTCGTCGGATTTATCGTAAAACCGCTGGTGTGTGATAACCAAATCCAGTCTCATTATCATTTTTGATGCGAAGTTCCTAACTTCCTGTGGCGGCACCAAATTATTCTATACTATCCCCCATTACCCATTTTATTTGCCATCTATGAATAACATTTCGATCTTTATTAAACTGAAGATATTAAAGCACGTGTGGTGTAGTGGATAGCATGCCGGTCTCACGATGCAAAGGTCGTGAGTTCTAGCCCCGCTACAGCCAACTTGTTTGTATTCTTGGGCAAGGTACTTAGTCTCAATTGCTTCGTCGACCCAAGCGAGATTGGGGAGCTGTTAGGGGATATAACAATCGATTTCCTAATGGCAGCAAAAATCAGTGGTTCGGAAGTCACATAAAAATGGTGGTCCCGTGCATCGGAAGAGCAATACCCGAGCACGTTAAAAGGTTGCAGACTCTTTCGCAAAGAGTATGGGATCATCCCGGTCTGTAGCTGTTCACACATCTAACGGACCCCAATGGAAATAAGCTTCAACGAGGCTTTCTTGGGTTATCCAGGGTCGTAAGGCCCAAATAAATAAATAAATAATTAAATACATTTCTTTGCCATCTACTACTGAAGATAGCAATCTTAAAGCCACACGTTTTATTGAGCGAGCTTATTTTAGAGGCGTTGTCCATTAATAATTATGCTATCTGCCAACGGAGCTAGGCTCGAGTGTACCGACGGGGTTATTTCAGGGGCCCCACTGGGTACGCCACTGCTACCATGACCCTATGAAGAAAGCTGTCTCATAAGCCTAGTCATGTCATCTTCTATAGTTAATGATAGTATGGTGATAGGGGGGGGGGGGGGGTCTGGGTTACATGAAATGCACTGCGTTGAAACAATTTGTTTGGCAATAAGTGATGTAGTTACCTCTTGAAATATGGTATATTGATTGGACTTATCCGGAAGAGAACCCAAGCTGATCGAGGGAGGACACAGTATGAAATAAAACAAGAATGATTCAACACTCATCATTGGCTTCACTTGTTAGAGGAATCGCAGAAACTTATTTATTAAATCCTGTCTCATTTCTTGCTTTTGAACTACAATACAAATAGTTTTCACTTACGAAAATCAACTAACAATCCTATTGGCCTACATGTACGTAAATTATAACTTATAATAACTCAATTTTGTTCGTTTATACATGTATTACAGTGCTCAAAAAATTAACTTAGGACTTAGTATTAGGGTAATATATACACTCATAACTCCAGAAATACAGTTCCAACAGCAAAACAATCACATTATTCAACAAAGTTCAAAATATCATTTCCCGCATTTATGGATTTTGAATTCGTAATGAACGTAATACAGTGTGATGTTTTTGGCCATACTGATAAATGGAAGCATCCCATAACCTCATCTTACTATTCAGGCCCGTAAGAAGGGGGGGGGGGGGGGCGATGGTGGCGATCTGCCCCCCCCCCTTTGAAAATCTTCCCCGGAAAATTTGTACACAGATAAAAAAAATTCGCCGCGCTACGCGCGCATTTGTCCTCCCAAAATGCAATATTTCTTTGCTACAAGCTTATTTACAGCCAAAATGTACCTCGATCGTGCAAAAAATAGGTGCAAATTCGAACATTTTCGAGCGCTACGCGCTCATATTTCACTAACAAAAATCTTCCTGTGATTTTTTTGTTGAAAACGCCCCCCCTTTGAAAAAGTGTCTTCCGGCCCTGCTATTTACCAGTAAGTTGTCGCAAGCAGTTAATCAATTGAGCTTTGGAGTTAAGAGCATATTTATATTACTTGATAAGTTCCTTTTTTAGCACCTTATATTTGTTTACAATATTTAAAATAAAAACTTTACAAAGGGGGTGGGAGGGTACCAACGGTACCTGCTTTCGGACGACCAAACTAACTCTTTTAAAACCACCGATTGTAAAATGCTATAATAGAAGTTCAAACTAGAAAATCTAAAATAAGTAGCATTCCAAAACAGAAAACTTTGATGAAGATGATTTAAAAGAAAATCAACTGAAGGCAACGTGTCTGACAAAAATCTTTGTCGTGGCAAAACTTATTAGATGATGTGTTGTTAAAACAAACAACACTGAATTTCTAAACTTGAAATTCCTATTTTGTCTTATCTCACAAAATATATTTGATTCTATGTCACACGGTAAAAGCTTCCGAATGAAACACGATAAACGCTGGCTCTTTCTCCGACATTTAAAATGATAAATTTCCAAACTAGGAAAGTATATCTGATTAAAATCTGACAAATAAATGTCTTGCTGAATGTTGTGTAGGCCTAATGTGCTTTATTCCGTATTGGACTAAAAGACACGCGGCATGTATTGCTCATATTAAACTTATATATGAGAAGGCAGTAGTCTATTTATCTTCCGGTAAATCAAAAAGCGAACTGGCTTAATGATAGTTATTTAAAACTATGACAGAAGGCATGACTTGCCGTTCTTTAAACGATGATCGATGGAGGCGACTTGTTGTAATTCACCCGGTAGTTCATGACTATGAAACTTCAGGTTTATAAAACTGTTTGCTAAAAGAAAGCTAGCTTGCTTTCGTAACTAAGATGACTCTGGGAAAGAACAAAATTAATCCAATGGACTAATACGAAAACCAAATGTCATTCTAGACTTAGAGTGACTTATTATAATATACAAATGAGCTTTGTATTATATGTCTTCTTAACATTCCCAACTTAAAATGTCCTCTCCCTTGAGTTTAAACTACTAGGGAGGAGACAAATAAGTTGAAAACATCCACATTCATCATCTTCATTATATTTGATATACGTCATTCATATATTCTTGTTTACTGATTGGTTAAAAAGTGGGTCACATGATCAAAAATAAACACGCTATTTACTATTGACGGGGGTTCCCAAAAGTACTATTTAGACCTACGGCTCCCAAAAGTACTATTTACGGCTCCCAAGAAGACTATTTACGGCGCACCGTGCGCCGGTAGTTTCACGCGGCGTCCGGTACTCCGCGTGACGCGAAAGGGCGCACGATTTGTATCCCCGGGCGCAGCGTGATGATCGTTCGATGCAATGCCATTGAATTGAACTTTTAAAACTTTTTAACTGATGATGAAGATTTGAACTTACCGGATGATTTTTGAATTTGAACTTTATGGAACTAGAAATATATGAATTAGAGAATAAAGGTATTGTGCGGCGTCGTTGTTCTACGCAAAAAATAATACTATCGAACGCATTTATGTCAGACAATATAACACGGGTACGGTCTAAAAACAATACCTTTATTCTCATTCTTAAACAATCATACTTTAGACATTTATCAAAGAAATAAGTACATTTTATTGTCCACATTTGACAACTTTTACCCCTACTAGGATCGAATAGCCCACAAACATTCCATCCAATCACATGCGATGAGTAAACCATGCGTAAGCGTCGCAGCGCCGGCATAAACGCAGGAAAAGCGCTAAAGACGCACTGCAGAAGTGCGCGTTATGGAGCAAACCACGCATTGTGAATGTCCGGGCGCGCTGTTTAAAACGTAAGCCCCACCTCCCCGTGTTCTATTGTCTCATCTAGATGTCGCCGATTTCTCTGAGAACCAATGAGATTGCTTAAACTTTCTTAGCTGTTTAAGAATGAAGTCAGTGGCGTACCCAGGGGGGGTCCAGGGGGGCCAGGGCCCCCCCTGGAATATGGGCGTCGGTAAAATCGAGGCCTCCGTCGGTAGATTTGCGTATTTCACCATGCGGGTTTTTTTTGCCGGTTTTGTGAACAAACCTATCGCTACCCCCCCCCCCCCCCCCACCCAACCCCCCCACTTATCAAGATTTCAGCTGCTGACGGAGAAAAAAATTGGCATGCTTTACGATTTTTTTGGGGGAGTCTGTAAAAAAAATTGTCGGTAAATCATGCCTTTCGTCGGTACAACTATGGTCGGCCCCCCCCCCCCTGATTCCAAAAGCTGGGTACGCCACTGAATGAAGTATAAGTGACGCCCCCCCCCCCCCCCCCCCCCCCCCCCCCCCCCTTGTCAGTTTCTCACTCGAAGGCAATTCGAAATTTTAAGAACAAACTTTCTTAGCTGTTTAAGAATGAAGTATATAAAACAATTACTCATCGCATGTGATTGGATGGAATGTTTGTGGGTTATTCGATCCTAGCAGGGGTAAAAGTTGTCAAATGTGGACAATAAAATGTACTTATTTCTATGATAAATGTCTAAAGTATGATTGTTTAAGAATGAAACACGGGTACGGTCAGGTACGGTCTAAAAACAATACCTTTATTCTCTAAATATACTGCCTTGATTCGAGTCTCTGGATTAAAACTATGGTCCCTCGGTGAGTGCTACTCGGGCCCATAGTTTTAACCAGAGTCTCTCATGGCAGTATATATATTTGTATAGCTTGTATTGGATGCTATCTTCAGTAGATAGCATGCGGGTCCATTTGGATGTCATTGAACCTTTTCGAAAAGTGGACAATATAAGATTATAGCTTATGTTGTTGGTCAAAGGATAAGCATTTAAAGTAACAATAACATTCTGTGGACTGCCATAAAATTCATCTTGAAACGGGTTTTGGACATAATTATCACATTTGTTTCTAGAATTTCATGATGATAAGACACTGTTTGAAAAGAAGGAAGAAGGAAAACCAAGCCTATAGGCCTATGATAAGAGTGCCACCCCTGACGCCCCCCCCCCCTCGTAATAGCACGATGTAAATGAGCTCTTTTCATGATTATAATCACACATTTCAAACACATTTGCCATGAAATTGTAAAATAAAAAGGCATATTATGCGAATAATATTATCTAATATTAGCTGTGACTTCATGACATGTTGCATTTTCGGTGCAAATTATTGTCATCACACACATCCGAATTCGAGAAAAACTTGACGAAACTAAAGCCAAATAGTCCCTTTTTGAAGAATTAGGCATCAATTGTATTGATGGTATCATAATATTCATAGTCTTTTGTAACTAGAAACATGCTTAAAATAGTATGACATTACTTAGTCCAGTCAAGTGAATGGATAATAAAATGGGTGTCCGAATCTGGTTCGAGCTATATTCATTTCGTACCGTCGTTGGGTTGTTGATGAAGTGTTTAAATCTAACGAATAGAATTAGTTTCGCTTGATAGCTCAGATGGTAGAGCGCTAGACTGAAGAGCGAGAGGTCCGGGGTTCGAAATCGATCCTTCTGCTCTGCACAATTTCGTATGATTTTTTTTTTCTCGTCAAAATCATTTTTCACAATTTCATCACACAAAATACATAAATTCGGACGTTTTCATTGCAAAAACGGTATTTTTTCCCAAAATTTCTAATGAATTCAAACGCGGGCATGAAAATGAAGCGCGGGCGGGTTATAGGAGACTAAAAATCAAGTTGGCGAGGCCTAACGGGGGATCGTAAGTTTCGTTTTCTGACCGAAAATCGCTGAAAATTAAGACTCGATTTTCTCATCAAAAAAGAACTCGGGCATCAATGATTTTGATATGAAATTAAAGCTTGAACTTCCGTTAGTATGAAAATTGCTCTTAAAATATCGTACGATTCTTAGTCCAGTCAAGTGAATAGATACAAGAAGCAAAGTCACAAAAGTTGTTAGATTCTAAAATAAGCGATAAAATCACTGTTTGTGGACCAAAAATGGTCAATTTGGTCCCATATTATTAAGAAAATTACGGTGATTATACCTATCTAGCTATTTGACTGCAAACTGATCCTATCGCAGTGTATGCTGGTAAAACTAACTTGTCGTAAGGCTGACATAGGGTATTTAGCTAAAGGGAGACATCCTGAAATCGATCATTCTGCGGGTTAGAAATCGGCAAGGTCACGCTTTAAAAGCGACTGTTGCGTACTGGCTGCATTATATATGTTTTTCTGTCATTCTTGAGTTTTCCACGTCATTCTATGGCTTTATTTTGTCATTCTCCGTTATAGTATTGCATTATTTGCCATCAGTTTGTGTCATTCTTTGAGGGATCAATCCATACCGCGTCAGTGTTTGATTTATAGAAAACATATATAGCGGATGAAAATTTCAATATTGGACTAGTGGATACGTTTTTTTATTCGGACTAGCGGACCTAATTTCACTTTCGGACTAGCGGATATAATTTTATATTCGGACTAGCGGACCTAATTTCACTTTCGGACTAGCGGATACAATTTTAAATTCGGACTAGCGGACCTAATTTCACTTTCGGACTAGCGGATATAAATTTTAATTCGGACTAGCGGACCTTATTTTAATTTCGGACTAGCGGACCCTATATTATTTTCGGACTAGCGGTCCTTCGGACTAGCGACCCTTATTTTATTTTCGGATTAGCGGGTACAATTTTTTTTCGGAGTAGCGGACCTTTTTTTTTATTCGGACTAGCGGTCCGTCGGACTAGCGGACCTTCGGACTAGCGGACCTTCGGACTAGCGGATCAGTTCCGGACAAGTCATGCACAGTAATTTTTGGCTCAAAATAGACACCAGAAATTGAGATAGTTCTATGAGCGTGCTCAGTTGCGCGGAAGGAGTTGCTCCGCTAAAGAGTTGTAAAATCTGTGGGTTGGCGCTCCAAATATTTCATTGTGCCATGTATTAAATTCCAGAAGGAAAAACAAATACTATCAAATTTTACCATGTTTTTATATTGGAAAATAATTGTGACATTCTGGTAAATACACCCAAATATGGTGTTAAAAGAATGGGCGAGGTTTTAAAATGAGGTCTGTTGTGTGAGATATCCTCAAATCCTCTTTTCCAGTAATAAGGACCTAAATTAAATCGGTGAATGACTATATAGCAGAAATCAAATCTGTGAGTCCAGATTGATTATTTATGGACGGGGTTTGTTATTTGCATAAATTCCAAAAATAACCACAATTATCTTCCTGTCAGGTGCTACTGTAGTCCAGGTATGGATCCAAAGTCCAATGTTATACACTAATACAGGGTGGTTAGAAAAAAGATGACCCACTTGTAACAGCTATTTTCAACCACTTGATATACTAGATACAATTTGAGAATTTTCTTAACATTTTTACCAGTGGTAATTGATCATTATTTGATTAGAAATACTTGGACCTCGCTTATTTTATTAAGGGAAAAATGGTATTTAGAAAAAAGATTTGATATATTGTAGATTCAGGGTTCTAGCTAGGACTATTTTAGTGCCGGGTAAATTTACTGAAGGCAAACGGAGAAAGTGTAGCGAACGAAGTGCAGTGGATCAAGGTATGGTATCCAGAGGCCTTCTTTATGTCTATTTAGATTTTTTTAATGCACTTTGAGGGTTCCTGCCACATAATTTCTTGTTTTATGAGGCAGTTTAATGATTTTATCCACAAATTGTTTCCTTTTTTTAGAGTGCCGGGCGCCCAGCCCATTTTGACCCCAAGTCCCGCCCGACGCCGCCCACCGAAGCTAGAACCCTGGTAGAATTGATTTTTCTGTGAATGTTTTTTGGTTCCTTCTAAAGAAGTCCTATCCTATCTGTCCAACATTATATAGTAGTTGATTGTGGGCCATTGGGCTATCATGGACCTACAGCACATATCCTCCTGGTCACCATGAGGGCGCACTGCGATCAGCTCATTGCGCATGCTTGAAAACTCATACAATTTTGGTAACCAATCAGAGCGGTAGGTTGAGCTTACGTATTGCGCACCACGTTTGACAATTTTGAGAGGTAGGATGATCGAGTACCTTTACGCGAGGTCAACGGACTGTGACTAGTGCATCGATTGCTTCCTTATGAAGGCAACACTTTCAGCAATTGTATGTCATATTTATCATAATAGCGCATACACAGCCAATCCAGAATTCCACAAATTTCACTTATGTACAGCTTCAGAATGCTGTAAATTTGACATCGTAAATAACCTGATTAATTACAGCACTGTAATTATTACCCAACTTGGTTTGTGTGTGTTTAATAGTAGAT
This sequence comes from Ophiura sarsii, assembly GCA_035610835.1. Taxonomy (NCBI): domain Eukaryota; kingdom Metazoa; phylum Echinodermata; class Ophiuroidea; order Amphilepidida; family Ophiuridae; genus Ophiura; species Ophiura sarsii. Next base: position 45,072,780 of record CM069445.1, on the reverse strand, counting down.
GATTGTCTAAGTCTGGGTGAGTGAGAGGTGTCCTACTGTAAAAGTGGTGTATATCTGGTGCGTAGGGTAGAGCTCTGCCATATAAATCATCACTAAAATAGTCACTGTCGATGAGTGCTATTAATTCCTTATAGCACATACACAGCCAATCCAGAATTCCACAAATTTCACTTATTGTACAGCTTCAGAATGCTGTAAATTTGACATCGTAAATAACCTGATTAATTACAGCACTGTAATTATTACCCAACTTGGTGTGTGTGGGTTTAATAGTAGATGATTGTCTAAGTCTGGGTGAGTGAGAGGTGTCCTACTGTGAAAGTGGTGTGTATCTGGTGTGTAGGGTAGAGCTCTGCCATATAAATCATCACTAAAATGGTCACTGTTGATGAGTGCTATTAATTCCTTATAGCACTCGGCAGCTACGCTGCCTCGTGCTACGCTGCCTCGTGCTATAAGTCATACTTAAAGCATTGTAGGCCAGTAATGCTTAAAGCTAGCCACTGCTTTAAAAGGAAGCCAAGAGATTTACATTAGTAAGTAGGTGTAAATGGTTGGCAAAATAGGTTATTATTTTTTGCACCACCCTATACTGTACATGATTTTACGCACTATGGACATGATGAATAAGATTAAGAGCTATTTATATGTATAAGTGGTTGAGTTTTATAAAGTAGTTAAGTTCAGTTCTATTTTTGTGAAATCTTGAGGGCTGTTTATGACAATTCTCGCATCTATAATGCTTGTTGAAATGAGAGATGTGGTACACTCTACAGGTTTCATTGAGCCAGATCAGATTCTTTTTCTTTTTCATTTAATATGACATTCTATTTGGTCTTTGTATTTTACTATGGTTAAAGGTGTATGTTTAGATCACTTTTTTTGGCTATGATTTTCTTTTCACATCAAGATATTTTGATATCAGAAGAATCCTCATATTTTTCTCATTATGTCTGTAAAATCTAAATGTAGTGAATTACTGCCAAAAGTGGTTTAACCACCCGCCAGTTTGTGTACTACTCAAAGGGCAACTTTCTTGTGACCTTGTGCTTCTAAAATAAGAACCAATGAAGTTATGCAACTCAAACTTTGGAATGCGACAATTTCAAGGATGACCTTTCATGTAAAATAGAAAACAAGAAGTTGAAAATCGGGCCAGCAATCAGAACATCTACCTTTAAGTGATTAAAATCACTTAACTTAATTTAACATTGTTACAATGTGAATCTGCTCATAATTAAGCATAGTATGCGTATTACCTGATTGATGATGCAAATGTGTTAATTTGATAGGCTTTTGATTGATTTTCTCTCTGGGCTAGTATGAGGGACACATGGGCAAAGTTACAGAGCACAACCCTCGAAAAAATGAAGCCGTTTTATAACATGATAGGATATGGTGGTGAAGAATATATAATGCATAGTATTCCTTACTACATGTATTAGTAAGGTTAAAAAACAACAAGTTTGTTTCCGGTAGGTGGTCTGAGGCAGTCTTCCCGTTAAGGTTTAAAAAATGCGCGTCCATGTGGACCTAAGTTTGCCGACGTGGTGGCAAAAAAATTGCGTCCATACGGAAATGTGTGCGTCTGTGGGCCTATTGTCGAACTTAAATCCAAGATGGCGGATCGCCAGCCGATAAACCTGGAAATCAAAATCCGCAGCGTAATATCACATTTCAGCGAGCATAAGTGTAAGAAAATGCACATATTTGACTAAATAACCCATTTCCAATATATATCTCAACTATGAACTTGCACTAATTCATGAATTAAGGGTGATTTAGTTGACAATTTGTTTGTTTTCTAATAAGCTTACTATTTATTTCATGATTTTGTCGAACTTTTATTTTTGAGTTTCGGGAACTTGCGCATCCAAATGGACACAAAATACAGTTGCCTAGAGTTTGAAAAGTCCGAATGTTCAAAATTGCTTCTGGACGCAATAACGCACGCTAAAGGGGAGCCTGGTCTGAGGTGGTCTGACTTTCTGAAGGTAACTTTCGCAATGTACCATGAGCAGAGAACCCTGAATACACAAGACATGTTGATTTTGATGAGAAAATGTCTGCAAAAATACTCTTGGCACATGCTCCGCGAAATGGTGACAGGCTATCTTTATCTCAATGGACGTGCTGTCTCCCACATTTGATTGTTTGTGCAAAATTGTAATATTTTCTACAGTAATTTGTATTTAAATCTTCAGAAATGCGAATAAAAAAAAATGAAATAAAAAAATGTACGTCGCCAAAACAAAATGTGTGCGGTATACCGGAAACAATTTAATTTCTTACTTTCGCCTAATGGCCACTCATTTGTCATTAAACTCATTGTTTGTATACTAAAGTGGCGACTTTAAAATAACATAAGAGTTGGTAGGTTAGGCCTTTTTGCAAAATTCGTTCAATGTCCATTTTATTTTCAAAAATGTCTATCAATATCATTTTCAATAAAGTGTTTTCAGTTTTTTCCCCACAATTTTTCAATTTGTTTCAAGCATTTTTGTGTTCAAAGTGACATACTCTGTGTTGTGTAAATGTTTTGATCTGTACACATGTAATGTACTGGTTATAGGTAGCGACCGACTGTACTATCATACATAACTAAGAACCTTCATCCACAGCAAGCTGTGGATTATAAGTATGGCATAGTAGTAGTAAGAGGCCTCAAAATTGTGCCACAGTATAGTGTCAGCAATGTGTCAGTTGAATTTTCTGTTGCTGTGGTAACCGTCACAAACCCTGTTTGCCTTGCATGATGTGCCTTTTATACAATTTAGGGGCCATGCTAATCGGTCGCCGTCTTTGACAAAGGCAAATTAAGGTTTTCATTTGACTAGTCAGAATACGACCTGACATTTGGAGTGATTACATTAGGACAGGGGGGGGGGGGGGGGGGGGGTGAGGATGGTTACAACTCAGAGGTGGCTATTTTTGCATGGGATGGACATTTTGAATATATATACCCTAAACAAGTACCTGACCTGTCTTGTGGCCCAAAGCCTAGAGATCCCCAAACAAGTAAACAAATATTTCAACAGATTTTGCTCCCCATATTCTTGCCGGCCGTTAACAAGTATTGTTCTTCCATGAAAAGTTACCATTTTAATTTGTTATTATATTGTGGCAGACTGTGATCTGCCTTTGTATAAACGTGGCCTGAAGATTTATCCAAGAATACAGCAGCGAATGAATACAGAAGGACACAGACGCGCATGAAGGCAACAAGCGTACTGTGCATCATATGCGTGAAGCGTGTGTGCGTAGCATTACCCTTTCCTGATGTTAACAAAACAAAAGTGCTATCTACTGAAGATAGCATTACCTTACTTGATGTTTAATAAGTACTTTTATCGTCTGTCAAAATGTCACTAATCATACGGTACAAAATTAACAAAAAGGTTACGTCCCCCAGTCTTCCATATTACCGCACTATCATTAGTGCTGTATAGAGCCTTCCACTATAGCGATGCAAGAGAGCGCATGAGCGCACAGAGAGTCTCAGTCTATAATACTATGTGCGCTCTGTGAACCCTACAAAAATGTAGGTGGTACCAAACCGAAATTTACCGCAATAGTGTAACATGGCAAAAATAACATAAAGGGAATATAGCTAGGGTCTCCGTATTGAATCAATTGCACATCAATTGTAGATCCCTTTGACTCTAGCGCATGTGTATTAAAGCAAAGTGAATTATCGCGATGTTCAAAACAGATTGTCGAACAGATTAACAATATCGCTTTTTTTTACATCGATAACGGTATGTCCCTGCAATTTTGCAATCGATTGAATGGTTTAACTTGGCATTTAATCCCATTCCTGGACTGTTAATGACGATATTTGGGTAGACCTTACTAGTATTTCAGTGTTTAAGGTGATGAAATAAAAAATTGCAATATCGATTCCGTGAAATCTCGGGTGATTTTTAGGAACGCGAGAAATGCTCCCAAAAGCAAGAACTATGCCGTGAAAAGAGAGCTCACGTTTTCTTCCAACCATTTTTCAATGTTAACAAAACAAAAGTGCTATCTACTGAAAATAGCGTTGCCCTCTCTTGATGTTAACAAAACAAAAGTGCTATATATCTCTGTATCTCATACTGAAGATAACATTAACCTGTCCCAATGTTAGCAAAACAAAAGTGCTATCTACTAAAGATGGTACTACCCTTACTTGATGTTAAAAAGTGCTATCTACTGAAGATAGCATTACCATTTCCTATGCTAACAAAACAAAAGCGCAATTTACTAAGATAGCACTACCCTGATATGTGATGTTAAAAAAGTGCTATCTACTGAAGATAGCATAACCATTTCCTAATGTTAACCAAACAAAAGGGCTGCCAATGGAAGATAGCAATACTCTGTCTTGATAAGCTTTTAGGTAACATTTTTTGCATGTTAAAATGCCTTTGCATTTGCAATGCTATAACATGTGCCGCCATCCAATTGCCTCGTGTAAAATATTTCCAATGGAAGCTTGCTTGATGGCAGACTTACATAATATACATACAATGTGTGTGTATTGGACATCTGGGATTATCGTGTACAAATTGAACATCGGGTGCGTTTAACACGTTTTCGCCTCTAGTTTACATATTGATCTTTCTGGTGTGAGAAGTGTGTCTGATAGAATAATCAAAGAGATGGCTGTTATTTTTGAACTCATTCTTTTATACCCAAAGGGCAGAGGGCATCAAATGGGCGAGTGCCACTCGTCTATAGTTGGATCAGAGCCAAACTAGCAAGCTCCTCCTTACAGCAGTGAATTACAGAGGGGAGTAGGCGCACATGAACGAAACAAGCGCATTGTGGATCAAATGCATGGCACATGTGTTTGGCCAATATCGTGTGCTATGGCCAAAATCGCGGACGTACGGTTGGATTACTGTGGCGTACGGAGAGATAAAAATGCATATTTCTCACCAATTTGGAGCTGATTAAATAGCACTAGCTCTACCTATATCAGGCTATATACACAAGTGGCGGTTTTGAGAATAAAACTATCAAGGGAAACAAAGGGGACAAATGAGGAAGGGGGGAATCAGCTCCACCCACAGCTGTAATCAAACATGTGTCCTCCCACATTGGACTCCCGTCCTATATATTCACTCCACGGGATGAGTTTTGAAAAATTAGTTTTTTGTTGCCATATACAGCCTTCCATGATGACGCAAAAATGATCGACTGAGGAAGTAGGGGCTGTCAGCACAGACTTGTTTTATTAATTTTGTGTACCAGTATACAGTAGTTAGGGTTAAATAAGACAGAGCAATCGGCATAATTCTGTTATACCCTGCACGCCTACACCGGTAGTATGCGTCGTTCTTAAAAATCATGCACTATGAATACCTCTGTGAAGGGTATAACAGAATTACTCCGAGAAATCTGAGAGGTACTTTGCTAACCCTATGTGCCCATGTATAGTCTATAGATACCCAACATTCAGGATTATGAACTGTGTGAAGGCTTTGGTGTGAATGGTGTGATAGATACCCAACATTCAGGATTATGAACTGTATGAAGGCTTTGGTGTGAGGGCATGGCTCAATCAAACTCTAGCAAGATACAACTTTGGCCCATTTGGTACTGTGCAGGCTTAGACAAATTAAAAGTACAAGTTTACATTCATAATTCAATACAGTAGATCAATTTTGTCTACAATACAAGAGTCTGTATCAATCATACACAATATCTGAGTGCAAGAAGTACCTTAGTCCTTTTTCAAGTAACAACAGGAACATTTAATTAGATATTGTATGTACAATATAATTATGTGTAATTTGATTGCAGTATGTTCAATTGGAAAATCTTGTTAAAAATGATATGATTTTCAATCTCAATTCTCAAACATCTTCAACAATACCATATTGGAATATTGCTGACATTTAGACTTGGGTAGTACTTGCACTCAGCCAGGTTTTCATAATATTTACTTGTGCATTGTAGCCATGATAAATTAATAATGCACACACAATGACAAATGCATACTTTTGTTGGATGCATGCATGCATGCATGCACATCTACATTGTAAACCTATTCCAATTTGGTCACCAGAGGGACTCCTATTCATCCTCTATTTTGGAAATTTTGAAAATCACCAAAATGTCATGAAATAAAAAAAACCACCACCAACAACCGAATGACTGACCCAACTGACCTACCTCAGCTGTCCGTTTGCCTGTAAAACAGGGTGGTTTTTTTGTTGTCTTATGGTGCAATTTATATCTAAGGCTGTCGGCAATGAGAGCCTATCCTGATAATTTTACTCAACATGGGGAGAAGCCTAGAAGAATGCATGTAAATTATGTAATACTTCGAAACAGTGTTGTTAAGAATCAGAAAACATTTATTACGTATTTGTATCAATAAACCTTTAAATTATTTTCAGCTTGAGTGGAGTGCAGCTGTGAAACAGGATTTTTGTTGGTCTTATTTAGGATTGGTTCTAGAGCAACCCTGACTAAGTCAGTGTTTTTTTCCCCTTCTTTTTCTGGGATATCAGAGTTCAGAGTTCAATTAAGGCTACTTCAAGGGCCTTTAAACTGTTGGCAACACTGGCCATCATTCATGGGCACCTCACAGGCATATGGTACGGCTATATGCAATAACCACTTGAAATATTAATGGTAGATTCTAGAGTTACCCTGATCCCCAGTTGAGTCGGAATCTTTTGGTTTTGGATATCCTAATTCCATTGGGGCTACAAGGGCTTAATTATTGGCAACACTGGCAGTTGTTGATCTGCACCTAGGTGTATGTTCAGCTATGTGCCATATAGCCACTTGTCTTATCGAGGATAGATGCCAGAGCAAACCCTGATCCCCCATCGGTGTCGGTGTCTGAGACTTTCTCAGGTTTGTGTCTGGGATATCGGAGTTCAGTTACCATCTCTGCTTACGTGCCATAAAAGGTAAGCCCCTTTTGCTTCATACATCATTCATTGCATATAGTGCTTCAAATTTGATCCATCTCAGTTGACAACGAGTTTGCGTACCGATACATGGATTTTGTATCATCTTCCACAATTTTCTTCTGTTTTCATATTGCTAGCTGAGGAGTGAGGATCAATCGATGCACAATTTTGCCATCACCAGTTAAGTAGGTATCCAGGATTTTCAAGAAGGGGTGGAGTAGGGGAAAACAAGTCATTTGAGGGAAAGGAAGAGCATAACTGTTGATTCTCCCTTACAAAACTGTGTAAAGGGCCAACTCATTGGAGGCGTGATAATATTGGAAGGGGCATATGACCTCTGGTCCTTCCACTGTTGGTTACTCCACTGGACATCACCCTTGTTTCTTGGATGCGGATGCATAGCTGGTCATGATGCTGACTGACACAACATGGCATCCTAAATGTTGTTGTTGTGAGGCAATGTTAGTTTTTGGCGTGAGGCTTAAGAAGTTAAGATTAAATCTGACCTGTCATATTAAAATGGACATGTTGGAGCCCGGAGGCCCGAGTCAAATCCAAGTTATTGGTATGGCTTGAAGATGCATATTTTAAGCTTTGAAATGATACCATGTTGAAGGTAATCAGACTTTGTAATCACAAGATATGATTTGAAGTAGCATATTTATTATTATCTTTCTCCATTTTTTAAAAATATTTCACCAAATATATTCTATCTTAAAACTTTGTTTGCCGACAACATGTCCTTTTTGACATGACTGGACACAAATAGCGTCAAGTAAATATAAAACTTTCCTTTAAAGATGTGATATTGTGTTATATTTTTACAATGTATTAACCCTAACCCCGGCGGAGAGCTTTTGGTGCGGATCGGGGGAGGGGGGGAAATTAAGGGATTTGAACAAACAAACCACCACGGTCCGACCTGGATTCGATCCGCAGACCTTCCGTACGCCACATGCATGCTCCTACCGATTGACCACACACCCAGGCAATGCAACATCCAAATCATGTGAAAGCATGCGCTTGGGGAGAGGATTTTGGGTAGTAATTCGTAGTATTTAGGGGAGTAATTTGTAGCATTTAGGGGAGTAATTCGTAGCATTTAGGGGAGTTAGGGTTGACAACATTAACATATATAATATGTAATAATATACTAATAAAAGTAGTGAGGATTTATTCCTGGCATGTTTGATGCTAATCCGAAGTCCCTCAGAGACACAGTTCGGTAAATATTGTGACTCTTCACACTGGACTCCTTACTCCTGATATAGATTATAGGTTTCCCCAGTGTTTTCCCATTGGCTAGTTGTGTAAATATGACGGGATTTGTACTTTATGTCGAGTGGTTTCTAAGATCTATGATGTCTTACTCTCTTGAGATTTTCCACATCCAAGCCTGTGTCACAAGATTATGTAGGTCCAATCTGGTCTGGTCTGGTCAGGAGAAGGCTGGATTCAAAAGAATTCCCCCCCCCCCCCTCCTGTTTGTCAAAAGTGGTGAGTTTTCCCTATCTTCATAAAGCAGGGCGTTTTAAGTATGAGGGTCATTCAATAAGTTCTACCACCACCCTTATAACTTTGCTATAATATAAGTTTCAGCTCCAGTGTCAGATATCTATATATAATACTCATTACTCAGACCAATACACTTTGAATTAGTAGCAGAGATTCAAGGCTGACTTTTATATTAGCAAAGTTTTGAGGTAGGAGGTATACTATCGTGCTGTAAGCATGTGTGATCAAAGATGTAAATGCATATTTCTTCTGATGCCAAAATTCACCATTATGAGGTTTTTGAGTGTTTTCTTCTTTATTTGACCCCCACAAACTTGCGGTTTTAGACCACTATTATAGACCTCATAAAGTGTTAAACTAAAAACACACCCTATTAATTACATGTTTTTATGATAATGCATGCTTACAGTGTAATGATGGTTGACTCCCCCTCCCCTCCCCCTTTTGGTGGAAACAATAAAATCATGATTTAAAAACAACCGGGTATTGGCAGTACCACAATGTTATTTGGTAGTGTGCACTCTACGGCTTTCCCCTTTACATTTCTCTCCTCTCATCAGTTTCTACCGATTCTTGCTAGCAGCTTGTATGATGTTGACTTTTACCATGATCTGGGGGCCGATGTTGCCATCACGTCCCTACACTTATGTGTGTAAACATTATCTGAGGAACACAGGGGAAATGTATGCAAAAATATTGAGGTTCAAGTACAAGAAAGCCCTAGTGTATGGCTGCCATGAGCTTAATTATATTTATCCTTGACAGGATCTGCCTAGGACATAATTAAATAATATGGACTATTTAAAAGGCAGCTAGTATTGGACTTTAAGAGTTAGTATCAGGAGCTCCCTGTGTGCAATAGCTGCTACATGCATATCCATGATGTGCGGGAGAGGAGCTTGCATTTGAAGACGGAATCTGAAACATGACTCTTTTTACCCCTGAGCACTTACAGTGTTTCTGATTGGATAATTTGCAAAATATATTAATTTAAATAGCCAATTAAAATATAACTTCTATAAAAATTTCACCTGAATCATTATCACAGAAACAACTGTTCTAACAGGTTTCTGATTGGTGTAACGTATGATATATACATTTTTCTGACCAATCAGCTGGTAGTTCTCAGGGGGTTACGGACTGAAGTGGCTTATAATGTATTGTGGGCCTCAGGAACTGTTAGTCTGCTTCAAGAATGTTGAGCTTTGGTATAAAAACTTTTGTGAGGTTTTGAATTCTAAGGTTTTGATAACATAAAGCGATATAGAGGTTTAAGAACGAACAGAGGATCACGGGGAATATTTAGGGCCAAAAATGGTGCAATTATACATGAGTACCACTTCCCCAAAATTCACAAAATTAAATATGGCAGCTTTTACTTAAAGGGACCTACTGGCACACAAGAACAGTGATCCAATGTATAAAGGGCATTGCGGTCCAGAAACATCCATCTTTAAAAGGCAGTGCATGTATGCATTGCTGATGTTCCGTTTTTCTTTCCTCACTGTGGTGGTTGTCATCACAATACAAATATCCAGAGGATACCTCCTACCTCCTCGTTGAATTGTGTCATACCGAGAGGGTGATCGAAGGGTCACATCAAATACGGAAATGAGGGAAATCATCCCTCAATTTGGTGGGTAGCCGGAGGGTATAAGAGCTATCGGAGCAGCTCTAGAGATGTGTATTTATGCTACATCTCTCTCTGCTGTGAGCAAGACACTGGGAATTCTTTTCTGGAATTTCTTGTTTGATGTATCGTCGTCGGTGAAATTTGTGAACATGAAGAACTGCTGTTCGGTTTTTTATTTTGCTGTATGTACGGTATCTGTGTCTAGGCTCTCGGGCATGTTAGTTAAATATGTAGTGTTTTGTCAAGTTACAGGATTATTGTTGGCTTTAGGGGTTTACTAAGTGATGGGTGTCAGGTAAGAAAAGATTATTTTTTGACAGACTGATTGATCAATATTTGTAAGATGAATGTTAAACGTGGCGACTAACATAACATGGATATCCATCAGTATAAGCATGGAAGTACTTCTTCAGAACAGTTCAAACAACATTTTGTGCATTATCATCCAAGGCAACATAAAAACACACCTGTACTATGGTACAATGTAGCTCTCAGGACGGGTGGATCGATTGGGTGTTTTTTTCATATGTATATGGCTCATTCCATGAAGTTGGGGCATTTGTTAAAATAGCAGAATTTGGTACTTTAGGCAGCTTATAAACTGTTTTACTCTATGTGTATATCAAAAAATTTTAGTGTCCAAAAACAGAACTAGGTAATAGTATTGAGCCATGAAAAAAAAAAAAAAAATTGACCCTTCCTTGAAGAAAAAAATAATAAAAAATGAGGTGGTGTCCACGACTATTTTTGCTAAAAAACGTGACATGGAAAACACAACAATTAATATGAGTTTTATGTAAGCAAAACTATCATAGAATTGCTTGGAAATCGATTTGATTAATAAAAGATACATGTATTCATAGTTTACTGACCAAAACTTTTCGTCACGCTGGACTGATTTTTCACCCAAGCAACATGAAAATTGCCTTTCCGATGCTACACACGGTGTCCACAAAATATACACGTGTAGCATTGGGAGTTTTCATTGCTGAATGGGGGTAGTTCTCTATCATACATTTTTAAATTATTTTCCAAAATTAAGAGCATTTATCAATTGAAAACTATTGCAAATGAGAATAAATTTCATGAAGACCATTCCATATATTCATGAAAAAGTATACCGTGCCGTGCGCATGGTGTCCTTACCATAAAATGTAGCATCGTGATAAACATCCTATGCAATTTGTGGGAATTCCCCCCTGGAGATAAATAAAACATTCCATATTTCTTTTGTAAGGATAGAGGTCAATAGCTATCAGGTTTGTTTTGGAATTTGCCACATGTGGGCTAGTTTTATCAAGGTTTTAGTCGCTGGTGTCCAATGGGACTTTTATGTAGCATCAAAATGTAAACATTGGATAGTTTTGTGAATGGTAAGTGCGATTGTAATTATTTCTTAATGTTGCTTGTATGTCTGTATTTATTAATGCATTTTTATTGAAAGGGAAACACTGAATCAGAATTTCTTTTCATGTTATGATATTAATTTTGAGTCACAGACGCCATAATAATTTGGCGTCCATGTAGAATCGGGCATAGCATGGGCAATATTTTGCATTGGGTATCGTTATAGTTCGTTGAAATTGTAATTTTTTTGTAGAATCACATCATTAATAAACTTTGAAGTTAATAATGAATTAGTTTTTGCTCTTTTAATGCTAATAATATAGCTTACCAATACGATGCTACATGGACACCATATCCATGTAGCATTTCATAAAATTTGCCTAATTAGACTAAAACAATTACCCCATTCGAAATTATCCATCACCCAAAACATTCAAAACATTGCCTACATTTTACTACACTTTACAGAAAAAAAGGCATATTATGAGAGATGTATATCTAATGAAATATATTAATACACAATGCTACATGGACACCATTTCCATTAGCATTTCACTGAATTCACAATAAACATTCCCTTATTTTAGTTTTATTTACTATAAATAAAACAAATAATTGTAAATCTTTTAAGTTCTCTATCCTTTGCTATTCTTTTTCATGTTAAATGAATAATAAATAAAATACTCCAGCATGATTTTAATATAAATATTTTCCTGCAACACAAAAAGTGCAACATGAATAAATAATCTACTCTAATATCAAAACACAATGTTCCATGAAGATACTAAGCCATAGGGTTTATTTTGTTTTGCTTTGCAGGTTCTTGACATTAAATCAGAAGACAGTTCTATCGTCCTGGAATTTATGGAGATGAACACAATTAAGGAACCCATCATTTTCAAAAACTAGTACCTTTCCAAAGAAATCCATCATGGCAATTAAATGATTTTTTTTGCAAACTGACTTTTTAAGTGATCAAACTTTTCAATCATCTTTATCAATAATAGAGGATGATTCAATCAAAAACGAGCAAAGAGACTAAGATCACAAAGGGTACTTTTAAGAACAACACTGCATGAAGTTTGTTTCAGTGGACATCTTAAGTTTCTCTGATCAATGGTGTATTGTTATTGTGTAATTGTAAGAAATGGTGTATGTATATCATAGGTAATTATGTTTTATGCTTCATGGCAGGTTATCTTTTTGTGTAATTTGTAGTTTTACAATCCATGTTATTAATTTTATCGTGTGCTTATAACATAAAAAGTTAACATCATAGTACATCCTCTCTATTTATCTGAAAAAGATGCACCTGTTCAAGCTGTTCCAAATATTTTAGGGCACGGTGTCCATGTAGCATCGTAATACTTAAGTACACAGAAAAGGTAAATTTTACATGAACAGTCTTTAGATAAATTTCAAGCAATTCACTCTATGTATCTACTTGATATGATGAACAAGTAGACAAACCATTCACACTCAAATAATTGTAACAGTATGAATAGTCTTATTATTAACAATGTTACAAGACGCGGTGTCCATGTAGCATCGGTAGTGCATTTTATAACATTATACAGGTAAATAATACTTCATATACTTTCTTTATGACTATAATGTAATCAATGTGCATGGTTTATAGAGTACTTTACATCAAACAAATATTGATATGTACTTTATTTAAATTCATTATACAAATTGCAAAATAAAGAGTCACTTTTCAATGAGTTTTTACATAAAACAGTTAGTCTACGATGTCTTGTTCGTTAAGTTATGTTCAACCTAGACAAATCTGGTTTCTTTTCATGTATTTGTGGTTCGAAGTAGTTAATTGAGGTATATAAACTTGGCCCACATCTTCAGCTAATTTATTAGAAAATGATATGGAAATGGGAAATGGTGTCCATGTAGCATCAGGATTTTTGGAAATGTCATCCAACTGTTGAACATGTGCGGTTATTTTATACCAAATGTTACATTAAAAAGAAAAGTTCTACATTGGACTTTGGTAAATGTAGAACCTAAAAAAGAAGAAAGAGTTGGAAAATATCCATTTTGAAAATTTCACTTGGATGTCACGTAATATGCCCCAACTTCATGGAATGAGCCATATATATATTTTTTTAAATCAAAATGTTCGTAAACAATTTGGTGAATTGTCACTAATTTTTTTTTAGTATTTTAAAAATTATTCTCAAAATTAACCAAAAAAAACCCTTTTAAGTTTGACAGATTAAAAATTAATTTAGGCCCCCTGCCTCCCCCGGACATAAATGGACTCATTCTATCTTTGTACTGATCTGGATATGGATCATATCCATATGGCAATAGCTTTTCATATCAAAAAATGAATATTAAAATTTGTATATGTCATCATATATCTGATTGCATGTACTTTTCATTATGATATTTGATAGCTAAAACATGTGAACTTCATTCAGGTGGCTATTATGTAGTAGATTAAAATCTTCTGTACATTTTTTAGATGTCTGCTTAGTTTGGTATTGACAAATGTTTTAATCACGGACCATTTTGCAGAAATGTTCTTCAAATACCAAGTCAGTCTCTAGAAAGGTGATTACTTTCAAGGCTCAAGAGCTTCTCGGCGCTTGATGGTTTTACGGCATGTCCCAATAAAATTGGGTCCAAAAACGAGAAAGCTGATTACTTATGTAATAAACCAAACCCACTTATTCACATCTAAGAAACAGAAAGGGTATACAGGGTGAGTAAAAAAAAACAGTGCTCAATTTTGGAATTTTATTTCTTCAAATTTCTCAGATTATTATTTTGGCAGTGAGGCTGTCTCATTAGCTTTCAAAATAATTTTATTTGGTTAAAATTGGTTGAGGAAACATGTTTTATGCCCGTTTAGATAAAAGTGTACATTTTAAAAACTGAACAAGATTGGGGATATTTCTCTAATAAGCTCATTTTGAATTTCACTATTGAATAACGATGCACACTCTAATCCAATCATCCCAAAATCCCTATTTTATATCTGCTCTGCTGAATTCACAAAGTAATGACATTGTTTTGTCATTATTTTGCATTTAATGTATGAAAATAATATCTGAGCAAGTTTATTTTGTCTTATTAATTAGCTATTGTGTCTCATGTATGTACCTACTTATTCATAAATATCGTGCGTCATTGCGTACAATACTCAATATTTTGTTAGGTTTTAAAAAAGCAGTAACTTTACCAAAATAGTCATAACTAGATAACGGTGCCTTGAAATGTTGTGATTCTTTTTGCTGATAACAGTAAATAAATGCAGCTATTGATTGGTTGTCATTATATTCTGGTTGGTAAGCAATATGTTAAATATTTGTTTTACTTTGAGTGCAGTCTTTTTTTCTACTCGCCCTGTATTATACCAGACTTCAATATTTAAAAATGTAAACATTTGTAACTGTTTGAAATATATGTGATTTGTGAAGGTTGAAACCATTTCCCCTACTTGGACTGGAAAATCCTTTACCGCTGCATCAAAAGTTGACTTTTATTTGAGCCTAAGCCAATATAAGTTGTCATAGCGAGAAGCATTGCTAAACACAAATTTAACATTGAGCTAATAAACAAAGCCAAAAATTGGATTAAAATCATAACAGTTCAGTCTTTTATCAGGGTCCGGTCCGCTACCTGGCTATTGAGGAGGCATAGGTCTAGTGCTACTTGGGTGCACAAATTGGGGAAACAGGGCCCTATTGCATTAAAGATAAGATTCATCGTAAGTAGAGTTATTCTTCTTAAGTTTGCAACTCTTCATAGGAAGATTGTTTAAGAATTTGTGAGTTGACCTTCATGATATTGACCCTAGGTCAAACTTTAGAACTGGGCCGGGCCCTTCATCATAGGCATAACCCTAACCTCGTTTTAGGGTTTTTGATGGGGATCACAATTTTTGAGGAAAAAACACCAACTAAATCTCCGGGAACCTGCAGGGATTCGATCCGGGGACCCTCCGTTCGCAAGCCCCAACCACTAAGCCACGGCCCTCAGCTACTCGTTCGTGCAGTATACTGCGCTCACTATATAGGCTCGGTTGACTACATCATTGAAAACCGGCGGCGCATGCGCTTGGAGAGGGACTTGGCATTTTTGTTAGCATTCGGGGGGGGGGGGGGGGGGGGGGGGGGGGGGGGGGGGTAGTGTTAAGAAGAGTTAAGAGTAACTCTTCCTTAGTTCACTTAAGATTAATCTTAAACTTGTATGCAATAGGCTCCTGGTTTCCTTACATGCCTCACTTCAACATCATGTATCTCCAAAGGTTGTAATCTCTTACTTATTACTGCGTTCTGTCATCACTGCCTTTCGTATATTATACTCTCAGTAATTTGGTACTAACATGATTAAGACATAGAACTAAGCAGGTAAAACATAGTTTCTTAAACTAACTCTTGTCCTTTTTTGATAATCTGAGACCATTTTGATTGAAATATGTGCATTTTTTAAAATTAGATTTGAAATAATGAGGATCTGAGAGATAAATTTGAAAAGATGCATCACACCCAAATTCAAACATTTGTAATTTTGACCACAACATGACCTTTGACCCCTGGGTAGCTGTTCATTGCACTCTCCAATATTATTATGTCTTTGTCAAACACAAACTTGCGATTCAGTCTTTTTATTAAGCTTGCTAGAATAATTAGACTGACGGACTGTAGTAATTGCAGTTTAACTACGCTACGCGTTGACCTTCCTACGCAAAATAGTACAGATTTAATTTCCCACTTTCGTTCGTGCCACGTTACACCAAGTGACAATTGTTTACTTGTACATTTACGTGTGGCTGGCTAATTTGACGCAACATCTCATTCAGTGCGTACAACAAGACAAGAATAGCTTGCAGACAATTGTATTTCATGTGGCACAAGGAAATTGCAACTTCCCAAACTAGGGGGAAAACAGACTTTATATGAGCAAACGTGATAATTGATGATAAACGACCAATAAAAAGCTCATTCATGCTTGATATAAAAAGACTGAAGTATTGTGTTGCCATTGCAATGGCAATAGTCAACCATTTTTTTAAAGTTATTTTCACAGCAAGAAGCATGGCACTATACACAGAGGGCAGTATTCTCGTACTAAGCGCAGTTTTAGCTGAAAACCATGACTAATTAAACTTGTGTCTAAATTAAACGCAAATTAAACGACGGGTTTAACAAAACCCGCTTTTAAACTCTGAGAATCTCGTCCCTGGAGTGGTCGTGCGTTCGCTGTATACAGGTATTCAATATATTGTGGCCCAAATGGGTTACCTTACGAGGGTCGTTCAATAAATAATGAAAGTGATCATGGTATGGGATGCATGAGTGATTCTATTGAGAGATAATGTGATCAATACAAAGTATGAACCTTTGTCTTTCAATCAATACATTTTTGGATTGTTAGATACCTTTGGTTATGTAACGTTATTAACATAAACACAATAGGTTTCAGACACTGACTGAAATCTGTCAATTATTTGGCTGGATATGTAATATGTTGAATATGGGTTGATTGATACATTTGCGTATATCTCGGCAATGCAAGCATAAAAACAGATAACACTTGGCGCATAGTTAGAACACACATTTATCTCTGTTTAACATTTTTTTTAGATCTGAATTCTTTAATTCAAACCAAGAAGGGACCATCTCAAATACGCTTTTATTTAGCAAAAATCCGCCATAATATACCTTAGAAAACAACAAAGGATAAAGAACAATGGAGTGATTATAATTTTTAGTAAATTGTTGTGGGATGTAAAGCAATAATAGTGGGGATTTCAAGAGGCGCTGTTCATAAAATTTCCTCAAACCATTGAAATTATGTGACGATTACTTTAACAATACATATCTAGTAGCTCTAAAGATAACAGTAATAAGAGAGGTTGTGGCAGCCATCTTTGATTGATACATTCATGTATATCTTCATTTTGACTATTACAATATTTATACACATTGATTTAAGCATTTTTCATTATTTCTGATTAAAATTTGAAGGCACAGTAAACTTTTATCTGGTAAATTTCATGATTTTAGCCATTTTTGGCCCAGTTCAAAATGATCTGCCGTCTGCGCATGCGCATATTTTCTGCAGGTTTCATGCGAATAAGTTCAGATATTTAGTTAGCTATTATATGGAATCTCCAAAACTGGTTAATTGCTAGGATTTTTCCTAAATTGTTTGATTTTCCGCAATATTAGTGATTCACTTACTGGGCATTTTTCAATGAAATTGGGTATTTGAAATACTGATATTTGTATACTTTTTATTCAATTGCCTCTCCTTACTTTTTCCTCTTATACTACATATATCAAATTACACAGGGATTAAAATTATGGTCTTTTTATCGTGTTACGCGAAGGAAATTGGGATTTACCTGTTTCTGGTGTCATGTTATGCAATCTTCTTACCACATGTTTCATACAAACAATTCAAATTTACCGCCAAATAACTGATTTAGCAGTGTCCCAAGTGTACTTACTTTGAGACAATGCTATGACGTCATAATTCACACTTAGAAATCCAAAACTGTATTGTTTGAAAGACAAACGTTCATACTTTGTATTGATCACATTATCCCTCGATAGAATCACTCATGCATCCCATACCATGATCACTTTCATTAGTTATTGAACGACCCTCGTACAATAGATATCTACCGAATTCCTCAAATGCACGTGTATTTTTAAGACTACATGATCTGCATGTCAGCTTGCACCAGGCACGGTTGAGTAATCATTCAAGGGATTCAGTTGGTGTATGAGTTTAGTTAAACGCGCGTTAAACTAACCCCATTTAAAGTTGGACACTTTTCAGACACGTGTTTAAAGTTAAATACATTTTCGAGAATTGCGTTTAGTTAAACGATGTGTTTAAAGTCAGAGTTAAACGCGTGTTTAGCTTAAAACCGTGTTTTAAAAATACGTACAAGAATACTGGCTCTGATATTTCTGAAAGAGCGTGGGTGAGCAAAATGTTCGCAAAAAACCCACATATTTCTCACCAATTATTGAACCGATTAACCTATAGTCTCATCCCTAACTCTACTACACCATACGGCAACTGTGCGGAAAAAGTGTTTCTATAACCTGGCGTGCAGGTTTTTTGGCTACAAAACGGACCCATGCTATATAACGAGGCGAATATACTCGCGGAGTGTCGACTGGGAGCCGTGGTGTAGTGGCTAGGATCTGGGCCCTGATGCTGGAGGTCCGTGGTTCAAATCCCGGGGGGATCGGGGTGACCTTTCTGGTGAATTTTGGGTGTCGGAAAACAATTCTGTTGCCGTGTGGTGAAATAGAGTTAGGGTTAAGGTTTTTAAGGCATTGGATTTAAAAGGTGCTATTTTGAAAATGATTTGGTCAGAAAGCAGGAGCTATTTCAGAGTAGAAAAACCTTCCACATCCTGCTTTATTTGAGACCTTGCCTGTCATTCAGTTCACAAATGATCAATACACAGGCAACATGGATGCAAAATGTTAGTTATTCAACACTACGTCTGGGTATTCAACCCCAGGATGCAAAAATAGTAATAACTCGGCAGTTATCGATTTACCATGGTGTGATGTTTAACGACGCTCTTTCGTGAGCCTCATCATTACATGTCAGCTGGACAGCAGAAATACATTAATGTTTAAATCCTGCAAGGCCAAGTTTATGCTGGCTCATTCATATATTCACCATTGAGCAGTCATAACATTAACACCTCGTATTGCATTACTGAGAAGATACCCTACCCACAATGCATTTCTTCCATTTCATGTTTGTGTACTGGCTTACTATACCAAGTCACTAAACCTTAAGTCACAAGTCAAGTCAAATTATAGACAGATGTGACTCGAGCAATAATCTCAAGTCAATTTAAATTAATTCAATAGTCCAAGCCAAGTCACTGGTTGGTTCAGTCATGTACAGTCATTGATTTAAAGGAAACCCGTGCCATGGAACTTTAGCGCTCAGATTATGTAGCATTATTATTATACAGACCACTTCTGTAGGTTCAAGTTTTTAAAAGTACCGCGTAAAGACAAAATCGGCTTTAGAAAGAAAAACAGTCGCATGTATGGACGTCGCCATATTGATCAAAGCTATGACTAAACAGTTACGAGATGTCCGTATCTCTGTTTCATGTATTGATATTATCGATTTATGCATTGAACTCCTGCGTGATACCGTCCAGCGGCCTGTTGCTGATGAGGCGGTTTTAGGGACGATAAAATCCCAACAGCACTTTCGACACAGACAACCGGGCGCAAATTTCGAATAATCACAGGTTGGGGATGTGCAGTTTTAATTCGTTTACTTGAACATTATAGTTCTGTGTTCAATAAAAATGGTCAATATACCTTAGATAATTATTTTCCTACCATATAATGCATGGTTTAATGAATAGAATGGTATTCCTTTAAGTTGCATCAAGTCCTATTGAACATGAAACTTAGCTCTGCTGCAGAGCCTAGATGTTCACATTTTTAAGTTTTACCGCTTCATTTTCCCCATTTTTATCTAGTTCTAGAAACACCAATTATGTAGATAAACTATCTACCAACTGTCTATATGCAGACTGTGTATGCTTAGTATGCTGTTAATTTCCCCATATTGGTGTGGGCTGGAGTTGGCCAGACCCAATTTTTTTCTTTTCAATTTTTTTGTTGTTGAAAAATGTTGTGAAAATGTTTTGATTTTGTATTAAAAAAAATGCAAACATTGTTGAAATGTTCACAAACATTTAAAAAAAAAACCTGCCTAACTGACAGACCGACCCTACCTGAGAGGTACATTTCAGGTTTTTTTTCTGTCACCTTACTGCATACTAGTTCATTATCACTTGATGAGTTGAGGTGATTTATGTAAGTTTATCATGTTGCAAAGCATTATGGGAAAGTATGAAATCTTCTCTTACTGCAGTCTAGTTCATTGGCCCTTTTGATAGTTCCTTGAACTTGACTCCTAGATGACCTACCCACAATGCACTGTGAGGATGTAGCAGAATTGTCCCGTCTTGATCAGATCTTGTTATGTCATTTGATGATTCTGATTGCTTTGCCATCTGACATGCGTCAATATTGGCTATCCCTGACCACTGACACACCTTCAAACACTACTGATCGATTCCTTTACTAAATATATTTTCAGTATACTTGCATATTGACGTCTGGCTGCAATATCCTGTATAGTCTCCACAGATTGAGGTATGTAGAATGACTTTAGTTTTAAAATTTAAAAGTCCCTTTAAAATCCAAATGATACTGCTGATATTGTTTGTTCATTATGGTTACCATCCAAAGGGAAACATTATGCGGCTTATGTTTATGACTTCAGTTCTTTTCTCGCTATCTGCCTCTCTTGGCCAGTGTACCATGACTAAAAAATTCAAGAAAGCTCTGAAATTTCATCTTTTTCCTCAACATTAAGTTTCCGTTTCACGGATGTCACCTTGTTTTTATCTTTGTGTTTATTTGCTTACATTGTGTTTATGCTTCTGATTAAAGTCAGACTATCCAGTAAAATACTACACTAAGATTGAAGGAAGAAACACCGAGTTATGTCATTGAAGCGGTTCTTGAGTTGATAGCGGTTCTCGTCAGATTGGGAGCAGTTCTTGGATTTTTGGGGTCAGACAGGGTAGTGTTATGGTTGGACTACCTCTCTTGAGGTTGTCTCTGTCTATGCAATGCTAGTTGAATCAGTTGACATTGTGTAATGAGTCTAACCAATTTGGTTTGGAACAGACTATAGTATAGGTAAATAAAGTCAATGCTTTCAACTCATGCGATTTACTCTCATCTTTCATTAAACCAATATGTTCATTAAACCAATATGACCGGGCGATGGATCACATTATGTAATTGCTTGCTGCGGCTCATATAGCTAGCCACATGTGTTTTATACACTAACGAGGGAACTACCTTGGTATGAATCATTAGGCTACCCCTAACAATAAATGGTTGGTTGTCCGCCACACCACTCTTATAGGAGTAGGCAGGCGAAAACAATTTTTCTTTAACCAGCCGAAAAGGCCTATAAAGATACCAAGCAGAGATATACTAGTTTTTCAATAGATAATCTTTTGGAAAATTTTGAAATTGAAAGAGAAAAAATCCTTCTAATTTAAAATGTCAAAATGCTGGACAGCGTACAAATCTGAATTTGAATAACTAGAGTGGATATTTATTCTCTCTCTTGTCCAATAAAAGTCCAAAAACTATTTTACAAATCTAAAAATTAGCAGCCAGGCGGTGGAGGACAACCAAACTTCTTTTTCTGGCATAGGACTAACCCAGCCAACATAATCGTTATTCCATACCAGGCTCATATGTCAGTGTTCGTTTTAGAGCACGGATTGCGAGCTATGGACTGACGTGCTAAGAACCTGTATAACATGCTTGTTGTGATAACATTTGGGAATGATGATGATGAACGTTATTACAGGGAAAATTCCACTATCCTAGTCGGACCGACCTACCGAGTCATCACCGAATCAGGCAAGTGTAATTGTAAGCATGATATTTAAAATGGTTGAAAGTTATCCCCGAGAACTACCTTTTGATGGGGCAGAAAGATGGATATATCATATCTTGCACCTATCAGAGACATTGTTAGAATGATTGTATCCCTGATAAAGATCAGAGTGCAATATTTTAGAAGCTGCATTTTGATTGGTTAGTCAAAAGAGTACATCTTGAAATTAACCAATCATAAACACTGTTATAAGTCAGGTAGTGCTTAGGGGTTAAAATTGAGGTGTGATTATAATTTGTTCCAAGGAGGTTGAAGGGCTTAGCTTTCAAATTCTAGCCAATGTCGTCATCATGCACATAAGCGAGTGAGAATGAGGTTTGATTGGTCATAAGGGCAGCTGAAATGCTACGACAACTAGCCTCACATTCTATGTCATAGATACTGCAAAGTGCAAACTCACTATAGTTTGATCAGTTCCAAATTGGCGAAGCCTCCTTATAGCAGTGGATAAATACAGAAGGAACGCAAGCTAGCATGAAGGAAACACACACACTATGCACCATATGCGCGACACGGGAGTGCTATCAAAACCGTGCGCATGTGGCCATGAACGCGTGCATATGCTTTGATTACTTTTGTGTGCGGAGAGATAAAAACCAAATATTTTTCACCAATTTAGAGCTGCCCAAACTAGTATCTTCAATCTTCATTCTTAAACAGCTAAGAAAGTTTAAGCAATCTCATTGGTTCTCAGAGAAATCGGCGACATCTAGATGAGACAATAGAACACGGGGAGGTGGGCTTACGTTTTAACAGCGCGCCCGACCTTCACAATGCGTGGTTTGCTCCATAACGCGCACTTCTGCAGTGCGTCTTTAGCGCTTTTCCTGCGTTTATGCGCGGCGCTGCGACGCTTACGCATGGTTTACTCATCGCATGTGATTGGATGGAATGTTTGTGGGCTATTCGATCCTAGCAGGGGTAAAAGTTGACAAATGTGGACAATAAAATGTACTTATTTCTTTGATAAATGTCTAAAGTATGATTGTTTAAGAATGAGAATAAAGGTATTGTTTTTAGACCGTACCCGTGTTATATTGTCTGACATAAATGCGTTCGATAGTATTATTTTTTGCGTAGAACAACTCCGCCTGCGGCGTCGTTGTTCTACTTAAAATAATACTATCGTCCGCATTTATGTCAGACAATATAACACGGCTACGGTCTAAAAACAATACCTTTATTCTCTAATTTAAGCACCTGGTATCTTCGTAGATTTTGAAACTTATTCCCGCAATCAGATGATAGCAAGTTTGTAAATAACTTCCTTCAGCATGTTGAAGGAATTTTGGATGATTTGTAATATACAGCGAGAGGCAAAGTGTTGGAATTGGAATGAGACCTGGCACTATCATACTCTGTTTCAGCTCAAGTTGGGATGTCAGTGCTATAAGGAATTAATAGCACTCATCGACAGTACTAGATATAGTGATGATTTATGTGGCAGAACTCTGCTTTACACACCCGGCCATGCACACCCCCCCCCCCCCTTTCACAGTAGGACACCTCTAACTCTTAGTGTGACTTATAGCACGAGTACGCTGCCGAGTGCTATAAGGAATTAATAGCACTCATCGACAGTGACTATTTTAGTGATGATTTATGTGGCAGAGCTCTACCCTACACACCACTTTCACAGTAGGACACCTCTCACTCACCCAGACTTAGACAATCATCTACTAAACACACATACACCAAGTTGGCTAATAATTACAGTGCTGTAATTAATCAGGTTATTTACGATGTCAAATTTACAGCATTCTGAAGCTGTACAATAAGTGAAATTTGTGGAATTCTGGATTGGCTGTGTATGTGCTATCAAGTTTGTATAATTCAAGCAACACTGATAAAGATAAACACACACACACCAAGTTGGGTAATCAGGTTATTTACGATGTAAAATTATTATAGCACCCTGAAGCTGTACTATAAGTGAAATTTGTGGAACTCTGGACTGGCTGTGTATGTGCTATTAATCTAGTTATAGGCGCAACACTTTATGTGCCACAGCTGACATTCTTCTTTGATCGCGCAAATGCATTCACTATCGCATTAGCACTGGTATCGGGCTCTCTAATTTTCTCAATACCGACTATTCCGGTTAAAAATGGAGCTTACGACACCCTCGTGGACAGAGTTGGAGATGGTGGAAGTAGCCCACTGGTTAGAACAGCTTCGTAACATATTTCATTATGGATTTGTACTTATGGGCCGCTGATTAGAACAGCTTGGATGGCCTATTATTAGATCAGCTTGGTTGATTTGATACTAATAGAACTGGACAAGGGCGTATATTACGTAACATCTATGTCGCATCTGAGTTATGCATGCGATATTGTTAGGCATTGACCAGCATATATGCACTGGGTCATCTGCCTATGACACCTGAGCTAACATGAATGAAGTGTAGTCCTTATGGTGATGGGTGAGGAATGAAATGTTTTCAGATGTGTTTATGACACCTGAGCTAACATGAATGAAGTGTAGTCCTTATGCGGATGGGTGAGGAATGAAATGTTTTCAGATTTGTCATGTCTAGCTAATATTTTGGAGTATTGGTTCTTTGATTTCAGATGAAAAGTAACAGCAATCATCACGGTACATGTACTACCAAATAATGTAGATAGTTTCGTGTGTCAAAGTTGAGACAATTTTCACTGCAAAATGACACACATTGATAGAAATTGGAAGAGAGGTAATCATTATTCTCTGTAGTAGTTATGGGTGGTTTGCTTGTGGGCGTATAATGGATGGTTACAAATAATGAACGTCTCAAGAAGTCACTTGTACCTGATATGATATTCTTGATTTTTTATAAAACCCCCGGGACAAAACCCTGTAACTTAATATGTATATTATATCTGGGATACACACAGAATTGATGAATAATTTGACTATGTGAATATTGTGAGTGGGTTAGTTAGTTGTATCTAAATCCTTCAACAAGGCTACAAGAAACCTGATATGAAAGTATGGGAACAAATTACAATTTTTGGTGTGATATGCTTCAATTTAAGAAAATACATCACACTAAGGATGAGGTTATTTGATACCAATTTATTCACTTGGAAGCGGAGGTGGCATTCTTGGGAAAAATAGGTTTGTGGAACAAATTAAAAATATATGAATGTGAAGATCAAAAAGTTTCATCACAAAATTTAGTACATGCGTATTCATTTTTTCAAAATGTTGATACCTTGGCAAATATTGCTCTAATAATATAGGAATGAAGAATAATACAGCCTTTTTGGTTCAACTTTACTCATTGCTTCTTTAGCACAACATGAGCGTAATCTCAACACTCTATAGTACATCAAATTGAAATAAAGTTTAGGAATTAGGTGTTTAAGGATGATATAACAACAGACTGTAGTGTTCGAAATTTGTCGGAGATTGTGCCAATCCATTGAGACTCTTGTACTGAATTTGTGAGAATCTGTATATTCTCCTCCATTAAAATAGTGCTTTATTACAGTTTTCTAAAGAGAAGTAAACTTTGACTCTTTCACCTCTGCTGGTAAGGAAGGTCAGTCGATTTTTCTCTCTTTTTTTTTTTTCTTCTTTTTTTTTGCTGAGAAATACTACTGAAAGACTGTGGTTCATGACAAGACAAAATTGGTAAATGTCAATTTGACTAATGGTTCTAGTGCGATAATATTAATAGTTTAATAAAAGCAATCTATTCAAACACACTTATTCATTTCAAGCAGGAATTAGTAATATCTTTACAAATTGGGTAAAATTTAAATCTTAAAAAAAAAATGTGACCCTGATTTTTGAGATTTTGAGGGTTGTCGCTGAGGGCAACGCAACAATTTGTGTTGTTGCCTTAGCTATCACAAATTATCCTAGTCATGGTCATAAGTATTCTAACGGAGAAACTTTCTTCCCGCTTTGAGAAAAATCTATTGAAAGCAAATGTTTTACATAAAAACCTTACAATACTGTGATTCAAACCCAGGACCTTTTGGTCCCAAAGTGAATGTCATAAGCACTAGACCAGCTAGCCTGTCAGTGTCGAGGTTGCAATTTTAATCCTGCAAAAGGGGGTGAGGTAGCCCATAGTCTATGTATATTACGGAATAAAGCTATATACAATAGACGTCTTTGCACTAAACTAATTTGGGGTAGCTTACTCATGAGGTAGAACCAGGATTTGTATTTAAAAGTACAAATCCTTTTCTCTTTAAAAAAATTCTGTCTGTGATGTCTGCGTATTGAATATTCATAGCACAGAGTGTGCACAGCATATGAGAGTTACAATGTGCTTTAAAAATTCATAGACACCACCGTTAGGATATGTATATTTAGCTATTTGATCAGTTACTTGGCTCTCACTCACATGAAGCTCATAGATTGCTATGCATTGAGAATGGTGAAATGACAAATCTGAGGAGGCCTGATATGTGTGGGTATGTGTGGGCTGGGGGTAGACTGTTTCTATCTATATCTGTGTATTCAAACTTGATGCCTTGTAAATGGAGAGACGGGGGAAATATAGTAATATAATAGTGTGTTGATCGCTTGTTTGCCATTATAGTCCAAGGGTTTAGCTCATCTTAAATAGCTGCCAGATGTTATCATATGTGTTTATTACGTATTATTTATACCTACCTCCACAACCTGGAAATGCTTGCATTTATCCCTTAGATGAACTGCTGCCCAAATTAATGCCTTTATTAAAAATCTACATAATTATTTAATTAAGAAAAATCACTTCGGACACCTATATCTCCACATTTGGCCCGATTGGGCTACATATCCCTACCTCGGCAACACGGTATCAGCCCAAACCGGGCAACACCGTTACCCATAATGCATCCTCTTTAACCTTTGGGCGAAACAATGGTGGACGTGTTTTCCTAGTCCTCCGAGGATACCTAACAAATCTCAAGGTGGATATTAAAACAGAAGGTTCATACCAAGTAAGTTTCGCCCTGAAAGATGGCGCATAGTCTATTGCTATGCGCCCTTAATTGGAATTTGCGTAAGTCCCATTTTTTAAATGCCTGGACCGTCCGTCGGACGGTCTTTTTCACGATTTTTAGGACCTTAGGTTCAATTTTTTATTTTTTATTATTCTATTTTTACTTTCGCAAATTTAAAAATGGCGGCCGACTCTCGTAGTGGTCTTTGACCGCGTGGTTTTTTTTTATTCACCATGAGGTCGGCCTATTCCATTTCCCAACTATCTTCACGATAGTTTTGTCATGTGTAATGCATTCTAAAATGATACACTTATCCTATTCCGTGGGTTTGGACTTCGTTAGATATCCCATTTCCCGGTTGGTATTTTTTCTAATGTGTAATGCATTCCGACATGATATACATACCCGTTATCACCCGTTGATTCTATAACTAGAAGACACTAACATGGGGTTTTTTGGGTATGAGAGATACTTCTATCTATTCCGAATAGTCATACAATATCACTAGCTATTTGATTTTATATGTATGTATTGCGGTCTTTAGATTATCGACTTTAGCGGAGCTCTTATCATAACATGTTTTATATTATAACTATATCATACATGATTGCCATAATGGTTTATTGATCTGATCTCCCCCCTTTGTAGTGGTCTCTGACCACCATAATAGCCGATATTTAGTATCCCTGAATTCAATCAATAACATGAGGAGTGCTTATTTTAACCATTATACATCTACAATTGATTAAAAGTACGTTATATTCTGATTATTGGTATGTTCCTCAAGAGAAGAGGTCTTTGACCCTTACTGTTTCAAAATGATTTGATTGATTATTCACAGACTTTATCCCGTCTGAATTCCTTTCAGACTGGATTTTCTTTTCAAAACGTGCTTAATAGTAATAGCTTGAAAGCTTCGTCAGTGGTGATCCTTGACTCTGCTTCCCCATTGTTAATTTAATTTAGCTATCTTACTACTTCAGGGTTTATATTTGATAATTTAATCTCTGTGCGCGCGATTTTGGGATTGGGATTTTGGACTCTAGTTTTCATCTTATTGATTAAGCGTGTGTTCAGAATTATGAGGGCATGTAAGTGCGGGATTGAACTTTTGCCGGGTGACAAACACCATACTTGCGTTCTGCATCGCAGATGCAACAAGGCTTAGCCATGCAAATTGTGTAAATCGGTATCCCCTACTCATTGGACAAATATGGATGCCCTTTTGGTCGCCTCTTTGGCCGACTCCCGCCATTCCACCCGTTCTATTCCTAAGACAAGTGTAGTTCATACTAAGACAAGTGTAGTTCATACTAATAGCGATGATATTGTTTGCATCGCGGGAGATAATAATTCTAAAGCCGTTTTGGATCAGGCTAAGAAATCTCCCGAGGGCATCACGCCCCAGGTTACTCGTGTCATAGAAGCCGATAGTCTTCAGGGTCGTTCTCCCTATGCTGAAAAGGATGATCAGAGAAGTAGTTATTCTACTCAGATGAACAATCATCAGCAAAAGGTTAACGGGTCCTTGAATTCTTCTTGTGGTAATTCACAGGTTTCTGAGGATGTTGAACCCTCCAAAGAGGCGTTTCAAATCCGATCTGCAACCAAGACTCAAAATCTTTCTACTCAGCGTGAGATTTTAGTCGGGCACTCTGGTTGTTATGAAGGGAGCGTATCTGACGATACTGGATCTCTGGCATTTAATGATAGACACGGCCAGATTTCCAGCTCCCGTGGGGTTGGTGTTCTAACACAACTCAACTCCACGAACAAAGAGGGTAGTGCCCTAAGTCCTGTCACCCCTATCGATCGTGAGACATACTTCTCGGTTGAGGGTTCAGGCAAAAGACCTGTCACCCCTATCGATCGTGAGACATATTTCTCGGTTGAGGGTTCAGGCAAAAGTCCTAGTTATGAATATGAATCTAGTCGTGGCGTTAACCGTCACGGCAGTGATCCTAGGCAATATTCGGATCTGAGCAATCTGAATAACCCTCAAACAAACGCTCAAACAAACGATCTAGTCAATCGTTCATCTGGCTTGTTGTTTAACAATCAACAAAAAAGTCAGTCTGACTCTGTTTCAGGTAATCAGAGTCAGTTACGCTCCAGTGCATCTGGCTTGTTGTTTAACAATCAACAAAATAGTCAGCCTGACACTGTTTCGCGTAATCAGAGTCAGTCACGCTCGAGTGCCGATGTTAACATCCGTAACCGTGTTAGCACTCAAAGGCTAAATGTTTCACACGATGAGACAACTCGATTAACTCCGTCTGGGTCAGACGAGTTTGCTGAATGGTTGTTGTTCAGAAACTATGCTTCTCAAAAGAGAGAGAAGTAGTTATCCTACTCAGATGATCAATCAAGATTATCGAGGAGGGTCTGACCTAGTGGATATGGCCATGCGTTTTGAACTGACCACCCAAAAAGGGTGGCGGCGTTGCATTTTTGGTGACAAATCATCCATCTCTCTCTATTAACTCAACAAATATATGTGGTAGAGCTATGGTTTAGGTGTCATTTGAAAGCTGATTTATCTAGCTACACCGTGTGAATAAATCAGGTATTTCTATAACTGTTTGGCTGAGATATGATTGATTATACTTCGAAAGTCAGGGGTGGCGGCGGTGGCGGTGGCGGCGGTGGCGGTGGCGTCGTGTACAATCTCTATGGGGAATATAGAAAATGTTCCCAATTCTACGTTCAAATTACAATAACTCATCATTTCTGTATGGTACAACCATGATTTTGCTCTCATTTTATCGATTGTTTTATATTCTATAAGTTTCTGTTTCAACAAACGTGTCAACTCTTACGTAACAGTTGTAATCACGAATCGATTGCATTGTCTTTGGCTTTTTCCCTATTCACTACACAGTAAACTTGCCCTAATTCATCGGTTTTACATACATGACTATAACAACAAAATTATTCAACCGATTATAGCAAAATTATACATTTTTGGAAAGCTCTCGAATAGGGGAATTTAGAAATCTTGCTTAAAATAGGATAGGGTGAATAGCCAAAAAAATATATGTGTAATTTCTAATAAATTTGAAATGTAAACGTTTGTGCTCATTTACTTCCCGATATAGTATATTTCAACAAGTTACACTTGACAACCATTATGTTCTGATGGGTAAATTGCATGAGGAACTAATATGCACAGTAAAATGATGATTGTGATAGGAATATAAAAAAATATTGAGCTTTAATCAAAATATGAAAAAAATCGATATTTTTTGAACATTCTTAATCACAACATGTTACCATTAGGCCTTATGCAAATTCCAATCGCATATTTAGATTCCTAGTGAGATTACCGTTCAGAAAATATATACCTTTTATGGGGTAGAACAAGTAGTTATTGCGATATGCTAATTCGAATCTCAGATGGTGTAAAATGTAAAAATCTGGACATGCAACGGGAAGGGTGGCGAGTTCAAAACACATGGCCATAAGCGTACTACTTATCCCGCCGTTGAACAAAGGGAGGCTAACCGCATGGCTAATCTTAACCAGATTAACCCTTTTCCTATTCAACGAGGGGCTAACTGCACCACTGAACATCCTTTGTCGGTTCAGCCGATTGATTCTTCTCATTCTACTGTAGATGTAGAGGGAGATGAAGATGATCAGTGGGATTACGATCAAGACGATGACTGTGTCGATTCAGACCAACAGTCGATGTCTGATTCACAGTTAGATGAAGGTCTATCAGTGTTTCCTGCTAACGTGCTTAGAGGATCTGATAGTGAGCCCAACCTTGCAGGTTTTGGTTT
Source organism: Ophiura sarsii (assembly GCA_035610835.1). Classification (NCBI taxonomy): domain Eukaryota; kingdom Metazoa; phylum Echinodermata; class Ophiuroidea; order Amphilepidida; family Ophiuridae; genus Ophiura; species Ophiura sarsii. The sequence continues at coordinate 45,042,140 of CM069445.1, read as the reverse complement.
CGGTTGGGAGGCTAATCCCTCTCTGGGGATTTTCCAGCAGGAGCGAGTGGAGCCACGAGGGGCTAACTGCACCACTGAACACCCTTTATATGTTCAGCCTATTGATTCGTCTCACTCTACATTTAGAAGTAGAGGATGAGTTGAATTTGATTATGTCAGAGTTACTGGACAGAAGGTGGATTATGTTGATTCTTTTCAACTATCCGAATCTGACGCGGTCGGTGACCAGTCGGTTTCTTTCAGTTAATATACTATGACATCTATCTGACAGTGTGGGCTCAGTCTAGCGGGTTTTGGCTTCGATTGCGAAACCAATTCCTCCTTCACTGGTTACTTTTTCAACACGAAAGAGGGGGCCCGCTTATTACCTACGCTGTCAAGGCCATGTAGGCCTGGTAGTGACGCTCTCTCCGTGGTTCTAAGGTTTAGAGCGTCGGGTCTGTAATCATGTTTTTCTAACCATGAATCAAACAAGAACAAAGCCCATGTTGAGGCTCGAACCTGAATCGGTCAGACGTAGGGCTCAGTATCTCGTTACTATTTTTAGTCTTCTGCGTTTTTAAGGTTTGAACCTTAGAGAACGCTGATATAGTCACAACATCCTCTGCACCAATCACCCACGGCGGATGATTTTGTGTATTTGTCTCATGTTCAGAGGGGTAATTTCTTTCTACCTTAATCCTCCCATACGATTTAATCTACTGGGGGTATGTCGCCCGCTTGTAGGCGTTTGAAATCGGTCAGCTTGCTGAGTATACGTTTTTCAATCGCCGTCTCTATGGTCTAGATCCATTTGGATCCTTCTATTTTTTTAGTGTTTTGTTTGGAGAGTCAATGCTCCCTCGGTTTCTTCCTCGAGGTCATTGAGTTTGGCGGTTGTCATTCGGGACTTTACCCTCCGGTTCCATTCGGAAATGAGGGGGGGGGGGGGGGGGGGGAGCGCTCGACATGTGAGATGGCTGCGATATTCTGGGTCTATGACCAGGATTTGCCTATTTCGAGATTCGAAATCACTCAGTCGATAGAGCTTTAGATTCTCAATCGACTAGCCAGGTATTTTATTTTCGGTCGAAGGCCCTTGTTGTCACTTACTCATATGACAGACTTCTTATTTTTTCGACCATATGAGATTTGGCAGAAGGAACCCAGTTTCGCATCTCATTTCTACGACAAATATACGTCTCACTATATTTTTCGGTATACTAGTATGACTCCGCTCCCTTCTCCGTCCAAGTTTTCCCCCATAATGTTTTCTATAATCCGATTCGTTGGGTTTTCGAGATTAACATTCATACTTTTCGTCTGACGTGACCATGTGCGTTCGAAAAGCATTATGGGTATTGTTTTAGCGAGAGTGCGCTGGACTTTATAAATGGCGATCTTTCGATGTGCGTTGACATGAACAATCGTCTTTTCTTCAGGCGATAATAGGCAGTTTTCGTCGGTTGAATATAGCGTACTGTATTTTCCTAGTTCATAGGAATTCGCACGGACTGGTTTGGACATGGGATTAGTCTGCCGTTTTCCTGCGTGGGATATCCCATCTTTGTTTATCGCTGCATGACATTGTAGCCACTACAATAGCATGGCATGGGTGGGAGCTGTCAACCGATTGAGCTGACTTCATTGATGAAGTATTGTCAATTCTACGCATTGCTGGATTCTTATAGATACTTGGAATTTTTTTTGGTGGAATTCGGATTACTATGAGCAGTGTATCTCCATCATTACAGGTGTCGTCGGACAGGACTAGTTCCAGGTATGCGTTAATCTGTTAGTTTGTTTACATATTGGTCGTTTTCGACATACTTTTTGCTATACATCATCCCTGTAGAAGTGTAAACTATTATTTTTATTCCTTCGTCAGTATCAATTTCGGTACTGTAAAAGTCTATTTTTTATTTTTTACTTTTTATTTTTTTCGCGATAGGATATTTTCACGAAAATGGTCATAATCACTTAACAGGCATTTCGCGATCTTTTTATTCTTATTTTTTCGCGATCTTCAACAATTGTGAACTAGGTCATTGGAAGTCCATTATTTTCGCGAGTTTTTATTTTCGCGGATGAGGATAATTCGCGAAAATAAAATCTCGCGAATATTTCTACTTTTTCAGTATTATTGGTTTGTTCTTTTAAGTACATGAAGAGTAGAGCTGGAATGACCCGGCCAGCTTGATACCAAGGCTAGTAGAGTAGCTGGGTGGTTGTGAGAAGCTAGCCTCCCTAGTATCTAACACTTTTATTATATTATAGTGTTATATTCAGGTTATTTTTTCCCCTCTATTTTTTATCATAGAGTTGTTGATCTCCTCTAATCAGGTCACCACCATGGGTGGTCTCGTGGGCTCGACATTTGCCTGCCCTCGGCAGCGTGGCGCGTCTGCTGTTTTTGGCTTGCGGTGCGTAGCCTGACCGCGTTAGGCCTGCGGATGAGGGCCAGCGCTCAGAGACTTCGGTTCTTATTTGTATATCATTATTCATACTCCATTATCTAGGTTGGATTTTTAAGTGCTCCGTTAGCGAAATCGGTTGAGCATCAGATTTATAATCTGAAGACCGGGGGTTCGAATCCCACAGAACAAATAGTTCTTTTTCCTAAGTCGGTTCAGTTTTCATCCTTGATTCCCTATTCAGGGACATAGTATAGTATAGTAATCAGTATATTGTTTGGTTCTAACCAAACTTTACGAGTCTCCTTTGAGCCCCTGTCAGTCGGCTTCTCTGAGTGTCTTAGACCATGAAGCCCCCCTTTTTTTCTCATAGGTTCTGGCCTCGGGAAGACACTGTTCTGATCTTCACGCATTATCTATCGGTAGATCCTCCGTTTTTAGCATGGCTGGCGTTACGCCTTTTGTTTCAGATCATATTTTCTTGCCATGAGCGGCATTAATTTTTCAGCGTCCCCGATATCCCTCCCTAACATTATCATATCGGAGCGCAGACCACTGAGACTGAGTTGCCCGGTAGGGTTTTTTGAACGGGTGTATAAATAGAACCAAGTTTGTCCGAGGTCAGGTCCAACTATTCTTTGTTAAATCCATTGTCAAGCCCCATAGTGCAGCAGCCAAGGTCACATTGGCTGGCTGGCTGGTTGAGATTATTAAGTGATTTATATCCTTGAGGGTAGTTCGGGGGCTCTTTGTCAGAGCCCTCTCAGCCTCTTGTGCTCACGCCAAGGGGCTATCCTTTTTTGTGAGTTCATGAACACAGTACAGTTTTTTGGAAGACTGTTCCCTCCTTCGCTTATTGTTATGAAGGACATTCAGCTTCACGCTGCCGGGGGATGATATGCTACGCAAGTCCTCGGGAGCGGAAGTCAGAATTAGTTGTATGAAGGAGGAGGTAGAGATGAGAAGGAGAGAGAGGTTTTTAAGACGTAGCATAGCGGTTTCTTGATCCAAACCTATTTACGACGCTTCCCTACATTATTGATCGCCTACTACGACATTATTCTTTACAAAAAGTTTGGAGGTTTTCATACCCCATTTTTTCTAAGTATGTCGTTTTCAACCCATTACTGTTCTTTACTCCACAGTGGGGCGATTTTAGAGGGAAGAGCATATTGCTTCCTATGTATGTCACGCTAGGCCGTTCCTCGCTTTTTAGCTCAAACTTCTATATATTTACATCTTCGCACTGCCCAGGGACGCTATGCCACTCAGGTCTTGGGTAGTGGAAGCCAGGTCTAGCTAGTATGGAGAGAGAGAGAAAGAGGAGGAAAGACTAGACTCAGCAGTTATTGTGATACAAGCCTATTTAGACAATATCCTAATTATGACTTATACGCCTATTGTGACACTTCCTGATTTGACTGAAACGCCGAACGTGACTATTCCTGATTTGACTAAAATGCCGATTACGACAATTATATTCACAAGAATTTTGGAGGTTAGCTTATCCCAAAATTGTTGGATTTGTCGTGTTTAACCCATTACTGTTCTTTATTCCACAGTGGGGCGATTTTAGGGGGAAGATTACATTGCTTCCCATGTATGTTACGCTAGGCCGTTCCTCGCTTTTTAGCTCAGACTTCTTCACCTATCTAGTATGATATATTCAGAGCGGTCAGAGATTCTTGTTCTTTCCAGTTGGCTTACAGCCAGTATTATTGTACCCATCTCTACGACATGGAGTGTTTGCTTTTCGGACACACTGTGACTGGTTGGGGGCATGAGCAATCATGTCTCCCCCTGGTTCGGTGCAAGTCTGTTATGCAAGCGTTTCCAGGTTGTGGAGGTAGGTATAAATAATACGTAATAAACTGGAAGGAGCTAAGAGTGCTCCTCTGTTTATGTAGTATTAGTTTTATACCTACCTCCACAACCTGTTCCCACCTCCGCCCCTTAGTGCTCAGCCCCCTTTATACCAATGGTTAAAGAGGATGCATTATGGGTAACGGTGTTGCCCGGTTTGGGCTGATACCGTGTTGCCGAGGTAGGGATATGTAGCCCAATCGGGCCAAATGTGGAGATATAGGTGTCCGAAGTGATTTTTCTTAATTAAATAATTATGTAGATTTTTAATAAAGGCATTAATTTGGGCAGCAGTTCATCTAAGGGATAAATGCAAGCGTTTCCAGGTTGTGGAGGTAGGTATAAAACTAATACTACATAAACAGAGGAGCACTCTTAGCTCCTTCCAGTTAGTCTATAGCAGATCCATTGATATAAACTAAAAGTAACATTTGGGAGCTATAGCAGACTGATGTCAGTTGTCTTTCACTTATTAAGTAGAAACAAACTTACTCAAAAATCTGGAGACACTAGGACACTGGTGGTATGTTGTATATACACAGCACATAAAGTCCCGGACCAGGTGCTTTGAGGTTGGCTAATTCAAAATAGATAATCGGAACCAAATACCGTAAAAGTGGAAATGTTCGCGCTACATTCATTTTCGCGCTCAAATCATCAAGCGCGAAAATTAAAACGCGCGAATATATTCATTTTGTATGTAGGTCTATGTATGGAAGCTAAAAATCGCGAAAATAAAAACAAGCAAAATTGTTCAAAATGTGCAATGCGCGAACATTTACACGCGCGAACATTTCCACTTTTACAGTAACTGAGATATACATTAAATGAGCAAATTTCTTCTCCGCAGTTTGATACATTCAAAAAATTTGAATGGATACTTTTAAAGTTATGGCGATTTCAATGACCACACGTAACAACAGCAAAGTTGCACTAGGTATAGGAAATCATTGATTTGTTTGTGATAACGCAGTAAATATGTGTGTGTAAAGACTCACACCTAATCAGCAAAAGAGTTTAATCTTCACAGCTAGTCACACCCTTTATACCGCAATCACTCTAGACCCATCCTAATGTAAAGTCATCCCCCTTTCCCCCCTGATCAATGTTGAGTCACCAGACTTGCCAAACATCAGCCCGTGGCCTAGCAACATTGATTGGGTGGGGGGGGGCGGGGGGGGGGGGGGGGGGGGGGGGGGAGGAGTATATTGAAAGGGAGCTTTCAGGCTACATTAGCAGATGCAAATTGGTATTTTCACATGACTCTAATATTAAATGCGTACTATATGGCAATTAAAAGGTGCAAACAAGGGTCAGTGTTTGAACACCTTTTTTCTATGATTGTAGGTGGCTCGTTCAGATAGCACACAGTTATGACAGTAATCACACACAAATCAATGATTTCCTATACCTAGTGCAATTTTGCTGTTGTTATGCGCGGTCATTGAAATTGCCATAACTTTAAAAGTATCCATTCGATTTTGTTAAATGAGGTATCAAACTGCGGAGAAGAAATTTGCTCATTTAATGTATATCTCAGATTTTTGGTACCGATTATCTATTTTGAATTAGCCAACCTCAAAGCACCTGGTCCGGAACTTAATGTGCTAGGTGTATATTTAAGCATGTAGGTTTTGTTGATGTGACTAGTACTTTGATGCTATATAGGATAGCAAACAAATGTTAGTCCCTCCGTAATGGATATTATCTGTTTAACTCCGACACACGCATATTACAATCCTTAGAAATTTATCATTTGGGAAATAATAGCGAACATCCTCTGTTGTTCTTTTAGCGCCTAAAAGTTCAGCTTTGAGTGGTGGCGTGATTCATGCATGACACGTATCTCCGCCCACATAAATATAAGCCATAGGTCCCTATTGGTGTTGAAACAATGAAGGGAATGACATTAACTGAAAAAACTGAACTTCAAAATCATTTTTGTGGAGAATTGTTCATTAGAAGAAAAACAGGAGCCGTTTAAATTTGTCCTGTGATTTGTTGACGTGTCTTTATCAGATTGGGATTATGAGATTGTGTATCTAATGTTTTACCAAACGTTGAACTTCATCGATTTCTGAACATTTTGGTGTATTGTATAGATCATTAATATCGGTTCACTTGGTCTACTATAGTGACATTAGTAATAGTATTTAATCTATTTTTGAGAACATAATACATAGATTTTAATTGTGCACTCCTTAGCTCAATCGGTAGGAGTATTGTGCAATAATGCAAAGGTTGCAGGTTCGAGTCCAGTTCGAATCATGTTTAAAAAAAAAATTGAATCAGCATTTAGATGAGCTAACCAAAACAAGTCAATTCCTCTCTAGTATAATGGATGTGATATGGAGACCCCGGGCACCGTCTATCCATCTCTGTCTCAGACTCTCCATATATTAAATACCCGTTGAATGCACTTTAAAGTCGCAGCACTTCAGAATTACAATGTGCTTTAAATTTCATTCATACACAAACATCATGAGAATTGCTTGCACGAATTGATCACAGTCTACTCTTACAGATTGATTGCAATGGAGGAATGACAGAACCAAGGAGGCCTTCATGTGGGGGAGGGGGAAGGGATAGGATGGATTTATGATGTGTAGGTGTATGGGGCTGGGGGTAAAATGAATCTATAATTATCTCCATATTTGTGACTCGGCGCATCAATACTTCCCACTTTCCACGTGGCAGGCGACATTCCAAAATTTCGCAAAATTATTCATTAATGTCAAAAATGCCATATTTGGAATCACCATGAGAAATGTATTGAAATAAGTACACACATGCCTAGACTTAGATCAGTAATGCACTTATCACTTACCCCGCTATACCCGGCCCCGGGGATAGCGGGGATCAGGGCCGGAACGTACAAATTGCCAATGTGACGTGCCGAGTACAGTCGTGTACGGTCCCCGCAGGACGGGGACCATTTTTTGTACGTTCCCGCTACAGTTCAGGACCCCCCATGGCCGGGACTAAGTGTACAGTCCCGGCTACCCTTTCCCAGGACAAAGTGTACGTCCGGCTACAGTCCACACAGGTTGCTTAATTTCTTCCTGCAACCATAACGGAATGCATTTCTATGTATTCCCTATGTGTTATTAGGCTTATTCAACCAAGGGCATCGCATATCTAGCTTATTTATAGCTACGCCCGGGGTGTATATTTGTGTACCCTTAGCGTACGTCCCCGCTACACGCTCCGGCTAGCGAGGGCACAGTTTGTACATCCCCGTAGACCCCGCCCCCCCCCCCCCCCCCCCCCCCACCATAGCAGGGCACCGTTTTTTGTATATTCATGTACCCCGCATGGTCCCCGCCATGTCCTGGGTTCCGGGGCCAGGCTTGCAATTGATAAGTGCATAATCCTTGAGATAGACTTGGGGAAAATTGGGAAAGGTTCTAAAAAAAATGTGTTTTTTATAATATGGTAAAACTAATAGCAGTGTGGAAAGTGTGGAAATAAAAACTGTGCAATTATGAAGAAAAGATGCAGCGACTTAAAGACTGTCGGGATTACGCCATTTCATAAAAACGTAAGAACCAAAATTATATTTTTAAAAAGAGGGATTTTTTAGAAACAAACTAATTTTCTTTCAGCTTTTGTGGAGGTTTATCAAAAATTGATATCAGGTACTGCTCATGTCATTTTCACATTTATTCAACATTGGTGTCATTAGGGTGCTAAAAGGGGAGATCAAATTAAAATGCAGTTTCACCAAGTTGTGCAGATCAGCTGATGTGTCACCACATTGTGGACCTTTGTGCCGACATATCACCTGATTCCCTGCAGACGGCTGTGAGAGGATTCTAGAACAGGCAAATTTTAAAACAGTTCTCTTTCTGTATTTTGGAGGAAATAAACTGTAAAACCACTGTAATTTGTGAAGTATTTTATTTCACGAGGACCTTAAATTCACAAATTTAAATCCCCGCGGATTATATCCATGGTAAAAGTTTAAAATTAAGAATCAAATTTTGAAATCGCAAAATTAAATCCTCACAAAAATGTTGGTCTTTTGGTAATTTGCGAGATAAAGTACCGGCAAATTTTTAGCGTTTTACAGTAACAAGATGTGTAGGGTCATCGAATACAAATATGATTATATTTAAAGTTGGATAACATTCTTGTACACATTCATTTTAAGGTTGTTTGCAAGAAAGACTTTATTTGTTGAATCTTTGGTGTGTCTGTCTTCAGTGTGTGTCAAGGTGTTTAGTATTATATGCTTCTGATCTGGCCACCTTTCTGTCTATTTCTCGTTCATGTTATGTCGTTTGTTTGTTTGTTTGTTTGTTCACACTTGGGTCCCACACTTGGGTCCTGATGGGGTCAGACTCAAGCAAATATCTGACCCCTTTTTCTCAAAATGGACATGTTGGAGGCCCAGTCAAATCTCAGTTATTAGTATGACTTGAAAGATACCATGTTGAAGGTAATCAAACTTTGTAATCACAAGATAAGATTTGAAGAGATATATTTTTGTCTTCTTTTATTTTCTTTATATTTCACCAAATATATTTGCCTCTATTAAAACTGTGTTTGCCGACAACATGTCCTTTTTGACATGACTGGCCACATGCGGCGTTCCTGTATTAGCATGTTGGCTGAATGAAACGAAGTAAGCAAAAGATGAAAGAAAAGAATGAGTTAAAATGAGAACATTTTGAGTTAAAATGAGAACATTTTGATGACATCAAATATTTAACAAAGTACTCAAACGTCCTCTTTACACTGTTTTTCGTATGGATATGATGTTATATTTGGCATCTTTCTTATATTTTCTTACCTTCTATAGTTCAACGAATATTGATTAAGTCATTGGCTGTAGGATGTTCAAAATAACCTGTTAAAGTAATTAATATAAGTGACCTATTTTATTTAAGACCTTAAATATTGATGAAGTCATTGACTAAAGGATGTTCAAAATAACAAAGTTAACGTAATTAATAAGTGACCTCTATTTTATTTAAGACCTTAGGCGATTAAAAAATCCACCCCACCGTGTTCAGTCGGAGTACCAGCCTGAACGACCCATCCCCCCCCCCCTGCATTTTCAACAACCAACAAAAATTGGGGGACATTTTTGGCAAATTTTGAACTGTTAAAAAATGTGATTGTTTTTGAATTTGTTGTGAATTTGTAGAAATGTTGATGTTTTCTTTAAAAACTCACCAAAAATATATTCAAATGTTTGACCCCCACCCCAAATAACCCCCAACAGACTGACCGACCGACCTTACCTGAGAGGTCCGTTTGCCGGTAGAACAGGGTGTGTTTTTGTCGCCTTATCCATATATTTTGCTACTGCCTCTTTGATAAATAAATTAGTGTGCGTGAAACAACTTCATGTGTTGCTTTTCATTCTGTCTGCATCGTAACCAAACCTCCTCAGTGAACCGGCGCCAAGAATAGCGTTTCATTTGAAATTTAAGTCAATATTACCGCATTATATGAAGTGAAGTGCGGAAGTATATCATGTTGACGCCGCGCGTCATTTATGAAATTTGAGAACTGTATTACCTGTACATCAAGGGAATGTTTCACAGTTGCGATGGAATTTGGAGATTTGTTTTAGTAAGTTATAAAATTTGGGCTATGTTTTTGTAGGCAAATTGCATTAATGACACATGAAGCCAAACGATCACATTATCACTACAGTATCTGCCTTGTTGAAGAATGGCGGTAAATGCAGTATTTTTGCAGGCATAATTTTTCCAAATTTGACATTTGAAATAATTGTATGTATTGATTAACTGTGTCCTTTTACATACACCTTTGTCATAATAAACACTAAATAAACAATAAACATGTTTAGGTAACTACACAGGTAAATGTAAAAAATGCGAAATTAATGAGGTGTAAAAATGTCCGTTGTTGATGTCCTCAAAATAAGCAACCCAAGGTAAGTGTGCTCACACTTTTTGCTAATGAAGGCATAAGCCTATACCTAGGGGCAAAAAACAACACAATCTCATTTTTTCCTACCCCTTTGCCTATTCTTTTTTCTCAATGATCATGCTTGTCAAACTCAAGGTTACATTGTATAATTCTGAGCGATTACTTTGACTATGAAGATGTTTGCACCAATGAGACCCAAGTCAGGTTCAATCCCTAATGACTTCCGTCATTTTTAAATCTGTGCAGTGACATCGGAGTGTAATCCTATGATTGCATTCTTTCATGGCGCTGGTGATTGTAATGTGCTTGAGTAAGTACCCACGTTATCAATGATGAATCCTGGCACTCGCATGTAAATGATGCGTTGATCACTAGAATCACTACTCAGGTTTGGTCGTGTTGGTTTTTTTCTTCTTTTCAAAGTGATGCAAATAATCACAAAAATCAGTAAAAATGTTGTCATTTTTTGACAAACTTAATTCTGAAATATGGGTCAGTATTCATTTGAATTCCTCCCTCTAATTTCTAAAATAAAATAGGTCGGTCGGGCCCGTAGAACACATATTTTGTATGTCGTCTAATCCAAAATATTATTATTGTAGAAGGTTTTCATTTCTCTTTTCTTTCATGTCTATTCTTATTGACAGAGTTAAGCAATCTCATCTCGCCCTATCATTGGCCACTGACCTATTTTATTTAGCTTATGTTCAGTTTATCAAAGCATTTGTATACGCCCGCTTATATTGACATGTAAAACATCTTATTGAAAAAAGACGAGTTGAATTTTAATGCCCAGGAGGGATTGTTATGGAACTAGAACGTATTTCTATGTCAACATAACCCATGCCAAATTATAAAGCATGCACATCGTCGCTGTTCTGTCAAAACCTCATATGTTTTTGAGCCCTTCAACATGTATAAATAAAGTAAAACTGCCCAACGGAAGTGTTGCTTGCTTTATACATGTTCAGGGCAAGAGCACTTACAAAGCGTTGATAAATAAGTTAAATACATAATTGTGTTTTTACGTCAAAAGGTTGCCATAATTTTAAGAAGAAACTGTTTTTATTAACATTTCAACAATTATAAACACATTTAATTATTCTTTTGAATTGCAAAGTTAATTAATTTTCCCCCTAAAATTCTTGAATTTGCAAATTATGGATAGGTATGACCCATAAAACAGGTTTCCCCCCTCATGTTGTCTAATATATTAATGTGTATTTATAGAAGTTGTCAAATGTCTTAAATACATAGGATAAAATAAATACTCATGGGAAAAGTTAGAGGGAATAGGTTTGCCTTAATCTTCCATATATGGAGAACACATCTGTAGCAAGTGCTATAATCTAACATCGATTATAATTAAAATGTTTAGAGCAAGTTGTCAAGATTATCATACCAAAAAAAATGCATGATTTGTTAGCAGGGAATGTTGAAGAATGTGTCACCTCGTAAAATGTACAAATAAATGTCAATGTTGCAATGCAATTATGGCTGTAAGTGTTGGCAATTTGCGAAACGTTCATTCCACAAAATATTTTATGCCGATTGCTCTGTAATATCATTGCCCTATATGTGATCGACCTGAGTGTGTCGGCATTGTCCACAAACGGAATAATATACGCACGGTGGCACCAGTTGTCGTTTCCTTGCGGTGCTGTTGGCGCACCATAAGAAATTGTATTGCAAATATCACCTAAGGAAAAAAAACCTGACTTGTATTGAATTGAGTTCCTGACTAAATAGATGATATAGACATGTGCGTCTGCATGCTATGAGATTTCTGTTTGAGTATACACAATCATAGTTTGATTAAGTCTAAACCTAACAGGAGTCATTGCATATTTATAACTAACAGGTGTGATAAAGGGGGAACAGGATCATCCACCATTGAGGCATAGTTTCATAGGACTTGAGGAGGGGGTTGGGTGGAGGCAGAGGGGCAACCCCCCCCCCCCCCCCCCCCCCCCACCTTTGCTTTTATCAGGAGAAAAAAAGTGAAAAATGACCCATGACTTGCTGTGAACCGGGTCCCCTCATAGCTAGCTAGGAATAGCACCCTGATCCACGATGACGCCATTGTGGGACCCCTTGGTGAGTGTAAAATGGTAACCTATGTTCATAGGGTCTGACTAAATAGAGCGTAATTAAAGACATATCTGAGGGTGGCGCTTTCAGAGGAGGTGTGTTTGTAATTCTTAAGTTAGGTCTTACCCTCTTAGTAATATTTTGCATTTGTTGCAGCTTCTTAATCAAGTAATACTAGAAGACTGCATGGTACTTAGGGGGAAGGATGCGTTTGCGGATAACAGATCAGGAATGATCCCCTTTTCTTTACGACAGAAAAGTGACATTTTAACATGCCAGTGAATTAATTATCTTTCTGATACGCAGGGACAACATTTTGCATTGCTTCCAAACCATGAACATGCAATTGATGCGCTTGGGAACTGTGCTGCATGCGTACCTCAATCCACATGTTTGGAATGAGGCATTGGGGAGAAGATAATTTTATAATTGACAAACCGCAATTTGTCAACAAGCACATGAATTGTGATTTTTGACTGAATGGGAACATTTTGAAGGAAAGCATTTCAAATCTGACGATTTGTTGCCAATGGGGTTCAAACTGTGAAAGACAAACTAACACTTTCAGATCAGTAGCGATAATGTTTGGAATGAGGCATTGGGGAGATTATGATTTTTGACTGTATGGGAACATTTTAAAGGAAAGCATTTCAAAATTGAGGATTTGTTGCTGGTGGGGTCCCAACTTGAAAAAATAAGCAACTAACACTTTGAGTATAGTAGTGATGATTATTTACAGATAACAGACACCTGAGAAAAAAATTGAAGGTATTTCCTGAAGGCTACATCGAGTTTTATTAACTGTTATTAAACTGTGATTAACTTTTACTGAGTACTCTGTGCTTCAAATTGTAACTCTTTTTCTTTTCCAACTATGCTACCTCGTATGTGTGTTCGATAAACGGTAACCAAGACACACAGACGCACTATGCAAAACGGAAAGCCCAGAGGATATCTGCCCCAGTAAATAATTTGGTTTATGAAAGTATAGGCCTGTCATAAACCTTGTATCTCAGAGCGCTTAACTATTGCACCAACCCAACCAGTTTGTCGCCAATAAAACAAGGAGGGAGGGACCCGGGGCGCAGGGGGGGGGGGGGGGGGGGGGGGATTCGGATTTGGTTTGGTCAGGGGTGTGCTGCTGGAGATTCAAAACCCATACCCATTATAAGGGTGAATTTGGAAAAACCGGTACCCATTTCTAAGGATTTTGCTTCATTATAGACCCAATTTTTGCAAATTATCGCAAAAATAGCCAAAATGTTCGCGAAAATAGACTCATTTGTAAAAAGTGACCCCATTAGGCCCCCCCCAAAAAAAATGTTGTGTTGCCCTCAAGTGCCAAAAATTTAAATTCGGGTCGGTCGGTCGCAATTTGTTTTTTTAGGTCGTCCGTAGGAAGAGACCTTATGGCAGCATCCTTTGTGTGTGTTGTCTGTCTGTGTGTGTGTCAACAATTTGGTATACACTTTTTCAACAATTTGGTATACACTTTTTTCAACAATTTGGTATACACTTTTTGTTTTGTCCATTTCTTTTCCATACAATGTCTAATTGCAATCAAACTTCGGTCATAGATGCAACATGGGAACCTTCATATGTTAATGAGGTCAAAGGTCACATACCAAGGTCAAAGGTCATCTGAGGTCAAGATGTATATGTAAAAGTGGCTGCATATGTAAAATTGATTACATTTTTCCATTTCTTTTCCATACAATGACCAATTGTAACCAAACTTCGGTCATAGATGCAACATGGAAACCTTCAGATGTTAATGAGGTCAAAGGTCACATACCAAGGTCAAAGGTCATCTGAGGTCAAGATGTAAAAGTGGCTGCATATGTAAAATTGATTACATTTGTCCATTTCTTTTCCATACAATGACCAATTGCAACTAAACTTCAGTCATAGATACAACATGGAAACCCGCATATGTTAATAAGGTCAAAGGTCGCATAGAAAGGTCAAAGGCCATCTAAGGTCAAGATGTAAAATTTAGTACACCTTTTTTTTTTGTCTCTTGTTCATTTTTTTTTGTCTCTTGTTCATTTTTTTTTGTCTCTTGTTCATTTTTTTTTGTCTCTTGTTCATTTTTCCATACAATGACCAATTGCAACCAAACTTGGGTCATGGATGCAACATGGAAACATTCATATGTTAATTAGGTCAAAGGTCACATACCAAGGTCAAACGTCATATGAGGTCAAGATGTAAAATTAGCTGCATATGTAAAGTTAATTTCATTTAAACAGGTGAAGTACAATTGCAACCAAACTCAGGATGTTTATTTTATTTTTTATATCCTGGATCCGCTAGTGGTCTAACCTCTTTCTTTCTAGATGCCTGTGGTTTGAGATCCACCTTGTTTTTAATCTACCCATATAAACGGACGACCTATTTGGGACCGCTGTCCCTATTTTTTTGTTTTTTTTTCAAAAAAAAATTTCAATTTTTTTTCTTACATTCCTTTTTTTTTTTTTTGGCTGAAAAATATATGGTTTATGTCAAGACAAAATTGGTATATGCCCATATGTCAATTTAACTAATGTTTCTAGTGTGACAATAGTCTAAAAAACATTTATTTAGGCTTATTTATTCATTTCCAGCGAGAAAAAAATAACATTTAGACACTTTTAATCAAATTTAAATCTAAAAAAAAGAAAATTAAAAAAAAAAAAAAAATTCCGACCGCCCGACCCGAATTTAAATTTTAGGGTCGGTCGCTGAGGGCAACACAACTCTTTTTTGTTGTTGGCCTTATTAGGGATTTTCCAGCACAAATCATACCCCATGTTTAGGGATTTTTTTGCAAAAAAAGCGACCCATTAGAGCGGCACATCTCCGTATACTGTATTAGGTGAGTACCCCACATAGGGTGTGGAGGAGGTTTTCAGAACCATGCATCATCCATCCCATATATCTTTAATAACAGTGCTCCTCCTCCCATCAGATGGCATGATCATTGATCTTGAAATGTAGGCGATCTCACGTCACATTAACTAATAAGGCATAAAATAAATTGGATATTTGAATTAGATAGTCCAGGTTTTTCACCATGCAATACATCTCTATCTATCAGCTCACTGTTTATAAGTAATTTGAGCTATTTTTGTTGGCAGTATATGGTAATTCACAGGCCTCATGAGGGAATCGGTCTGGCTGCGTGTGTACTGCATGTTGAGCGTACTGATGATGAAAGAAAAGAACGATGAATTTGAAAAAGTTATGCAATAAGCAGCAGTAGAGGGATTTGTCCGCGTACGAGCACATTTTCATTTCTACAAATTAGAAAACGAAGGAATCCCGGTGTGGGATCAAATTCTTCAATTTGCATGCCTGTCGACGACCTGATCTTATTAAGTGGATTGAAGTCTTCTCTATTTATGCCAAATTGAGCGGGTGTATTTTTATTTTTATGGGTAGGCTTAAGTGGAGGAATGCACAGATAAAATCATATTTATTGTAGTCTTTTGATTGCAGGATTGCGGCTGTGACACTCACCAGGGTTTTCTTAGATTTCAGAAATTTTAATATTTCTTCAATTGTTTTATTATCTTTGCAGATCTTCGTAAGCCTAATTTTACCCAAATATTATGAGTACTCATCCCGGGATATTGTTTGTTATTTTGTTATACACTCCCTGATGGGTCATGGACAGAATTGCACAAAATAGAGATACACAGAATGTAGCTGGGAAGAGCATTTGATGTCTAACCCCCCCCCCCCCCCTCCCCACATGGAAGATATAACATTAATCTTCCACACAGGGAGTGTAGAATTCAAATGGAGTCACCCATGCAGGTAACCCCATTTGAAATGCACACTCCCCATGGAGAAGATTAAGAGGTAACATCTTCCATAGGGTGTATGGATTTCAACTGGAATAGCCCATTGAGTTGGGATATAAGGATGAGGAAGGAACCCATCAAGGGGGGAAATGATGCCCACTACCCCCAAGGGATTTAACCCAGATGCCAAGAGGTAGCAGCAAGTAAGTCAGCCAACAGACCACGAGAGCCTCACTCACCAATTCAACTTTTCCATGCTCATTTTGGCTGGCAATATTGCAGCATGGAAATGCCACATGCGTGCAGTGTGCATGCTGCCCCCAGCTACCTCGCTGTTTCGTGCGCTATAGTAGGGTTAGGGTTAATGGTAACTTGTACACAAACCATGAAATTTAAATGCAAGACTTATGATTTTCCACACTGGAACATGATGAGGTCATATGATTAGGTTTCTAATCTGAGAGAGTCAAATAACATGAATTAAGGATCGAATGAATGCACCGAGCAGCAGATCTAGTATGGCAAGAACCACAATTTTTATGCGCCATATATGTTCACACTTTTTGTTCACTATAACGATTTTGCAAAATTTGAAAAGGGTTCAAATGTTCCATACGTATATAATCTATTTAAATGAAAGCAAAATTTCTAATTGAACGACATGCAAATTGTTTATATTTTGCAAATCGCAAAATATTACATGGGTAAAAATAAACATTTTTGCGTCGTTGGAAAGCAATTTGGGCTCAGTGCGTGTTTCACCGTATGTTGAGTAATTATCTCGGTTATAGCCTTGCTAGCAAGACACTCAATTTAATTAAAAGTCAGGGCAATTCAATGCATTTTTTCAAGTCAGGGCAATTCAGTGGGTTTTTTGGTTATCTTTTATTCAAATTGTTTTCATTTGTCCGAGTCTTTATATTATTTATTGTTTTCATTTTCATTAAAAGTAAAACATTAACAAATGGTTAGCATCCATCATTTGCATCCAAAACAAGTTGTGAAATATTAAAAACCTAATTTTTAAAATTCATTTGCAAGGACTAAATTTCCTCTCATGATGTGAAAATCCAAATAGATGCTTGCAGATAAATTTGACAAGGTAATAGGAATCTTGCCATAAAACATGGTCTGTAAAGACTGAAAGGTTTGTGAAAATCCATTCACTATTTTGTACACTGCTGGGTGTTTCCATTACTCACTTATAGCATGAAAGAACACATAAATGGTTGTAGGACTGCTTGCCAGCTATTTAACTTATTATACCAAAACATTATCTGTTTCATATCATATTTTAATATCAAAATACAAAAATACAGTACCGGTACATTTACACAATTTCGACCTCTCGCCTTCAAGCTGACAAGAATAATGAGTCAACCGAGGTAGTGTACAGCAAAAGCCGAGCCATCGCCTCGGCTAAGACAAAAGCAATTTACGCGGGTCCAAAACCGCGATCGTTGATTGGCTCTGCCTATGGTTACTATGACAGAAGGACGCCGATTGGCACACAAGCAATTCCTGCTCAGTGAGCAAATGAGTTCATGATGCGCATGCGCTCTCATAAACTTTATTACATAATATGGCAGCATAATACGACTAGGCAGATAAAGAGACAAGAAACCTGTACAGGTAACAAGGAAGTACTGTTAACTGTGTATTCTAAGAATGTAAACTAATAACATTTAATATAATATATGTTACACTTACTGAAGTCTTGGTGGGGTGTCCTTCTTAGAAAGCTTTATCAAGTTATTCTCCTGGCAGTCCCAAACTATGAATATTAAGTAATCCTATGTGGACACATGAACCGGGTCTCATAATTTTGTGTGGGTGATACCCTGTAGCCTATTTTCTAGACGAGCCCCATAAATGTGTGATGCCGCGTGCAAACGCTTGGATCGTCTGGCCCGCCAAGCTCGCGTAAAAAGTTCAGGAAATGGATCAATCACCCACTGGCATCCCTGGATAATAGATCAAATACTGTACAGAATATCATTTGAAATTTGTCAATGTGATTGTCAAAAATATAGGTGAGAGAATAACAGATTAGCAATTTCTTAGTGTATTGTTAAAAGGACATTTTTAACGAAATCCAGAATCAATTTTTCTTTCAAAATCAGTGAATGTACCTTTAATGATTTTAAATATACACCTCTTGAAATTTTTGTGATGCCATTTGCCAAAAAAGTGCCAGTTCTTTCTGACTTACCCTGTATAGATTTATTCATATATTATTTGGACTTAGTGCTGATTATGAGTGCTGGGAGTTAGCGTGTAATTTACTATCCGTGTACACAGGTAGTGTTTCGTCCATGTACACTACACGGTTATGAAATTTACAAAAACAAAAGCAGTATTTCGGCCATAAAAATGTTTCGTACAAGCGCAGCCATCTTGCTCTACATCCCCAGTTGATCTTGAACATTACCGTATGGTACAGTGATGACAAAATGTAGAGAGCGGCAGAGTCTTAGTCTATTATTTATTTCATCAACCGCTGGCGGCAGCATTATGCATTACGTCATTAATGTCAGACCATGTGCGATCTCAAATGGGTGGCACCAATTTTACCGCACGACGTAACATGGGGAAAATAACATACGGCAACCAAAAATTGTTTACATCGGTAAAAGGTATTTCCCTGACGAAGTTCGCAATTGGCACGATCAATCAAAGATATACAGTGTATGGAAATGATAAATAAATAAAGTAGCATTGGAATTTAAACTTTATTTCAAGACTGATGATGCATATTTTTGTGAAATATTGACTTCAGCAATTTATAATGCTGAAAAACAGGTGATCATTGTTTTTTCTTTCGTTTATTCGTGTAGTGAATTTTCTACATGTGTAGTGGTGGTTCGTTTGTGTACCGTGTACACCGTCCTTGCACTACTGATTATATATTTAAGATATTGGATGTGAAAATTCCTATACTATTCTCCGAGCAAAGTATTCCTTGAAGATGTATCCCTGCCCTTGGAAGCACCCCTTCTCGTATATATTTTGACTTAGTGCTGATTATGCCATATATTTAAGACACTATTGGATGTGAAATTACCTATATTATTTATTACTATTCTCCGAGCACAGTATGAAGTGAATTTCACAATCCTATCAAACTATTATAAGACAAGGTTGTCACGGAGCACAGGGATTTGGGAAATCCAAAGTGTCAGTGACACTGATTTAACTACGCGAAAATCAATTCCATAAATTCCGTAATGTGACAGAATATTATATAATTTTGTGATGGATGGGAAGTGTACTACTAGCGTTGAGACAAATAAAAAGACTTGTAACTAAACAATGATGCGGGTATAATTCTCAGTTGCATAGATGATGCGTCTTAATCAAAGATAGTGTTAAAGTGGAAAATGTTGTGCTACATATATTTTTATATTTTTGCATTTTTTTTTTAAAGCTCAAATCAGCTCAAATACTACACGCAAATTTATTCCTTTTGGTGTACAGGTCTATGTGATGAAGCTACAAATCACGAAATTAAAAACATGCAAAACACTTCAAAATCGGCAAAGCGTGAAAAACGTATTGTGCGAAAATTAAGCACTTTTACAGTAATGAAATGCCGTGGTGGTTTGGTTATTTCATGTGTTATTGCATGTTCTGAAACGCCTTCTCTTGATAACACTCTTGTTTTAATGAAATTGGGGAAGTGAAATGATCTGATTATAATCTGATGATAATCTTACATAGCGTCCTGATCTATGTGCATTAGTGAAGATTTCTACATGTAAGCCACCGTAGTCCTCCTAAATGTAAGGCTGCTATTTCAAAGATCAGCCTATGCAGGGAAATTCAAAGATTGATGAATATAGGAACACTGAGTTACGCTATACCACAAGGTATATTTGTCCAAGTTAGCAGGTTCTTATAATTGATAGCGGTTTTCGGATTGGGAGAGTTCTTGGTTTGTTGAGTTCAGATAGGGTAGTCCTATGGTAGGACTAAATGCAACCATGAGTATTACTGGAAAGCTGCAAAGGTTGGGGTTGCAGAAGGGGGTCCAAGGAAGGAACGAGTGGTGCTATCTTCAGTAGATGGTATTGGTAATGCATATGCCATCTTGAAGATTCCTTTTAACCTTCATCTGCTTCCTCTTAAAGGAGGTGTCCAGTAAGCACAACATTGTTCCATATTATGTTAGAATAGTAATTATTGAGCCCAAATCGTGTAATTATATAGAACAAAAGTCATACTTATCATAAAAATCTCTCAACATGCAATTTTAAAAATTCGCAGTGATCGAAGTCCCGGTATCAATGAAGTCATAGTTATACAATACTTTTGCACGAATTTGTACACCAATAATCATGACGTCATTGATACCGGGACTTTCCAGTATGATGTTTTCTTCTGTATATAACTATGCAATTTGGGCTCAATAATTATTTTTCTAACATATAATGCAAGATGATTGTAATACCTCGTTATAAACACCACAGTTCATATTTGATTGGAAAAAGACACAATGTGAATACAAAGTCGCTAAAACCATGCTACAGCCTCAGACAAACACCATAAAAATATATGACATGAGAATGTAGTACAAGCAAACAGCGATCAAATAACAAAGTTTGATGACCCAGGCCATGAGTTTGTCATCTTTTGCATATTGACAACCATTGGCCATAGGCTGTAGCACTCAGTGAGCAGGGCAAAAGTTGCTGCGTAAATAACAGAAAGTTTCTTTAAACTGCAATTTATGGAATTATTATCTTGGCCTAGAAGTTTTTCATAATTTAATTTCTACTGATGTATTGGCTTGGTAAGCTTGTGGGATATAATTTTATTGAAAACAATGAATTATGTGTGAACATTTATGGTTGTCCATCAGACAATTGCCTATCCAATTATTATATTGGTTGTCCCAGAAAAGCGAACAACCATATCTCGAACATGCCTGTGTGACAAATGAGATTGGATTAAGACTATTCTTTTCTTATGTCTGAAGGCT
Organism: Ophiura sarsii; assembly: GCA_035610835.1. Taxonomy (NCBI): domain Eukaryota; kingdom Metazoa; phylum Echinodermata; class Ophiuroidea; order Amphilepidida; family Ophiuridae; genus Ophiura; species Ophiura sarsii. Next base: position 45,021,117 of record CM069445.1, on the reverse strand, counting down.
GACAGCAAAATTGTTAACTTTATTTGTTGGAGTGGCTCTTTTTTCTTTTCTTCTGTCTTTTTTAAACTTTCATTTCATTCAGCCAGCATGCTTGCTTATAAATATAGGCTTTATGAGCCTGGTCCGAGCATTTTGCTTAAGTCTGGTCCCTTCAGGACCCAATTGTGTGTCCGTAAGGACCAACCGTGTAAACAAACACACAAAAAAAAACCAAAAAACCCCTCTGTGTTGTACCAAATAACCATTTTTGAACAAAACTTTAAAAAAATAGTGAATGTCTCGTGCTGAAAACGTGTAGCTCTAGGGGAAACATGAAATGCTCAGCTTTTCAGTTGAACCAAAAGAATGAGGGACTATATTTGTTACAAAAATTGACACATGTTTCCGAAATCGTTTGGTAAATAATTGCTGTGTACTTCATATTTCATTACCTAGGCAACAGCACGCCTCAACATGTTTGGTTGATCTGCTCAGTAACATGTGATACATTAACTTACAGATGATGAAACGCATTTGTATCATCTATAAGTTACACTTGTCTCAGTTATCATTTTCAGATTTGAGTGTGTTTTTACATCCTTGAATGTGATACTTCATCTTTTGCATGGTTAATGAATGAGAAAACATTTACAAGAGGGATTCGTGAAATACATGCTCAGTAGATGTAAAGACAATCATTACAACAATATGAAATATGCCCATGTGGGGAACCAGAATACTGTAAAAGCCAATATTTTTGTGTAAAGATATTTTCGTGCATTTTGATATCATAGACATTTCAGGAATTGGGTTTTTTTCGCGGGCTACATTCTGGATGCACTGCATGAATGTTGAAAACAATATTTTCGCTTGTAATGATTTTTGCGGAAAAATATTTTGCGCGAAAAGCGCGAAAACAAAACCTCAGCGAAAATTTCAGCTTTTACAGTATGTGAGATACTGAAAGTAGATATCTAGTCTTTGATAAAGACACCTCACAAAATTCTTTGCGCCTATAGCTATTGTACCATGTAAGCATTATGTGTCGATCAAACAATGTCTTCATCGTAACACACGATTAGCTCCGTTCAATTCTATTGACGACAACGTTTAAAGATAGGACTTGATATCGATGACGTCTCCCGATAAATCATGACATCAATACCAACCAATCAGCAAGCACAATTTTGTTGGCATAAATCTTCTGTAAAACAACTCAAAACATAAAACATTTGTGGAAAGGCGTTATGGCTGCATCCTTCGTGTGTCTTGGGTCTGTGTATATGTGTGTCTGTCATGTCAATCATTTGGTATACACTCTTTGGTTTTCTCCATCACGACGACGTAACTTGGTACTAAGATGCAACAGGGGAACTTTTATTATGTCAATGAGGTCAAGGCTCACGTGTCAAAAGTCATCTGAGGTCAAGTTGTAAAATAAGCTGAAAACATAAAAAAATGCACATTTCATTTTCATACAAAGACCGATTGCAACCAAACTTGGCGCATACATGCAACATGGGAACCTTCATATGTCTATGAGGTCAAAGGTCATATATCCAGGTTAAAAGTCATCTGAGGCAAAGTTGTAAAATGAGCTTAAAACATCCAAAAATTACATTTCTTTTTCATACATAGACTGATTGCAACCAAACTTGAATCATACATGCAACACGGCAACCTTCATATGTCAATGAGGTCAAAGGTCACATATAAAGGTCAAAGGTCAGTTAAGATCAAGTCGTAAATTAAACTGAAAACATCCAAAAATGCTAATACCGATTTCAATCAAGTCTAATTTAATTGCAAACAAACTTGGTTCAGGGCTGCAACATGAAACCTTCATTATGTTAATGAAGTCATGTACAATTGTTATCATTCTTTACTATCATTAACAAGGAGGCTATGTTTCCTTTCCTGATAATGGACGACCCTATATCAGACATGGGTCTGTATCTTTACTGAATGTGCTCACATTTTTTTTTTACGGAGCTCACTCCACCACGCCTTGTTAAAAGGCTAGTAGAAATCATGACCCAAGGGGAGAAATGTGACCCAATTTTTGCTACTTGAAAATCAAGAGAGCCACATCCTGGGGGGGGGGGGGTGCATTCAACTTTTTTTTTGGGTAGGGGTGTGCCGCACAGGGTCTCAAAAAGGGAGGCTACAGAACTGAACTGAGTGGATTTTATGACGAAAAATAGGGTCTTAGGAACTGATTTTTTTTCAAAAAAGTAGGTCTTGAGAACTGGCCTATAGTTCAAATTTTCGATTTTTTTTGTTTTTGAGGGGGGTTAGAACGCAAAATTTTCAAAGAATTGGGACTTTGGAACGAAAAAATGTCGCGATTTTTGAATTTTCATTAAAATTGGGGTCTTAAGAACTGATCCAGGCTCAAATGGGGGGTCATAAGAGCTAGCAGCAGAGGGTGAAAAAGGGGGTCTTCAGCGCGGCACATACCTATACCGTTTTCCAATGTTAGTGCCCCCCGGGAGCCACATACACATATCGCCACTGTTCTGTCAAACCTTGTATGTTTTTCCCGGTCCTTCAGCATGTACAGAGTGAGTCAAAAAGAAGTTGTACGATTGTGAATATTTGTTTAAAAATATACCAAACAAATTTGACAAACCAAAGAGGCAAGTTTTCAAAGAGCAACTCATTCCGCTTATATGACAAAAAGAATCATTGAAATCGATCAATTATATGAGAAGCTATGCCTGTTTTAATAAAAGAGACCCTTTTTTAGCTGTCCACGGAACGCTTAATCTTCTTGAAATCTATCCACTCTAAGTGGACAGCAAAATGTACACACGGGCATTCATATTCAAATGAGATTAAAGCCCGGGAGTTTCAAACACAGATGGGAATGGTGTGCATGAAATAAAAAAATCAGTGACAACAATAAGAAAATGATTAAACATTGAAGGTCCACTTAAAACAATAAAGACACCTTAGAGGATAAACATCAGCAATCATTTTACTGCCCACTTTTTTAGAGTGGAAATATTTCAAGAGAATTAAGCGTTCCGTGGACAGCTAAAAAAAGGGGTTCTTTGATTAAAACAGGCATAGCTCCTGATATAATTGATCGATTTCAATGATTCCTTTTGTCATATGAGCGGAATAAGTAGCTCTTTGAATACATGCCTCATTGGTTTGCCAAATTCGTTTGGTCTATTTTTAATCAAATATACATTCCCGTATAGGCTGTTTAAAATGTCTCAATACAATGTGAATTCAGACTCGAAACAGGCAACGAAACATGAAGTGAAAAATGTTTATTACAATTACATTGGTCAAACAGCGACTTGTCAACCTTGTAAACCAGCGTCAGATTTCCGGTTTCCCCGAAGGGTTTACTCGGAATCCCTGCTGAGCAATTAGACCGATCAGCTGGTAACCTATGCATGGCTATGTGTCATACAAGCGCCCCCGTAGTGCGACTGCTACCATTATGACTCTTGTTTACGAAATGAGACCCGTAAATCGAGTCCACAACGTCTCGCTTTATCCTATGTTAGGCCAAGAAAGCTTTATTTGCATGTATTCTTGTTTTATATGGGTTTATGCAACATGAGTGGTGTTCATTACTTAATATCAAGTTTATTGAATAACTTTGGAATTTAAAAACCCAACAGTGTTCAGTAATGTAGAAGAATATTTAAAAAATAGTGGAAGTGTTGAAGGTTGATTTTTTGTAACATGGCAAATATTTTTGCAATACAATGGAATGTTTGTTTACATATATGCATAATAATTGTTTTTCTTCTTTTTCTTTGCATGTCTGATAATTTGCACCTACTTTGTGACTTCAGGAGGTAAGTTGATGTGTAATTCAAATGTGTTCATATGGATATACTGCTTAACACTTTACACGTAGCTATTAGTTTTACCATATATACAAAACAAGATTTTTCAGAAACCTTCCTAACTTTCAAAGTCTATCTCAAGGATAACTGAACCAATACTAGGCATGTTTGCACTTATTTCAATTTAATGCATTTCTCATGGTGATTCCAAATATGGTGATGAAATTTAATAATTGTGACATTTTTAAAACATTTAATGAAATTTTGGAAGTGTCGTGTACTTTGCATCTTCACCTGCCCAACGCAAAAGTGACCCGCTAGGCAAAAAAAAAGAAAAAAGTTTGATTGTCCTCGTCCGCCCGACCCTCTTAATCATTCCGACTCAAAAACTCTTTTTTTAATTTTTTATTTTTGTTGAAATTTTTTGTTGTTGAATTTTTATACAAATATTAGTGGAAAATCCAAATTTTAATTTTTCATTTTTTTTTTTAAGTGTTGAGAAAATAAAAATACTCATCAAAATATTTAAGATTTTGTTCCCAGTTTTGGTTACCACAACAAATACATCTCATTTTTAGCTTACTACAAGTAAGCTATAGCGACTCGAAGCGAAAGGTCACGGTATAGGTCAAGGGGAAAGTGCGACTGTGAAATATGGTTTTATCTTGGTCACACAAGTGGTATTTGTCGGGAAATGTACTTGAGATAGTGAAACAATATGATCGCATAAATATGTTATAAAATGGGCTTGATTGCCATTCGACAAAATAGGCAATTTCGCGTTATTTTCTTTATTGTCAAAATTGTATTGAAAATGCATGTAAATGCTATTAATAGAAAAGTTGATTAACAAATGACACGCATGTATTATGACGTGCAAGCGTGATTGTCTTATTGTGATTGGTTTAACTACTAGAGACTCATTATTATTCATGATACGAAATCAGCGGAAAGTAAAATACAGCCGTCAAAGTGAAAAATGGGGGGAGGTCGTTTTTCGTTAATGATGTTAATCGCTTCTGTATATATTCTTCAAACTATATCTCCGATTTCAGCGGCCAAAATTAATGGAAAATGATGTTTTCAAAGGTTTTTCATCATGAAGTGCTGTTAGAAATTCGCGAAAAAGAGTAAAATTTGCGAATATTGCCTTGCCAAAATGCTGAATTTGCGTGCTTTCGTGCCGTATATTTTGTATTACCCCCAACCAGTTTGGTATCGTCTGCCATTCATAAAACTTGTGGACGAATGACATAAACTCAATGGGTAAAACACTTCCGGGTTTGGAGCTCGGGTCTTCGGAGGAAAATTTGCGGGGTTTTGATTGGTCATTTGGCACTGCCGAATGAATCTTCGGAAAAACGATAGATGACCCAACTTCATCTTTTCTCGCTTCAAAATCGATCAAAAGTGGTTCAAAAGTTACGACGATGTGAAGAGTTCATCTTCAAATTTCCACCTGAAGATTTCGTCCGATAATGTAGCGAGTAGGTATGGTAGTAAATAATATTATATAGATTAATAATAATTAATAATTTCGTAGACTTTAATTCATTTTCACCCGCAACTTTTATGATGAAATATTCTTGTTTTGAGTACCCTATACTTCGTATTGACAGCTTGGCCCATTACATGAGTGTGGCACTCTGATGCACGTACGCCACTGCAGTGAGCATTGTGATTGGCTTTTTTTTGGATAAACAACAAACAAACAAACAAAGTTGAAATGGGGGTGGGGGGGGGGGGGTGAAAAATCTGGCGGATATCAATTTTTGTTTTTCGTCATTTTTTAATTCTTCAATATGTATACTTAACCCTCAGTTAAACAAAATCAAATTTATTGGTGAGGGAGGAAGTACAAAAATCATGCCTTTATTGAGGCAAACTGTGTCCCAAAGTGGTGATTTATCTTCCAAATACATCGTATTTTCCATAGATAGGCGACACTACTACGCACTGACTTACCTATATAAATTTGGTATCGTTCGAATCATGATCTTGCCATATATGGTAACATTTAATTAATTATGCATCGTATGTCATGAATATTGATCATTTAAAATGGTAAACAAATCTGACAGCTGAACTGCTTCAACGACGTTTGTGGAACCCGTGATTAAAAGTAAAATTCTGAAAACGTTCGCAGATAAAAAATGACTACGAGTGAGTCGAAAGGCTGATATAGCCTAGACGTGAGTACAAAATAAACCAAATATAAAATGAAAAGGGGTACTTTAAAATAAATAATACATCATCGTCCAACCCCGCCTGTTCCTCATACGGTTCTCCCATCCCTGGTTCTCCTACTAAAAAAGGAACCCAAGAGTATGGCGCCGCTCACATCGGCGGTGTTTACGTACGCACGATGTTGCTCTAAAATTCGCTTCATTGTGCACATTTGATTGCACTTATGAAAGTTTTATGCATTTTGGTAGTACACAAAATTATTCTGATGGTAAATCTTGAACGAATCGCGATTTTAATATGTAATGTTAATGTCCGGAAGCTGATTAAAACCGGTGCAGATTTCACAATAATAAATGAAGACAACACAGAGAACAGAAGTACATCTACAGTACAGTACACTTTGGTGGACATTTAGTATATTTTATTGCGATTTCACTTCCTCGAAAATCTGGACTACCAATTTTCGTAAATCCCGAGTCCCGCCCGAAAAACAAAATCGAGTCCCGGGAGCACTAAATTCCCGAAAATCCCAGCCTATGCCTATACTAGCCTAGGCTATTATAGGCTATGATGTATGGTTATATTATTTTGATATCAGAGGAAAAGCCTATCTTATTCTCAATATTCCCCTAAACCAATCACCTCGGTAGATGTTATTGTTACTTATTGAACCATCCAGAAGACTGAATGCCAATTCGCCAACTGGTTTTTGTGGCATTACCAAAGTCAAAGTAGTGGCGCACCATTTAAAAGGCCAAATAAAAAAATAGTAGTTCTCTTCCCCGCGCGTGCTCATCCATTTTGGCCGCCGCGTCAAAAAAATAGTTTTTTTCTTCAATTTTTTTTTTTTTTCAATTTTTTTTTTCAATTTTTTTCTTTCTTCAATTTTTTGTTGTTGAATGTTCTCAAGATCACACTGATGTTGTAAATGGACAACGTGTCAATATTTAAAAAAAAACCCTGTTAAAATCAAAGAACAACATATTACAGGCAAACCGTTAATTATCAAAACATGATACAAATTAAACTGTATCATCAGATGATATAAATAAACCGTGGGTAAAACTGGTGTTTTAAAATACCAGTGTGGTCTTCGGAACATTTGTTTGTCGTTTTTGGCTGGAACTGATTTATTTATCAAGATATTCCTGAGATCACACTGATATTTTGTAAATCTAGAATACACATCTTTTCTTATTTAGCTTTGTATTCCTGAAAGAGAAAAAATAGAGAATAAATCCTTGTGTTATATTAAAATAAACATTTAAAATATCGCGAGCTGTTTCCAGTATGTACCCATTTTAAGGTTATAAAGCTAGTCTTAGAAAAGTGGCGGCCATTTTGAAGCAAAAACATTTCCACCATGTTGGAAAAAGGGGCATTCGCCATTTTGGGAAGAAGAAAAAACAACCTCATCTTCCTTTTTTCACAAAGTTAGCACGAAAAACTAGTTTTATTTTTACTTGGCCTAAGATCCAGGGGCCATGGGAGTTTGGTGACCTGTAAATATTATTAATTTCATTAAATGATGCATATTTTCATAAAATAGGTGTTGTATTTTGCCATTGTTATGTACCCAAGTTATTCATCTCTGTACATATTATTTATTGAACCTTCACACATTACATAAGAGAACAATCATCTACCATTAGGTCGCACCATTTAATATCCAAGGTGTTTGGCAATATTTTGTTTTAATACCAGAAAGAGACTATTTCTTGATCTTATGAAATCTCAACCGAAGCATATAGAAGGGCAAATCGGTCACCCGGGGTTTGGGCGGTCACCCGGGGTTTGTCGGTTCTCGGGTTTGGTGGTTTGTAGAAGGCATGCATAAAGCCCGATCGGACAAACTTTGAAAATTCGACCCTTAGACGACCTTTGACTCCGGACGACCCAAGAAAAGCAAAGCCGTTTTATTTTTTCCACGCTCGACTCGTAATTCGGGCTTCCCGTCACCGAGTTTAAGCCAGATCGGACAAACTTTAAAAATTCGACCCCTAGATGACCTTTGACTAGGTATGAGTTATCCCGTGTTTTTTCTCTTACGTGACACGGGTCATTCTATACGTGCGTGTCACGGGTACCCGTATCCCGTAAGTCTCACTCTCCGTGAATTCCCAAACCCAACCCACAGTAGAGCCAAGCCCCGTAATAACGGGCATAGTGCATACCACCACGCAGCGTTCGATTTAACCAATGTAGCATCACGAAATGCGAAACACTTTTGAACACTAATGCACAAATATGTAGCAAAAAGAGCTACGCAAAAAGATTCCCTACTTGATCTCTGATCACGTACCATCAAAGCCAAACCTAAAGATTGAGTGTCATCTTCAAATAACTAAAACAAAGTATGGTAAATCCTTAAATGTCGGCGGTTCATATTCACTTTCGTCCAGAGTTAAAAATCCCATTGCTTTACACGTAGTTGCGCAGAATTTTTTCTGTCGGTTTAAAATGTGTACAAAATGGCGGCTTTCTGCGCAATTCGGAGAATTTATCAATTATAATCATGACGTCACTTTTAAATTAATGCTAGTCTTGTTCTCATGCCGCTTAGTGTTACGAAAAGGAGCAATAAAAATGATTGGGAATAAGACTAGTTGTAACAATGGCGCTTTAGTATCACTCGCGAGCGATCAAAGTGCCTGGTAAACTCCATATTATTATATTAATTAGCAGTAATAAGGGACGGAATCATTGTTTTTTATTTGAACTTTCATGCACATAGTCTAAATAAATGGCTAATAATCCATTAGTTTCCTTGTATTTCCTTGTGTTTTATTACGAAAATGTGTTAGTTCAAATTGTAAAATCTAGTTCGTGTTTTCGTATACAGTGTTTTGCTTACGGGCCACGGGTCATACGTGCGTGACACGGTCGAACCGTGTCCCGCTCGCATGCCTACCTTTGACCCCGGACGACCCACGAAAAGCAAAGGTGTTTTATTTTTTCCACGCTCGACTCACATTCGGGCTTCCCGTCCCCGAGTTTAAGCCCGATCAGACAAACTTTGAAAATTCGACCCTTAGACGACCTTTGACCCCGAACGACCCAAGAAAAGCAAATCCGTTTTATTTTTTCCACGCTCGACTCGTATCCGGGCTTCCTGTCACCGAGTTCAAGCCCGATCCGACAAACTTTGAAAATTCGACCCCTAGATGACCTTTGACCCCGGAATACCCGACAAACGCTAACACGTTTAATTTTGGCCACGCTCGCCTCGCATCGAGCATTGTAATCACCGAGTTTAAGCTCGATCCGACCAACTTCCAAAAGTTGACCCCTAGATGACCTTTGACCTCATATGCTCTATTTTTTCCACGCTCGACTCGCATTTGGGCTTCCCGTCCCCGAGTTTAAGCCAGATCGGACAAACTTTGAAAATTCGACCCTTAGACGACCTTTGACCCCGGAAGACCCGAGAAAAGCAAAGCCGTTTTATTTTTTCCACGCTCGACTCGTATCCGGGCTTCCCGTCACCGAGTTTAAGCCCGATCGGACAAACTTTGAACATTCGACCCCTAGACGACCTTTGACCCCGGAAGACCCGACAAACGCCAACCCGTTTTATTTTTGCCACGCTCGCCTCGCATCGAGCATTGTGATCACCGAGTTTAAGCACGATCCGACCAACTTCAAAAAGTTGACCCCTAGATGACCTTTGACCTCGCACGCTCTAGCGAATGCGAACTCGCTCTTGCGGGGACCGAGCTGCACCCACCCACCGAGTTTGAACGCCGCCTACCGAGTTTGAACGCCGCCTGACCCCGGGAGGCGACGTAAAAGCGCGCACAGACAGACAGACAAACAAACAGACAGACAGAGAGTAGCGTATTATTATATAGATAGATAATTCTTGTTTCATGTAAGGTATAATATGGATTCGAGCTTTGCATCATTTGTTATATGCTGGACAGATTATAGTGGTTTACAATATGAAGAGGTTTTTTGCAAAAGGGCCTGCCATCCACTTTGGCTCTTATTGAGAAAAAGTTTAAAAAAACTGTTTCTAAATATTCAAGTTGAGCAATTGAAAAACTGAATGGATTATGAAAGAGGTACACTACATACTAATTTAAATTGAAATACATTCCAAATGTGCTAGTTTTCAAAAAAAATTAAATCATGTTTACATTTTTTGAAAATTTGGATGTAGGCCTAGGCCCTTTTGCAACAAAACTTCATCTGTTTGTACATAGAGAAAAAATACCACTAAAAAAAAATCATTTATTTTAATCATTTAAAAAAGAAGAAGTTTGATACAGAAATGTATAGGTCACAATCATGTTTCAAGGAAATGAAGTCATTTTTTTCTTCAAAAAGACCTACATCTCATTGTAAACAGCCATTGAAGTTGTTGTTTTGTTGCAAAAGGGCCTGTATCCCGATTTAATTCTGGACACAGGCCCTTTTGCAACAATTTCAATGGCTGTTTACAATGAGAAAAAAATGACTTTTTGAAAAATGACTTTGTTTCCTTGAAACATAAGATTTTTCCCTATACATTTCTATATCAAACTCATTTTTGAAAAAAAATGCACCATAGCCCTTTTGCAACAAAGCTCTTCATATATAGACATGTATTATGAGTTATGAATTTTCCCAAATTCTCAGCTGTAGTGAGCTTCTGCATCATTGATGCTCTCGTTACTTTTGGTACCTGAAAAAAGGGCAAGTGAGGAAAAAAAAAAAAATGAAAAAAATTTTCCCGACCGACCTACCCAACTTTTAAAAGTGATCTATGGACAATCAAACAATTTTTTTTTGGCCCTATGGGCGGGTGGACGTGCGAGTGCTATTTCCAGGTCTGGGTAATAAGGGAATGAACAGAATAAGAATAGATAATGAATTTGAGATGAAACAATCACATTTTTGGAAACAGTCTGTACTGTAGACCTTTATCTTTCTCCTTTTCCCAGCCATGGATCTGTTGATGCAGGGTCGCAGTACTTACTGATGAAGGGTGCTCAATCTTTATACATGTTATGCCACCGTGATCAGCTGTTGACACGCTATAAGAAATTCAATTCAAATTTATTGTTTTGTTATCAAAATTGTTGGACAAATATAGATATGATTGACATATTGATTTGTCATTATTAATGAATTTTAGTTGAACAGTTCATGATCATTCTGGATTATTGAATTTGATCAGAAAAAATGGAAATTGTGACTAAGGAAAGACACTACGTGTTTGAGGATATGGAGGAATAATGAGTTTGCAAATCAGCATTTATTTAGAGGGCATGGTGATATAAAGTAGAATTGTAGAAAAACTATGGTTCCTTAGAATATGGTTCATTAGAGTATGGTTCATTAGAGTACAGTAGTAAACATCACAACCCACCCCAACCCCTAAAAAAAACCACCCACCACCCGACAACAACAAGACACAAAAAACACACACAACCAATATAAAACATTAAAAAGACACTCATTGGAGAGAGGTCATAGACCTTATCGTAGATAGGTACACATCAATTGATTATCCTTTCTGTTGCATTGTGGGATTGAAAAGGGACAACATTTGGCCACTTTTCTATCCCACAATGCATCAGAAAAGGATATAATCAATTGATTTTTACCTATTTGCGATAAGGTCTACTACTTGAAATCTGATTATCATATTATAATAGAATTATTGATAAAGATGTTTAAAGACTCTTGTTAGCTACATTTTAAAAGACTATGAATCGTCAAAGATTGATAACAATTGATGGCAAACATTACGCACTCTCAAATGTCAAGATAACACCCAATGCAATGCATTCACAACGTAAAGGCTACAGAGTATCAAGCGTGACACTCTTACAGTATGGGATGTGCAGACGGGTAATTCAAGAGTGAAAATAAACTGTCAGGTCTGCGCGACAACTTATTTTTCACTCTAAATTCACTCTAAAACCATGATTTTTATTGCTCTGTAACTTAGAACATATTTATGATTTATGATCAGAATGTAAATCTGCAAGAAAATCTACTTTCTAAAAAAAAATCATGAAAAGAGGGTGCCCCCTGGAAAAGATCACATAATATGCTCTTAAATCTTGGCATGCATGCATACAAGGGTGTGTAATCTTGTTATTTGTGACATTTGAAAATCTGTGATTCTTCATAAGCGCAGCCTTATGCTGAAAACATACTACGGTCGCTTTGCGTCATAGGAGCAATTTAAAAATTGCTCCTATGACGAGTTTTACGTCATATAAAAACCCCCGATACATCGATCAAGAGATCATTGATCAAGAGATCGCTTGACTGGAATCGACCAGTCGCGGCCAGTTGACTTAATTTCAACTCAAAAGAGCGGCGCTCATGGCGTAATGAACACCATACTTTTTCAACCAATGGGGGAGATTATTGTGCCTCGAAATTAGCATAACCAATCAACAGCAATTATCCAGGTTTGATATTGTCTGCGTGACCGAGAACACCTGCGACTACCGGCGATTTAGTAGCTGGATGCGACCAAAGGTCGCACCAAGATACTTTTGAGATAGCGAGTACTACACGACCTGTTGCGACCAGCTACCCACATTTTTTGGAGTCATTTGTGTTGATGTCTTATTCTGAGCTTTAAACTTCCTTCAAGGTTTTTCAACCACTGAAATCACAGGAATGACAAGATAGGTATACTTCATTCATCTCATTCTGTGCAGTGACGTTAGAGTGTATTACAAAAATCTATCAGATTAGCCTTTCTTTTGACGATGGAATTTGAACTACAACTAGTTGGATTAAACCCTGTTCTCTTTATTTATTTTTTATTTAAAAGCAAGAAGTTTTTTGAATTTTGTGACATTTTTTGAAGACATCCCGCCCCCCCCCCCACCCCCCCCCCCCCTCCATTAAAAATCACCACCGCCCGGCGGACAGACCATACACGATGTCCGTTTGCCTAGAGAACAAGGTTTTTTTTGGTGGCCTTATGAATAGTTAGCATCACATTGATACGTTATTAAGATTCACCCCGGCACCTTCTTCTTACAAGAAGAGGCCACCCGGCTCATTTTGTGCGTGCGTGCTGGCGACGAGGTTGCATCTCATGTTGTATGATTATTCGGGGGTAATCTTAGAGTGGGAATGACACACAACCTCGGGCTGTTAGTTCAAGCATTTCGTGTCTGTTAGTACATGCCACTATGTCGTGGGCTAATTACAGCATTCATGATTACATGCTGTGTACGACGGACAGGGTTCGGTACACTAGTGGGGCTTTTACCTGACAAGCTACCTTTTGCATTATCAAAACTTTGGTCATTGTTACTGTATTGCATAGAAACATTTTCTATTTAAGTTGTGCAAACTTTGAAATGTAACTGGTAGTTCAAGCGATTTTGTTAATGTTATGAACGCATGAAACATCAGTGCTTATGGCATTTTGATATTTATATTTTAAAAGATTTCTACTTGTAGCACCAAATCCTTTGTATTGTGGTTGAATAAAGCACACATTTTTATTCGCTGGGGGATGCTTACATAAAAACTTTAAAATCTGAGTTTCCCCCCACCTCCAGGAGTATGTGAAAAGAAGAGGACAATCCTCGTACTTTATCGTCATAGACTAAAATTCTCCAGATTAATTTACTAATTGATTTGCTTGATTAGCAAACCCTCCAGATATATCCTATTTTCTAGTTATACAATTACAAGTATAGCAGTAGCTCCATGAAGGTTAAAATACCATTGGTTAACAGATATGTGAGTTGCCATTTTAAGCATGCTACTTTATAATTATGTGTGTCAAAGGTCAAGCAGTTTCCTATTGTCTACCTTCGCTAGTAAACTGAAATGAATCCAGCTATAGGCAGCGGAAGAATGAGCGATGGTTTGCGATGGTTTCCAGTTTTCAATACGATTTATTCCGTTAAAATATACTACCGGGTTCCAAAGTATCGGCAATCAATTATTTCTTTTCATCTTGTCCGCTGCCATTATATTGAAAGTTGAAATAAGATTAATTTATAGGCTTCTACTTCAAATGATCTCTCTTCAAACCAATCTCCTGCCCTAACACTATCAGGATTGAACGGTATACCATTTAGCAAGGGCTTTATTTTCATGAGGGCTATATTTTCATAAAAGTTGCAAATGGAAATGTTCTGCAAAATTTGGAACCCACAAAATGTTACATAATATTGCCTATGGAAAGAAACTGCCCTTCGTGAATTTCAACCATTTTTTGAAATAAAAAATAAAAATAAAAACAATTCAATTTCTTTTGATAATAATTCACAAAATTCAAATTGTTCAACATTTTCCACAACAAAAAATCTTATTTTGTTAAAAAGTTGATTTGAAAATTGAAAAATGTGTCGGTCGGACTCGCTCGTAGAGCAGGCTTTTTTTGCAGTTGCCTTAACTTACAATCATGAAAATATATGCTTGTATTAAATAACATTGATACAGAACATGATTTAACTAACCTAAACATGACACACTAATGCATAATCCATCTACCCGCAGTTTGGATTGCTAATTGTTGATTAAATATCAGCGGGTACATTATCCGAGGTATCGTATGACGGGTCTCCTTCATATAGGTTGGTGGTGGCTATGTGTCGCCAAGGGTTTTGTATGTGAATGAGATATGTATAACAGTATGTACCATGAAGAAATGATAGGGACCAAGGGAACTCTCAAACATGCTCATACTATGCAAAGTATCACAGTTACTGGGCCCTATTTCATAAAACTTTAAGATCGTCTAAAGTTGGATTTAAGTAGAATTAATTATTCTTAAATCCTGAATATTCTTTTTAATCCTAAATTCTTCTTAAGTTAAGATGATTCTTATTTTCTATTTCATAAAACAACTTTAAGAAGAGGTCAGAGGCTATCTTAAGTTACTATGGAATTATTCTTAAATTCTAAGGTAATGTTCTTCTTATCTTAAGAAGAGCTTTTATTCTTAACTTAACCGTAACCCTGGTTTAGGGTTTTTGACCGGGATCACAATTTTTGAAGAAAAAACACCCAACTAAATCACAGGGATTCAATCCTATGTCCCACACACTAAGCCACGGTCCTCAGCTACTCGTTCGCGCAGTATACCGTGCTCACTATATAGGCTCAGTTGATTACGTCATCGAAAACCGTCGGCACAGGCGCTATGGACTTAGGATTAGCATTTTTAGCACTCAGGGGGATTAAGGTTAAGAAGAATTTAATAGGAACTCTTCTTAATTCTTAAGTTGACCTTTATAAAATAGGGCCCTGGTCATAAAATATAACCATAGACATCTGCGCTTTAAAACAATGTGTTGGAACTCTATTGGTTAAATTGCAAAAAAGTTGTCTTTTGGGAGCATGAATCCTGTGGTGTGGTGACCTACAATCTTGTTCAAAACCTGTTGGGACACTATACTTGTGCACATGGAAATATCTTCCAAAGTGAGTAAAAAGCTATGCGTTGAAAGTATAATAGTCCAAACTAGTTTATGTAAAGCCCCCTCCCCCAAACCAATGTTGGAGCGTAAATATACCACAGCCTTTTGCTTGACGATGCTTCTATATGGACCAACATTGAGTTTAGAGGGTGGGACCACCATTTTCACAGGACATGCAGGAAGTGTCCCAACAGTTTTGAACATGATTGTAGGTTCAACTCCCAAGACCCAGGTGGACCATTTTTTGAGTCTTTGTCTCAACCATGTTTTCCTCTGTTTATTTGATTCCCACAACCAACGGTATCTAAATAGTGGTTAACTAACGCATCACTTTCATTTAAATGCATATATGTGGGCGGCCTTACATTTGCGTTAAAAATCAGAGATGGAACCAAATTGGGTATTCAAATAAACGAACAATCCGGTTTGGGTATCGCAAAGCATATTTTTAGGAACTGGTTGGTTTATAATTGCATCATGCAATTCATGGTGTGAGGTATTTGAGTTCATTGACTGCGAGGGAAAATTGGAGGGATGGTAAGAGAATTTTGAATCTTGAAATCATTACCGATCAATGAAAAATCAATACTTTCTGGGGCTGATTGGATTTTTATTATAAATATTCTAGATTGTCGTCGATAATTTTCGTAGAATTGACCAGAAATTGAGGAATTTAAGGTTTGACTTAATTATATTCAACCAATACCAAATTCAACTAGGGGTAGGTAACTGACCAGGTTATAAATATGCATGCATTGCTGCGTGTTCAAAACACAAGTGGGAAATTAAAGCTGCACTTTGTTTTATTCTTTTCGGTGTAGCGTTCTCAATTGTTAACCGATCTTCGCGAACAATGTCTTTAATTGAAGAGGAAAAATTATTCCATAATTTTGTCATTTAACATTTTTAAGTTGGAAACATATTTTAGAGTTACGAGCATATCTATTACCTGGTCTGGTACTTTTTGGAGGACTGTACATGTATATCAAGGTAATGCGAGAAAAAAGTGTACATTAACCCTTACCAGTCAGGCAATGTTTTTGTGTGGAATCCGGGGAGGAACTCATTTTTTTCTTGCATTATTTCTCGTATTGTGTCATCCCAAACCGTTGCCCTTTCCCCCTCATATTTGTTTCTGTATAAAGTAATAATTTAACACATCAAACTGCTCAAGAATTATATATTGTATTGCATGTGTAATTTCCCTCCACTCTTTACTTAACAGTTTGAGCTTTGTCTGTTTGAAAATACCCTCTTAAGGGGGGTGTTGACCCTCAGCATAGCCTCTGTATGATTTTGGAGGTAAATGAAATCATATTTGGGCACATTTTGGTCAATAATTCAAAAAATAAATCAGATATAAAAAAAAAACCGCTCCTAGAGAATTTTATTAGGATTATAATAGAACAAGAACGACAAAATTTGACAAAATATATTTTGAGTTGTCTTTGCAAACCTAAAATGGCTCAAAAAACATGTTTTTTAAATAATTTTCTCCAAAATGGTCAATTTCATGATTATGGTTGAATTCATTGAACCCTTTTGTGCACAAAAAAAATGTATACTTTTATATAGATTAAATGAATAATGAATAAGTTACGGCAGTTTTACGGAGGCTATACCTGAGGGTCCATACCCCCCTTAAGAGATGAGAACAAACAAACAAACACAGTATTTATAACCACCATAAAACGACCATCGCGTGATAATCGATGTCAATTCCTTCAAAAAATTAAATGAATGGATGTCGTAATTGGCTTGGCACCTACCATATAAATGAAAGTCATATTTCTTAATGCGCTGGTTAATTTTACACGTAGGAATGCAGGCGGTAATGAAAGCGATCCGACATATGGTTATTTGCTCATGCCGCTGATGCGTCTTTTCTATATAGTTTACTTTCCGCAAACCGCCTGGTTTTATGAATGCATAGATTCCATCAGATACTGTATAGTCATATATAAATTGGCTGGGAATTACCTTGGCCAACGAGGATGGGGTTTTCTAAAGAGCAAGTGTACGCTGGGGGAATGGGAAATAATATTAAAAGAGACACACAAAAAAAGACGAAGGAAGGCTTGAAATTGAAATGATTTGTTTGCTTTTGGTTTTGGATTTATAGTACTTGAAATTTTGCAGAGTATGCGGTTAGTTGAAAGCTTACACCATGAGGAATAGACATTAACCCCTTGAGAACTACCTGCTGATTGGTTATAGAAAGATGGATGCATCATCTTTCGCACCAATCAGAGGCATTGTAATAATAATTGTATCCTTGGTATAGATTGGAGTGAAATATTTCAGAAGCAGTATTTCAATTGGTTATTCAAATAACAATAATAATAAATAGGCTCTTGTATAGCGCAGAAATACCAACAAAGGCCTCTAGGTGCTTTACAATAAAAACAGATACAAGCAATAACAAGCAATAAAATACAACTACTCTTAAAAAACCCGACATAACATTGCACGATGATAATTAAAACAAAGCATTAAAAATGAGTGGACCGGCACTCAACAAGATTTATACAAAAATTTAAACATGCTAAAATTTTTCATAAATACACAATAATAAAGTTGAATAACCTGAATAAAATGGAGTGATGCATGAGATTTAGGTAAGCAGACAGAAAGAGGACAACAGCAAAAAACATCACCTCCGTGGCAATCGGACAAGGAGCCGACTGGATTATAAAACCGACGGAAAGGTGTAAAATAAGCCTACCTACCGGAATCTCACACAAAAACAGCAGCAGAAACACATAAAGGGTTCAACAAAAGAAAGTATACACTTTGTTTATGTCATTTTGAGTAACATTTAATTTTTGTTTTGACCAAACAGGCTAGATAGGCATTTAGATGAATCTTTTAGGCATAATTTGATACCAAATTTGCCCCCTAACAACAAAGAAGAACCATGATTAGCACCATTTAAAGAAAATTGGTCACTTTTCAAAAGTCACATTTTCAACGCACGCAAGCCGCAAGAAAATGCTGTGCGTAGCACTATGAATGGCCGGGAATGAAATGGATATTGATCACACAGTGGGGATGCGTTGGGCTGTGCCTGAGTGAGCGGGCTATTTGATTATGGACAGGTAACATGTGGTCTTTTCTTCCCGCGTAGTGTATTGAAAATGTGACTTTTGAAAAGTGACTAATTTTCTTTAAATGGTGCTAATCATGGTTTATCTTTGTTATTAGGGGGCAAATTTGGTATCAAATTATGCCTAAAAGATTCATCTAAATGCCTATCTAGCCTGTTTGGTCAAAACAAAAATGTAATGTTACTCAAAATGACATAAACAAAGTGTATACTTTCTTTTGTTGAACCCTTTATTATACAGTTGGATAATTGAAAAGATGAGTTTTTAAAATGTGTAGATCTTGAAATTAACCAATTGTTATCCTTGTACGATAGGCAGGTAGTGCTGACAGGGTTAATGCATGATTAAAGCACATTTATGGAACTAAAGAAAGTACATTTATGGAAAGGAAAACAAATATGACACTATAGTCAAATTAATAATTGAACGAACAACACGCACACAGCACAAAGATGATCACGCCCAAAATTATCACGCTTATGGCTGTGCGCGCCTCACGCAAATGTACGTAATACGCTGCTTCATTGTATTCGTTCAATTATAAATTCGACTATAGTGTGTATGACTCCACAGTATTGTATTTTTAGAACAATTTATGTAATGTTGAATTTGGGTAATTTGAATGAATGTTATTCCTAACCCTGACTGCGTGGTCTTGGTTTTAAAACTATCAAGGGAGAAATAGTTTAATCAACACTTGAATCAACGATTATGGCCCCACGCACACGGTTTTGGCCCCATGCGCGCATCATGCACACGATGTAAAGTGCGCTTGTTGCCTTCATAGGCGCCCGGTCCGTCTATTCATTCGCTGCTGTAATGCGGCTTCACCAATTTGAAACTGATCAAACTATAGTAGTAGAGAAGTATTTTTTTTAGCATTTAGTGCCGTTAGGGTTAATAGTGAAATGAATTGATTGCATTTGATAATACTTCCACACCTTTCAATGTAGTTATTATGAATTTTTGGATAATCATTGTATTGTTATTATCATTGTAGGTCTCTTGTTTTTATGTCTGAATAGAATTCTTTTTAAATTGTCTTGGGAAAATAACGAAATAAATTCTTTACCTTGCAATGACATAATATTGATTAATGTAGAGAATTTTTTTCTTTTTATCACGATTCAAAATGTATGTACCATAATATTTTCAATCAAAGAACATTCAAACCGAAGGGCATGCGTCAAGAGAGAATGTGCACAAGTAGGAGTCTTTGGGTGTGAGAGCACATCAAAATATTCCAAACTAGGGGTCTTTGGGTGATAAATTTGCCATTTTTTTAAACGGGTCTTTTAGTGAGAAATTTCCCAAAAGGTGTGGGTGAGAAATTTTACAAGTATTCAAAAAATATAAGGTCTTTGGGAGTGAGGCTAAAAAATATATAATAGGGGAGGGGTTCTGAAACATAACAACATGACATAACAATTAATATTTGTAAGGCGCCATTCCATTTCGCAAGTGTTTCAATCTCTCAAAACGCCTAATTGTGTGTTGAGTTATCCAAACAAACTCGAATAGGATCTTGAAAAGTGCCACTTTTTCTGAAAACATCATTTTTGGGAAATATGACTATTTTGGAAAAAGTAATGATGATATTGCAGTGAAAGGGGGAAACTTTCTATAGGTAGCCAAGTGTTTTTCCTTTTCATAAAGAGTTTCAATCTCTCAAAACGTCCAATTGTGTGTGTAGAGTTATGCAAACAAACATTCTAATTTTAGGGGGGAGGGGATTACTTTTTGTTAACCCTTTACAATACATAATACTGTAGAGAAGTTGAGATGCACAAAGATCACGAGTTGCTGATACATGCACTAGGAATTCACTGCATGTAGATTTCCCAATAATGTTGTCAACTCATGGGGCTTCACAACAAGCTTCTTAGTATCTTTAGTTGTTGGTCAGTGGACGGGACCCATGGGCTCTCTGCACCTACAGTATTATTATTAGCTGGAATTTTGAGTATTTTCAGTTTCTCTTTTGTCAATAGGCCAAAAGTCACATGAGGCTGCAGTTATGTCACTCATCAATTCTCAAGCGAGCGAGCGAGTGAGGATCAGTGAGCTCTATGCCCGAGGAGATTGCACGATTTAAGAACCATTTTGGTGTGAACATGTGCTCTGTGGAGGAAGTGTTGCTGTCAAAATGTAAAACTGCTGTACCTGTCCGTCTGTGGCTCATGTTTGCGAGTTGGTAACCGGATTTAGATTGGATAATATATTGAGGATTGTTGCACTAGCGTGGACGCTGTGGATCAGAGATGGATTTATCCTGGCCCTGCATGGCATAGGTTTCTGTTGTATAGAGGTTGTGCCAGTTTTGAGACAAATTTGATTCTTTTGGTAAGTTTGTGCTATGTGTTGCCGATTGTGAATGAAGAGGGCATACATTTGAACTTTGTTAGCCCTTTTATTTGTCTGACCTTTACTATGACCCCACATCCTGATAAAGTCATGGTGGAGTGCGATGGTGGACATGAGCAACACACACACCCTTGATGATGATATCACCTGCTCAAGGCTCAAGATAACAGGTTTTTTTACCGGGAGCTACTTTTTTTCAAAAGTAGCGCCCGGATCATGGGATTTATTGAAAATCGGGAGCAACTTTCAGTCTACCGGGAGCTAAATTTTTATTAAATACAGCATGGCAGCATTGTCAAAACGAAATTCGATGTCTTGGGCACGATACCTGATCGTCAATGGGCGCTGGTTTGGACTAAAATCAGCGCTCGGTTGTTTATTTTTCAGCATAACCGGGCGCTATGGCAGTAGGACCGAGGGGTAAAAATCGCCCAGCGCCCGCTTATCTTGAGCCTTGCACCTGCTTCTTTGAATAAAGGAGGATCCCTAGAAAGTTGTCGTTCTGAACAAAGTAACTTCCTTCCTTTTCCCTTGCTGGTGCCGGTCATTTTGTATGTAATTCCGTGTTTTTGGCCAATGGGGTTGGGATGCTATAACTAAATTGTGGCGGATATGAGTGGAAGTCTGTCAAATGAAACTATTAAAGTTTAAATAGCCAATACATGTAACACTATACAGAGGAAGCTGTATGCAATTTGCTAAGTTTCACTACTTATACCAACACTAGTTAATAATTCTTGTGATACCTGGCCACATAACATGATTTGTCTTGATTTGGAATATGTAGGGGATAATTCATTAATGTGACAAGGATCAACATATTGAAATTGGAACATCAATTCAGACATCATTAGCAATTCAGTGAATTTTATAGAGTTTTTTTACCCTAAAATTGTTTCTCTTTTTAGACACAGCACTGTTTGAGAATAAACACATACCCACAGGTAAAATCATTGAAATTGGTAATGGGTAATGCTATAGTTTGATCAGTACCAAATTGGTGAAGCCTTTTAACAGCAGCGAATGAATACAGAAGGACCCGGGTGTGGTGAAGGCAACAAAGCGCATTGTGCATCATATGCGTGACACGTGTGCGCGACCAAAATCACATGCTTGTGGCCATACTTACGCGTGTACGCTTGGATAACTTTTGCGTGCGGAGAGATAAAAAAGGAATACTTCTTGCCAATTTAGAACTGATCAGACTATAGGAGAGAGGAGGGGATATGGGAGAGGGAAAGCGTTAGGAAAGGGAAAAAGAAGAGGTGGATTGACATTAGATACAAATTTGACGGATCTCTACCTGTAAATAAACCCGAACCCCAACAACAATGAAATGTACTAACAATAGCCATGTTACTGACTGGTTGGGTGTCTAATTATGAATCTGAAAGTGCACATATTTCACCTTTTGATCTTGGTTATCTCTGGAAATGTAAAGTCTAAAGTAAAATATAATGTTTTGGCTGATAGCCAGTCTTTGCTGGGTATGGCATGGCTATTATTTGCCAACTGGTATTAACTATATGAGGCCTTTTCCAGGAAGTTTTATTAAAAAAGATATATCATAACCAGGGTGTAATGTTATCTTTTTTGTCAGTGAGATATTAATGACCCACATACTTAACCCTAATGTCCTGGAGATGGGTCAAAATACTTTTTCTCAACACCAGGGCTATTTTGAACAGTTTCAAACAAAATTTAGCCCCTGTGTGTGCATTTTGCACCCAGGAGTATAATGTTGTAATCAACCGCGTGGACGGAAACGAGGAATAAGGGTGCTTTTTTCAACTTGAATCCGCGCTAAGGGTTGCTTGGGTCATTAGTGATGTGTCATTTTTGTAGAAATAGCCGAATGGTTTAGGCCTATATATAAGACAGTAACAAATTGAATCACCAAATTACTTCATATGTTTCACCAGTGTAAACTCTGTATTGAGGACCTATATCCTTTGCTAGGAGTATGATTCGTGGAGCTATAATCCTAGTTAAGGGGTTCTTTTTCCTTCTTTTAGAATCCGCGATAAGGGTAGTTTTGAGAGTGGATTCACACGGATGATTACAACTTTTATACATTAGTGCCCCTTCCCCCCCCCCCCCCTGATTTTGCAATGGACCTACGGCACATATTCTCCTGGTCATGTTCAGACACATGCAGGCGTCCTCTGATCAGCCTACTGCACGTGCTTGACAACTCACACATTTTCCGGGAACCAATCCGAGCGCGAGGTCGACCGGATGTAATGCGCATCATGGATGTCCGTTGCACCGTTTTGGAGGTTAACCTTGCATACTTTTACGCGAGGTCAACCTCATGTGACGGTGTGTCCATTGCCAAAAATGTGTTCATGTGGCTATTTTGTTTAAAATGGAGGAAAATTGCCCCATGTATTTTAAATGCTACCTGGAGAACGACAAAATAGACCTACTTACTACGCAGCAGACCTATGCTGGTAGCCCCCACTTTTTCAATCTTTCTGATTGTGAGATCATTGCAGTCTGTGCCACAAAGTCTTATGTACAATGGCTGCCCTTTACTAGATTGGGTTTTTACAAGGACACATCCCCACCGTATAGCACCAGGAGTATTTAACACATGGCAGCGTTTACAGATAGTACCTGCTCACATCAGAAGAGGACATGCAAAAGGAACATCAGCAATAGCTGCTCTGAGTTACATCTAGTTCATATCAATTGCTCAGCATAGAGGCTGCCTTAAATGTAATACCTGGTAGCTATTGGAGGACTTTGTGGCTCTAATCCCTTGATAAGCTCCTATCATTCATTCATTCATTCATTCATTCATTCATTCATACTAGAGCGTTAGTTGCATTGTATTAATGTAGAATGAAACATTATCTACACTACATCATATTATTATATTATATTCTCTTTCTCGAATGTTGTAAAAGGGTTCAACAAAGCCAGACAGAAAAATCCAAAGTGTAATTTTCATGTTATATGCATCGCTCGTAAATTACGTGCATATCATCGATAAGGATCAACATATAGGTGGGTTCAAATAAAATGTGAAGATGACACTAATATCTGCGCCTGATTTCTATAGATGGTTCTTGCTTAATGCACTTCATTTTGAAAACTTAACACTTTCCACGTGACTGCAGACGACAGTACCAAAAGCTCCCAAAACGTTTCAAAAATGTCAAAATAATTAAAAGTCATTGCGATATTTGGAATTGCCACGGGAAATACATTAACATCAGTACAAACATGCCTAGTATTGTCTTAGTAATTATGCAGATAGTCATTGAAAGTTTGGAAAATGTTTTGAAAAGAACTATTTTCCATATGGTATTCGACCAATCGCAGCGTGGAAAGTGTTATTAAGCGAGTACAAAGTAGTGAGTGGGCAGGTGGGACTTTTATGTGACATGATTTGATGCATTTGTGTTCAATTTGTAGCAATCTTGTCTCTTCTTATTTATCATCATTTTTAGTAACATCTATATAGACACAGATAATTTGTTAACATCTTTTAAAAGTTTTTTGTGTGTTTCTTTTTCTTTTTCTTCTCTTTTAGTCTACTTCGTTCCACTTCTAGGACATACATTTTAGTCAAATAATTTCAGCCTTTATCACAGCCACAAATATTGATAAGGCTAAATTTTATTGATGTTTTATTTCCCCCCTAATTCCAATTTATATTATTTTAATGAACACTTTAATAACAATTACTATCTGTCGGGAGCCTGTCCTTTGTAAGGACTGTTCTTGTTTAGAATTGAGGACCTTAGTTTACAATCAATTGCAACCCCTTTGGCTATATAGGGTCCTCAGTAGCACAGATACATTTATTTGTCTGTAGGTGTAAAACTGTGGAGAGAGAGGGAACAACATTTTGTGGAGGAAATACATATTTTGAGAATTATGATTGTCGGAAGAAAAAAATCAAGAACATTTGTATGCTAAAACAAGCAGAAGGAATTGTTCAAAGATCAGAAAAACTCTTGATAACAAATAAGGGTAAAATCTCTGGTTTTTATCATCATTTATCTTTGGTTGCCACACATATGTTTTAGTAGCCCAAAAGGATTGGTTGTATTGAATAAGAAATTGTTTGTGTAATTTTTGCCTCCTTAACAACACAAAAGGAGAGCAATGTATTGCAGTATTTAGTATCCTGCTTCATGTCATGACATTAATTGTTTTCACCATATCTTAAAAAACAAAAAGGCAGATCAAAACTAATGGTTTTGAAACATATTTTGGGCTATTTTTTACTATACATTTTTGGGGAAAATTCAGCCAACACTGTTTTGAACACATCTGTGCCCTGCACATTTGCTAAGAAGGTAACTTAATGGACTCTGATGTTAGGAACAAAATAATGTGGTGGATTTACGCATGAACAGAAATGCAAAGCCAAGAGGCAGCATTTAGATGGGGTTGATTTGATTGAACATAGTAATTTCCAACCTGTAAAAGTATTTATTTTTGCTGCTGTAATATTTTGTGTCCTGCCACAGCCATTTAACAACAACTGTGTTCATACATTGTCATCATCGGGCTCTGTATATCAAGTTTAACACTATCCATGCGGCTGTTATTTCAACCATATACACAAAACAGATTTTTCAGAAATCTTTCACAATTTTCAAAGTCTATCTCAATGATTCCTGTTCCAATACTAGGCATGTTTGTACTTATTTCAATGCATTTCTCAAGGTGATTCCAAATAGTGATGAAATTCAATAATTTGGACATTTCTGAAAAAATTGTGAAATTTTGGAATGTCGTCTGCAGCTGCCTGCCGTGTGGAAAGTGTTAAGAACTATATTTGTATGCTCTTTTGAGCAAATCGTTGATGGGCAAAAATTAAACAGCGTGAACATGTGCAATTTTATTGTAAATGTGAAAATGTGTGTGAACAATTTTGGGTGTTTTATGTGCCTTACGCAGCTTCCGCAAAATAAAAGGCCCAAATATTTCTTTTTTGTATGTATTCAATATAATTAAAATGTATATCCTGAATTTAGAAAACGTGTAATGTGGTTTGTAATTAAATAACAAGTTCTAAAAGTGTGAAAAAAACTCAACCACATGAAAATTGGCACATTTACAGTATGTCTTTTGTCATCAGTTCATGTAATCATGGAAGGGTAAAATCCAATGCTGCCCTTGCTATGACCCCAGTGTGAAGTGGTGGAAGGCTGGGGTATATGATGAGCAATACTTAGATGGGGAGCTATGCGTCACTTGCTTGCCTCATTCAATCACTGCAATTGCAATTGTTTAATTACTTATCTATATTCTGAAAACAGCCAAAAAGGGTTTTTACTGAGCAAAAAAATGAAACTAATATTTACCAGTTCATTTTCAGAAAGATTTGGAGTGAATCTTAACTTCATTTATCATATTTGGTTTTGAGATTCTAACTTGATGTGACTTTCACAATGAACTTGTCTCTACCTATAGAAGTAAATGATAACCAACAAATGGATACTGATATTGTCAGAGGATTTCAGCAGATTGACTTGAAGATCATGCATAAGAAGACTGTTGACTTGTCTTAAAGGTAGATGACCCGATCACATTTTCGTAACACAGAATTATTTCAAACATACGGAGATTTTCATATCATATGAAAGCTCGTATTTTTCTCATCATCATACTGAAATTTGACGGCCTAAATCGGTATAATTACGGAGAAATCGATGAAATAACGTCGAATTAGCGCGAATGGTGGTAACCACCGATATAGTTTGTGTACTACTCAATGGGTTCAGTTCACAGCATCTTGTGCGTCTAAAATAAGAACCATTAGAGCTATGCAACTCAAACTTTGGAACACGACTTTTTTAAGGATGACCTTTCATGTAGAATAGAAAACTTCAAGTTGAAAATCGGAACATCTACCTTTAACACTTTCTATGCGGGAGGCAGCTGCAGACGACATTCCAAAATTTCACAAATTGTTAAAAAAATGTCAACATTATTGAATTTCATTACCATATTTAGAATCACCATGAGAAACGCATTGACCTAAGTACAAACATGCCTAGTATTGGGTCAGTAATCCTTGAGATAGACTTTGGAAATTGTGAAAGGTTTCTGAAAAATGTGTTTAGTGTATGGTAAAATAATAGCCGCATGGAAAGTGTTAAAGGGGCACTGAAAGATTGCAGAGACAAATGAAATTTTGAAAAAATGAATTGTTTCAATAGACAAGGTACGTATAAACAATCAAGTGTAATCATTTATGGGAAAAGGGTTTGAATGCTGGCGCTAGATTTCGGTTGAAGCAATTTATGTGACGAGTGGTGCTGAGTATTTCAATGAGATCTACAACGAAATGACCAAATCGTTAAATTGCACATGATAGACGGCGAAGTAAGGTACTGTATTATCCCTAATAAGCGCCCAAGGCGGTTAGCAAAGTCATTTTGGGTGGGCGCTTATTATGTTACCTTTTTAAAACTCATTTATCATACTAAATAAAATGTACAAGTTGTCATTTGAAGATGCTGAGCATTTGATGTACTAAATACAATGTACAAGTGGTAATTTGAGAAGGCTGACCACTTGATGTACTAACGAAAATGTACAATTGGTCATTTGAGGAGGCAGACCATTTCATGTACTAAATGAAATATATGTACAAGTGGTCATTTGAGGATGCTGACCATTTGAAAAGGTGGGCGCTTATAAGGGATTGTTTGTTGGTAGTCATTGAGAAAAACAGGGGTGGGCGCTTATAAGGTCCTGGGTGCTTAATAGGGATAATATGGTAATCGGTTTCAGATGATAGGCAGTATAATTATGCCTAAGTATTACGCAGGTGCAAAAATCCTAATTTCCAGGAAAATTGAGGGCGCACTCCAATACGTATCTCTCAGTTCCCCTTTAACTTAGTAACATCTGTCTGTGATTTGACTTGGCTAGTGGCTTGAGGTTTAGTTAGTTGTGAGTGTAGGCAAAAGTAAAGAAACTTTGCAATTGTGAACATTGAACATTAACACAGACAGCTACATCACTTTTTCATATATAATAATGCTTGTGTCACATCGATAAAGATGCTTTTTGATATATGATTGATATGCATTGGCAAGAACAAAATGATTCAAAATGTAAGACATCTTGAGAGAGATTAGAAGTCATTATTTTGTTGTGAAAGCTAAGTCTCTATTTGAAAAGGGGGAAAGGGGAAACCCCTTCAACCCACCCAGAATTATTAATTACTGTTTTATTCATAAGAGATAAAAAGCACATCATTCTTAGATTAGTTCGTGTAGTCAATTTTAAATAATTAAAGGGAACTAATTAAAGGGAACTAAAACTACTATTCTATTTATAGTTCAAATTTGATGAAAAAATAACAAACTATATACGCTTTTATACATATGATTGAAGAAACAGAAAGATTGTTGGATATAAAATTTCCATGATGTCTTTAATATCAAGCAGGCAAAGTATTTCATTACATCAGCTATAAGCTCCTAAATCTCAATAATGTTGGGAAAAAAACTCTGTAGGAAAAAAGGAAGGGGAAGCAACAAAAACACACAAAAAAACAATCCATTTCTATGTTCAGGCCTAACCAATCTATCTTTGAAAAACGCAATTTTGCAAAAATTTACACACTGCCTGGGGAATACATCATCAATGATCATGGATATTATTATTAAACTAACATAAAATGAAACTAATTACTAGAAGCATGAAGGCCAAAAGAAGGAGATGGTTTGACTATTCTGATCAAATATACTAGCATTATGGAGTCTGTAATATTGTAACGTCATTTTCGACACACAGCCTGGGGAATCATCATCAGCTAACTTGGATATTAAACTAACATAAAATAAAACAAATTACTGTAAGCAAAGGCCATAAGAAGAATGTGCGGGGTGCTCAGTGGTCATTACAAGGGGGTATCAGGCAAGTCCAAGGACTGTCAAAAAGCACCCTAAATAAGTAATTGCATAAATGTGAAAAAAGAACCCCTAAACAAGTGTGGACAGTATTTTACATGCATACCCTAATAAGTACTAATCAGTATTTTCAATACTCTAAACAAGTAGTGAAAATACGAGGGGGTATCAAAAAGTTCTTGAAATCACCCAGAAGTGAAGGGAGTCAGAAACCTTTTTTCTTTAAGGTTGGTGTCAACTCCAAAAATGTGAAAAATAGAGAGCGCCGTAACTTTTAAACTATAACTGTGATGAATGTAAAAGTATACATTTATGGAATGGAAATGAGTCAGAGATTCCATTTTTGATATCAAATTTCACTAAAAATGTCGATTTTTGACAAAATGGCAAAAAAATCACTTTTTTGGTAAAAACATTCTTGGACAGGCTACAAAAGTCAATTTTGAGTTAAAAATGCTGAAATTTGCTAGAAACCATGTTAAGACAAAACTCTAGGAGCGGTATTTTTAAATTTTTATTTTAGGCCTTACTTTTGAAAATTTTGACCAAAAAGTGCAAAAAAAGTGATTTTGGGCAAAATAATCACTTTTTGGTCAAAATCTTCAAAAGTAAGGTCTAAAATAAAAAAAATTAAATACCACTCCTAAAGTTTTTAGTTAGTGGTAATTGGCCTTTTGTTTGGATATATTTTAACATTGATTATATGTTATATATGTAAGCAGTTACATGGGTGATATTTTCATAGCAATTCCATAAATATTTACACGAGCTTTAAGCTTTTATATCAGGAAATATGCTTAACCGTAACCAGTTGCCCCATCCTCCCCTACACGTTGGAAATATTCATTTACTGCAGCCAGCGCTCTGTAATATTGTAATGTCATTTTGACACACAGCCTGGGGAATACATCATCAATGAACATGGATATTAAACTAACATAAAATGAAACTAATTACTGACAGCAAAGGCCATAAGAAGGAGATGGTTTGTGTGTTCTGGTCATAATATACTAATATGTACACATTGAAAATGTTCACTTAGGCTAACAAAAATTGTTGTGTTCCCTTCAAGCGCCAAAAATCTTGAGATCAGGTCAGTCGGTCGATTTGTTCCCTCTTTTCCGAAAAATTTACTTACAAACTGTGGTTGTAGGGGTTTGTGTCAAGACAAATTGGTGAATGTCAATTTTACTAATATTTCTAATTTTGCTATTGTGATTATTGTTTGGTTTTTTGCATTTATGCAGGGATGTACTTTCGGCGCGAATCCGCGAAATGATTCGCGTAAAATCACTTCCACGTGAATCCAGGTGGATTCTCGCAAAAACCCCCCCAAAAAACCCTCTCTTTTTTTAAAACTTTTTTTCCCTTCTTTTTTCTAAGTTCAAAACAGGACCTTAGATGACTGGTATTTGACTCTAAACTGTTCAATTTGAAATTAAAATGATGATTGTTCTTAGTTGGTTTTTGAAATCTGCTGTGCAGATATATTGTTAGTTACCTGAAAGAAAAGAAAAAGATACACATTAAAGATGACATGTTAACTTGTGTGTAAACTTAAGAAGTGTTTGATTCAATTTGTGT
Organism: Ophiura sarsii; assembly: GCA_035610835.1. NCBI lineage: Eukaryota > Metazoa > Echinodermata > Ophiuroidea > Amphilepidida > Ophiuridae > Ophiura > Ophiura sarsii. The sequence continues at coordinate 44,990,800 of CM069445.1, read as the reverse complement.
ACTATTATTTATTAGTATACAATAGTACAATAAATGTTTAAAATGCTGAATTTAAATTCAGTAAAAAGGATTCTCGCAAAAATATTCTGTGAGAATCCATGGATTCTCGTAAAATTCCTCTGCGAGAATCCATTTGGATTCTCGCAGGATGTCGCGAAAGCACATCCCTGTTTATGTCTTGTTAAAGAAGAAGAAGAAAATTATTAAAACATATCATAAATAGAATTTGTTCTTTCTTCTAATTTGATGATAGTTTAAAAACTATTTATTCAAGCAAACTTATTAATTTCAAGCAGAAAATAGTAATATCTTGACAATTTGGGTACAAATTTAAATCTTTAAAAAGAATTGTGGAAATGTTAGGGTCGGTCGCTGAGGGCAACACAACTTTTTATTGTGCCTTACTGCAGCGCAATGTAATATCGTAATGTCACAGCCTGGGGAATTCATCATCAATGAACATGGATATAAATAACATGAAATGAAACTAATTGCTCACAGCAACGGCTATAAGAATGAGATGGTTTGTCTATTCTGGTCAAATATACTATTATGTACACATTGAAAATGTTCATTTACTGCAGCGCTCTGTAATATTGTAATGTCATCTTCGACACACAGCCTGGGGAATCTTTATCAGCTAACTTGGATATTATCCAACATAAAATGAAACTAATTACTGAGTAAAAGCACCAAGGCCATTTAAGGTGGTTTGTCTGTTCTGGTCAAATATATTACATGCATGTCATGTACACATACAACTAAAGTCTAGGACAAAATTGATGTTGCTATCTTCAGAAGACAGTGTCTGTTAAAGTTAATGTAGCGCAAACATTTCCATGTCTACTGTATTCCACATGGTCCCCTTCTGATCTTCATTACCAGCTGTGCATTCAAAAGCCCAATTTGCCAAATATTGTCTTTGGTCTTTTGTGTGTAGGGGCATGTATATCATGAATTTATATTGACAAGGCTACAATTTTGTTGGTCAATGCTCTGATTAAACTTGTAAACCATGATTGACACTGATTACTACTGCTTATATATACCACTGGTTTCATGTAGAGCAATGTCAAACCTTGTCACAATTGAAGCTTTAATTGGTGTAGTTATGAGGTAATTAGTGGGTCCCCTGAGGTTTGCACCTGTAACAAAGACCTGGTTCGATTTATAATTGTCATTTCAGAAGGTATTGTGTACTGTCGCTGCAAAGGGTTGCAGTTGTCCGTAAAATGCATTTTGAGCTATTGATGGAATTAGACATGGAAAAACAAATCAAATAAAGACAATTTAAAAGTAATTTTCTTCCTAAAATCAGAATGCAGTATCGAATGTTAACCACAAAGATGTCATTTTGAAGCATTCAAAACGCAATTTGTTGGTATCCCGTGACTTTTTCTTTGAGAGACAACTGCATCCTTTTGATGCGGCTGTAATACAACTGGATCACATTGGGTGCAGTTCTTGTATAAGTATCATGCCTGTGAACATATGCCATGGAGAAGGGTTGCAATGTAGGCTTTATTGGAAAATATTTGTTGATAGCAAAAAAAACAGGAATTTACTTTTGGTAAAATCAATATAAATTAGCTCTTGTGATCAAAAAGAATTTGGATTCCAAATGAGTGCTTACACACTAATATATTTTTAACTTGTTAAAACATGGGTTTGGAGATCAATAGAAAATTTGATTTTTAAAATTCCTATCGGAATTGTGATTTCAACTACATGTTTTGTTTGACCACAGATGTTAAAATAATTTAGGAAATCTTTAAAAATAAATTATGCCTAATTCTAAGGCTTCCTTGTAAATAAATCAAGTTCACAAACATGGGTATTTCTCTCCCATCACACCAACTGACTTCTGGTTTGCCTCAAGGATCAGACGTTGGTCTCCATTGTCTAATTGTCATCTTTGGGGATCTCGTTTGCAAATATGGAGCTTAGTTTACACACAAGTCAATGACACACACACATCTACTTGTAAACTCAAAGTAAAGTCTTGTTCTTTTTTTAAAAAATTCCAGCTACAAAGTTGTGGAAAATAGTGTTTTATGTTGTTAAATATGTGAATGGGAAGCGTTAATGGTAACAGATCAAATATTCTGTATACTGGATTACTGGTGGTCGACCTCTTTGCACTTTTTTGTTAGGTTTGGAATGTGACACTGTTATTAGTTATTTGGCAGGAATTCAAATTGTTGTTATGACAAAATAACAGATAAGAAAGCAATGGTCACAGATTATTGTGTGGTATTGCCAAATTGGTTGCATGAGTGTAAACTACTTTTACTTTGAATTATAGAAGTGGTGTTCATGCAGAGAAAAAAATTGTAATTTTTGCATTTGAAACTTTATTAATCTTTATAAATCATAATCGGGCCAACAAAAAAAGAAGTTGTATTGCCCTCAGCGACCGACCCTAAAATCGTAAAAACTAGGGTCGCATTTTTCTTTCTTTTTAGATTTAAATTTGATTAAAAGTGTCTTAATGTTACTATTTCTTGCTTGAAATGAATAAGTAAGCCCAAAAAATGTTTTTTTTTAGACTATTGTCATATTAGAAACATTAGTTAAATTGACATTATGGGCCTATACCAATTTTGTCTTGACATAAATCATATATTTTTCAGCCAAAAATAAAAAAATTAAAAAAAATAATGAAAAAAAAGAAAAGAAAAAGATATCCAACCGACCAAACCGATTTTAAATTTTTGGCAACACAACATTTTTTTTTTGTCGACCTAGTTATGTTTTAAGTCATAGGCTTTGGAATGTAATTGCATATGCTCCTCTCTTCTCACTGATAGGCATAGCGTGATTGGCTAAAACTGGTAGATAATATGTTACTTGAATGTTCTCAAAGTATAATCCTATACTCCATCAATCTATGTAACTGATTCAAAGATTTAGGGGGAATTATGATTGTCCGTAATTTCATAAAATAATTTGTTCCGCAGAATATTTCATTTCTTGGAAAACGTTGGCACAATTCTAAAACCGGATCTATTTAAATCAATTTTTTTTTGCTTGAGAAACCTGGTGTTTAAAGAGCGTTTCAATCATGACATACAGATGTGTGGGTTTTAATGGGAAAGTTTATGAGAATGTCATAATTTTTAGAATAACAAAATATTAGCCTTATACTCACTCACAACCACCCACCTCCAGTCCCACCTCATAGCCCATAGTCCGGACGGCATGCTTTATACAGCGTGGGACTTCAGAAATCAAAATATCAACAAAAGCGTGGCGGTCAGAATATTTCTGATATAAAGGGTGTAGTTGTATAAAGCGTGGGGGTAAAATAAAAAGGGTGGGGGTTAAACAAATGACATGCAGATATAGTAGTTTAATTCATTTTGAAAGAAATTGTAAAAAAATAGGACATTTCAGCGCATTATTTCAATCAAGTTTCAACATTTTACGAAGCACTTTCGGTACGGACAGCCCGTCTCCCATGAATCATATCGTGATTTCTACTCTATTTTGCCATATTTCAAAGCCAACTTTTAATTTGTTATGTTGGTACCACCCAAAATATTACTGTTGTGCCCTAGAATTATTTATTTTGATGATGGAAATGTGCCAAAAGTAGGTAGTATTTTGATATCATCAACTTCCGAAAACTTCCGAATTCGGAATCATTACACTATTTTAGCTTAATAATACATTGCATGCAATGACGCAAATTTGATGGACCCCTAAAAAGCTCTTGGGATCCAAAATGTCCCCTTTTCGGTATAAAGGGTGGGGGTTGAACATTCCCAAATAAAAAGGGTGGCTCTGTAAAAAGGGTGGGGGTGAAATAAAAAGGGTGGGGGTCTGACCCCTGTCCGGACAGTGTAGCCTTTGAGATGGTTTTTGCTTGCATGAGGCCAAAATAAGGTTGACTTTCTTGCCCTTTGCAACCGACCCTAAAAACTGAAAATCTAATGTCGCTTTTGTTTAAAAAAATGATAATTTTTTAAACAATTTTAATGACCTTTGATATTTTTATAAACTAATTGATTATACTTAATACTAATAGCAAATTGTGGTAATGCATAAAATGGTCAATTACCCACTTATTTTGTTAAAATATTGAATGTTTGAATTTTAGGAAAGAAGAAAGATACATGTTCAGCATTCTTTGGCATCTGTGTTCTTGTGCAGTATATGTATGTTTACCTTTATAAGAAAACCACAATTGACCAACCCGTTAGCACTTAAAGGGCAAGTCAACCTTTTTTAAGCCTGACTTATGATCTTCTGTCACATTTGCGTGTTGATAAATGAGAGAATTATGTCTGTTTCCCTGTACTGTTACTATTTATGTTCATATAACTGCTGTAGCAAGGTATACAAAAACACAGAATTATTAACTCGGCATGAAAATATCTGATTTTACAGTATTTCTAGATTGTTTTGATCCAAGTGTGTTTTTATTGTCAGGGCAGCAAGTGTACTCTCACCATTCAAAGGGGAATACCCTTCACTTTTGATATTCACCCTTTGATAAAATATATTACTCGGTATACAAAATAATAAGATTCTTGGAAGAGTTATAATTACATTGAGTTTGAGGCACTGAAAATTACATTTGAGTTTGAGGCATTTTTGTTATTCAACCCGACAAATATTCATTAAATGTGAAAAAATGTTGGAAATACATTATTTTATTGTCACTTACACTGTCCCACTTTTAAGTGCGACAGTGAAATGAAATAATGAAATAAAAACCCTGAAATAACTCTTTAAAACAGTCATTTCAGGGTTATTTCACTGTGAAGTATTTTCCTTTTTGAAATATGCTCTTTGCTAGAGTAATGTTCTTCAATTGATACAAAAACTGATGCTAGTACAACGTCCTGTAGTAGCAGTCAGTGTACTGATAGTTGCAACAAAAAGCTATACGTATGTTTGCATATCAATATCTATTATTTCAATGATTCATTAATTGATGGACTAATTCAATCATTTTGATTCATTAATGTTTTAATTTAAATGAATAGAGATGAATGGTAAAGTATTTGCAAGCCACGGAAGACAAACAGATATGTTAGGAAGGGGGTTTTAAAAATAAATTAAGGTGCAAAGATAGATTTGAAAAGAGGTGAATTAAAGCGTAACAATCATCAGGGTTTGGGGACTTACAAGATTTATTTAAGGGTTATGTAAAAAAAATCATCATAAAAGCAGAATGGAAATACAATGTTTGTATTGGAGTTTTGTTAAAAATAATAATTAAGGTACAAAGATAGATTTGAATAGAGATGAATTGAAGTATAATATCAATCGGGGAGAGGAGGGGAGATGGTGGCTAAAGATTTATTTTCAATTTGGAGAGCCGTATGCCATTAAATGTTTAAAGTTGCATAATTGAGATATCATGTTAATATTGGAACCATTGGAACCCATCCATGGAGGGAGGGGAGGGGGCCTTACGATTCGTTTTGCAAGAAAAAAGGGTATCCATATAACAAACAATGCCAGATGTCTCAAATTTGACTGCATTTTGACAAACTTATGTATTAACTATTGTTATTTTTTTGACAATTTAGTGTTCAGAAAGTTGACCCCTTGGCCTTGTATACTGTTCTCGCTACACCTTTCCCTTCCTCAGTTGATGCAAAATTGTACATTGCAACCCTGTTACTCTAGTTCTTGACATTTTAAGGACACTTCACAGGTTCTTCACATAGGTTCTTTACCGTCAAAATGTCCATGGCTCTAACCGCTACTTGATGGTCAACAAACGTTGTGTAATTGCACTTACTGTTTAGGTAAATGTATTGCCTCTGAATAGTTTAGTTAATGTCAGGTGTTTGGGGCAGGGGGAGGAGGCACCTGGGTACTCAATCAACATTTTGATGGTATATTACAATTTGCCATAAAAATGTGACCAACAGCTAAGTTTTTCGAGCTAAAAACAACTGATTTGAAATTGCATTGGTATAAGAAATCAATCGTATGGACATACAACTCTGTATTCAAGTTGTTTTCAAATAAGATTTTTATTTTAAGGTAAAAGATTAGTGTGTTTTCCCATTACAAACACCTTAAAATGGTTGCCTTGAAATGTGTTATTAATGTATTATTTTCTTAGACACAACATCATAAATGAATTAAGGCCGGTCTATCTAGTGGTATGAATGCATTATTTTGTTCCTCTATTTTGTGAAATCTACCAATTGTAAATAAAGCATCATCAATGAATTTCTGTATCTAAAGGGGGGTCTATTTATTGGTATGAATGAATTATTTTGTTCCTCTATTTAGTGAAATCTACCATTGGTAAATAGTACATCAGGGATTCAGGCTTTTATAGCTACCATCTATTCTTCATGGCACAAGCAACGAGCGATCCCTCCCACAAATAGCACAAATTGCAAGTATACATGTATGTACATGGCACCATTGTACAGAATATATTTCAAATGTATAGACACATGATGAATTGAGAAGATACAACAACACATTGACGGGGCTCTCAAAAAATTATTTTATGAGGGTTTTCGAACGGAGGTGTGAAACCTTTAAGTTTTGAAATTTTAAAATTCTGTAGATACCTGGTACTCAGAATATAGTTAAAAGATACTGGTATGTTCCTAAATGTCTAAGAACATATAAGGGAATGTTTCATTGGTGTCTCAGTGACTAGGAAATCCCCCAGGAGAGGGGGGAGGGCACTGACATTAGAAAAGGGTATAGGTATGTGCCACGCTGAAGACCCCCTTTTTCACCCTCTGCTGCTAGGTCTTATGACCACCGCCCCCCCCCCCCCCCCCCCCCCTTATGACCACCCCCTTTTGAGGTCGCATCAGTTCTTAAGACCCTAATTTTATTGAAAATTTGCGTTCTTGCTAATCAAAATTGAACTATGGGCCAGTTCTCATGACCCTATTTTTCGTCATAAAATCCACTCAGTTCAGTCCTGTAGCCCCCTTTTTGAAACCCTGGGCAGCACACCCCTACCCAAAAAGAAGTTGAGATATTTAGTAGTAGCGACAACTGGACTGGCCACTTTTCACACTCTCTGGTGTAAGTGCAGAAATCAAAATTGTACTTTGTTTTTGTTTTTGGCACATAGGCTAGCTGTTTTGATATTCAGCCAATCTTCACACACAATAATATCTCAAATGTAAGTAACAACATTTCTCCACAATACTGTAATTTAATATGTTTTATGTTGGAGCTATATTTGGAGTTATGAGGATATTTATTAACCAGTAAGTTGCTTTCTTTTAACACTAGACAGGAATCCTTTTTAAACATTGTGTATGTAAGTACTATTCTAAATCAAAATGTGCCATTTTCAAATAGTCTAGCCACCATGGCGGATAAGCTTGCCATATTTTATATTTTGCTAAGTTACTTTATCCGATTCAGGCGTGATAATGTTCCCGGGGAATGTGCTTACGAGAACCATCTAGCCGTTGATGGCACGAAACCCAAGACGAACCGAGCCGGATGGGCTTATCTCATATTTCTAGCATGGTTACTGTAAAAGTGGACATTTCCGCGCTACATTTATTTTTGCGCTTTTTGTGCTGAAATCACCGGACGAAAATAAAAACCCGTGAATATATTCATTTTGTATGTAGGTCTATATATGTAAAGAAGTTCAAAATCGCAACAACAAAAAAACAAGCAAAATTGTTCAAAATGTGCACAGCGCGAAAAAATATGCGCGCAGAAATTTTCACTTTGACAGTACCCCAGGAGCTGTGAATTCTATTAAATACCATCAATTTTTTAATGTATTTGACATATATGACTGTCGAAAGGAGAGCTTTCTCTTTTTATTAAATCGTAGGGATTCCCTGGTCGCAAATGTGTAATATGACTATTTATCTAAACGGCATGGTTCACGGTATTGTTTGCAAGTGAGGCATCCTTCATACTGAATGGAATGCGGGCCAAACAACCGAAGAACGGTAAATTTGTTTTCCGCAGAAAATGCCAATAGGTTTTTTCCTATTCGTTTTTGTTACGCAAAGAAGTGCTTGCTGCCTCTGATGTGCCTGGGATGAAGGCCCTTGCAGCAGGCGCGGTGGAACATATTTCAAAATATGAGGGGATGGGGGCACAGAAATTAGTTTGTATGTTACCATAACGTAAATGACCGCGTAAGTGGTCCGGATTTCTTGTGATTAAAAATAATGGTAAGCACATTCTCAACACCTTTTGAAAGCTGTTTTGGCCACCGATTAAGTTCTGTGTGCTGTAAAATAGAACTATTATGTGATTGTCCACCCCTGCCTTATTATCCTTCACAACCCTGCCAAACTTAATCAATATGAAATGCAGTATAAGGGTGCACACCACTATTAGGATCAATGTACAACTTCTGGAAAAGGAAGGAAAGCCCTATATCACAAGTTGATTTAGTAAACTATGGCCCATTTTTCTGCCAACATTTTTGGTTGAATTTGGTGTTTTTATATTTATTAGAATGTATTCATGACAATTTTGGAAGAAAACATGGTGATTTTAAGTCAGTTGTGTTTTTACCTGCGGATAAATACACATACACACTATGCATTTGCCCTAGGAGGCGGGTTTGATCGCTGGAAATACGGTCCTGTTAAAAATGGGTTGTAACCTTAATTCGTTGAGGAGCACACTTGTAGAAGGCGCTATTTAGCAGGACCTGTTATTAACCCTAACACTCTTGAGTACTACGAATTACTACGATGCGGTGTGCTTGTGACCCGGTTCGGCAGTTTTTAGATGAAATAATGGCCCCAGGGTATATACTTGGCGAAGTATACTGAGCCAAGTATGGTTAACCCCTGTGGCCTAGCGGTAGATCGTCTCTGAACGCAGAGGTCCTGGGTTCAAGCCCTGGAGGCGTGGGGCCCTTTTTCCCCTTGCTCTTTGGCTGCAAAATGTTCTTCTTTAGGAAAAGGTGCCTCAGGGGTTTAGGGATGTATGCGAAGCATAGAGTCTCTCATCCTAATTTATAGAATCCCTGGTAGAACCCTCTAGCAGCGACAAATGTGACAAAGATTTGAAGTGCACTATTTAATAGCGAGGTAAACCTTTTGGAGGAATTGAAATTTTTACTTTGTAAGAATTGGCCAACTTTGTCAATATGTAGCCCTGGAAGAAGTATGGTGATCTAGAGACTATGTACTTTGAGAAACTGTTTATTTTATGGTGAGCCCAGATGATTTTGACTCTCAGATTGCAAGATACATGTGTGTGGTGTGACAAAATTGGGATTATGCCTTTGACTGTGTAAAGTTGGGTTGGGGTGGGGAACCTCAGCTTTCATATCTGTGATGGGTGGTTTTTTGATTGAAAACTAAAAATACCATTTTTTTCTTCAAGAACCTTTTGGATAGGGTTTATACAATTTGTTTTCATTTAATTATAGAATTATGTGTGAAAATTGTGGAAATGGCAAACAGTTGTAAAAAAGGTATTGGGAAAAATACCTTGCAAATGTAATTTATAAGCTATTCTTGTAGAAAGGGGTTTTGGCTTTGGAGGTTGAAAGGTCAAATCCAATGCAAGTAGACCATGTATTGGTCGGTTCTTGGATGTGAGCGGTTTTCGCGAGGCGAAGTATCAGAGAGTGTTGTTCGATTGTGAAATATATACACAGTATACGAAGCAGACTAGTACAAATCAGGACCAGTCAGAATGGTTCAAAGAAGGATGATGCCATTTAATGTGTCATCATTGAGATTACCAAAAGCTGCAGTGCTTATCTAATAAAATATAGTAAAACGCAAAAGTATAAGTGCTCAATTGGCACAATTTATCCATTATTTAACTTGAAATACTCCTTAGATTTTCATCAAGAAAGTCCGACCTTATATAGGCCCCAAGACACGTCAACCTCTATTTCCACTCTCGGAGCAAAATGATCCAACTAAAAAGAGGATCTAACTAATTTAAACGCTATCAGCAACAATGTATAGCCAGTCCCTAACGTTAAAACAGATATTTTATCATGGGTTAAACTGGCGTATACATCAGTCTTAAATTGCTGCCTTGGAGGCAACCGTGATCGATCACACCTCGGACGTTTAAAATTCACCATGCTTGCTTACTGGCTTGGCTAAAGACTTGACACCTTCGGCACTACCTGATGAATTATCACTTGGTGTCTTACTCTTATAAGACCTATTTTTATTGGTTTCAAAGAGGGCCTCATCATTTATTCAGCCAATCGGAAGCTGTTTTTGAAAAGTATTCATCCTAAGATTTGTAGAAGGTCTGTTTTCTTTTGGTACTCAAATAATGGCAGATTTGAATTAACCAATCACTGATATTCTTATTGAAAAGACAGTAGTGGGTTAATAGCTAGCCAGTTAGGTAAATTAGGGCCTCTGCATATACCCCTGCAGCAGTGTAGCGTGATAGTGTCTTCGATACTGGAAAATGTCGTATTTTAATGACAAGGAACTGTTGACCTATTTAGAATTGAGTATTGATGCAGGATAGTAATGCAAAGATCACAAACACTGGGTAAATATGTGTTGTATGTGTGCTAGTCTTTTTATGCCTATATGCCCCTAGCTTATAACTTTCTGTCCACCAGGAAACATTTAATACGTGCTGGTGTCTGCCGTTATGTGATGATGGTGAAACATGGGTTACTTGTTAAAGGAGGCAACATCTCGGTTCTGATTAGATTTATCTGGATGGGACAATCGCTGTTGAGGGGATGGGGGAGAAATCTGCCCTCCTGTCTTCCGGCTGTTACTATAGTCTATTTGGCCATCATGAGACAGTGATGTAACTGCGTATTCTACTAATTGCAGCACATAACGTGCATGCCTACTCAAGGCGCTGGCGTATACACACAAGCGTTGAAAGTCGGAAGATACATACTTGTGCGTAAAAGCTGCGCCTGTTAAATTACGCCAGTCCATAGGAAGCCAAATAGAGTATAGCTGGCCCGGGGAGGGGGCAGTCGACCAATACACTGTAATGTAAGCATGCATGACCACAACAACTTGTACTAAGGTGGGTTTTGTAGATTAGGTGTGCAATATAACACATGTAATTCGTTAAACACATTTAACGGTTTAAAATCAACCATTTTCAAGAAACAGTGTACATTTTATGGTGAATTTTGGCTTTGTTTAGGGGTGTCTGGAAAGTCTCGAGTATATGAAGCGAAATGAATCTGACGATTTCCTAATGACAGTGAAATATTGGCAATAGTGCTTTGAGAACTTGTTGTAAGGGGCTTTATAAGTACTATGTATTATTATTATTATTATTATTCAACAGACAAATAATCTGGCAAAATGTTGTGAAGTCACTCGGTGAATGGAGGTCCCCCCCCCCCCCCACCACCACCACCACCACCAGAGATATCCTGGTAATGCCACTGCTCATAAACCCAATTCCATAAGCCTCTGTGACTAGGATGTATTTAGAATGTAAAAGAACACTATTTTCCAGCATCACATTTCCCTGATTGCATTAAATTAGCTCATATTTTTCCCAGGATGAGTTTCATCTGCAAAATGTATGCTAGTGTAATTTGTAAAATGTCTAATATGAAAATGATTATTTAGTGAGCAGGGTCGGTACAGCAATTTCAATGCTTTACAGTGTAATAAAGTGCCTCGTAGTTTCCCCGTCTAAGTACACCTGCCGTTAACACATTTTGCGTCAAGTGTTGACACAAATGTTAACTGCATACTGAAAGGTGAAAGCTTCTGCTTTGATGACAGAAATGTGAAGAGAGGAAATTTTAAAGCAATTAAATTTCTAAATTTCCATCCCATTCAAATTCTTTGTAATTTAGTCGTAAATTTGCACATCAGGTTCAACTAATATTGTTGATGCCACAGTATTGTCACTCCGTGAGTGAGTAGGCAGAAGCGCGCTGGTTTTTAAAAGACGAACACACAGCGAAACAAAAGTTGTAACAACAAACGTAAATTGAGGTAGAGTGCGCTTGCCGTATCGTGTCAGCGTTTTAAAAGTCGTGGAGCGGTGTTGTTGCCCATTATCGGGTTCAGGTTACGTGTGTTTTGTAACTGCAGCAATTTGAAATTGCCCAAAGCGTAACGCCGTATGTGTATGTATGTAGACTGCATCCTGAGAGAGATAAAGCTGAAAAAAATCAGTTGTTTGTTTGTCCTCCTGACCGGTCTTATTTGTCAAAATCATAAATGTTGCATTATTTTCTTTTTCTAGCTGTGCAAAAGAATATCAACCCTGATTTTCCAAAATAAAAGCAAAAACCAGGCAAAATAAAACCCTAAAGAAAGACAAAAATGTATTTTGCTCTTACTTTTCCCACAAATTTAAACATTTATGAAAAAAATTGTCATTAATCAAATTATATAGTTATAGTATTAGTAGATTCGCAGACTTTGCAGACTTATGCACTTATCAATTGCATTCCAGCCTCGGGGGACCCAGGACATGGGGGACTATGCGGGGACCCTATGCAAACGTACAAAAAACATTGCCCGGCTATGCCGGGGCGTGTACCGGGGATGTACAGAAGGTGCTCCCGCTAGCCGGGGCATGTAGAGGGGACGTAAATCACTGAAAAAATAAGCTGGGGAATGGCCCGGCAGTAGCGGGGGCCTGCCCTAGGGTACACAAATGTACACATACATAGTGGGGACGTATGCTAAGGTACACAAAATGTATACACAGGGACAGTAGCCGGGTTGTACACTTTGTCCCAGCTATAGGAGGCCGGGACTGTACGCCGTCGTACACTTTGTCCAGGCTAAGGGGGGCTGGGACCGTACGACAAAGTACACTTTGTCCCGGCCATGGGGGCCGGACTGTAGCGGGGACATACACAAAATGGTTCAGGACTGTTCCCGGGACGTCACATCGGCAATTTGTACGTCCCGGCCCTAATCCCGGCTATCCCCGGGTCCTCTGGGGCCTGGGATGCAATTGATAAGTGCATACTTTCAAGGGTGAGGCAGATTTATGAATCTACTTTAGCATGCTTTGCTACCTCTTATTCAGAGAAGTGTGTGGATGACAAACAAACAATATATTATTTTTGGCCTTAGAAATGGGGGAGAGTTTTGGGCTGAGCAATAGTAGACTTATGATATCATTGCAAAAGGTAAATAGTATCGGTGTCAACTTGACTGGATGAGCAAAAAAAAACACACTGCAAAACAGGGTGTGTAAATTCTTTTTTAACCCATGTGAAACATTTTGGTTATGTATGTTGTAATTCACTGTAGAAGTGCCACGTATGGGGATATGTTTCCCCAGAAATGGGCCAAAAAATCACAGGGCTTACAGCGCGAGGAATCCAATGTTTTTGTGTATAGCAAGTGCCATGTGATTTGTGAGGACCTATTGCTGAGGCAACAAAGCATGTTATGTCCGGTTACTTCATTACGTTTATGGCAAATCAATCCAAAATGAAGCTCATTTGGCATGAATGCTTATTTTTATTATTGAAAAATCTTAGACGAGTTATTGTGCGAGTAATATTAAAGGTATAGGCCTACTCTTAACCCTAATCAGGATTTTAACTGGGATCACAATTTTGGAAGAGAAGTCAACAAATAAATCACAGCTATCAAACCAGGGACTCCGGACCAAAAACCCACGGCCCCATAGGCAAACCACGTTTTTCAGGTACTTGTTCGCTCAGTATACTGTGCTCACTATATAGACTCGGTTGAAAACCGTCCGCAAATGTGCTTGGAGATAGGCTTGGAAGTAATATTTTGTAGTATTTAGGGAAGTAGGATTAATAACATGCAAAATGTAGAAAATACATGTTGTGCCTCT
>CM069445.1:44810633-44976963 GCA_035610835.1 Ophiura sarsii | reverse complement strand
TGATCATCCCATCCTTTAATTAAATAAAATCTGATTGGGAATATATTAAACATTTTCAGGTGGGTTGGAAGTAAGCTTAAAACGTGAAACTGAACAATTATTTACAAGAAGTAGGCTCAACTTTATCTTCTCTTTCTAAGGCCGCTAAATGTACTAACCTGTATTTTATAAACCTACCCCTTTTTACCAACTGTTCACAGTAATTCTGTTTATTGGAGATTTGTTATTAACACTTTAAAATAACATTAATTTCCTGCCAGATTTAAGAGGCCTCACTCTCTGTTCAGACTGAATAAATTATGAAGTAAATAATGCAAGCCAAGTCGTCCAAGCGCAAACTCGTCCATCTGAGAGTCGTCTAATTATAAAGGTTGTCCTACTGCAAACTCGACCAAATGTTACAATAATCCTTGGCAATTCAACCAATACAATTTGTTTGTCTCATGACATTGACAAGTCTAATTTAATTATTGGGAGTAATTATAGAATACCCTACTACATCAATACAAAAATAGGTTACCCTTGGGCTGTATGGGTTTCGGTTAGGCTTCGGTTCAGGGTGAACTCCCTCCACCCACAGTTTAAGGGTTTAAAAGTAAGCCCAGGTTTGGAATGCGTGCCCGGAGGGGGGGGGGGGGGTACTATTTTTAAAATTTGATCCAAGCACAAACTCGTCCATGCAAGAGTCGTCTAATTGCAAAGTAGTCCTAATGCAAACTCGACCAAAGGTAAAAAAGTCATCCATGGCAAATTCAATTCAACACCCTACTACATCAACACAAAAATAGGTTACCCTTTTAAGGTTTGGGCTATAATTGGTTTATATAGGCTTTGTGCATAGGCGTCAGGGTGAGGTCCCTCCACAGTTTGAGGGCGCGGTTTGGAATGCATGCCCGTGGAGGGGGGGGGGGGGCGGTACTGAAATATTTTGTTAATGGGTGTATGGTGAGTGACCACTGGGCGGGCACCAAGCACGGCTATTTGACTGTCCCTTTCATCGTTTATGTGCGACACACCCGACCGCGATTTTTTTTCCTTCAACATTTGTAAAATCATTTGATTTTTTTAAAAAATAATTTAATTCAGTGCATTTTGCTTTATTCTGTATTAAAACGGAATGAATAAATTTTACAAAATGTTAATTAGTAAAAAATAAATTGTGTGCCGGGGGGGGGGGGGGGGGGGGGGTGATACTCACCTAATACGGTATACGGGGATGTGGATGTGCCGCTCTAATGGGTCGCTTGTTTGCAAAAAAAATCCCTAAACATGGGGTATGATTTTGTGCTGGAAAAGCCCTAATAATGGGGTTACTTTTTACAAATGGGTCTATTTTCGCAAAAAATTGTGAAAATTGAGCCAATTTTCCCGATAATTTCCGAAAATTGGGTCAATATATTGAAGCAAAATCCTTTGAAATGGGTATCGTTTTTTCCAAATCATCCTTAGAAATAGGTAGTAGGGGTTTTGAATCTCCAGCCGCACCCCCCCCCCCCCCCACCAAACCAAATGCGAGTACCCACGTGGGGGGGGGGGGGGGGGGGGGTGTTACAATGTTGTGTGAAAAGGTCGAAATGAAACGTAATCTATGACAAAATCAAACACAAAATTGCCAAATACTCTCAGATCGCTCACTACATACATGACTTAGTCAAATTCCTCATTGCTCAGCCGTAGCCTGTGCCTGTATACCTTTATAAATGATAACACCCCCGGGATATAATGCCATTCACATTTCAATGTAACTTCAATTTAACTATTGTAATCAGTTTTATGTTCACACTTTGGTCATTTTTATTATTAAAAAAAAAACACCTTTGTTATCATTAAGATTCTCTTTCTGTTCGTGTTACTCTTTATGCACTTTAGGGAGCACACCACTAAGTCGGTTTTGCGCGGCACTTCCGGCAAAACTTGAGTACGATAATAGTTCCTTTTGACAGAATGAAAGGGCAAAATTGGCATGAAATTAAAGGGTAGTGATATCAAATTTATGTTTTATGGATTAGCTTACATATGTTTTTAATTATTAAGAAAGAAAACACGTCAGTTTAAGCTAAAATATTATTTTACCGACCGATTTACACACACGGTGCATGCCGGGATGAGAGCCGAATAACATGTTACGAAATCACTAGGTCCCGTTATATCGGCTGATAGCAAAAAATATTGACGGCCTTTCTATGTTGAAACCAAGATAATGTTAAAGTATACAGAATAATATAAAACATATCCAAATTTGATTGTTTTTATCGTGAGCACTCTGGATTTAGAGCGATTTGAAATCACAGTACGAAGCGTGTAAAGTCAATGGGAGACGACATAGTGTTGTGCTCCCTTTATGATAGATTTGCAGGCAACCATTTTGAAAGTACTGTAAACAACTTCTGAGCATGTGCAGATCAATTAAACCAATCTTGCCTAGCAATTAAACCGTGGACTAAACCTGGACTAACCTTTGACCCTTGAGGTCACAGTTAGTCCAGCTTTAGTCCAGCTTTAGTCCAGGACTAGTTAGTCCAGGTTTTGAGAAACAGAAATGGAGTTAGTCCCCTGTTGTGGACTAAACCTGGACTAACTAGTCCAGGATTACTAACTAGTCCAGGATTAAAGTTAGTCCAGGTTTAAGTTAGTCCACTTTCGAGAATCCCAGCCAATGTGTGTCTGAACACACATGAAACAATAGGATGTGTATTATTATTAAATGGGAGTAATTGATGTGAAATGAGACTCCTTTGGCATGAAGAGTTATTACTAGTATTGCTTCTCTTATAATTATATCATTACTACAAATATACCGCATCTATCTGTATGTTTATTTTGAATAATGTGTTCAATATCCGGGCCGATCGAAGTTTGGGGGCACTAAGTAACTAGGTTATTCTTAAACTTGGCTGTTATGGTGGGTTCATAATTCTATAGCATAAGTTAGTGTTGAAAATCCATCATGGAAAACTGCTCAAAGCGATACATTAACTTCGCTTAATGTGTGCAAAACCCTGCCATGTATACAATGTAGGCAATGATAAGGATTGATGTTAAATTTAGAGACTGATTTGTGACTCATTTAGACGGGTGACACTTTCAAATCTACTGAAAATAGGAAAAGTTATGATATTGTGTATAAATGATGATACCAAAGGAGAATTGCGATCTTTGCAAGACATATTTGACTGAAATCATAATGTGCACAAATGATGTGAAACTTCCGAATTGAATTATAAAGTATGGGGAATAGCTAATGATATTTTGAGTATCGCACCCATTCTGATTTCATCATATTATTTAGGAAAGATCATATTCTTAGGTATGGCCAAATACCTTTGTATCATATTAAAGTGCTGAATTTACTATTTATTCTTTGCAGTCTAAGCATTTTGTATATAAGATACCTTGTAGCGATTACAAATGATGGATGACCTTTTACCCAGAAAAAAGAAGATAATTTTTGTGTGAAATAATAATATCAAATTGGTTCCCTATTCTCTCTTATCTTTGCAGCAGATGTCAAATCACCTGCAAGGCCCATGATGCATCGTGGTCGACACAGGCTGGAGGACAGTGAGAGGACATGGAGCAAATAGACGGCCATTTTGAGAGGCACAAATTGAGGAAACATTCTCCAAGCTCTAGCAAAGCCAGGTTGTTAGCCAGTGTGGAGGAAATCAGATACGAGAATCAGGTACAGTAAGCTGAATTGGTGTGGGGATTTTTTATTATTTGGTGTTTTTGATTTTAGGCCTTCTTTGTTTCAGACGTTGCCAACATTGCAAGTAGCAATTTCTGAATTACTGTAGTTGAAAAATCAACTTACTGTTCAAGTGGAAATTTTCACGCTACGTTTATTTTTGCGCTAAAATCATCAAAGCTCAAAAATAAAAACGGGTGAATATATTCATTTTGTATGAATGTCTATGTAAGGAAGCTCAAAATTGTGAAAATATAAACAAGCAACATTATTCAAGAGCAAAGCGTGAATATTTCCACTTTTACAGTAGTCGACCAAGTCTTTGTTCAGTTTCTTCTTTTCATGTTGCACTTGTCATAAAGTCATATGACTAGTTTTTGCATCATATTCAGCATTTGTGTCAATACAAAGACTGTTGTATTGTGTTGCACTTGTCATAAGTCATTTGATTAGTTTTTGCATCTTATCCAGCATTTGTGTCAATACAAAGACTGTTGTATTGTTTATCTTGAATTTGACTTCCATGCAAAATTTTATAAAATTGTCAAAGAATTTGATATTGGTTCATGAAAAATAATCATAATTTATGTTAGAATATATTTTTGTGGCAATATGGTTCATTCTTGTGTGACAGATTCTGATTTATCACTGAGCCAGGGAGTGAGTCCAATTAATAGACTGAAATTATACCTAAAATATCTTGTGTCTGTAAGGCCAAAAAAAGAAGAAAGTCTGTCTCAGAAGCCCGCCCGCATTGGTATGTGAAATGAGCTATGGCGCGTAGGTCTGCGATGGGGGCTAAAAACTCTTCTTTTTTTTCTTCTTTTTCCCCATTTTTTTTTGATTTTTTTGATTGATTTTTTTTGTTTTTTGAAAGTTTAAAAAAGTTCTCTGTAAGCTTGGATAAGCAACAACAAAAAATAGAAGAAAAAGAAATCCCATACCTAATGGCCTATTTTCAAATTAAAATTTAAAAAATCGCGTTTTTGCACAAGTTTCGGCCTAAGCTTTGTGTAGAGAACTTCACCATTCTAAGCAGGATGTGGAGTTTACATCCCCCACCCTCCTCCAAACTAGGTAATCTGTGCAGAAGACCTTGATAGTAATTCTGAAGGCGGTATGTTGGTCAATGTGTCGAGTCAGGTTCTTATATCTAACATTCAGTTCATATTGCTTTGTTCATTTCTCGTTCGTACAAAGATTACTTGCAATAAAACATTGACAATAGATACATTACTACAACCCCTTATCTGTCGGTGCAGTAAAGATCACATACGAAGGTCAAAGGTCATTTGAAAATCCAGATGTAAAATAGCCTGCCAATGATCATTTTTCTTTCTTTCAAATATCAATTGCAATCAAACTTGGTCATAGATGCAACAAATGGGTCTTTATCATTTTTCTTTCTTTCAAATATCAATTGCAATCAAACTTGGTCATAGATGCAACAAATGGGTCTTTATGTTAATGTGGTCAATGGTCGCATACACAGCTGGAAAAGTGGGTAATTTGGTAATCTCATTCCCAGGAAACTTAGGTTGCTCGCGGGAAACAGAGCAACATGGCCTATAAAAAAAAGGAAGAGTTTTAAAAAAAAAAAAAATTGGCCTAAAAAATACATGTGAGTAAGCTGGTCGCATACAAGGGACAAAGGTAATTTTGGTTAGATTTAATTAAATAGGGGGACATGATATAGTAGTTATTTTTGTCAAAATCATTCATTATCAAGCTGAACTGTTGAAGAAAATAAATCATATGACCTGAGGATGTACTTATCTGGATTTAGAAACAGATTGCATATTAGGGATCCGTAATCCCTTAATTAGAACAAAATATGCTAAATTTCAGCACAATTTATTTGTGCAATTCTCCTGACCTCATGCAAAATCTGTTAATATTGATTAACAGACTATGACGAATGCAATCACTTTCAATTCATTCAAACGTCTTCATGTATTAGTGATTTTATACAATAAAGATTGGAAAAGTTTAAAATATATAAATTGTTGTAACATTCTTGGAATTGTTAATTTGACAATCATACTAAAATATAAAGGGTGCTACCAATTATTATTATTTTGTTGTGCATGGTTGCTTTGCCTACCGTGGCAATTCGGCATCATGGGTCATTTGTCAAACATGACCTCTTTCTAGGATATCCCTTAATGTTCTCATGTAAATGCGAAGCTTGATTTACCAATCAGTTGGGTGTCATGTATTAAAAATTGTTAAAAATGTAACATTTCATTAAAATTGTTGGTTACGTAGCATAAAACGGAGGCACTTGACGCTCGTATTCATACATGACCCTATCTATTAACTTGAAATAGCGTTCCCACCTTGATGAAAATAATGCACTTATCAATTGCAACCCATGACAAAGACCATGCTAGGATGTTGGCATTTGAGGAAGCACAATATTCATTGTCTGGCTATGGTGTTGGGACGTGATCTGGGGACGTACAAAAAGGGGATCCAGAAGTAACTGGGACGTTACTGGTATGTAAAGGGAATGAACACTAGGAATTTGAATTACATTAGAGTTGAGTTGGGTGAGTCCGTGTTTTTTTCTCCTGGTTGGTGGGCAAAGTTTTTTTTTCTTCCTGGATAATGGGCAAAGTTTTTTCAATTTTTAAACCTCCATGCCCGCCACCCTGAGTATCTAATGGTGAGCCCCTAAAATACAAAGTTATATATGCGATATATGCTTGCCGTTACTGTTTGTGTTTATGCACTAGGTGTTTTGTGTTGTTGCCATTAGAGGTAGCCCAAAGTAGCATATTTGTATGGAAAACTGATGTAGCTATTCCCCTAAGGTAGCACTGGACAATGGCCCGAAACTATGATCCTGTGAACCTACGTAGTGGAGACCCGGCCCTCTACTCACTTCACTCGTTCGGGCAAGTTACACTTGCATGGTGTAGCAAGCTAAAGCTAGGTCTATCCTAAAGGTGGCTATAGAGCTAATTAGCCTAAATGCATCAAATTGATTTCTCAGGTCTGCTACTAAGGGCCTATACCTTATAAATGTCTGTATCTCTTGGAACTTGAATCATCATGAAACGGTTTCTAAGCTGCTGATACTTAAATAAAATTAACTTCCGTGGAGCAAACATGAACTTGCAAGATTGCTTTCCAACATTAGTTTGGAGACAACCAAACTAATGTCAATTTGCCTTTGTTAACCCGGCCCATACTGTTGTACACATTTGACCCAACCTCCTGATTGACCCATGTGTAGGTCTATAGAATACATCTGTGGTGACATCAGTCGTGGGGTGTTTATTCAAAATGGGCTCTTCCAGTTGAAATCCATACACCCCCTGATGGATGACATTAGAGATGACATTACCTTAATCTTCCACACAGGATTGTAGATATCAAATGGAGCCACCCATGAAGGTATCACTCCATTTGAAATTCACACTCCCTTTGGGGAAGATTAAGGTAATGTCTTCCATACAGGGTGTATGGATTTCAAATGGAATAGCCTTTTAGGGTTGCTTTTACTTCACTTAACCTCTATTTAATCCAGTATCTGTAATCATTGTTTCAATGGGAAACGTAATAGGGAATGTGTGTGGCCCCAATTTTTGATTGAAATTGAGTAGGAAAACCGATCATCACTTCATGTATGCAGCCCAATGTCTTAGAGAAGCCTGAGGTGAAATGGAACCCTACCCTACCAAACTAATTTTTCGTGAATTTGTTGACAACACAAATATCTCCTGAGAACTGATTTTTAACCCCCAATAGAGGTAATCCATGTATCGAACTGAAAAGAATGTAAAACACAAACATTTTAACTATGAGAACAATTTGATAGTGAATTTGCGGAGAGCTGCTGAGTTTGAAATCACATGCAGAGGCTTTAAAATAGGATGGGGGCGGGGGAGAGGGGGTGGTAAAATGCTGTTCATAATAACTTTCAATTTGAATGCCCCTCTGGAAGGTAATTTACACATTCATAGAGTATTCTAGTAGTACAACAAGCCATTTGGGCTACTTAATTCAGGGTCTAGCAATACTGTGCATACACATCATGGTTCGGTTCCCATCCATAGCAACGAGGAAAGTTAACACTGTATTTATTTCTGGTTCATTTCATGTGAATAGATGGGTGGGATGCTCGACATGCAATCCTTTTTTGAGGGTTAAATATAACAAGTTTACATCTGATGACAATGTAAAAATACCTACCTAAATGCAATTTTGCATTGATGTAGCTAAAAATGCGAAATTTGGAGAATTTTTGATTGAGCTTTTGGTTGACAATTTGGGGCTTTACAGCCTCCATTATGATTGTTGACATGTTTAGCTTAAATTCAAATACTTTTTCATATTTTTTCTTCAATTTGCCTTTTGTCATGTGTGTTCATTTTCACACTTCATATACTGATTGAGTCGTTAGTTGTGCAATGAGCATATCACACCCAATACATACCCAACCGATACGTTTGTAGTACATCATTTTTGATTTCGACCGCATATACAAGTTCAAATCAATTTCAAAATCTAATTAGATTCGTGTATGTGGGGAATTTTGAACAGACTGACAAATTATGAATTGATTCTTATAATGATAATTGTACAGTATATTTTCTCACAAAATTCTTTGGCATAAATAAAACAGTATGAACTCGCTTTGTAACGCCCTGATCGAGAGTTGACATACTGTAAAGCATGATATGTCGTGTGCATCAAAATTTCGCGAGTGAAGTTGACTCACGAATTTCATGTACACGAATTAATCGCTTTATAACCCTAACACTCCCGGTGGATTTTCCAACGAAATTTTTTTCAAGCAAAAAAAACACACACAACAAGAGGTGCCACGCCCCGGGGTTTGAACCCACGACCTCTCGGTTACAAGTCCAACGCTCTACCAAGTGAGCCACGGGGGGAGCTATGCTGGGCGAGTGTATTCGCCCAGCTATGTAGCCCGGGGCCATTATTTCACCCAAAAACCTCAGCGGCAGGTGGAACCGACAGGCTGGGAAATGGGATTTCATGGGGTGTGGGGCTGTAAGGGTTAATCTAGGTGAAATTAGAGAAAAAAAGTGAAAATTAAAAAGAAGAAAAAAAATCGTTCAATAACCCTAACACTCCCGGTGGATTTTCCAACGAAATTTTTTTCAAGCAAAAAACACACACACAACAAGAGGTGCCACGCCCCGGGGTTTGAACCCACGACCTCTCGGTTACAAGTCCAACGCTCTACCAAGTGAGCCACGGGGGGAGCTATGCTGGGCGAGTGTATTCGCCCAGCTATGTAGCCCGGGGCCATTATTTCACCCAAAAACCTCAGCGGCAGGTGGGAAATGGGATTTCATGGGGTGTGGGGCTGTAAGGGTTAAACAATGGTCCTGTTGACCGCTATGTGCCATGCTGTCCAGCCCCATCTAGGAGTCCATACTGCTGGTTCAGCGGTTCTCTTACTGAAACCGGGAACTCCCCAAAACGCCATCCGTTGGTGTGTAATTTGGAACCCGTTTTTATGATACTTTAATACTCAAAACAATATCTTACTAAATAAAGTACACTTAAAATCTGGATGAAATTGTAGTTTGGGGGCTGTATCTGGTATATATCATCACAACAATTGAATGAAACAGACAAATTCAGGTAAGAGTACCAAATTTTGCACCAATTGAAGTCAGCATTCGTGAAATGTTCATGCCGCGAAAAAGGCTGATGTCTGTGATTCGTGAAATTTAAATGCTGCGAAATTTGAGTGCTTTACAGTTTATAGGAACCAGCAAAAATATGGAATCAAATTTATTATTGCTACAGCTATTCATTGTATATAGTATCAATTTCGTTTTCATTGTAATTATCAGTAATCAGTATAATTTTAGTATCAGTGTCAGTATAATTTCAGTATAGTATCAGTATCAGTATGAATATCAATATCAATAGTCGTTATCAGTGGCAGTATCAGTATCTGTTCCTTTATTAGTATCAGTATTCAATTTCGTGGTTCGGGAAAATCACCCAACATAAGTCAAGTCATCAGTATTAGTTTGAGTATTAGTATCAAATAGTTCATTATCAGACAGTATCATTATCAGTAGCATTATCAGTATCATTATCAGTATCATTATCAGTAGCATTATCAGTAGCATTCCAATATAGTATCAGTATCAATATGAATATCAACTTCAATGTCAACAGTCGTTATCAGTGGCAGTATCAGTATCTCTTCCTTTATTAGTATTGGTTTGAGTATTAATATCAGATAGTATCCTTATCAGTATCATTATCAGTAGCATTGTCTGTATTATAATTAGTATCAGTTCAGTATCAGACAGTATCATTATCAGTATTAGTATATCAGTATGAATATCAGCATCAATGTCAACAGTCGTTATCTGATATTAGTATCAGATAGTTCAGTATCATTATCAGTAGCATTATCTGTATTAGAATTAGTATCAGTATTAGTATCAGTATGAATATCATCATGAATATCATCAATGTCAACAGTCTATCTGGTATTAGTATCAGATAGTTCAGTATCAGACAGTATCATTATCAGTATCAGTAGCATTATCTGTATTATAATTAGTATCAGTATAGTATCAGTATGAATATCATCATGAATATCATCAATGTAAACAGTCGTTATCTGATATTAGTATCAGAGTTCAGTATCAGACAGTAGCATTATCATTATTAGTAAATTAGTATCAGTTTCAGTATGAATATCAACTTCAATGTCAACAGTCGTTATCAGTGGCAGTATCAGTATCTCTTCCTTAATCAGTATTAGTTAAGTATTAGTATCAGACAGTAGCAGTTTCAGTGAAGGTATCGGTATCAGTATCAAACTCAATATCAGTATCAGACTTAGTATCACTATAGTATCAGTCTTAGTATAGGTATCAGTATCAGACAGAGGTATCAGTATTAGTTTCAGTATAAATATCAGTATCAGATTCAGTATCTATTGGTTTTAGTTCAGTAAGCAGTATCAGACTCAGAGTATCAGTATTAGTATTTAAGTCATTAGTTTCAGTATAGGTATCAGTATCAGACTCCGTATCAGTATTATAGTATAAGTCATTAGTTTCAGTATAGGTATCAGTATCAGACTCCGTATCAGTATTATTATAAAATTCAGTATCAGGCTCAGTATCACTCAGTATTCGTTTCAGTATAAGTATCATTATCAGTATGGTTTTATAACATCAAATTGCACATGTGCATACAACTCGTAACACTGATAGACATTAATAATGATGATGAGTTCTTGTTAGTATATGATACAAAGCGCTACCTGAGAATTTATATCTCTTTATTGTATGCTACTCAAAAATAAAACACATGTTATAATAATTTCTCTCATACAGTCCCATACCTGTACATCCATGTACGTTGATTATGTTGATTACAGACACAATTGTGTGTGACAATTTTAATCAAGTATCATAATTAGTATTTTAGTGGGGATAATTACAACTTGCGGCTTCACATAGCATTGGCTGCAGTCAAATTGATACGCTTGGGAGCTCACGGGTGACCAGGCTTTATTTGTAAAGTACACAGCATCAAGGTGATCTGCCTTCCAGTCCCAAGCTAATTTCCTAACAGATATTGACTCAGTGCAAGACCCTTGATATTTCCAGCACTGCAGGCTAGCTCTTTATACCTTCCGTGTGTATGACCATATACACAAGTCGTTTTGCACCATTTGCATTTACACTAAAGTAGCTCTGGATATGGACATTTCCTGGTAAATATAGCAATTATTTCCCTTCATCTTTATATTTAGATCATTTCTTGCTCTACATTTTGTCTACTAGTACCATTTTTCTCCAAATTTCAAACTTCCAGTAATACATCTAGGAATTTTGTTCCCTGCAGAATGAAGGTCCGCGAACTTAAGGTTTGATGAAGTTGTTCTATAGGGATGATCGTCACTGGACCTACGATCATTGAAATGACAATAACTCCGCTCCGCAACATCGTATCTCAACAATCGAGGTGTCAAAATATGCAGAACAAATTTTTGCACTGGGTTATTTGCTTCGATTAATCCATACCCTTTCAGGCCGTTAATTATTGGATCATTTTTAAGTGTCTCGATGTTTGTGTTTCCAAGAAAACTGCATCCGAAGCAAGTCTGGCTTTTAATAAAATCTTGCACCCTTAATTTATATATTCTGAATGTCTAAAAGTCTTCTTCTTTTTTAATTCCAAAGGTTCATTATAATTCAATCACCATTGTTACTCGAGCTTCTAAATTAATTAATTAAATATCGACCAACACCGACTCTATTAAAAATACATCGTATTCGTACATGTTCAGTCAATGCCAGACCATAAACATAAAACTCAATTCCTGGTAGGTGAACAATTTTTCACCTCCTCTTTTCCGCTCATTGTCGTATGCCTGCACTTCAAAATGTTCCGAGTATGAAATTACTTCTGCGAGACTGACTGTATTGTACTTTGTAGCTATATATTGTATAGGTACGCTAAAAGTGACAACATTTGGTGATGCATCAATTTGGGGGTGTGTGTGCGTGCTTCTTTGCATTACATTTGGGCATAAATTAAAGCAAGGGAATGGAATATGGAGTAGTAACAAACTCTAATTTGTGAATGCAATTTAGACATTCACTTATCTATTTAAAAAAATTGCAGACAACAAGAATTTGAAGTAATTAGGAATCGTATGGCTCTGTAACTCTTATTTATGATTTATGATCAGAAATGTAAATCCGCAAGAAAATCTACTTTCTAAAAAAAAAAATCATGAATAGAGGGCGCCCCCTGGAAAAGATCACATAATATGCCTTTAAGTGTAGGGCAATAATCAGTGTTGAATGGTATATAGGTTATCCATGGAACAAATTAGCAGCCATCTTGTCGGGAATACTAAACTGCACTGTTTAAGATTTGCAAAAAGATACCTGTTTCATGCTATTTATTTGATAGCACAACTCATGGTAAAAACTGTATGTCATACACCAATGGATGCACCAACTCTATTGAATGTAGAACATATGAATGTATTAGAATTTGGTAAGGGACACCACCCTGTGACTCTGGGAATGACATTTGTCCCCCCCCCCCCCCCCCCATATGGAAAATGGCACTTAGTTAGAATTTGCCAATAAATTGACAAGATAAGTTTATGAATTAATGTGATGTGAAGATGCAAGCCTATACAGAGCTGCCCAAATCTTTCCGATTCCGTAGAAAGTTCTCTAAAAATAAAACAATCTTTGTATGTTCTGATGGCAGAATTTGAAAATGGCATTTCCCCCCTCTTTAGTGTTGATTGTAACTCTAAATATCTTCCTGGTTGCTGTCCAAAATCTCCCTGATTGAATAAAGCAAACAATAACAGCCCTGATCATGCTGTTATACGGTATAAATATGCAGAAAAAATATGCAATTAGTTATTCAGATGATGAGCTGTCAATCATACAAAGTCTTGGATCACCCTCTATATCCTGCTATATGGCAATGTCCTTGCGTGAAAATCATGAAATGAACAAATTTCTGCCTCGTGCCAGTACACACACATGGTTAATGAACAGAAAACCAGTGTTTGCAATTTGATTAATAAACTGGTATCCTTACAATTCCAACGTTTGATGCCATTGCAAAAATCAATATGCATAAAATAACAATTGTGATTGTGTGCTAGCTAGGTTTGGTGTCCATGCATCCACATGATAATAAATGTTTAACTATCACAATGCAAGAATATGCTTTAATTTGATTGAGGCTGTTGATGAGCATTGTATCTCAAAAGGGTGAGAAATGAATGAAATCAGACAGAATAGTAAAAGAAATTGGTTGACTGCCAATATCAAGGCAAATAACCGAGGGAGCAGTGGAGACTGAAGAGAGGTATCTTTCCCAATAGGATAAGGTTAAAAATATCAAAATGTCCACATTCTGGTAGAAATATCCCAATTTTAGTAATGACAATTCAGGTGCAAATATGTTTACATGTAAGTAAAATATGTAATGTTTAATGAAGTATGTCCACATTGTAATAAGTATCAAAATTTGTTGGGAAAAATTAGGCCTAAAATCTAAATGTCACATTGTAACACTTTTCAAAGGCTATTAGTTCAACAAGAGGCTATTACAAGAGGCTATTAGTTTTACCATTACATAACAAGTTTTTTCAGAAACCTTTCCCAACTTTTCGAGTCTTATATTAAGAATTACTGAACCTATATTAGGCATGTTAGTATTTCGCATGCTGATTCCAAATATGGTGATGAAATTCAATAATGTTGACATTTTTGAACATTTTGTGACATTTTGGAACTGTCTTCTGCAGACAACTGCCACATGGACAGTGTTAATACAATGCTTGTTCAAAGCTGGAAGAGATAATCAAGCGCAGAAAAGATTAAGAATTTTAACTAAATAATATATTTTGTTACTTTCTTTTAGGCATGTGACTGTTACACGTTTACCCGTGTAACCGACCGCAAAGGTCAAATCCGTTTACAAAAACTAGTTAACGGTTATACGCAATGGGTTTCATTTTTCAATAAACCTCACATTTTACACATCTAAAACCCTTATAAGACATACTGAAAAGCAATTACCCTCATGATGACCTTTGGCAGTTCAGAGCTAGCTAGAAAAGACGCAATTCTGGGATCTGGGTCACAGTATACTAGGTTATGCCCATAGTTTTTTTATTTTATATATTTTCACTGATTTGCTAGCTTGCCAATATTAATACTTTAAAGGGTACCACCACTTCAAAATTAAATTATTGTGGGTTCATTGTGAATTTTCAGGCCTTTCAAAATTTTGATTACAGTTGTCCCCACATCGTGGAAAGCATGTTGAAAAATTGGCATCACAATAAAAGAACAATTATTTAAAAGTGATAGAATTGAACTGAATTTAGAATGAGGTCATTAGAACAAAATAGACGGTTAAACGTTTAACTGACCGTAAAATCAACAGGTTAAACGTTCAACAAATTACACGTATCCTCACACCCTTACTTTCTTATCATATTTTCAAAAAATTAGGCTGAAATTGTGAAAGAAAGGTTTCGTCTTAAAATGAGCAGTTAGGGTTCAGATGCAAAATGTGGTAAAATGCCATCATCAAATTCTTTTCGCTAAGTAAAAATGGCTATTCAAGTCAAGGGTGTGTTTGAAATTGTATACTAATGAAGGTATCATATGTTCTTATTCAGTGTAATGCAACTGTTTTTATACACAATAAACCCGGTAATTACTACGGGATATGAATTATAGATAAGATAAAATAAAAACATGGCAGACTACTGTACGAGAATTACACACCAAAATTCCAATATTGTCACCTATATTTCACAACTCTTTTTCAGAGCAAAGCGTTGGGAAGCGGACCAGGCGCTCTCGCAAGCTGTGAATTTTAGTCCGCTGATGCGAGAGAAATGGTTTATTATAATTCTTGTACATCCTCTTTTCTCAAGGTCAACAGGCTATGCCATTTGAAATACATACACCCCTTTGGGAGAAATTTACACAATCTTCCACACAGGGAGCGTAGATTTCAAATGGAGTCACCCAAGGCATTAGCCAGAGACCCTTTGGTGTCATTATGGACGCCCGATTACAAAAATGGACGCTCTAAAATGCTAAAGCCAATGGACGCCCTATTTTTTTAACGTTTTTTTGAAAATGTGTTCACAATTTGAACCCCAAAAGGTGGGTATATACAATTGAACCTCAAAAGGTGGGTATATTTTATGTCAAAAAACACTGTTTTGTGTGCAATATTTTACATTTGGACAGATTTTTATTTATAATAATTCGGAGGTCACGGCTTCCGATGCGGTCAACTTACACGGAACGTAGACGCGCTGCTCATCCCATTTTTTTTTTGGTCCCACTTTGGACACCCAACTTTCAATCCTGGCTAAGGCCCTGGAGTCACCCATGCAAATAACCCATTTGAAATTCACACTCCATTTGGGGAAGAAGGTAATGTCTGAGGGGGTGTATAGATTTCAAGTGGAATAGCCCAATGTTTGTAACAAAAGGATGCCCAGAGTAGCCATGACCCTACTATGGGAAGATAATGGATTGGTCTGCCATGTGATGTTCCTGCCTACCACACCAGATCAATAATTAAAGAGGTGTTGGAATCAAAAAGGTCCCTGATCTGGAATAAAACACAGGGCAGGTATTGTTAACAATGCAGGTCATCTGTAAAGCAACTGCTGCATTATAGCTGTGTTCAGACCTGAAATTTAAACTCAAGTTAAATATATAACACCCCAAGATAAAATAACAGAACTATTTTTGCTAACTCGACTGATTGTCCACACGCAAGTCACCACACCACGCCTTTAACACAACCAAACAACCTGCCGTACTAATCATGACTCCTTGCCCCTGGAGTCAAGTTCCGGATGTTACACCGGCATCTCTCCTGTAATCGGGAAAAACCTAGAAAGTCTGTTGAACACAAATTTGAGAAAACAAAGGAAAACTGTTCCCATATTTTTTCCAGACTAGGATTTTCCATACTGGGTTCTTCCAGATGAAAAACTGCCGACAGTGAAGAGTTTTACACTCTTTAACTTGATAAACTGGAGGGGAAAAACCTATTAAGTCCAAATATGGGTCTACTAGTAACTTAATTTTCGCACAAATTTGACTTACTAGGTTTTTCCAGATAACAGGAGATCTTTGTTGAACCTACAGTGAAAACGCGCGAGTTCTATTCTAAAAACATTTTATGTTGTAAACAAACCAGCCGAAACTATCTTTTTATATTTTCTCATAGAAACGGCTGTGAAAATGAATCTGAAATTATTGACGTTTTTGTTCATTCTGTTTTCATCTACAATTAGATTTGGTTATGAATATGATAGGTAGCAACACTTAATTCCAATCATTCTGATGTTCGAATTGGTAAAGATGAAACGGGATGCTCAAGGGAATGTAGCAATACGAGAGCAATTGCATTCTCATCCGCATCATCCGCAGAAAATATGACAGCTTTTTTTGCCATCATTTAGTTGGATCTATCCTCTTAAATGTATTGACTAAAATCCTGACAGGTTACTAACATATAATAACCCTAACCCCCGAGGCACCTTTTCCAAAGACATTTTTTTTGTGGCAAAATAGCGAGGGGAAAAGGGCCCCCACGCCCCGGGGCTCAAACCCCGGACGTCTGGGTTCAGAGGCAGATGATCTACCGCTAGGTAAGGGGGTCAACCATACTTCGCTCAGAATAACTTCGCCAAGTGTATACCATGGGGCTATTTTTTCATCGAAAAACTGCCACACCTGGTGACACAAGCACACCGCATCATAGTGATTTGTAGTACTCAAGAGTGTTAGGGTTAAGGTGGGTAACCCCAATTAAACTCTCTTTTCCCATCAAAAGTGAGATTTTGGTATCATAAGAAAGCTCATATTTTTCTCATAGCCCCTGTATAAAATCTAAGGCATGAGACAAGTTGGTGTATAATGCTCTATTGGAAAATTTGATGTGAATTTGTGCTTTTATCATAAGAATAACTGAAACAATTTAAATCAAATTTTAGAATATGACTGAAGTTGTGATGCATCTTCATGTAGACTGGTAAACACCAAATGTGTGAAAATTTGGCCTGAATCAGGTAACTTCCCAAAGACCTAAGTACACCTAGCACAAAAAGTCCCTGACCAGGTGCTTTGTTGTTGGCTAATCCAAAATCATTAATCGGTACCAAAAATCTGAGATATATTAAATGGGCAAATTTCTTCTCTGTAGTTTGATAAAGATCGAATTGATAGTTTTGAAGTTAAGATGATTTAAATAACCACAAGTAACGACAACAAAGTTGCATTAGAATTGGTTTCCTATGGGATATCATTGATTTGCATCATTGATTGATTTGTCCACTGTGTGCTATCTCAACCAGTCAGGTATGGGGATGAATGGGTAACAGGCATTGACAGGGAGTCGGTTCACACACATTTTCAATGCGTAATCACATACTAAGCAAGGATATATCCCATTGAAACCCACTTTTAGTGCAAGTATTGTTTTGGTAGTTGTGGTCGATTAAACAATCATAACATCAACAATATGCACTCGATTTTTATGAATGAGGTATCAAACTACGGAGAAAAAATTTGCTCATGAAATATATATCTCAGATTTTTCATATCGATTATTGATTTTAGATTAGCCAACATCAAAGCGCCTGGTCATGGACCTTTTGTGCTAGGTGTATATCATGTACATGTAGTGATGTCCTTGGGTCAGGGACTTTTTGTGCTAGGTGTATATCATGTACATGTAGTGATGTCCTTGCGTGATTTTGCTACCAGGCTGCCTATCATCAAAGCTTTTAGCCTATCACACATTATTACATAATTTTGTATGCTGAGTAAATGGTCAGGAATAGAAATGCAATGAAGGGTTAGGTAACACGCATCATTTACATATTTGGAAAATGTATTTGCTGAAGGGGATATGTAATATCTCAACATTTATTTCTCGGTTTAGTGCCCTGGTGTTACAGTGTTGCCCGATTCACCTTTTGGTAGGAATTCAGGATGCTCTCTGCAGGAAAATGTTAGTTTGCTCATTATCTAGAATACCCGACCATTCTTTTTCCTCCCTGTGTTTAAAGTGTTTAGGTCGTTTAAAAGATAGGGTATACTAAATGAACCCCCTAATAGTACTGTAAAACCACTAATTTTGCAAGGGATGTGGATTCGTGAAATTAAATACAAGCGAAACCAACAATTTTGCATTGAAAGTAACAGTAACATTTCTCTATTCGCGAATTTAAATACAAGCTAAAATAGCAGTTAGTTTGAATTCACGAAATAAAGTATCCGCAAAATTATAGTGTTTTATAGTTCATAAGAGTCTAGAGGGAAATTGCTGCCATCTTGCTGGGACATTTGCATTTTTTCGAGACTGGGGGGGGGGGGGGTATAAAGCTGGATATACCATGTCTTAAATGTATGTGTAAAAGGGTGGCTGACACGGGAGGGCAATTTACATATCTATAGAATATCAAAATCAGTGAAAATTGACAACGTGCTTTCTGAAGCCTTAGCCTAGGGTAGATATGTGAGGGAATATTGGTTGAAATTTAGGCAACTTATGCTTGAAACTCAAAAAAAGATTTTAATTATTTTCAAAAAATTGAAGGAAAAAAATTTGGGAAAAAAGAAAGAAAGTATCTCAAATCAACAAAGTATTAATGGATCTGGTCCTAGAACAGGGTTTAACTTCTGTATAAAATAGAAAAAAGTGTACAAATAATCGGTTACGATGAAACAAAAACAATTTGATTTTTTAGGGCCCATTCTGCAAGTCCACAGGAAAAAATCCTCAGGAACAGTTCATTCCTGATCAATCTTAAGATCAAATTTGTATTTTCTTCCCTTTTTCCCCATTTTCTTCTTCTTCTTTTTTTTGGGGGGGGGGGGGGGCAGGCAGCTTCTGTGCAACTTAATCCGTATATTTAGGCAACACTGTCAAACTGTAAACTGTACAAAATGAAAATTATCGCATGTGTGCGCACAGTGGGCTAAATGTTGTGTGTCCAGTTTGATATAGGAATGTGATTGCTGATACACGGCGTTGGGTAAAAAAAATCCATAAATAAATGATGCGGGACAAGGGACGCGACAATGTCAAGGTAAGAAGGCAACATGACATTATAAATGGCAGTGGTGAATCCGTTCTTGCTTTACTATAATGTAGAATTACTGCTTATTAGTGGTAGATTGATGTAGAATATGGTCTATATCTTATGGGATATCTTATGGGGCTCTGGTGCTGACTTGTTTCGACACGAGGTTGGGGAACGACTAAGAGTATATTATTATTATATATATATTTTTCAGGACAAGGGCTTTAGAATGCAATATAGGTAAGAATGCAACTTTTTCAGGAAGAAGTTTAGAATGCAAATGTTTTCTTTCCTCCAGAATTTATGTATGTTGGTTGACTTGGTATTGTCTTTTTAGGATTTTTGAAGACATCTTGGAAAAAAAATAACAGTTTCTTATCTAGTGAAAGTTCATATATTAAGGACCAATTTTGTTTAAAATGTGTGTGGTACAAATGCAACAAAATCAAGATATTTTTACGGTGTACCGTACTCTTAAAAAAGATGTGACAGGAACCAATCAAGATTGAAATTTTTTGAATTGGTAATTTGAATAATCCTAAATTAATCCACTGTTATATAGTGAACAAAATTGATAAGGGGTTAAATGTGTCAAAACAATACGGTTAAGCTTTTGAGTACCCTACCATTGTTATTCCTCACTGAATAAGTGTGCGAGTCATTCTTTAAAACTCCCCATTGAAGACATGAAGTGGTAGGGTATACTAAAGGAACTCCACAACAACTTTTAAGCGTCCCTATAATTTATTGTCCCAATTTTTGGGGTAGTTTTCAAGAAATTGGGATTCGCAATGGCCACAGATTTGCAGTTCTCAGTCAGTAAATGATAATGACTTGTCACCATGAACGATTTTAAAACTCTTTATTATTAAACTATAAAGATTTAAAGTAGTTCAAATGGAATGCATGATTTCTTATGCTGATTTTCATTATCATTTTAAGCATTTTATTATAAATTCATTTATCGAATGATAGGATTATATTTGTTACTATTTAATCCTATAATTATATTATATTCCATGACAATTAAGGATGGCATTTACAATCTGCAGTGACCTTTGATTTCTTGATTCAATGTTCTATAAAAATAATAACATCCATCCATAAGGGACAACCATACCCTTAAATTTGGTTCAAATTTAGTAAATGCTGATCAACTACAACAAATATCGTAATGATTCTGAAATGCCCTTCTTACTGAACTTAACATTTTATGGAATACTGGGCGTTACAATATATAGGATGCTAAGGGTATTTGCTGTTGGAAATGGAGGTGATGTAGCAATTGTAGAAAAAGAGCTGTAGAAATGCTCCAATGCTGTGTTAGTGGTCAGAAAAGGTACACAAGTATAGCTAGTCACAGTAGCTATATAGGCCTATAACACAGTTGCTACCTTTCATGATTTTGGTATTTGATTTTAAGATACTTTGTCTACAGTTTACATGGATAAACCATAACAAAATTGACCCATGTTAGAAATATCAGAAAATTTGAAACCATTAAGCAGCATCGCTGAATATATGAAAACCCCTTAATGGTAACCGATTACATAAGTAAATTCCAAAGTTCATATTTTGCCATTTAAATTAAAAATCAAGGTCTGCATATTTTTACATTACATTAAACATTGCTTACAATTTATTTCCTTCCATTTCCATTTGGTTTTTATATTGTCTTTTGCTGGACGAACTAAGCATTCGCTGCATCTGTGTGACTCGTTAGCCAACTAGTGATCCATTACTGCTAAAAATAAATATGTACACCATGTGTGTTTATATAACGTTGAATGAGGTGGTTGGTTGGGTTTGAGGGAAGAGGCATGCTATGGACATTATCATGTTTGAATGAGGAAGAATTATTAATAGATAGTGTAGCCATTGTCAATATTAAACAAATCTGCTATATGTTAGACCAGTTACACTTACAAAGAGGATGAAATTGGTTATGTAAAAGTAGTAACAAGGAATAAATAATTTAAAGACTTTTTAGAAGATGAAATTATAAAGACTTAAAAGAATACACAATCGCTGCGAAAGTTTACCACTAGATAACGGAGCGCTAATGTATACAAAGTCTCATATATTTTGAGAATATAACCATCCAGGATCCTAAGATCCAAGATTAAATAAAACAGAAAAAAACATTAACCCATGCACTATTGAGTACAAATTACTTAACCCTACCCTGCTAAATCCAACAGAAGCACCGCGCCGGTGGACCCCAATTCCCCAGTCTCATTACGCAGTCATGTAAAGGTACATAGGCTCTGAAAAATTATTTTTTGGACCACGACCCCCGTAGCTTGATGCACGATCACCTGGACTCTGGCCGCAACGTCCCGGGTTTGTCCTTATTTGTCCCCTGTTTCCCCATGTTAGCTTTATTGCTACACTGCCCCCACCCCCGAATGTGGGGGCGGTAACAGATTCTTTTTCTACACGGCAACAGATTTTTTCCGACCCCCCAAAATTCACCAGAAATGTCCCCCGCTCCCCCTCGGGATTTGAACCCCGGACCTCCTGCACCAAAGCCAAGCTGCCAATCCACTACACCACGGCTCCCAGTACTGACGGCTCCACTACACCTCGGCTCAGCATATTTGCCTCGTTATATAGTCTGGGTCCATTTTGGAGCCCAAAAACGTGCACATGGGGTTATAAAAACAGGCCGGCCGTGTTGTTGCCGTGTGGTGTAGTAGGGTTAGGGTTATTGAAGTTTATGCTGGTAGCCACTTCTCCAGGCTCATTGCGTTATCACAGAAGGCTTGAAAACTCAAGTGTGTTGTTTGATATACTGATACCTGCGGAGTAGATAGGAATGGGTCTCCCTTCTTGGACAACCCAGGTTCAAGTCGCAGTACAGGCTAATAAAGAGCCGGTTCCCACTCTCATTTTGCCCATTGCCCCCCCCCCCCCCCCCACACACACATACAAATACCCCCACCCCACCCCCCAAAACACACCAAAAACAACACCACGCAAAAACAAACAAAAACCTCCACCTAACCCCCCCCCCCCAAAAAAAAAAAACCACCCCACACCTAAAAGACAAACCCCCACCCCCCTATGAAACAAAACAAAAACACCACAGTGTTAGGATTAATTTGTGTACACCTAAAACTTTACAAAGACATGGATTCCTGTGATCTTTAAATATTGATCACTCGCTGCTTTACAGCATTTTACAGCACCTTTATGAATTTAGGTCAGATGCGAAGTGCCATTATTTTGGCCACTTAGGTTTATGAAATAATTGATGCGTACTTCTAGGGCAACAGTGCTTTGTTGAAATAATGAATTGAATCACCAGGTTCCTATCTAATGGAAGTTCAATGCAATTCTCTCGTTTGTAGGTCAATCATTTCAAAAACCAGGTATATATAGTTGAAATAAGACTGCACAAAAACTCGGAAATGGTTGGGTCAATTTGGAAGCTTGATGTGATAAATTGAAGAAGAAAAAAGTGTTCAGTTTATTATAATTGTTTGATTATTGTGTTCTTCATGTTTTGTGTAATACGGTAATGATATATGTACTCAAGACATTTCTCAAGGCTCAAAACGTTGAATTGTGCACCTCCATGACTCTATAATTGTGACCTGTCCATGCACCTCAAATGGTATGAGATTTTGACAATTTTTGCCAGTGTATTAAATAGCTTTTCAATGATACCTAGATTTACGGAAATTGAAGGGATATTTGTGTTTGTAAATATGAGGAAAATAAGGTACAGATTTTTTCCCGGTACCTTTTTACATGTTATTTAGTTCAATATCTGAAAATAAGCATGTGGTGGATAAGGTCTCTTATAACGTGATACTTCACAATCATGCCCAAAAGACATGCATCAAGCAAATTATGGCTTTATTTTTGTTTCCGATATTGATAGGCCTATCAACAAAAAGGCTTTTATAAACACAATATATAATATTAATATGTAATTAAAAAACACAAAACAAAACTAATCATGGGAAAGGCAAAGAATTGTGTTGTTGTTGGGGTGGGGTTTTTTTGGGTGGGGGATGGGGGTGGTTGATGCGTGCAACACAAATGTTGCCTTTCAATGTAAAAAATGCCTGACATTAACTTAATTTGGTCTGTAATTAGTCATTTCACATCAATTTTAAACTAAAGTAATTTTTACATTAAAAGTCAACCTGCACGATTAAAGGTAGATGTTCCGATTGCTGGCTCGATTTTCAACTTGATGTTTTCTATTTTACATGAAAGGTCATCCTTAAAATGTTCGCATTCCAAAGTTTGAGTTGCATAACTCCAACGGTTCTATTTTTAGAAGCACCAAGTCACAAAATATTCGCCCATTGAGTAGAACACAAACAGGTTGGTGGTTAATTACCTTTGGCAGTATTAATTCACCACATTTTAGCCTATAATTTCTAAATGGAAAATGTTTGGCCCCTAAGATTTCACAGACATACTGAGAAAAATATGGGGATACTTCTGATATAAAATATCTTGATGTGAAAAAAAATCATAGCCCCAAAAAAGTGATTGGAGCATACACCTTTCTAAAGTAGGTTTTTGGGGACAAATGAGGCGGGCTTGAGCTGATTGGAGGAGGGGGAGTAAGTGTAGAGATTATGACTGGGGCAATTTTCTCCACCCCTATGCCATGCCCCCCTCCCACACGGTAAGAATGGACTCTATGCGACCGTTGATGCCTCATGGTTTCCAACCTGAGAAGATATACCAACGGTCATCTTACTAAGTAGAAGAAACAGTAGGAATACAGGACCTTAGTAGATACTTAACTACACAAGGATACGTACATAAAAACATGAAGGTGGGTTGAACTTGGCTGAATGCACTTCTAAGGTTTTTGAACCTGACGGGTGGGCGATGACGTGCATTTTGCACTTACACTATTTATTGTCATGTTTGAGCAGAAATGGCTACATCAATAACATTCATTATTAATTGCAAATTCACTTGAACTCATCACTGTGTCTGTATGCTTACATTCTTATTGATGAACACAAAGAGATGCATGTTAGAAGAGACATTCATTTCTATATTGCAGTTTCGATATGATTTTAATTCAAATTTGGTACAATAATCACAATTTTGATGTGAGTTTACTCCTCCAAAATTCCTACTCAAATTACTATTTGGAATGATTTTCACCTCAAACTTAATAAGTGTAGAACCAGATAATTATTTTCACAAGCAGTGGTAATTTCTTTACCCTTTGCTTTAATTTGACAAGAACCTATGGACTCTTTCCCAATGAAATTAGCCTGAAAATGAAAACTTATTGAGAATCAATTCAGGTTTCCACTGATTGAGGAGGATTTTTGAAAAAACACACCCAACAGCCTATTACTATTAGCAGAGTTGTGACTAAGTCATGGGACCTTAGTAGATACATGACTGTAGTAGATTCTTAACTAGCTATACAAGGATAGGTACATAAAAACATGAAGAACATTTGTTTTCTGAAATTTGGCAGTATTTGGGAATTCGGCAATGCCTCCTGTGTAGTAAGTCAATGGGTTTTCAAATAACAAGAAATTCCGTAAAACAAAAACGGCTTTTTGGAAAAAATTCAAACTTGGCATATCTTCTTTTCTTATCAATGTACACATCCTCTGCTATTTTGAAGCAAATCAATGCCGGTCATTGTAGCCGAGTAAGCCAAGTCACTGAGGTAGCTCAAGACAAGTCAATGATTTTGTTCAAGTTGCTTCAAGTCATACTGAACATAAAATTATTTGCTTTGTGTACTGATATTACCTATAAGTGATATTCAAATCACCTTTTTTGTAAGTATTCATTTTGACAGTCAAATTACTCAAATCAAGTCTTTTTAAATAGTGAAATAGTGACTCGAGTCAAGCCTCTCGAAAAATGTTGAAAGAATCCAAGTCACAAGTTACATGAAATAATTTCGCCCAGAGATTGAGGTAAGTCAAGTCACCATTTTTGATGATTTGACTTGACTTGGACAATATAAAAATAAAAACTAGTTTCTCGTCCTTTGGAAAAATGGAGGGTGAAGGCACTTTTTTAAAAATTAAACAATGCAAAATCACCATTTACCAGCGTGGTATTGCATGATTGGTTGCGTAACTTAAAGAGCACAAGGCCTTTGTAAAATCTTTTTATTTCCTGGTTTTGGGGGTTGGTTAACACAAAACTGCTCCCTAACCCAACTGAATCTCACTAAATCTCACTGCCAGAAACTATCTCCATGCGTGTGCTGCTGCATTGCCTCGATGACGTCACCTATCGCAGGCATATGGGGGCAGGAATTTTTAGCCCGCATATGCGCTGGCAGTTTAGCTCAGTTGGTAGAGGGACAGACTGGGGTGTGGATGGTCCCGCAATCGAATTCCGGGGGTGCTGGGTGATTTTTCGGGTAAAAAAATAGTGCTTTTTCCCTCTCCCCCCGATACGCACAAAAACCATAGCTTTACTAGTTAGGGTTAAAATGCTCATTGGACTTAAGTAAATCTACCATGATATCAGCTTTTTAAATATAACAAAAAAGTTATGGAAAAAAGAAAATAGAAAATTATAGAAATTCCTGAAAAATGGTGCGCGAGGGGACGAGAAACTGCTTTATTTTGTTACTTGGCCTTGGGCAAAATTGTTTCTTCTGGATAGAGACCCACATATTTAGTGCCAAAGTATAGACAGTTATATTGATACAATCATAAATCCACTCAATCAATACCTACATTATAAATGCAATACACAAAGATGCTCATGAATAATGAATGAATTGATGGTACATCCCCTGACAACAACAAGCCAGTATACAACAGAATTGATCTGTTCATTTACTGTACCCTGTTACCAAATTCAAAATGTTGTAGCCCAATTGGGCTACTTTTGAAACAATTGAGCGCCCTAGAAATAAACGATTTTTCAAATTGGGCTAGGTTTTGTCACTGAAATCTTATTAAGGCTCGGGGGATAACATACCTGCATGGGTACATTGGGAACACTTTGTTGTATAAGAAATTAAAATAAGGCTACCCTGTAAGTATGCGTTGGGCTACTAGGGATATTAATATATGGCAACACTCAGTACACCTGTACCTTCACAAACCTGACTGAGTGGGTTTTTTGATAGAGTATAGCACCTACCTACTGTACAGCTCTATTGCCTCTATGCATCTCTACATGTACCTGTGAAGCAGATACGATGCATTATGATAGACCAATTCCATGATTAAACCAGGCATATTTTGAAGTGCTGTCCTGATCGTACCGTTAATAAATTCCATCACTTCATTGTGACGAACAAGCTAAGCTGTACGCGCACTGTAGTATTCTACTCGGCTTTTAAATTAATTGGTTAGGTAAGTCTGATTGGCTTTTAGTTATACTACCACGTTCTTTATACATGTTACTATTCTAACTACGTATACTGACATATTAGGGGTATATGTGTAGACTACTGTATAAATTGATTTTTTTCCCCCTTCAGAAATGTTCATGAAGTTATAGAAAAAGGATAAGTGCAATTTGTTAAATGTTAGTTTTTCACTTGCGCAGTTCCTTACGATGGGCGATATATTAACGTGATATGATATTTTTGCATATTAAATTTTCATTCACAAAAACTTTGGTTGACCTGGTTAAATTATAAAAGCCATGACATGTTGAGAGAGTTGCTATTCTTGAATGAAATATTCGGGGAGCCTGAATGCATCAACAACATTAAGAAATGATGTGTAGGCATGACAACATAAAACAAGTAATAGTTGTTCCATGAGTGCTCGTTTGATTGATGATTAAATTGTTGAATTTGGTTCCCCATATGGATGGATATAATGTATGTACATGAAACGAAAGAAATAAGCTGAAATGTATTGTAGTTCATGTAGTTAGTTGGGCATTAAAAGATTTTTTAGTCTTACTTTGGAGCCCGACTACACAGGTGAATACAGGTGAATAGTTGCAGAATTTGGCAATGTGTATTCTTTTATGGGGCAACAAATATGATATTGTGGATAATTTTCTATTTCTTCATGTTGAGTCAACTACAAAAGCAGATTGATAATGCTGAAGTAAATTCAGTTAATTCTTGAGTGGCTAGTTCATCAATCATGTTTTTTCTTTGACCAACGACCTTACATACTGAAGTTGTTTGAAACATAGTTCATGTACACAATCTATTGTAAACTTCATCAGCCTGTGTCAAAATGAAACTGTATGTGGCCATTTTTGTACTACAAACTACATAATAAGTTAACAATGAACCCAAAAGTCTCACTTTATGCCCCCGCCCAGGCCCATAAATGTTCCCCAAAAATACGCCCCCCCCCCCACCCCCTAAAAACATCCTGATTACGGGCCTGCCCTAAGCCAGTCAGTTTACCCATCTTGTTTATCAATGTTACTGTTGTAGCATCTTCGTCAGCCATATGCGTAAGAGAATAAGTCCGACTACAGGACTTTAATCAGGTGACTAACCTTGGACTTGAGAGTTTCACCCTCCCCTGCGCCATGCTTTATTTAGTCCGCAAATACTAAACATTAGCAGGTAGCATAACCTGCCTGCGGTCATTGTCCCGTGGTGTTATTCCCATTGGACATCACCCCTGTGGAGGGATATCAAAATAATGGTCTGCGGACTAAGCATCGGTCTCCTCCGCAGAACTATGAAGTAGTAGTCCCAATAGTTGCTAGCTATTATAAATCAGGCAAAACACTGTTTGGAGATGTTGAAGAGATGGATCGCAGCCTGACCAGCTGCTGGCAATGCTCCCATGTATGGAGTGGATCATTGAGGGCATATTAGTTTTGTGTGTTGTGCAACTGAGAGAATACATAATAATTATAGTAACTAATATTGTGTACTGTATGGGTAGACTCCTAGGTGCGAAGGAATTGTTATAGGTGACAAGTTAATGCATCTCTATAGAGGTACGTTCTATACTCCTGCATGCCGCGGAGCAATAAAAGACAAATAATTCAGACACCTCGTCTATAAATTTTTTTTTTTTTAATTGAAATTATATTTAGATATTATATTATAAACACTTATATTATAAGTGCATTGTTTTGGAAATGGCAGATGTTTTTTATTTTAGAATTCAAGCTCCGGTAGTTGGCAGTATAATTTTGCGTAATTATCATATTCAGGATTAGAAATGATATTCAGGACTAGTAGTAATGATGATGATGATGATGGTCAGTCATGTAGAAAATTTGTGTTAATGATGGTTCATTTTAGTATGAATGCAGGATACGTAGTTATTCATACTAGAATGCAGGATACGTAGTTATTCATACTACATGTTCATGTACAGGGTGAATCAAAAGAATTGTACACGGATTGAAACGGCTCTTTGATGTGTGCATTGGACCATGAAATTGGTGTTTATATAAAGCGTATGTAATCTAGTTAATCTTTCGAAAAAATGAAAGTAATCGACTGAAAAATAAGCACAAATGTGACCGTTTTTGTAAGCTAGCCCCCTTTTCACCATTCCAGTGATATACACAGCTAACAAGGTTAAGACATAAAGGTGTTAAGAGTTACTTTAGCATGGCTAATTGAGTGAAAATGGTGGCCATATCAGTGGTCAGTTAGCTCCGGAACAGGAACCCGTTTCACTTTCCATGCAAATGTGTTTTTTATTCACCTTGTATTATCAAAGTCTACTCCAATGCTTCTGTATATCTGCAGATAACTATTGCTGCAGATATAGCTAAGCCCCGGAGGATCCCGCGATTTTTTTAGGCAAAAACCGCGAGGCGAGATTACTAAAACCGCGATTCGCGGGATTTGCAACCAAAACCAAGAAATACCGCGAAAATAAACCAAATGCGAGAAACCGCGACCAAAAATGTGACCCGAAAAATCACCCCCAAATATCACCTCTTTAAAAAGTAAATAAGCTTACTTTTATAGTCCATTTTTCTTCTCTGCAAGAAAATATATTGATTTCCAAATTAATCCCTGGCAGAGGGGTTTCATAATTTGCGTAAAATTCCAATTAATGTCCTCCGTTTTAACATTTTTGATACGGAAGAAATATTTGTTTTGAACACGCGCCGCCATCTTGAATGATTGAGTACATCCCCCAGTGGCTTCCAGTCGATCCGAAAAATTACCGTGCGTTAAATTGATAGCAAAATGTAGAGGGCGGCAGAGTCTTAGTCAATTCTTTATGAAACCACTGTGATGAAACCCGTTTCCAGCAACCTAGGCGGCATGATCTCGCATCATGAATCATTATGGGATGCATTACGTCAGAACATGTGCGATCTCAATTTGATCAAATTTTGATGATACAAATTTTACGGCGCGGCGTAACATGGGGAAAGTAACATACGGGAACCAGACATTGTTTACATATAAAAGGTATTTTCCGGGGAGATTTTCCCAACCAAGTTTGCATTGGT
Source organism: Ophiura sarsii (assembly GCA_035610835.1). Classification (NCBI taxonomy): domain Eukaryota; kingdom Metazoa; phylum Echinodermata; class Ophiuroidea; order Amphilepidida; family Ophiuridae; genus Ophiura; species Ophiura sarsii. The sequence goes on along the minus strand of CM069445.1, from coordinate 44,947,258 downwards.
ATGATTGGTACGATAGATCGAAATTTAACATGACATTTCAAGATTTTCTTGGACTAATTACGGTCGATTTTTGTGTAGAAATTTGAAATTTTGTTTTGTTGAGGAAAAAACCAACAATTCCGCGAAATCTCGGCATACTTTTAGAAAACCGAGGCAAATGGTAAATCCCGAGATTCACGCCGAGAAAACCGTGATCGCGGGAACCTCCGGGGCTTAGATATAGCCTGTAATGAGACTCTTCACTATGGTCTTCCATTGTCTGTGAACTATGGCTTTGTTAACACTTTCCACGCGGCTATTATTTTACCATACACACAAAACAGATTTTTCAGAAACCTTTCACAATTTTCAAAGTCGATCTAAAGGATTACTATCCTGATACTAGGCATGTTTGTACTTATGTCAATGCATTTCTCAAGATGATTCCAAATATGGTAATGACATTCCCTAATTTTGATATTTTTTAAACATTTTGTGAAATTTTGGAATGTCGTCTGCAGCTGCTGCCGCGTGGAAAGTGTTAATATTTTGTTAAAGATACAACATTCAACATAGCGTACCTGTGAGCACTTGTATCCAGAGCAATGTTCTGATTTCTGAACACTGTTTCGATGACTTCCCACTATGTGTGCTTAAAAGTTACACAGGTGACATTCATCACCACTTAGGCCCATTAGCCAATCAAAACAGAGATCCCCTCCAGGTGTACCATCCATTAACCAATCAGAAGGGAATTCAATTGACAAATAGGCCAATCACTGCAGGGCAGAAGCTGATACTTCCGCGTAATGATTTGCTACACATATACATAGGTATACTTACTGAAGTCCTGTACCGTGGTGATGGCATACGATTAAAGAGCGCTTTAGGATTTGATTTGAACAGCTTATTTCCACCATGTATGTTGCATCTACTAGCTTGTCGTGCTAGAGGAGTACCCACTCCCCACCCCTGGCACCCACTTGCAACAGTATTGGCCCACCCCTCATCCTGCCCAGTTTCTCCTCCCTTAAAGTCATATTATGTGATTTATTTCCAAGTGATACCCTCTATCCTTGATTTTTACTTTAAAAGCAGATTTTCTTGCAAATGTGCATTTTTGACCATAAATCGTAAAGATCTTTCAAGTTACAGAGATAATTATATGATTCCTAATTACTTGAAATCATGGTTTGACTATGTTGAAATAAACTGTTGGGGTCTGCTCCGACAACTTATTTTCTGAGTGTTTTTTCGTTCGTAAATAGAATTCCATGGTTTGACACTGTGTTAAGGCTGTTTACAGTGTTTCTGGGTACGATCGCAACTGTACACAAGAGAACAGAATAGTATGAAATGCTTTATGATGAAAATCGAAACAAATATGTTGACAATTTTCCATTATGATTTAATAAAGTCCTGTGATGATTTTTCATGAAAAATACAGTCAAGATTTATTAAAAAGAAAGAAAACATTATTTAAAGAGAGAGCAAAATTGTGTAAAAAATTGAAAAAGATCACATATTGTTGCTTTAATTCTTCCAAAATTTCTGCTTCAGACCCCACCAATAGAGTTATGTTTACAAAGTGGCATCAGAAAGCGCTTGTAAGACTTTCTTAAAGGTAGATGACCCGATCACATTTTCGTAACACAGAATTATTTCAAACATACGGAGATTTTCATATCATATGAAAGCTCGTATTTTTCTCATCATCATACTGAAATTTGACGGCATAAATCGGTATAATTACGGGAAAATCGATGAAATAACGTCGAATTACCGCAAATGGTGGTAACCACCGATATAGTTTGTGTACTACTCAATGGGTACAGTTCACAGCATCTTGTGCGTCTAAAATAAGAACCATTAGAGCTATGCAACTCAAACTTTGGAACACGACTTTTTTAAGGATGACCTTTCATGTAGAATAGAAAACTTCAAGTTGAAAATCGGAACATCTACCTTTAATAGCTGGTCTATTCCAAACATTTTCTTAAAAAATGACATTATCAGATTGTTTTCAATCGGGTACTTCTCCCAGGTTCCATGATATGAAATGATATTGACAATACATTTTAGGTTTACAATGACGATAAATGTCAATGACAACATAGAACATGAAAACCAAGAGTTGAAGTTCACCAATGGTATATGTGTACAGCCGCAGCAAAAGGGTGCAGTTGTCTCTCAAAGAAAAGGTTGACATCTTAATATCACCAAAAAGAGCTTTGTGAATGCTTCAAAATGACACTTTTGTGGTAAAGATTAACTACCACTTTCTGATTTTATGAAGAAAAATTACTGTAAAATTGTCTTTATTTTCTATGTTTTTCCATGCCTAATTCCATCGATATCTCAAAATACATTTTACCGACAACTACACCCTTTCTCAGCGGCAGTACACATATCTTATAATGCCTTAATTACAGATTCCATTACATTCACTGATGCATAGAGGTAGTAGTATGACTATTCCTGCGGGAAATTATGGCGTGTAAGACTAAGAGATGAAATAATGCTTATTTACTGCTGGTCATCTGCCAGCTTGATCTGACATGAAATGGTGGACGGTTATCCCTTTAAATATAACTAAAGTGTGTCCCTGACTAAATTAGGGTTGGGAAAATATGTGATCACGTTGTTTCTCTAACCCAATTCAACATAGGGGTAGGGAAAATCTGTGATCACATTATTTCCCCAACCCTATATAACATATAAGGGTAGGGAAAAATCTGTGATCACATTATTTCCCTAACCCTATATAACATAGGGGTAGGGAAATCTGTGATCACGTTTTTCCCCAACCCTATTATAACATGGGGTAGGGAAAATCCATGATCACATTATTTCCCCAACCCTATATAACATAGGGGTAGGGAAAATCTGTGATCACATTATTTCCCTAACCCTACATGTAGTAATAGTAGGTGGTGGTCAATCGGCTCCTTCCTTAGACGGACACTGGATTGGGTAGTCGGGAGGATCTATAATTCGATCTAATGTCGGGTATAGTCAGAGGATCTATAATTCGATCCAAGTCAGGTGGATAAGAGATTGCACTGCATGCTCTCTTTGAATCTCTGCCTAGTGTTTGCCTCTCTTCATCTTTAGGCTGGCCTAAACAATTAGTGCATCCGCTTCCATGTTGGTTGCCATGAGAGCTTATTTCCCTCGTTTAAATTGTCTCACGACTCTGTAATACTGTAAAAGCGGTCTATTTTCGAGGGCATACATTTTTCACATTCTTCCACATTCAAAACTTGGATCAAATATTTAAATGTTTGATTAATTGTTACTTTTAACATGTAATACTAGTTTAATGTCCCTTTGTTGCAATTGTTATGGTTAAGGAACTGCAAATTGGGTTTTTAAAGCGTGTTAAGTTTCATCATATCCGCACTGTATAATGAAATTATTTTAAATATAATCAACTTGAAGAAGATTAATTTTCATATATTATAATTTTTACTAATACTGTGCCACAGATAATTGTGTCCGTCTATGAACATTGTGCGAAATTTCACTGTGGGTATGTAAATAATTGGACAAACTATGACCTTTGCAACGTGTGAAAATAAAATCACTGCAAAAAATAGCAAACTTGGTCATTGTTGGTAAAGCCACCACCACCACGCATGGTTTGTCTGTCTCCCCCTGCGGGCATCCATTGCAGCTAGGCCTCACCAGATTTCATTCGGGCAATTCCGCAAACAAATCACCTGTCGGATCCAATTTGTTATGAGAGTGTTAAAAGGCTTGTTGGTTTGCACCGTATTGCGTGTGTGCTCTGCACTGATATCCACATTTATTGGTTACCATCACGTTTAAAACGGTGGTGAAACGATATTCACAAAACCTAGGATAGGCAGGCTACTTTATAGCAATTGCATTCTGAGATTTTCACCATGATTTTCAATCAATGGACCTTTACTCTGTCCTTCCTATTTATATCTGAACCTTGGACTATAGTATGTTTAGCTCCAAAAAGGCAAGCATTGTCAGCCTCTGTCTTTAACATTGGCAAATTGATTTGAGATACAGGTTGATTCATGAAAATGTAATAGGCATGTGATAATGTGATGTGTTGTACACATCTCTCAGGAAAGGACACTCATTTATGAAAGTCAGATGCATTCACATGAATGGACTCTTTTTAAGAAAACTACCCTGTATGGTTACAACTTTCTGATTATGACCCATGAAATTCCTCATCTCTATCAATGGATACAGGTGGAATCCACTTTGCACACAGATAAACATAAGCCTCATGATTTCTCCCTATTTCCTATGGAGCAAACTATAGAGAAGTCCAATTAGGAGTCCTAGAGGTCACCATCCCCCATTACTTCAATAGTGGCACTACTACTTGTGTTTCTTTCAGCCAATTGTATTTCTTCCTGTTCATGATGAGTTCCATTAACCTGTTCACTATAATCTACCTGAACAGATTTGATTCCATATGTCCATTGACTATCCTCTATCCACTGACTATCTTGCCCATTGCCTACTCTGTCTGGCCACTGACTTTTATGTAATGAAACTCGCCCCTTAGGGTACCTTAACATAATCAGACTCATATTTAAGGGTACTTTAATGTAATGAAACTCGCCCCTTAGGGTACCTTAACATAACCAGACTTATATTTAAGGGTACCTTTATGTAATGAAACTCACCCCTTGAGTACCTTGCATAATCGGACTCATATTTAAGGGTACCTTTATGTAATGAAACTCGCCCCTTAGGGTACCTTAACATAACCAAACTCATATTTAAGGGTACCTTTATGTAATGAAACTCACCCTTGAGTACCTTGCATAATCGGACTCATATTTAAGGATACCTTTATGTAATGAAACTCACCCCTTAGGGTACCTTAACATAACCAAACTCATATTTAAGGATACCTTTATGTAATGAAACTCACCCCTTAGGGAACCTAAACATAACCAAACTCATATTTAAGGGTACCTTTATGTAATGAAACTCGCCCCTTGAGTACCTTGCATAATCGGACTCATATTTAAGGATACCTTTATGTAATGAAACTCACCCCTTAGGGTACCTTAACATAATCAGACTATTTAAGGGTACCTTTATGTAATGAAACTCGCCCCTTGAGTACCTTGCATAATCGGACACCTCTAAAGGTACCTTTACATGATCAGTCTCACACTCTTTAAGGTACCTGAACATAATCATGGAATCACTTCTAAGGGTGCCCCTGTATAATCGGACACCTCTAGAGGTACCTTTACTATAATCAGTCTCACACTCTTTAAGGTACCTGAACATAATCATGGAATCACTTCTAAGGGTGCCCCTGTATAATCGGACACCTCTAGAGGTACCTTTACTATAAGGTACCTGAACATAATCATGGAATCACTTCTAAGGGTACCCTTGCATAATCAGACACCTCTAGAGGTACCTTTACTTAAGGTACCTGAACATAATCATGGAATCACTTCTAAGGGTACCCTTGCATAATCGGACACCTCTAAAGGTACCTTTACATAATCAGTCTCACCTCCAGCCGAGTGAAAGAGCCATCCTGTGCTTGAGGTTCCGCTGTGATTAAACATCCTTGACGCTTCAATCTTAAAATTCTGCAACCATAAGGAGACAGACAGACAGACAAAGAAACAAGAAAAAACCTCGAGGCAAGTTGCATTTAGTTCCGTAGATGGTAAAGTTGAAATTTTCGTGATACATCAATTTTTGTGTTGTTAACGTTTCCATTCAGATAGCACAAAAATAAAAATGTACTTTTTTCTTTTTTGCATACTTCTGTATGATTTTAATATCTTGCAATCTAATAACATCTCTCTATTGAAAATAAGGTAGGAGATGAAAAATGCCAATGTTAAAAATATTCTGCGTGCATGAATTAGGGGCTTTGTCAGTAAGTTGAGTTGCCTCAATAGGGTGATATCAGCGGAAGCGGTTATGGACTATCGCTATCAGAAACTTGCCTTCCTTTTATCAAGCTCATCATGTGTCAATTGAACGATGGTGTTGCGATTAACCTGATAATCACTGCATTATTGATTGTTGCGAATCATCGTCGGCTAATGCTCGTTATTCAGTTTGTGTAGAGGTGTTCCGTAATTTATTCCAAGACTGGAATGATGGTTGGTTGGTTGTACACTAGTGATCACTGGAATTTGTTGGCACGTTGGGGCTAAAGTAGCAGGCCAATCAGGGGTTAATTAATCCTATTAATGTGGCCATAATCGTATATGTACGTTTGGATTACTTTTGCGTGCGGAGAGATAAAACCTAATATTTCTCGCCAATTTGGAACTGATTGAACTATAGCCTAATGATTCAGTTCACATTATGTGTGTATATGATACATGGGTCGTTCTTTTAATAAAGGCCCCATTTAAAACCTGTGGTGGTGCAGGTATCCAGGAGGAACTTCCTATCATCTGTGTTGTATGCTGAGATGTGTACTACATGTATTTCCTTAAACACAAATACATGACCAATTTCTCATAAATATATTCATGAATGAATAATAAGTATTTCTATACGAGGCCTCTATTGTGTGTACCTCTGTCTGTAGTGTTGCCTAAAAGTTAGCCTAAACATAGATCTCTTTTCTTCATCTATCAACATTTGGTGATTATGGAAACAAGATTAATACTCTGTGGGCATATATTTTTTGTAATGTTGGTATATCTATGAATGGGTTAACTTTCCATGGTACATCCCCCCACTCCAACCCACTTCAAACTTTTCAGTTCAAGCTTAAAAGCACCCCCTTCCCTTGACACATAGTGGAAAGAGCCAGTACAAAAGCAATGGTGGCACTAGGGGGGGGGGGGGGATTCCCCCAGTCACGACCTTTGCCCCACCCACACCCAATCAGCTTAAGCCCTTCCTAATTTTGACCCTCAAACAATCAAAAATGTTGATTTTTAATGTCAAAATTAGCTTAAATATGTTTAAATCAGAACAAAATAGCTAATTTCAGGCAATTTTCAAAATAAAAGCCGACATTTTTGTGTGTTTCTCGCGAATTTTTCACCGAGTTTTTTTAATTTTGCCCAACAAACATTTGTTTTTGCCCACCCCAAAATGTTGATGCTGCTGCCGCCACTGAACAACAGTGTGTAATAGGTGATGGATGCGGGGACATGTACCCCATAAATTTCATGACCCCCTCTACGTTCCCATCTAAAATTTGCCAAGTTACCCATTATAGACCCATTATAGACCGCACATATTAAACATGTTCCCGTCCTCCCTAAATGTTTAATTATGCTTCCGCTGCTACTGGGCTCAAAACATCCATACACTCTCCTGCAATGCTTCGTAATTCCTGCCAATTTGTTACTTAACAAACTATAAGTAAAGGAGAGAGAGGGAAAATACAGCTCAATAATATCTTAGTAATGATTGACTTGTGTAGTATCTGAAAATGTCACGGCAAGTCACGGCGATAGCACCGCTTGGTGGAATGACTTGTAGTACTTTGATTATTACTCCATACTACATCTATAGTAAATTATAAATATGCCTCATTAGCATACGAGGAGTCAAGGTTAGATGTGTATGTCTAGTTTACCTGTGTAGGTTACTGTGACAGCTTGTACAACTTATTAATCAATGCGTGGATGCTTCAATCTTACACCGCATAATGTATGCATGAGAATATTGTTGGCATGTAGCTTTTGATTGGTAGCCCGGGTAGGGGAGTGTAGAGGTTCACGATACAGGTGATGGGGAGAGGAAGGGATTGGGGGAGGAGTGGCCAGGGAGGTTGAAGGTTCATGAGGCTAAAGATGACAGGGAAGTGGCAGTCGTACGTACTGGTGCGAACCTTGTTGCAAACGCTTTTGTGTACCCTATACAATGGCAGCTAATCCCTTATATGGGATCTCTCTATTAGTGTTAGGGGGAGGGGGGGGGGGGGGTTAGTAGAAGTTCAAGTATAGTTTAGACTCATTGGTTTTGTGGAACTTTGCTACTGAAAGTTGAACAGATCATCCATCACATTGTTCATGGGCTGCGTGATGCATGAGCTATTATAGGTTTACTTCAGCCGACTTCTGAACATGCAGCCGACATCTGAACATGACCAAGTGCATGTCCAGTCAATCATACTTGTCTTTGTAGTGACTATATGCGTGATAAGGTTGGCGGTTGGCGCTATACAGGGGAGGGGAGAGCGGACTGTTTGTTCAACCGATTTATGGTACAGTTTGACCATGTCCGTTTTGACTGTTCTAGGGAGTGAATGGTACAGTTTGACCATGTCCGTTTTGACTGTTCTAGGGAGTGAATGGTACAGTTTGACCATGTCCGTTTTGACTGTTCTAGGGAGTGAAATGCCCGTGTCCGTCATGATGACTACAAAATTAGTCAACCATAAACGTGTTAGCTGCCATAGTGATGAGCTCTCATTGTAAGAAACCCTTGTGAATGAGACAAAAATAGTCTCCAAATCAATAAGAAAGAGATCGTAATGTTTTACATTCGTGTTCATGTGAAATGTGACAATGAGTCTTCTACTGATTTGTATTTGATTGACAATTTATAAGGAGAGAAAGGGTTGAATTAAAAATAGCTGCAATGAAGTGCCAGGTATACATCATTCACATTGCATACATCGCTCTTTTATGGGGGATGGGTTGAAAGTAGGGTTCTTGTTTTCACAGTCTACCCACCCCATTTTTGTCTTTTTGATTAAGAATAATAAGGGAAATTATTAAGGAAATCGCAGGAAAATTGAGTTTTTTTATCAAGAATTGTGTGCCTTTTTCCAGTCCTGTCTTGTACCAAGTACCACGTGCTACTGGGAGGTACATAAATGGCACATGCACAAAAGGTCGTGCCTTATCCTTTCATCCTTTCAATTTCATTGATTGCTCAAAGTACTAGATCTTTTGAGGCCCTCTTTTCATGCTAGCTATTATTGAAGCTATTGGATTTATGCAATGGTATACCTGCCCCTTTTTGCATTAACACAGAAGTAGCATTTCATCCTTTGTTGAGGCCCTGGGATCTTGCTGCAGACAACAGGGTTGCTGTTCATATGATAAGTAGCACAATTGGGTGGCATTGAATACAACAAAATGCCAGAGATGGGCTATTTTATTGAAGTTACCGTATGAAGAATGGTTAGGTAATGTTTACATAATGTAAATTAAACTGTATTTACCTGTAAATTGGGCTCATTCCTGGTAGGTTTGTCTGGCAACACTTTACTGTGCATTCTTTATGTACTTTTAAGGATTGGATTTGCATGACAATTGTCTGAGCATGGGTACCCCCACTTAGACCCATACAGAGTGATACCAATGGACTGGGCAATCAATTCCTTTTGATCTTTTTAGACTAATTCAGGGTTACCTGTGTATAACCGATTATACAACCACTGTGGCATGCACGTGGTTATTATTAGTTAGATCTACAAATCCATTTGGTGAAGACAGCATATCTGTACTAACAGATTAACTGCTTTGCTTGTCCATTTCATCCAATGTTAATGGACATGGCCAAAATCCAAACTTGCATTATGGATAGACCAAACCTTATTGTACCACTATGTGCGTGATTGAGCAGTGGCTGTTGGCAGCAAGGAAAAAAAGGGTTGGTGGAGTTTGTATTTCATATAAATTTGCCAGGTTTTCTTTTCAAAACTAATTTTCCGACTCAACTACTCTGACTTCTCTGACTGTGGCATTGGTAGCCAGCGAACCCTCGCCCTCGCCACCTCAGTCAGTGTGGAAGGTGTGTGGTGTGAACTTCAATGTGTGTGCGCGGCTGACTGGCTGCCGTGCTGGTCATTTATACTATGATATTCGTACTAGTGGTGCGTACGACGCCAGTGAGTGGAGCTAACGGCGTGTAACGTACATGTGTACTGTGCAAGGACATCATACGCACGCACGATCACAAATGGATGGGTTGTGAGTGAGGAGGAGCATGTACGTCGTACACGCACATTGCCGATTGAGTGCTCTGTTGTAGAAAGTATTCTTCACAAGGATAACAACTGTATAGAACTCATCAAATCAATCTCCCTAAATCAAAACTATCAATGTTATGTCAATACATGCGAGAATGGAAGGATTGGCGATCATTACATGGACTATTTATACAACATGTGATGTGAAAATACTATTTTGTAAGCAAGTGGTTACTTGCTGTATGACCGACCGCTTGGAAAAGCGTGAAAGAGACCCTGCAACATGACCCAACAGCCACAGGATTAGTTTGCAGGTAGTGAGGATGGATGTCTGCATACTACGTCACATGTATAGGTATCTTCGATCATGAAATTCTCACGGTGCCCGGGCATTATTCAGTAGGAGCAGCCTGAGCCAGCGAAATGACGTCAGGTAAGCTTTTTTGCTCAGTTTAGCCAACATCCATCGGTAGTTTATAGCCAGCAGGCTTTCTAGTATTGGAGCGAACTGGTCTACCAGTCATGCATTTTAATTATAATACCAAGTCTCAGTTTTGTATGTTTAGTCAAAGTAAATGATCACAAACCCAGGGTTATGTGCTATTTATATAATAGCTGTACCCTGTTCCTATTGTATGTATATGTGCCCTGTGCCAGGTAGGAAATCTTTAAATTACTGTGCAAATATAGGGTGTGCATTTATCTCCGACCAATATCTGCAACGCAAACAGTACAATGATCAACCCCTTCCATTGGTTGTGTGGTACGTACTGATTAGAACACGCACACACATGCCTTTACTTGCTGCTCTGTCGTGTTGCTCATCTATTGGTGTGGTGTGGTTTTAGAGCTTAAAAGCTGGGCAAAACCTTTTTGACGGAAAGTCTATTAAGCATGGTTTAATTTGATATTTTGCGGTTTGGCAGGGATCTAGTCCAACACTAACAGCATTACGGGTCAAGTCTCATCGTGGGTTTTGAAAACTGTACTTTGGTGCAACTCGGAAGAGGAGACTTATACTATAGAGCAGAGTATTTGATGGATTTATATACAGCGACTAGGCAGTGACTTGGGGTTACTCCCCCTTTAATGTGTATTCAGCAGCACTGGGCAAGCACTATGTTTGAGTGCTCTTTAGTCGTAGTTACCATAGGAAAGAATCTAATGAATCAACACACCCTCGATCCATGTGTATAGTGTACTCTCTGGTCTATACCTGCAGCAAACACTGGTTTTATTTAGCCATACATGTACTGTACAGCCACAAGCCAGCCATAAAGGACTCTATTCAAACAGTAAATTATTCCACGCCAGTCATCCGTGTCTAAATTTGCAACCGAAAGTGTGGTGGCAAAACAGGAAATGCAGAATTCTACACAGCCAGCACCTTGTGAAGTGAACGAGCGCTATTTTATTTTTGCCATCCAGTAAAACGAGCACAATACCACCTGCCGGTCGTCAATTTATTATTGTTAATTGACAAATTATGACGAAGACAGCAGCACAATGAGCGCAGACTCACTAGCAAAGGTAATAATATTATCTTTTATTTCCGAGCATTTTTTCCATTCGTTTGAGGGTTTATTTAATACAACTTGCTATTTAACTACTTTAAAAATAGTTGAAATATGCACAGGCAGAATTAGATTTTTTTGATGGGGTTGGGACCGGACCGCTGAATGCCTTGGATATCAGCAATTGTACCTTTATTGTTGTCTTCTATAGAGGCATATAGGCTTATTAAGATTTACTTTTTTTTCAACCTCAAGGTTACACTTATTACAAACAATATACCACTATCTTTTTCCAGTTTTTTTCTTCTGTTGAAGCATGATAGTTTACCCTGAATAGGTTGCTTGCCCGAAAGGTCCTTAGTTCAAACCAGTTATCAATCAGGTCCTTAGTTCAAACCAGTTATCAATCATCAGTTAAAAATTAGCTTAGTTCGGTCTAAAACTAGGCATTTAAGACCATTTTAAAGATAATTTAGAGGTATTTTTTACATTAAAAGTAAAATGTTTTAGCTGGTCGGATGGGGGTGTGGGTTGGGGGAGGCAAAGTTCGTCACAGGTGTCATCCTCCTCTGGTGCCACCAATTGCTAATTAATTAAATACTATAAGCAATTTGTTTTAATTTTAAAATATCATGGTGGATTTGAACTAGTGACCTTTTTGAGCCAGCCTATTTTTTTGTCAGTCCACTGAAAATAGCGTGAAGCAATTTTAATTTGTCATTTGCAAATTTGAATATGTTTTTTTTTAATACACCTAGCACAAATAGTCCCTGACCAGGTGCTTTGATGTTGGCTAATTCAAAATATATAATCGGTACCAAAAATCTGAGATACATTAATTGACCAGGTGCTTTGATGTTGGCTATAAATTCAAAATATATAATCGGTACCAAAAATCTGAGATACATGAATTGACCAGGTGCTTTGATGTTAGCTAATTCAAAATATATAATCGGTACCAAAAATCTGAGATATACATTAATTGAGCAAATTTCTTCTCCGCAGTTTGATACCTCATTCAAAATAATAGAATGGATACTTTTAAAGTTGTTATTACATGCAGTTGGGGGAGTTACTGAGTATAGCAAGAAAAGTTACTACTTACTAGGCATGCATTGTGTTCACTCTGATTTGCAATGGATAGATATAGTCTTTATTTACGAGACCTCAGTATAATGTCCGCGTCAATTCAAGGAATACAAAAGTAAAATCACCGCAAAAATAGGAGCTTAAATAGCGATAGTTGTTACATGTTTAAGTGCTGCACTGTTTTGCTAGTGTCAGCTTGCGTAAATTGCGTAGCCAAGTAGTTTGACCGATTGTTGGATATCCGGACACGGCTTCGATTGTGGTTCATGTGTCAGAATTGTGTCGTCTGGATTTTTGACTGGTTTCCTTTCCATAATGTCTTTGAGTGAATAATAATAAGCTTCCGCTACTTACCTTTAAAAGTGACTACTCCCTGCCCCTTCCCCCTGTCTCTGGTACCCTCCCCAAACAGCAACAACCAAAAATTCATTCAAATTGCATTCATTGAGAGAATTAAAACTACTAAATTAATTAGTTGGTTTAATTCAGAGGAGGGAGCTCAAAAAGGGCCACAATATAAGGGGTGTCCATTTCCCATGTATGCAGATTTTTGGTCATGTGTAACCACGCTTTATCATCATCATTCAAGTTTACTTATCCTCCGTCAATCATCCTCTTTTAAACTTGAAGATGAGATTAACCAATTAGTGCTGTCTGGTGTCAATGGTGGGATAATCCTGAATAAAAATCAATGGCCTAGAAAATTGTTTCAATGATGTAATATCATCATGAGTACATTAGGTGGTAAAGTGTGAAGTGGGTCATTAACAATGTAGAGCAGAGGGAGATTCAAAAGGATTATGTTTATGAGGGAGATCTAGTCACAGATCCATTATGATGATCTTGACTTGAAGCAGTGACAGACAGTTATTAAGTAGGATCAACTTGAAGTAGTGTTTTTAGATTTCAATAGCGTAGATTACACATGGTATCTTCTTACCATTTCTACATGTTAGTGTATCTCGTTGGAAGGGGAGGTCTATTATTTTTGGATGTGGATGGATATTTTTAATTTTATTTTTATTTCCCTGGACTGATTGCCTTGAAATTGGATAGAAATTAGTGATACCTCTTGAATTCCCCAAATGATAGTCAAAAGTACCCCCTCCCCCCCCCCCCCCCCCCCCCCCTGGACATGCCACTGTATCCTTCGTATAGTTGTTCTAGTTGCCCAATGTGGTTAGACATGCTCGTACCTCTCTTTTTCATGGGAAATATTTTACAATCCTTTCACCTATAGATAAGTAAGTAGTGTAATTTATATGCATCTCATATCCTGTATTCAAAACACCTTGAGGGTAACGTTATACAGAAAGCTTAATCATGTTTACAATGCATTTACAAAATTGGAATTTGTATCGCCTAAATGCACTAAAGGTACAATAAAGTAATATGCAAGGATATATTACTTGCAAAAATGGATCAAGTCTCAATGTAAGGGCCTCGCCAATTTTAAGAGATTTGCCATTGAAAATCTTCATGTATACGAGTATGCAGAATTCTGCTATGTACATCCCATGCCCGACCTATTTGTTGATGTGACCATACTGTAGATCCTTAAGAACTCTGGATTTATGATGTGAAGGACTGTGGGAATATATTTAGATTGGATGGATTGATGTCATAGTCAGTGGAAATATCTTTTTTTGTCAATTTAGGATGATATGGTATTGTGCGCAAATGAAGTATGGGTTTCTTCCATCTTTTTAGACATTTGGCCTCGACCTACATATAATTAATTTGTAAAAAGTATCGTGATATATTTCCCACTACCTTTTTAACACACCCTTAACATCAGGTGTGCCTTACCTAATTTTTTCTTCCGAAATTGATAATGGAATGCGCATTTGACAACTATACAGCCAGAAAGTGTAATTAATAATGATGTGTTATTGATTAGTATATTGGCCATTGAATAATTGATGACGTCTGTGGGTTGTATAACAGGAGGAAAAAACCGCTACAACAGTAAGCACCCTTATAATAAGTGTCTATGCATGCATGTTCATGTAATTGTGTGTGTGCTTAGACTACTATCAATGGGGTATTGTTTGCACGACATCAATGTTCACGACATCAATCTTCTGCGTACATGTACTGTAAAATTCATGGGAATATGTTTCTTTAAATTGCAGGTTTGTTAGGGAACATAAAATCATGAATTCAACAACTGGTAGGATTTTGGCTAAAAATAGGCGCAAGTCTGAAACTGAGGTGCAAAAACGACAGACTTTACGGAAGATGCTCTATAATAAGGGTGTCCTAGTTTTTCCTGACAGCCTTGTGTTGTTGAACTAAATAAGAAATGGCCGTGTATTCTCGAGGGCTACTTCCTCTCCATATAGTGCTGAATGTTTTATCTTGCTTATATTACTATTAGATAGCCGGCAGTGGGGGAAAGCACTTATATTCAACGGTGCAAAATTGTGCCCAATAACAAAAAGTTTAAAAACGGTACTTTTCACGGAAGGGCCATGTACACACGCACATTGTTTGGTGTCAAGCAAAAATCATAGCATTTGTGTAGTAGGAAAAATATAATCAAAACTTGTGTCAGGTGTTTATAGGTCGTATAGGGCCTTCTGAGTATTTATACTTGAGCATGACCTCCACCATTGTGTACAAGTTGGGCACCCCTCCCCTCTGAGAAAATGTTCAAAATGATTTTAAAATGGCAACATTGTGGAAAGGAAAGGATTACATTGATCGACCTAAATATGAGTTGGGAAGCTTAGTCATTTTTGCCATTCTGCAAATAAATTAACCCTTTTGTTACAATGATTTTGGTGCTAAATCCAGCTCTTTTATGCCAAATTAGTATCCAAAATTGATCAGTTTCTAAGTTCTGGGGACATTTTTTTCAATGGTCGATCTTCTTTATAGTAGAAATGTATTCCTCCATAATATATATTACTATTAGTATTACACATGGCTCTATATAACTGAACCGACCCATACCTGGAGATCTATAATGTATTGATTGCTTGGTCCGCATGTGTACAGTTTGCCGATATTCAAATTTTAGTAGCACAAGTAGTTTGTTACTACATGTATAGATCTAATAGAAGTACCATGTAGAGATGGGTTTAACACAGCTGCTGTTGTAACACATTTGTTGCAGGCAATGTAAGTAGGCATGTTGATAAGTATCGTTTTTGAGGCGACGGTTGTCTAAATTGATTTACTCAAGTTGTGTATCATTAACACCATAGGTGGATCTTCCTGTTGAACATGTAATGTGTGTATAATGTGCGCTTGTCGCAAGATGCGTGCTTTGGTGAATACGGAAATGCCGACTGAACGGTTTATGTTTGTGTGGGAAATGGGAACGTGTTGCCGGCCGACCGTACGGATAGGTATGCTGAATATTAGTTTGTTGGTTTTCATTGTTTCGTATGTTTCATAGCTAGGTGTGTTACATGGTAAGAATGACTGAATCAGCTTGAAATTTGGTCTGAAATATCTCCTTTCAAACCAATATTCATGGCGTCATGATCCGTCATCGCCATTCTTTCTCTTGCCTTCCAATTGCACCCCTCAAAATGTTGATGTTGGTGCCACCATGCAGCGCTTTATCCAAATATGGTCACGATGCTTTTAACCAAAGAGTAAACGCATAGCTAAGATGGTTACAAACAAATCTTAAGAACTTCTTGAAATAGCAGTAGATCATGCTTCACCTTTGATTAGAATAGTATATGTAATTTAGGGGCCTTTAATCCTAACCCCCAATTGTGTTTTGGGGAAATAAAACTTTCATGGAGAAAACCAGGTCACATTTGGTCAGGCTGGCAGTGGCACCGAGAATCAAACCTGGGTCGCCTGCATGGAAGTCCCGCCCCAATCTGATCGCGCCAGAGAGTCAGCTTGGATTTTCTTCAGCATATTATTATTATGATAGCCCGCTGCCCGCCTGATAGCGCCACGAGATACTGGGGAATCGAGCGCTACCAGCACCTACACTTCAGTGTTTTGTAGTGATGATTAAGGTGAGGGTTTATCTTGATAGCGTCTTACATGTACAATACATAACCAGCATGCAGGGGCAGAAAAAATGCACATTCCTGGGAACTTAACTTTAACAAAAATTCCTTCATGGAGAAAATTTCCCTTCAAAATTCTTATGTATTTCTTTATTTTACACCCACAATTTCCCTCTAAAGCCAAAAATGACCCGCCAGTCAAAATTTCCCGGGTAATCAGGTTCCTGAGTCCCCCGTTTTTTCTAGCCATACCAGCATGATATGATGCTCCTTTGTGGTTGGCCACAAGAATTGATCCAAATTGACACTAAGCAAATACAGCCATTTATATGCTCTTATATTACACAAAGTACAGAGACTACTGTAAAGCTAGTCCTATCAGAACTACTCTATATAAACCTAGAAATACTGCTCCCAATCCGAGAACCACTATCAACCCGAAAACCGCCCCATCTGCAAAGCATTACAATTCGCGAATTTGACGCATTCACGATATTAAAATGCACACACAATGCTTCACAGTAGTGATAAATTGTGTAATTTGACAGTTGGAAGGACTTCACTTCTTATTCACTTGATTGGATACAGTGTGTCAATCTTTGTTGTATTTTTGGTCAGTGCACAAGTCACGACTTCGCTTTATTAATTTAATTTGTTGTGATATCTATCTGTGAAAGAAAGGGATCCTGAAAATCTTAGAAAAATGGCTGAAAATGCACCAAAATGACTGAAAATGCACCAAAATGACTGTTAGAATAGACGAAAAATTCATTGGATGAAAGATTTGACTCTATATTGCATTTGTATAAATAAATAAATTGTATGTTAACATGTTTAAGTCCAATGTTTCTGAAAACTTGTTTCTTAACTTGCCTTGACCCTTATCATTTTGTGCTTAATAGTAAATAAGGAAAATAGGAAAACATGTACGTTTACAGTAAAGAGGATTCCAATCAAGCCGCTAAGTATGCTTCTTGACATCCCACCCAATCAATACTTCATAGCGGACCGTCGGAAAGATTGCCCACATCGTTGAGAAATTTGAGAGTCGTAATCCAGGCGTTGCGTCGATCGGTCAGCAAAATAAGACCGGGCTGTAATCAATAATGTAGTCCCATCTTATATTATGCATCAAGGTGCGTTTAGATCGGACGGATGGGTGATAAGAGTTCAACAAAATGTCTGGCTAGCTGTCGATACCTTTGCCTAGATCCATAAAGGAAAGCCACGTTTGTGTATATATGGCGGCTTGCTTTTCATGACCTTTGAAATGTGTGCGGGATTATGATGCCTTTTATGTTATAAAGATTATCAGACATTGTATAATGTGCGGTGGTGACTTAGCCTGTCATGTACATGTACTGTAGCGTAAACATCAGTTTGAACAGATTATGAACCCATTGGCCAATAGGAAAGAGTGTTAGCCTTTTTATTGCGTCTGTGTGGAAAGTTCAATAATATGCTATTTTAATTAAGCCACCCCACCCTGAAAATATAAATCACAACCAGATGTGGAAAAAATTACCATGTCTTCAAAATGGTATTATTTATTTGAAGCTGCTCTTGGTTATTCCATCCCCTCAGAATTATTCTCCATTTTCTTCCATTTGCCTTCAACTTCAACAATACCACCATCCCCTCCACCCATCCCTCCAGTCCCTCATTCTCCTATCCCTTTACCTCCATTCCTCTACCACCTTCCCCCTCCTCCACCCCCCTCCTCACTCCTCCCCCTCCTTCACCACACTTTTCACCCTTCCCCACCCTGGTAAAAAATATGTCATCACCACTACCCAAGCCATGATTGCAATCCTCTCCATACGTGCGTGCCATGCTTTCACATGTCACATCTGAGCATGCTAATGCACAACTTGATTGACAATAAGTAAGCCGGCCACCGATTAAACCTGATTTATTTATAGTGGAAATGTAATGACCCAATACAAATTGGTATACATGTATAGCCGTTTAGAGGGGCTGATTGAAGGAGCTGTTGAGAACTCAAATTGACAACTCTATGCGTGACCTACATATACATGCACCGACTGATTAGAGACACAAGATTGGTATCTGGGAAATTACTGTGCAGTGTTACATGGTTAAAAGGTTTTTTTCACCCAAAATGTATGGTGTGCCTGATAATTGCCCTATTTCGTTTTTTTGTCATCCATAGGAACGCTTGTGTGTATTTCTATCTTGTTGCATGCATGTTCATCTCTCATCAGTAATTACTTTTTTTGTTTCAACTTTTTTGGCTTTTATGAAATCTCAAATACCCCCTGTTTTAGATTTTATCTTTTTACCTTCTTTCCAATGTTTTCTCACGATCATTTTGCATAGTTTGTTTATCTGGATATTTCCCCCCATTATTTTCCAGAGTTTTGAAACCTCCATTTCCCTGGACATAGCAGCTACATACATGTATATAGCTTGTGTACATGTATTTTGCTTTTTTTTTGCTTTTTACCATTCTGGACATAAGAAATCTAGCAGTATTCAATTTGTTAGATTAGATTAGTAGGGTAAGCCTGTAAAAAAAGTACTGCTTTAGGAGAAGGAAGTTACATAAAATTCTGATTATCAAACTACCCTTTGCAGATATACCGACTGATAATGTTATACAAGAATATATCATGAGATTGAACTTTGGAACCATCTTCATGGTTTATCAGTCAAAATCAGAAATTGTACATTTATAGGTACCGCCATAGATAGTCAACCAGGATAAGGGAGTGCATGTATTGGAGGTAAGCTTATTTTGATTGAAATATTGCTGTTATGTAAAATTCTGAAAACAGATTGTCTTTCGATACTGCTGATTAAGGAGCCTATAGGATTGGTGGGTTTTAAAAATTGTTGGGTAGGGCTATTATTAGGGTTGGGTGCGGTTGGAATCATCAAATAGTGTGCCTTTTGCTGTTTTCAAGGAGCAATTTGCTTTAGTTTGTTTTAAGTACCAACCGGGTAAACCTTATTTCATTGCATTGCTCGAAACCAAACTGACCATGCAGTGTATTTGTGCTAAATTAAAATCATGGTATCAGAATTTGACAAGTTGCTACCAAAGCCAAGCATCTTGAATGCCTCTCGCTTCACCCACTTTCATGCTTTACCCTAAGTCCCTTACTGCTGCAATTCCACCCCCTTGTCAATTGGCAATGTAACTACTGGGTGCCTGGCTTGGTTGCCTTGTCCTTATTTGAAACGCTATGACCTGATGTAAGGACACAATCCCCAGCTGACTGATTGCATGCATGCATGTATGTCAGTCTGTCTCTGTCTGTCTGGTTGGTTTATTTTGGTTTGGTGTAATAGCCCCTTGTCATAATACTTCCTAAACACAGCTGGCTGTTTTATTTATGGACCTGCTTCTAAACCAACTCTCCCTGATTTGTGCAGGCTTGGCTGGTGCTGCCTGCCGCCCTTCAGGGGAAACTAAAAACAAATTTATATCTCTCCATCTATCTACAACTTGGTATCAGTGGTGAAATGTGTTGCCCTTATGGGTGATCTCATATTAATGGTGCATGGATGCTGTAGGGGCATGTGTGTGATTGCTGGTAGTGGAGAAGTGTCCCAATTTCTTGAATTAAAGGAAAGGTGAATGGATAATTGTGATTAGACATTGATGAAAATATGATACATTGTGTGTTCAAGCTTTGAAAAAAAGGATGCATTAGGGTAGTATGGAGCACCCTGTCCAGGCACTTTGAACCTGCCAGCATTCCAACATTGATGATGTTTTTACCCTTCCTTCCATGACAGGCCTGGAAAAAAAGTGGAATGCAGGAAGCTCCTTCCCGGGAAATTTGGGTATTTGGAGGGAAATTTTGCTTTTCCAAATATAGAAATACAAAAGAAATAGAGGAAATCTGGGAAATTTTGTTTGCTTCCCGGGAAATAAACATTTTCTCCAGCCCTGCTCCCGGGCGTGTTTTAGAGCATAACTATCTTTCGGGGGAGAAAAACTGGTCAAATGTGGGGTAAAATCCGTCTGTGCTGGCTCCCGGGATCAAATTTAAACTGGGTACTATCATACTATGCTCAGAAGACCCCAAGTACAAAGACGTTGTTAAAAAGGGCCATTCATGGTTTATATTGACATTGGAAATGGAACAGCTATACTACTTTATTTGAACTCCATGTAATGTTCTTGCGTGCCCTAAAAGAAATACTACCATAACGGTGGTCCCCTTCCCTGAGCTGCTTAAAGTTCTTTGCAATCTCAGTGCCCCTCCAACTATACACAATCATCCTATACAAATGTCAAAGTATTCAATGCATAAATGTTATCTCTGCTGGAGGAGGGGTTTTATTAAACACTTTGATTTCAAATTTACTTTGTAAATGTTAGGCTACATGTACAAAATAAAAACAACCAGATACTTTACATCAAGCCCTCTAACTGTAGGCCCTATATATTCTAGTTTATAGTTGCCAAGGGACTACATTTAAAACAACAAATAGCGAAAAACCCTTTTAAAACCTGGCAACGATAAAAACACAGGGACCCATATTTTGCTTGTACGTGGCACGGTGTATGTTACACTTTAGTGCAACATATTCATCTCCGTCAATTAGAGAATGTCATATCACTACAGTTGACTTGATTCTAGTCTTGAGGAGAGATAGGAATAAGAAAACTAATGCAATTATTCAACTTCTGTCAACCCCCTTGCCACACGCGGTAATGTTATATCTTGAGGCAGAACCATGTTTTTTTTTCGTCTCCCAGTTTTTTTCCTTTGCAAGTCGTCGCTAAACAAGAGGATATCATCTCCCTAGATAGGAGTAGTACAGAAGTAATTCGTCAGAAGCGTCTTGTAGCGCGCTCTCGCTCGCAGACATAAACGTCGGCGTGCCGATGCCGTTGCCTGGTTATCACTGTTTATTAAAGCAATCTCTAGCAGCTGCTAGCTTGTTTTCCCTATAGCGAAGAAAATACTGTGAGTGTGTGTGCGATAACTGCAAATAGGGGCCTGCACGGTTGAATTGCGTTATTTAGAAGTCGAGGAGAGAATCAACTTTCAAGGTCTAAAATATTTAATTACAATTTAAAACGGCGAAGGAGAGGTTAGATTTGATTTCCAAATGGAAAAGAGGCGATTGATTTTGTTTTCAAAATTTAATTTTCAAACTGGATTATTTGTTTTATCTTCTGTATGGCATACAGGGTTATATTTTGATCTCAACACTTTTTCCACTTGGCTATTAGTTTTACAGGCATAATTCTGTTATACCCTACACACCAACATTGGTAGTACATGTATGCGTCGTTCTTAAAAAAAAAATCAGAAACCTTCCAAAATTCCAAAGTCATCTCAAGGATTATTGAATCAATACTAGGCATTTAATGCATTTCTTATGGCGATTCCAAATATGGTGATGAAATTTGATAATGTTGACATTTTTGAAACATTTTGTGAAATGTTGGAACAGTGTCGTCGCAGCGTGGAAAGTGTTAATATGACTATGCTCCTTTCATTTACCTCTGTACAGTGATGTCAGAGTGCGTTCAGCAATTGCATCAAATGCACACAAGGGTTGGGATTGTCTTTAATCGAATGCCAATGCGTTGGAATACATTTATTAGTTGTGATCACTCAAATATAGAGCAGATGAATAGAATATAGTTTTAAAATAAGTCAAAAGAAATCCAATTTAAAATTCGGTCAAAGAAATGTACAAGCTTCTAAAGATGATTACCAGTAAAATTACCTTATAATTGTCAAATTTGACAGTCAAATATGGTAATTTATTTAACTTCTGTAGATGGTGTAGCTTTAAGATTGTATAAGGGTCAACTTTATGTAAAACTCTATTGGGAAATTAAAATGGGACATCACCATGCAATGTATGTCATCAGGGTTATTTCTTATCGTGTTTGTTCGCCATACTTAAATTACATTACAAGGTACGGAACAAATTAAAGAAATCTTGTTCTAGATAGTCTACACGACGAAGCATGGAGTCCATTGCATTGCATAGCAATTAGGCATTTTGCTCTCACAAAGATTGCACAGTGCAAATGGTTGCAGATGATGGACTTGGAAAAGTACATAGTGTCATCCTGTTATAAAAGCATATTGGTTGAAAGTACATTGAGAAAAAACTGAAGAAAAAAAGAATATTTGATAACAATAATCAGAGTCAAGTTTTTTTAGCGTTTTTAAAATGCATATTTCAAATTGAAATGGCAGATACAAATAATATCTCTTTATGAACTACATATAAAATTGTTTTTTAAAAAAATCAATGGAAGAATTTTGTAGTTGTATTTATGGAATTGTCTTTCTTTGAAATCATGTACAGATTCAGTGTTTTTTCTTTAGAACAGGCATCGTGAGTTGACTGTGCAAGTAGCTCTGCTCTGACTACAATGCAATGAAGAGCAAAGCAAGAAATGCATTGTTTTTGCAACCCTCCTCTAAAATTATCTTCCAAATTTTGTCATGTAGATATTTCCCCATATTTAAACAGAAATACATGTACATGATTTGTTTTCAATAAGCATTATTTTGTGCGTTTTTCTATATTCATATTTTCTTGTGTGCTACACATACATCTGTGAATTCACGCTTTTCACTGAAAAATGTTAAAAATTTAACCTTCACAAAATGTGTTTTAAAAAAAGCTGAACAATTGCTTTGATGGGTTACTTTTCAAAAGTTTAAGCAAACAAATACATTTTGTGACATATCTCAGGGTTATCATTTTCACAGAAAATATCCATTAGCAAAATTAAATTAGAACATCAGAAAAAGAACTGCTTTTTTACTATTAACCATTGATGTGATATTTCTCGCAGAAAATATTCAAAAAATTCCCTGAAAAAAAGAACCACTTATCTAATGAATACCTCCTTCGTCTTACGGCTCCGTTATTCACGATTTTTGCACAGACCTGGTCAATCCCACAAGTCGTCCAGATCAGTCCTCGAGATGTTCACACCAAGTCATTAGGCAAGATTATGACGGAGTATCTAGGTCAAGTGCGTCAAGTCTTCAGCTTGAGTGGAGCCCCCCTTGTAATGATTTTGTCGATGCGGGTCACGGTGAACAGACGGGACAGACTGACGCGGCGTCCATGACTTTGTATTCACGGTGTGAAACTGGAATCAGCACGTTTGTTGGAGTATTAGTATTTTTTTTATTTGTATGTGTATGTGTGTCTATGGTTTCCCAGGTAGCTCCTTGTCATTTACTTATCAAGGAATCTAGTTTAGTTAAGCCATTGATTTAAACTGATCAGATAATCTCAATCCTTTTCTAAGCAATGTAAGCCTAAACTTTATGCATACTGCGATGTTTCAGGTTGGGCCTATCTTTGGCATATGCATAATGCATTTTTTTACCCTGGTCTCTATACAATCAGTCTATTTTACTGATATCAAGGGTTGCCTGAATCAGCCAATAATTGGCAGCTTTTAAAAGCACTTATTTTGTAATTGTTTGATTATAGATATATGTGGGATAAATTTGAATGATAAGTGACAACATTGGTATTTTTATGATCAATTTTCCTTAAACACTTTGCTTTTAGACGGTTTGGATTTGAAAGACTCGATAAATTATTCATATTATTACTAATATTACCATCAAAATGAAACAGGTATTTTGAAAGGACTTTTTTCGATTTGTGGATTTACACAAGCTGGGTTTAAAAACCATCCACTGTAGAGTGGGTGCACTGTAAGGAAACAGCCAAGATTGAATTGCATCAACTCAATTCAAGCGCCACAATCATATAATATAATGAATTACCGTACGTACAACATTTCTATCCCTGTGCAGTTCCTTTTTCAAAGAAGGTGCCTCAGTTAACCCGTTTACGAAACCGGAATACAACTAACTCATTTTGGCACTGTTAAAGTGACACAGCAGAGAGAGAAGGTGCAGCAGAAAGAGCGGCATGAAAAAGGAGATGTGTTTGTTTTGAAACGTGCCCCTTATTTATTTATTGCACAAGGCATTACTTGAGTGAGATACAAAGGGGCCGTTTTTGCCTGTGCTTTAATTTTCACGCAACACAAGATTTTTTGCAACAATTATTTTAGAATGAGCTAATGGAGCTGATCCTTAGTAACTAATACACCAAAGTAAGTCAATGCTTGCCTTGATCACAAGGAAAAGAGAAGAACAAAATCCCTATTTATCCATCAAAACAGGCTCACATAAAAAACCTGGGTATTTTAAACACTCAAATGATTTATTTTCCCCTACCTCTTTTTTCTTGGATACTTCGGCTAAATTGACTAAACACTATTTATAAGGGTTAATGGTTAAATTGCTAGTTTATTAACTGCTATTCACAATTCACAAGTTTTTTCCTATTTTCTGATGTGACTTTTTCAATTAGGTTTCATATGCATTTATTGTATCATAATATTTCGATAAATATGAGTAGGTACACAGAGTTCAGGGTCAGCAGTTATGCTCTACTAATTAATATAATATAAAAACTGCATTAATGTCAATCAATCAATCAATCAATCGGAGAAGTCAAAATTTGCATACGCAGTACTACATTTCACTCTCCAAGTAAGTTAATTAAGTCTCGCTAATCAATAAAGTGGTCTGTTGATCAATAGTGTCTTTTGAGTTACGCAAATGCACAGCACCGGTACCAGCGTAACAACGTGTAATTAGGTTCTCAAATTGTGACAGCGTGTTCTTTCTCTTCATCGGCGTGCGTGCCAGTTTACATCATGTGGTTCGTTAATTCTCAGGCGTAAATGACTAGAAGGTGTGTTTTTTGCAAGCCTGGGTTGTATCATCAGTCTTGGGGATTGGTAATGAGACATTTCCTATGTTAGCACTCCGCATTATATAAACCGGAATTGCCACTTGTGTAAGGGTTTTTACAGAAATTTCAGAATAATTTTAAATACCCTTCACAGGTAATGTTGGTAAATTGTCTCTTACGAAATAGATTAGAATTATGCCCTAATGTCTATTTATTTGCCATCTCTTTGATTAGTGTTTGAGGGCAATATTGCATGTTGTATCTGGGTATGTAAAAGCAAGAATAATCATCTCAAATTTTCATTTAAGACCTTATTATATTAGACAACAGGACTTTGACGGTTTATTTATAGAGCTCATTTTAGGTCACAAAATCAGTCCATAATGTTGCCATGCTTAGAAAATTCATCTAAGAATTATTTTGTATATCCATACATTATTTGTATCCATGGCAACGTATCAGTATATGATGGTGGCCATTTTGTTTATTCTTGACGTTTAAGGCTCGTTCATACTCCTGTCGTTGTGCATCGACCGACATCGATGGATAAAAGTTGACATTGCTTCAACTCGCACGCCGATGTCCAATGACATTGGCTGATGCGCAATGACGGGAGTATGAACGCACTAGTGTGATTGATAAACACATACCTAAATAATGTGAACATTTTGCATGTTTGATTTTTAATTTTGTGGCAATGTTATACAATTTTGTCTCAAACTCACGATATGTCTCCTACATTCTATTAGGAAACATTTTTCGCTTGTTTTGATATTCGTTCAACAGCAACTGTTGCATTGTGTGAAAAACTGAGTACAATAAGGTTGTGTGAAAAATTCCACCTCGGTTGCGTGCACGCTTGCGTTGCTTTACTGCATCTAATATACACACCCACATTTCTCAGTCCCTGGAGTGTCATATTGATTTTTGCTATTGCATGTAGGAAGCAAGATAATGGCCTGTATATGATAAAAGTCTTATTACCCGGCCGTACAAGAAGAAGAGCGAGCGAGTTAGTAGTACATGAACCTACGCAGATGTTTTATCACCGGTGGCGACCTTGGCGGTGTATTTCTCATCGAGACCTTGACAGTGTATTTATCTTTTCGGCTAGACTTTTTTAATATCGCATTCACTTTGCAACGTACATATGTAATGTGCATCAATAAAAACATTGTCAATCATGTATAATCAGTTACATAGGTTTAATCAGTCTATATTGGAATGATCGTCTTTGATGAAAAATGTGTACAATTCATTCCGCTTGAAGAAGTAGGAATGGGATGTCAAAGAGTAATTCAGTAAGCAAAGCCATATTATCGGGTGTGTGGAATTTAATGCTTAGGTACACTGGTAACCAAAGGCGAAAAGAATGATTCTAGATTGCTAACAGCATAGTTGGCGCTGACCTGCAGATTTATGGGGTCCAAATGGGCCAGGTTTCTAAAACTACACAAAATTAAAAATTTAATGGGTCCAAATTAGTCAAAACTGTCAATCTAAGGGGTCAAAACTAGTCAAAACTGTCAATCTAAGGGGTATAATAGTGGACCCCAGGACCTCTTAAAACACCCATCCCTGGCCAACAGAAAATGTGGGGTTCTACGGGCAAGCGGACCTGTCAGGTAGTGTCGGTCAGTCGGGTGTATTTGTTTGTTTTTCCCAAACAAAATCATTATTTAAAAAAAAGTTCAAACAATTTGTTTTAAAAATTTTTTTCTAAAAATAATATCATATTGTATCATGACTCTTGAAGTCAAACATTAATTTAACTTATTTTATGTTTTACCACATGTCATCATTTAATCAGTAGGTTTTAATCCTAAATCTCCCTCGGGTTCATTATCCTAACCGTAGTATGATTGAGTTTGTTCACATTTTACAACACAGCCGGCCGGCGTTCCACGTGTGCCATGTGCAATCGATATTTAACATTACAACCGTGCTTGCATCGTTATTATTATTTCATTGCGGCACATTCATATTTGAAGAAGAAAACATATTTCCATAATTTGATTTGACGTGTCAATATTTTCATTTTTCAACTTGGGTTCATCTATTATTTTAACCTTGAAATTATGTGACGAGTTGAGAAATTTCCGATTTTAATAGGGAAGGTACCAGATATACTGATACAATTGACTTCAAATTTTGAAGTCAAAATTGTATGAAATATTAGAATGTTGCAAAATCTATCTTTTTATAAATTATAATCGCAAATTCATTGAATGAATATTGTTAACCGTAGATAATCTTAAGATTATCTTATCATCTGATACAGTTTCTGATATTTATTGAAAATGTCATGGTTACCAGCATTCCGTTATTTAAACCATTGTCAGATGACAAATGTGAAAAAGGTGGACTTGTGCTGCTATTTTGATAAGACAAGCAATTATAAACGGACAGCAATTGTTATAATAAACCAAACCAATTTGGAACGTACAATAGAATAACAGCCATGGTCTTGGCGAATTATTGAGACTTGTACAATTGTACTACCCAGGGGAGACCAGTGTATATACTTGAATGACTGCTAAAATTAATTTAATAAAATGGCAGGTTTTTTTCTTCGGCGTAGCCTTGAACTAGCTCTGAGCGCACGACGGTGTTTGCTCTTTGCGTGCGCGGGCAAAATAAAGAGAATTTTTTTTGGATTATTTTGGTTCGATTATTTTGGCTATTTAAGCAAGCCGTTATGTCGTGCAAGCTCACCAAATAGCCAGGTTTGTTTGGCAAAGCTAGCTCACCAATTATCCAGGCTTGTTTGGCGAAAGCTTGATGATATTTGTTTTTTTTCTTCTCTCTGACCTTGACTGCACCATAATGGTATATTTGGTTTGGTATGGTAGTCATTTGTTACACGACGACGACGAAGAGTGCATATTTGCAAGAACAAAAATGGTGTGTTGCAAATTGTGGGTATATTGAGTTGTGTTTCGCTTGATCTTCTTTACAGATCAACAATACTAATGGGTTTGTAGAAAATAGCCTCAGTATATCAAAAATGGGGGCTAAGCTTCACATTAGGCAGGGAGGATAAGACAGGAGAGTGGTGGATAAGACGGAGAGGAGAAATATTGTATGTTTTCACTCCGATGGACTGCTTCAATCTTTGGGAGAAAAGTTTTGGATCTGTATGTCACGTAATCAAGCATTTTGTTTATTTTCAGCCCATTTTAAGATCAATTTAGACAATTCTGTCACCCTATTCACAGCTTCTTTCCTCTTGGCCAGTGACAAATGTTCCTGCTTAATAATTATAGTAGATTCACAGACTTTGGCCGGGTTACCATTTCAGTATAGGTAATATCTTCCATTTTGAGCTTCCTTGCATAGACCTACATACAAAAATTAATACATTCGCACATTTTTATTTTCGCGCTTGCTGATTTTAGTGTGAAAATAAATGTAGTGCGGAAATTTCCACTTTTACAGTAGGAGGCCTGTGACTGAGTGTTAGTTGGGTTTGTACTGGAATGGTAAGGTAGAGTGAAATACATCATGGGAAAGAGGGTATAACCGGCATCGTGCATATATCTGTTATGGACTCTACACCTCTCTACTGAAGCGGTCATTTGCCTGTAAAAGGAGAGGCGTGCCGCAAATTTCCTGCTCCCTGGAATACAATATTTACTAGGGCAGCAACGTGTATGACAAGTGTGCAAAACTTAAAGTAGATGTTTTATTGAGCAAGGATGATGCATTTATTTGTCCCATTGTCAGTCAAACACGCTTGGAAATATTGAGTTTTCTTTTCACTTTCTCTTCTTCTTGTGGTGCACACTTACATTTGAGCGTTTTATTAACACACTACAGTTATCTGAGCGCTATTCAACACCGCACCAGTAATAAGTAAATTATCAATAATAATTTCATTCCGACCCAATTGTAATTGATGACATGCACAAATCGACGACTTCAATGCGTGGAAACCTTGGCCTCGGAATCCCTTATTCAAAATGGACGGCTCAAGCCCTCAGGGTCTTTGCAAGATAGATCGCGAGAATTATTGTGCATGCCGCAATTTGGTTTGCCTAGTACTACATGTAGAGCAGTCTCTGCGGCCTTTTAACTGTTTTGCATTCCATCACACACATGCGGTATAGGCACGCACGAGTCTTTTATCAACCACTGCTGAAAATGTACAAATTGCCATAGCCTCATCTTCTGGATACAGTTCATTGGCTACAACTATTTGAAATGTCATCATTTAACTCGACTCAGCCCTTATGGGTACCATTAAAACTAATTGATCAACTGCAATGGGATGGTTGCCACGCACTTGTATCTGAAAAAAGGTTATTGAACTATCAAGGGCAATCTAAAAACCATGCCAAAAATGAGATATTCTCAGCATGTTTGTTTCCTAATATACCTACATTTTAGATATGCATGGTATGGTTTTAATAAGGTGGGAAGCAGCGCTTTGAGAGAGAGTATTACTACACTGACTCTGACAGAATCTCTAAATAAGCTTCCTATGATTGCTTCCGTATAGCTCTGTCATTGCAATTTTGATGATGGCTATTTTAACAGCAAAAAGTGTTAAATGGATCATTATCAGCGTTATTGCACACCATCCATCATGTAAAATTCAATTCACCGATCATGCATGCACAGGAAGTGGCACTCCACCGATGATGCCGTTATTTTCCTTTAGCCCCTTTTGTATTTACCATTCATCCTAAGCAGAGTAGTGTTATTTTATCATAAAATGTTGTGCGGGTTGTTGAGGCTTGTGTGTAGGTTGGTTAATGACCCCGGGTGAAAGTGATTGAATGGATTGTGACGGGAGGCTAGAGCTGCGTGCAATATTATATAAACGGATCGTAGTACCTGTGTGTGTGTTGTGAAGTGGGCAACCAAAGGGTATATCCTAATGGTGAGCAATAGGATAACTCTGCAAGGATAATTGAGTAATGCAATTTAAGTGCATGTAATATATGATATCATTTCTCGTGGAAATAGATTGTTGTTTCGGCAAATTATTTTGGCTATCATGTTTTAATGATGGCATTGGCCGCATTAGAGAGTAATCCGAGTAGTCGTGTATTGGCATATAGATTGAATGTTGGTTGAGTGTGCACATTAAGCGCATGTTTATTTAAGTTTTAGGTATATTGATGTTACGTGGAAATAACTGATGCCTTAGGATTACATGTTAGCTAATCAAGAGGTGACCTTCATTACCTTAGGATTAATCTGGGCTGTACATTATCCTGGAGAGAAAAGATGTTGGAGTATGTACATTCTGCACCAGAGATTCCTACTTTATGCAAGCAGAGTAGAGTCATTGCTTGATGTTGAATTCCTTCATTCAAAAGTCCATTCTAAATGAATCTCATTTTGAGCAGCTTGCTGCTAAGCATAGATGAAAGGAACCGACAATTTGGAACCCGGTAGTATATATTTTACGGAATAAATCGTATTGGAAACTGGAAACCAATGCTTTAGCACCAAGCTGCCGGAAGCTGGATTCATTCTAAATCCAGCACACAGAAGATCGTGACTTTGCCTCTAAGACAAGACTGAAAAATTGCAAAACGCTTTCCTCATCAACCACCAACTGAGTCATTGCTATCCAAGTCCACCTCGGAGTACTTCCCCATCCTGAAGCTGAGATTACAAGTCGTGTGTCCGGCACACGCAAACCTAGAGCACACGAAAGTGCAGTTCCGAGTCATGATACGGAACACCTCTTGCAACACCTCTTGAAAACCCAATGTTCTTGTTTGATCTCCATATGCCATGTGTTATCTCTCCCATCTATACAGATTCATTCTCACCTTTTAAGTTTGAATTTAGTCATTAATAAAATCTTCCGTTTTTCCCTCTTCCTGTCAACAGAAACGAGAAAACACCTACCAGAAGTGGCAGCATTTCAAGGAACATCAGAGGGATGAGAAGCATGCCCATCTCAAGAAGAAGCTCGCCCTACAACATGAGCTGATCAGAGCACACGACGAAAGACATTTACAGTTGATACATCAAGAAGAAGAGAGATTAGCAAAGGTGGGTACTCTGGAGTGTCTTTAAACACTTTCCAAACGGCTATTAGTTTTACCATGTACAAAACAGATTTTTCTGAAACCTTTCCCAACTTTCAAGGTCTATCTCAAGGATTACTGACCCAATACTAGGAATGTTTGTACTTATTTTAATGCATTTCTCATGGTGATTACAAACATGGTAATGAAATTTAATTATTTTAACATTTTTGAAACATTTTGTGAAATTTTGGAATGTCGTCTGCAGACGCCTGCCGCGTGGAAAGTGTTAAGAATACCCTACTCTTACAGGTGTTCAGTGGGGATTTTTGTAGACCAGTGAACAATTAGTAAGGTATTCTTATATGTTCAAAACTTCCATGTTGTATATACGTGAACATTTAGGTTAGAATGCTTTTGCCTGCTTTGAGCATACTTTATTAAGAGTCTGATGTGTGTAACGCACCGACCACAATGGTGCATGTAGCATTGTAGTTGAATCTAGAGTTGGATATGCCATGGTACTTGTAATCATGACTTTCTTTGCAATTATATGCAATTGTGTAGGCAACCAGGATTATGATACAAACAACTATAGTGAAAGAATTTGAATTAAATGTGCATAAGTAACAGCGATAAACTGAATTCAAAATTTAAAATGAACCCAAACCAAATCTTTCAATATGGGGGGGGGGGGGGGGGGGGGGGTGTGTGTGTGTGGTAATTCATTAAAGTCATTTTGTTGGGCACTAGACCTAAACATTTTCCAGAGATAATGAGAAAAATTATGGCTTTCCTCTGATATAAGTCTCATTTTGATGAAGGGAAGTGTAGGGACTCCGACATGCACCTTTAAGAATCATATTTTATGCATTTTTATTTAATGCATCTTTTACCATGTATGACAAAACGTGCAAATTGTGTTAGAAAGCAACATTTGAAGAAAGCTTGCCGTATTTGGCCGTGTTGTGACAATATCCACCAAAGTCTATAATAGCAGATGCAAGCAAGCAAGCAAGCAGGTGAGGTCATCTAGAGGTTGTCCAAACTTTGCAAGATAACAAGGGTCATGCGCTGCAGGCAGGGTGTCGGAAGCCCCTATTGTACGGGCAAGAAATGGATCAATTATACACACAAATGTGGGGAGCGAAGGGGAAGGTGCTGCTATGGATTGAGGATTTTTTTCATGGGCAGAGCCTCGGTAAATTCTTTTGGAGGGAAAAAATTGTGTCTAGACGACTGATATTTACACACATTTAACACATTTTGCATGTTTTTGAACGGCTGTAGATACATCGGTTTGTGTTTTTTACTTGATTATTTTTTAGAAAAGCAATCAGGCGTATAGGTTCAAGTGAAAATCTTATTTAGATCCATCCAACTTTCAACTTAGCATCGGGGGATGGAGATTTATTTTCTATTAACCAACCGCAGCTCTTCATTGGGGCCTTCTTATAGAGGGTAAATGACACATTTGATAGGCACTTGCTTTCGATCAGACTATTGAAGCTGTTCAAAATGATATATGCGGAGGAACTCTCACTCAAATGCTATTTAGTGCACTGCACTGTTATACTAGTCGTAAGAAATAGATAGGAATTGATCACGTTGAAACTGTAATAGACCAAAATTCTTTCAATTTGAGTCGTTGATGAAAATAAATGCCATCTTCGTTTTAAGTAGAAGACTGATTTAAAAAGAGTTCAATCCTGCCTTGAGCCTTTACTGACAATAGTGATTAGTCAAAATATGACAATTTATATACTAATTAGTCATTACAATGGAATGATTTATCATTCAACAAAATTACTGAAAATGTATTTGGAATGTTGAACAATTAATTTCACATAACTTATCTAAATTGTATGGCAATATCATCTAACATTCTGGGTGGGTAATCTGTGTGGCACTGTTGACTAATTAACCAAAATGAGTAATTATCGTTTAATTTTTAGTAAATTGTAAATAATATCATGCCTAATGCAATTATCCTCCCTATATATGAGTTTATCCATGCTATTTATAGTTGAGTCAAAAAGCATTATACAATTTTATTTCATGGCAAAACTTTATCAAAAATAATTGTATTGTATTACGCAACTGGCTCATACATTCTGTGGGAGCCGATTGACCGTGAAGTAAACAAGTAAATTACCCAATTCATCTCCTTGTCTACAGCTATTTCTGTCTCTCATAAGACAAACAAATATAGTGCCAACATCTTGGAAGTCTGGTCGGTCGGTCGATTTTCCTTGCTGACAGACCGTGGTTCATGTCAATTTGACTGTTTCAAGTGTGATAATAGTTGATAACAATTTATATGCAAGCAAACGTATTCATTTCAAGCAGAAAATAGTAATATTTTGACCATTTGGGCAAAATTTAAATCTTCAAAAAAGAAAAGAAATTGCAACCCTAATTGTTTTTAGATTTTAAGGTCGATGGCTGACCTGAGGTCAACACAACAATTATTCCACTTAAGTCTGAAGTTTGCGTTGCTTATTGAGCCATGAAACTCATCCAACAAGCAAACACTGTTAAATTCTTCAAGGTAGAGAACTTGAAACTAGCCATCTTTACTAATATTAAACAAATTGCATACCAGAAAACCAAACATGAATAAATTATTCTGTAAGTGTTTAGTGAAACCTCTCGCGGTTTAAGTGGGTTTGCACTGTGGCTGTATGGATAACTACTGAATATTTTAATAATGATACTGAAAATGCAAAAAAGCCTCTGAAGCGCTTGACAAAATTTTAAAAAAGGGAAAAAAGTAATGATGGTATAAAAATGTCTACAGTGTACATGGCACTTTAAAATACAGAAATAAAATATGACCTGTTGTAATCATGGGAAAATGAAGGGCAGATCTATATAGACTAAAAATATAAAAGAGGAGTTATGTTCCTTTTTATGGCCATATTTTGAGCGGCAATTGGGTTAGATGGGACATGTCACTTGGGCGAGTCCCCCTCTTTCGGTGTAAGATTTGTGAAATTGGCAAGTTATAAAGACTGATATATGGGTAGGGAATATGTGATCACAGATTTCCCCGACCCCTTTAACATAATATAGGGGTAGGGAAATAATGGATTTTCCCTATCACTATTATGGTTATAGGGTAGGGAAATAATGTGATCACAGATTTTCCCAACCCTTAGATTTAGGTAGTTTTTTTATCAGTGTTTTTGTGTGTATATTGATGTATATTAACATTGTCATGATTGTGTGATTGCTAAAGTTGGACGGGAAGTGCAAAGTGCACTGATTTTTCTACAGACAAGAGTTGGGTCAGTGGGTTTCATGTAATTTTGTTCTTTGCGAGGATTTTATTTTCGCATAATGTCAGTTTCTGACTTTTGTCCCCCTCCCTCTTGCCCCCCTCCCCCTAAATCAGAAACCTCCAGAATGTTACTTATTGTGCATACAATGGCTATATATAAGACATAAGCAAGTTTGGACTTACAAATTTGATGAAGCATGTAATGGCCATTTTGCTTAAATTTGTGAATATTTTATATGAAATTCACCGCTTATATAATACAGTAATACTATGAAGGTCAAACCATTCATCAGTGTAGCTCCGCTGTAACTGCTGTTGCAGTAAAGTTAATGACGTTCAGTCAATCACAGCCAGTGGCCGGATGCAGTGACACTGTACAGTACATAGTGGAATTACGCAAGTAGAGGTAAACGCACATGGACTATATAGGGAGAGGCAAGGCAGAGAAAAAGGATATAGTGTGAGGAGCAAAGGGTAGGATGGCTTTTAGAATACCCCATATGTTGACTTTGTGTGTGTGGGTTGTACACAATTGATAGGGTATTCTAAAGGATGTAGGATGATAGATATGTGGGAAGGGGCCAGGTGGAATGACCCGTCTACGATACAGTAACGTGAGCTGACAGGTGCAGGTGGGGTTAAAAAGTGCCATCGGCAGGTACGATCATGAAGAAAGGACACCTCATTTGATTTGTCGTGTTTTGTGAAGGTTGCCTCATGTCATCTGTAGAAGTATAGCAATGGATATAACAGTGGATATAACAACACAGCAGACAATGGGACGCATACCGATGCCTTTTCAGAGCCTGGTTTGAACTGGTGGATAGTGTCATTTTTTATGCATCGATCTAAGCACCAGTTGAAATCAGAGCTTTTGAAAGGTCAAAGTTCATCTGTACGGGAAGAATGGAACCAGTGGACTGAATGGAGCATGAAGGACAACCTGCTAGCTATGCCGGAATATTTTGTGGATAACTTATAAGGGAGACAATACGTATGCAATAGCGCAATACGGTTCAATTGTGGATAGAATTTCAAGGTAAGTTTTCACTGACTGATTGTGTTTTGTGTGGAATGAAATCATAGGGACACTTAACTGCAGCCAACAAAATACACAAGTGTAGTTATTTATGGCATGCATGCATAGGTACAAAGATTTCTATCCAAAAAGTTTGTTGTATAGATGATTATGGGTGTATACTGTATCCAAAGTTCAGTATACATTGTAAGGGACTTTGGTAAAGTGTTACATTTAGGCATTAGCCATAAGTGCCAAAGAGTTGTACATCGAGGGTTGAGCGCCAGAAGGCCGTAACTCAAGAAATGCTGTTTTGAGATAATCGACTTTCAAATATTTGGGACTCATTACAGTAATATGGATTATTTCTGTACCAAAATATCAATTTGCCCAAAAGTTGAGTTACACAGCCTTCTGGCGCTCAACCCTCGACATGTATCGATGATGGCTGCTTGGTGTCTTATTTCTGTAGTTTGTATGCTAAATTGTTTTGTAAAAATTTAACTAGAGGCAGCTATTGCTCATAGATAAATGTAAAGCCTTAGACATCATGGTAGATGGTCCTATGTGCAATAGCTGCTAGCTGTTTACATTTATTTTTGGTGCTGTATGGTGAGCCCTGTAAAATAACATGGGGCAGCCATTTCAGACTATAGTTCAGTCAGTTCGAAATTGGCAAGAAAATATGCGGGTTTTATGTTTTATCGCTACGCGGAGAAGTGATCCTGGCGCGCGTATGTGCACAATTTTGGCATACGCACACATGATGCAAACTGCGTTTGTTCAATTCATGTGTGCGCATGCTCTTCTGTATTAATTCACTATAGTATAAGGAGGCTTGCCAATTTGGAACTGCCTAAATTATAGGCTCTCTCTGTCACTTAACCGTTGAAATAATATAAGGATTAAGTAAGTTTAAGAATAAGCATTATAGTTATTTATTCAAATGTTTACTTTATGTTGATAGTATTGGGAAGGGGACAGTGAGAGCGTATCAAGTAAGGAATAAAGGGAGACACGCTAGATTGAATAACAGTATTGCATCATTTCACAATGTCTCACTGCATGACCAGTCATATTGTGCAGAGAGAGTCGTACCAGTTCGAGACTCTCCTCGCAAATGGCAGATCCGTGCAAATAGCAACATGGGATCCACACTCGCAATCCACTTTTTATCATGCTACTGATCAGGATCAGGACTTAACTGATCAGGATCAGGACGTGTGATTAGGAATGTTAACCACTATTGCGAGATCTGTAAAAGTTATTCTGGTTATGTAGTCTTGCTCTTTTACCCTTCAAAATCTTTATCTAAAAAACACAAGTGTCTTGAATTTGATTTTTTTTAATGGAGTGAAAAACCAATCCTAAAGTTTGAAAAAAGTGAGTCATTGAAATGAGATGTTTCCCACGCTCAAAGTGAAAATGCAGAATTGTTTGCGTAATGCACCAGTGAAATATCTTTTAAGGGTCATCTTGGTACATATCAAAATAGTGGATAGTCAGTGGTGCGTGACATTAACCTGGGTTGAGTATTGATATTAATGTAACAGATCAGCCAGTAAGTTCAAGGTCAGCTACTTGAAAAGAATTGAAATGAGCTAATTATATTATATAATGCGATGCTTTAAACCGCAAACATTAGTGAAAGTCAAAAATGGAACCAAAAATAAAATGTGTGGTTTCTTTGACATTTTTAACCCTTTTGGGGGGATGACGCTGATGCTGGATTGTGTAGGAGGATTATTGGCCCAGATTTGATAGATATGGATGGTTTAGGATATAGCAGGGAGTCCTAGTATTTGGGAGAGGACATTCTAATCGTTGAATGACCCTTGTAGTATTAACAGCCCAAAAGTTGAAATCTCATTGAACTCTGTAAAGGAACCATGCTGCCCCATGCTGCTCTAAGCATTTAGCATCATTCGTGTTCTGAAACCATGTCTAGTGATGTGCCTATACCGACACATCATCCCTGCTGGTAATTAGTATTACAAATCTCAACCAAGCAGTACTTTAATCGTAGCTCAAAATGATAGCGCAAGTACCTACAACACACACACACTCTGTTAACCTCACGTATATTACACGATGGGCACATAGTGTAGGTGACCACTCGTGAACCACAATCTAATGCGTGTTTCTCTATGGGCATGTGTGGTGCTGACACCCAAGCTATTGG
Source organism: Ophiura sarsii (assembly GCA_035610835.1). NCBI lineage: Eukaryota > Metazoa > Echinodermata > Ophiuroidea > Amphilepidida > Ophiuridae > Ophiura > Ophiura sarsii. The sequence continues at coordinate 44,909,553 of CM069445.1, read as the reverse complement.
CGGTGGGTTAAGGCCATAGGACAATTATTATATTAAGTTTCCAGCCAATGATTTTCAGATATTGAGCGATAGCTAGACATTCACATGTGAACATAGTTCTATCGACTGTGCATGAACATGAGGGCCAAATCAAAATGGGAATAAGGAGGGATGAAAACCATTCGTTATATTGTCAATGATAATACCGTTTACTTAATTATTCTTGGTCTTCCAGTGGTCTTAAACAGAAAAAAAGACGCATTATTTGTGAGACTCTGGTTCTGGCTATGTTGCTATCTTCATCCCGCAACTTAAACCAATCATTAAGTGGCTTGGTTAATTGAGTGAGTGGCTTGGTTAATTGAATTTGACCTACAAAAAACACAACTCCATTTTGGATATTTTACTTAATGTTTTAGTGGGAGGGCTATGTTTATCTGTAATAGGCGATTTTGAAACCCTAATATTGTGTGCGCAACAGTGTGGTCGAAACAAAACCCATCTTTAACCCTAACCTTCCTCATCACCACAAATCACTTCACTACTAGTACTAGGTCCTTGTAGCGCGCACTCCCCAGTGTGATGCGATCAGGCAGGCTATCATATGGCGAGGAAAATCCTAAGTTTTTTGAACTGACCCCGTGGTGAGATCAGGTAGGCGCCGGACTTCATGCGGGCGACCTGGGTTCAATCCCAGTGCTGATGTGGCCCGAATCCCCCTCCCCCACTCCTGAAATGTTAATTGTGTGCCAAAAAGGCCAAACCACATAAATTTGTTACCATTTCAAGTAGCAGCTCGCAGTATGGGTATGCCCGTCCATAGCGATGTAGGTCATCAAACTGTCCTGTCCATACCTGCTTTCAAATTAAAATGCAAGGTATCTCACGTTAGCACTCTCGGACATCAACACCCCATGACAAGATGAAGATGACTCACTCACACAGATCCAAGGAGGTTGCGAAAAAGTCATCGGACGAACCTGAGACGTAATGTACCGTGGCATTCCCATCACTGCTGAGCTGCATCACTATGCTAGCCCGTCATTGAATACTGTTGTCACATTTAACCAAAAAAAGAAAAAAATCCACTGCCCACTCCTCTTTTTCTTAATTTTGGAACAAATTCTTTTGAAAATGTTGACATTCAAAATATTACAACTTTATTTTTTATTATGGAATTTGTCATTCTAAAAACATTAATAAAATGAAAAAAGTTGATAAGTCTCGGAGTCAAATACTTCATAAGTTCAAAGACTCTCAGTTATTACAATTACACACTCATAAAGGAGGGGGATATTTCCAACAGCCTGCAGCTGCACCTCATGAGAGGGGACAAACAAACCATTTTATTTTTTAACGCCTGATAGTTCAATGACCAATGTATGCATGTTTGAGTATCATGAAATGCATCTCTGCACGGCGCTAGAGAGCTCTGTGAAACTACTTAATTTTGCGACATTTTTAATTTTGCTAATTAAACGAGGAGCTTTGGATTCAAGCTTCCAACATTTTCGTCTGTGTTTTATATGATGACATTTTTTGTATCTTGGTATTGCTTTGAAATAAAGAGTTCCCAGAAAAGGAATTGTCCCCCCAAAAAGCTACTTTTAGTTTAGTACAAACATTTCTAATTTCAGAACATTATTTATAATTGTTTGGTAAAGGTCAAGTGTCGTGCCAAAGCTAAGCTCACGCGCCGAGTGCTCATCTCTTTCCTTGGCGTTGGGCCAGACTCTTGTGTAATTTTTGCTGGGGGGGGGGGGGGGTACGCCACTCCTCCCGCACAATTGCAACGAGTCTGTTTTACCTTCCCAACATTAATTAATGCTGGTACCCATTTATACACCTAGGTGAAGAGAGGCAAGCGTGCTAAAGTGCCGTGCCCAAGGACACAACACGCTGGCCGCACCAGGACTCGGACCCACAACCTTTGTATTGTGGTGCAAGAACTTATCCACTGGACCATGCGTGCCGGTGTAATGGTTTGATATGACAACTTTGCCTATAGGGAGACGTAGCATACAGTAAAAAGAAATAATTGCCAGGGAAACCTGGTTCAATAACCTAATCTCAACAAAGCAGTTTTTTATGAGACACACTTTAGCAGTATCTTGCTTAGAGAATCCCCAAGGATTAGATTCTTGACTGTATGTTCATATGCTGGGGGAGGTGGCTCAAAATAGCACTCTAGGCACCGATGGACGAGGGTAGGACAATTTTATTTTGTATTCTATAAGACCCGGCAATGAAATTTAAAGATTTCCGACTTGCCTGGAAAAATTGCTGTCCCCACAGGCCTCGATTATGCAATTTAGTATGCGATATGCGTGGCTTTTTCTTCTTTGGCTCTCCTCAATCTGGTCAGCACAGATGATTGTCCCCAGCATTTCTCTGGAGAATTTTTAAATAGTTTGATTTTGATTTTTTTGTTTGGAATTTTAATTAAATTGTCTGTTTCAAAAGATATGAATAGATTGGTTAGTGGTGGCAATGGCATGTTATCTGTCCCTGCCTGCCCTATCAGCGGCCATCTTTTTTTTATTCCGAAAGTATGACGTTACTGCTGTGTGGTATACTAATGAGAAGCGATATTCAAACTGATAAACCGGTTGATAGAGAGGGAACATGCTGTTTATTATTCAAATTTGGCCGTAATCTTGCAGGTGGCAATTGGTTGCGGGCTAAATATAAATTGTCATTTCAGAGAAAGGAAGGAGCAAATGCATATGGTCAGATGTTTTGACATTTAAAGGCCCTTAAAAACAGGATGTTGAATTTTCCCCCATTCCTCCCGCTGGTTTAATGATTCGTTTTTTGGTTGCGTTGCATTGCAAAATCTGAATAACAAGTCATCGTACAAAACTTGGGCTAGTTTAACCCTTTGAACCCGGAGTTATTATAAGGGTTCGGTACACCCACCCTGACTTCTCCGGGGGTAAAATGCTAAATATAGTACACCTATATCATCCGTAATATATGTTACCGATGATAGAGGGCAGTATGCCATTGTACTACACGTATAACATAACCTATTTATAACATAAAACATCCGTTTTTATCGCCAAAATTGCCAATCATGACTGTAAAACAATGCATCCCTGTCTACCTGAGAATCATCTGTGCCATATTGTGTTGCATATTCATCCAATTTTGCACTATTTTTGACTGTTTTCTTCAGCTAAATGACATCAAATCACAACGAAAACCTTGCGAAACAATGTATTTCACATCGGGTGAACATCACATGACTTTCAAGTCACATGACCACTCAGTCATATGATCAATGTGTCATCTGTTCGCTCAGGTCGATTTCGACCTATCGGGTTATACGACGTTCTCCCATAGGTCGATAAATCGACCTATCGGGTTCAAAGGGTTAAAACAATATTTTGATATTTTTTCTGATGCAAATTAATGAAGTTATTTTTTTCATGCCCCGACGTAAATTTACCTGTATTTTCAAATTAAGTTTCTGCGCTGGGTATGTTCAGGTTTTTGGTTTAAATTGATCCTTCATAAATATAATATGAAGTCAAAAGCCATTTTAACACTTTCTACGTGGCAAGCGCCTGCAGACGACATTCAATTTTTTTTTAAATTTTTTCAAAACTATTGATTGTCATTACCATATTTGGAATCATCATGAGAAATGCATTAAAATAGGTACAAACATGCCTAGTATTTGTTCAGTAATCTTTGAGATAGTTGGGAAAGGTTTCTAAAAATATGTTTTGTATATGGTTAAAGTGTTGTTAACCACTTTTGATGGTTATTTTACTACCTATTCACTTTTAAAACATCTTTCTACCTGGAAATTTGGCAATACAAGTGTAGTGAGAAAAATAAGGACTCTATTCTGGTAAACAAATATGATTTTAAATGGGAAAAAGTGAAATTGATTGGGTCAAAAAAAACTTGCACAACCTAGTCTAATTTTTGAAGTCCTCTATTTTGTTTGACCACAATCAGTTAGGGAAGCACCATCAGCCTGGGGGTGTATTTTAGAAGAGAAGACATTTGAATCAATTTATACAAATTTGACAAATATTTCATTCACATACAAAATCTAACCTGACAGATAGATTTGAATGATAACAGAAGGTTCAAAAATCTTGATGAATTTTTCATGCACTTATAAAGAGCATCCAAAAAAGGTGTTTGATTCTGATCTTTTGTTTCAGTATGTGCAAATGTATGCAAATTTGTTGCCTGGTGGTGGGTCGTTGTATACATAAACGGATAGCAGCGAGGAATCGGATTCATTTTCATCTGGACAGCATCGGAGGAAGGAGGTATATAACGGAACCATTCTTGTGATATTCACGACATCCGTCCATGATTTTTGACATGTTCAACTACTGTGTACCTGGTTATTGAGAGATCAATTTGTGGACAAGGACCAATGATGAATCCATATCGATGAAGCAGTTTTAGTAACAGTGGGGAACTTGACTGACTACCATTGGGTATTTGACAACACCGCTACTTTGTTTTTGAGCTCATGCTGCATTCACAATTTAGAAATAATCATCACTTGAAAATGGGTTTTGAAATTGACTTGACAGAGGCTTTTTATTTGTTTGTATTTTCTTCTTTTACTGATAAAATACACACTAACGGCTTGCTTTGTAGTACTCCTATGGTGGCACTATGATCAGTCAATAGGTCGAATTCAAAATGCCAGATTTATGTGTTGAAAATAATCAATCGGATGGATTAGCGGAGTGAAACGTCCGCGACGTCGGCTTAATTACGTTTACTATATTGTGGACCTGGAGTTTCCAAGAAATAACCCAGTATATGGCACGGCATCGCACACACCCAATCTGAGGCAGGTGGTTTGAATTATGCCGAAGAGTTAAATGAGGAGGTAGGTTCTTGTGTTGATCTAGGATTCAGGTAGCTATACTCTGTTCAGTTTATAATGAAAAGTGACCTTTGATGTTTTTGTATGGGGCAAAAATTAAAATATTCCGCTGAGCCAAAATATGTTTTATGTGATATTTAAGTGTTCAGATCGAGTCTAATATAGTGAGGTGTATATTATACAGAGCATACCAACAATTAAGTAAAAATCCCTAAAGCTACCATAGTGAATTTACAGTTTACCATAGAAATACAGTGGTCTGGTAATTTATAGATGTACTGAACAGAATATATAGTACCATTAACAGATGTTTCACCGCCATTTTTAGACGGTGAACATTCTCTCAAAACATGTAAATGTAAGGATTGTGTATTTCAACATGTATATTTACATCTTCCCGCAAGCACAACATTGTGCACATGTTAGAAAAATAACTATCGAGCTCAACTTTTGTAATGATATAGAACAAAACACCACACTTATGACAAAAATGAATAAAAACCGCCATCTCTCATAATGCAATATTTTAAATTCACGGTGATCAAAGGTCCCGGTGTCAATGAAGTCGCAGTTATACAATGCACATGCGCAAATTTGAGTCCTGATAACCATGACGTCATTGACACCAGGACTTTCGATGTCCACGAATTTTAAAAATGCATATTGAGAGATGGCAGTTTTTATTCGTTTTTGTAACCAATTTGATGTTTTGTTCTATATAGTGTCGCAATTTCGGCTCGATAATTGTTCTTCTAACAAATAATGCTCAATGTTGTGCTTGCGGGACCCATCCTTTGATAGATGTATGGTGTTGCTGTTATTATCAGATACATGTGTGATGGTCTGCCCATATTCAACTGGCACTCTTAAAGGGGCATTGATAGATACATATGGGAGTGCGCCCTCAATTATCCTGGAAATAAGTTTTTTTTGCATCAAAGTAATACTTAGCCATATACTAACAACCATCTGAAACAGTTTACCAACATTCGTCAGTAATTATCATATAAAATATGAATCTCTTATTGAGCAGCCTGGTGCTAAGCATAGATGAAAGGAACTGACAATTTGGAACCCGGTAGTATATTTTAACGGAATAAATCGTATTGGAAACGGGAACCAATGCTTAGCACCAGGCTGCCGGAAACGGGATTCATAAAATATCATGATTTTCTTAGTTTCGATATGATGATATCGAAACTAAGGTGCTGAATTCGGAAGTTATACTGCGTTTTACTCATGGACTTTCGCGGCAAATCTCAACCCGGAAGTGCCGTTATTTGATTAGTTAGGCATGAAGACGATGTCGGAATTGTATGATATTTTGGATTAGGTATGTTGATGATTATCTTTACGTTATTTGCTCATTTAGTATATCTCTCAATGCCCCCTCTAAGGCTATAATGAAGTATCTCTTCACTGTATTTATTAATTAATAGTGGTAGTAGACTTGCAGATCTTGTAGTGTTATTGTTTTTTACAGCCTGCCAAGGAATAACATCTGAATATTGAGTTATCAACAGTGACAACCAACCAACCAACATCCTGCAATAATCGAGAGAGTTTCAGTAAGGCTGATGAGACATTCTTGGTCACTGTTTTCTTATTGTGCTTGAGTTTTATACCATAGCCATCTAGCACCATGAGAAAGCAGTATCTAAGAGTTGTCAAATTCGACGGATGGGCAGATAACCATGTAACATCATCAGCTCGCCATCTAAGGGTCATTAAACCCAATCGGCATCGGCTATATAACATACAGCAGCACATTGGCGGCAACTTGTCTCGGACGCAACATGAATCGGACAGAATACCGTAAAAATTGGTTATTTTTGTGGATGCAATATTTTGCTAAATTTGTCAAATGTTGTATATTGTGAAATAATAATAATGTATTTATACATAGATTAGTTTTCCTTTACAAATACATTTCATTAGCACATGTCTATGTGGTTATATTTGTGTAATTGTTACGGTTTGTGAAAAGCATATATTTTATGTCTCATGTTTCCATTTGTACGATTCACCGGTGATGAAGATGAAGCATTAGTACATAAGGGAAATCATTTGGGGTATATTCATGATGAGGGTAGATTACAAAATTATCATGATATGAATATTATTATACTTTCAAATCACTCAACTAATATAAAGAACCTCAACTAATATAGAGAACCTAACTGCATAGAATACCTAATGTGGCAATACACGTTTTCAGGGCTTGAAACCTGGAGCAGCGTTGTACCGAAATTTCAGTCCCACAATGCAATGAGTGAGCGTACATTACAACAAAGCCGATATGTTACCATTGCTATTGTAATCCAAATTGGCTCTTTGCATTGTGGGGTCAAAGTTTTGATATACTGACTGAAACACCAAAAAACATTATCGCAATATGGTCAGTGATGACAAATTGTAAAATGTTTGTGCTGCAAATATGGCCAGTGATAACAAATTGCAAATTTGTCATGCCCGCAAATATGTCATGCTTTTACAATACAACTTAATTGATTGTGATAGGAGATGATGGGTTTACGGCCATTACCTAGCTGGTAGAAGATCAGTTCACATCCCTTGATGGTTGGCTATTGATAATGGTTTAAAGTGTTGCAGACAGATAGGGAATTTGTTGACAAATCTTTGTCGTTGTAAGGGACGCATCATTAGATATTCAGGGGGGGGGGGGGGGGGGCAGTTTTCTTTTTAAAAAAAACTTTGCCCACTATCCAGGAAAAAAACAACTAACTTTGCCCACCAACCAGAAAAAGAAGAAAAAGTTGACCCACTGCTGAGTAAAAATAAATCTGACTCTCCCAACTCAATGTAAAGAAAAACAGTAAAACCTTTAACAAAAATGTTTCGGACTTCAGCGGCAAAAATAAAAGAAAACATTCTGCCCGACCCCAACTTCCATGCCCCCCCCCTCAAAAATCAAATGGTGCGTCCCTAATATGCCTCGCATATTAATATGCCTCGCATATTTATACCAAATTGGTTATATTATCGTGTGCTTCCATAGAATATACATGGGCCCTATTTCATAAAGGTCAACTTAAGATTAATCTTAAGTTTGTAAGTTAAGAAGAGTTGAGTTCCTATTAAATTCTTCTTAATTTAAGATAAAAAACTCTTCTTAATCTTAGGATAATAAGAATATTTCCTTAGAATTTAAGAAGAATTCCTTAGTAACTTAAGATAGCCTCTGACCTCTTCTTTAGTTAAGAAGGAACATAAGAAGGATAATTTTCTGAAGTTTTATGAAATAGAAGATGGGAATCTTCTTAAATCCAACCTTTTATGAAATATGACCCATCTGATTTTCTAATAATAAGAGCATGGTGTGTCAAAAACCAACAGGAGTAGTAATTACAAATCTAAGTTCTAAACTATCTACACCACTTAATTATTGACTGCCAACTATCAGTATGTGAACTCGCTGAAGTGTTTAACGTACCATCTTTAGCGGATGTATTTTGATACCTGTATATAATCGCTAGGCCAGGGAACTAGCAGTTCTTGACCTGCAACTACAATTGTGACACGTTGGATATTAAAAAGGATATGTTGTCGGCAAATACTGTATTGAGATGAAGACCAATCAAGTTTATTGAATATAAATGAATATAATAGGAAAATTACAATTCTTATCAATCATGTTTGTGATAGGTTAGTTAATTCTGTCAATAATTTATAATTTTAAAGCTTATGATATTTATACTTCAACTGATATCAATAACTCGGGTAAGCGTCTTGCCTACAACATGCCATTTTGATGAAACACCTTGGATCAAGCCTCCAAATGGGTAGATGGGCAAGTCTTGGCCAGGAGCGACATTTTACTATTTTGTCGAAAAATGGCTCCTGGTCTATAATACTTTATTGTGCAAAGTTTGGAAAACACCAGGAGCTAAAACTTGGCAACCAGTTGGTAAAAAACTCTGGGTGCACGCTTATTTCGAGGCTTGCCTTGGATTGCTATTGACATAGATGCCCATCATTTTATATGTAGGGTTAATCAAAGAGAATTATTAGGGAAGGGTAAATTATAATCCATGTATGACTGTGAACGTGGGCATGACCTATGCTGGTTCCCTGCACCCTGGATCCCAGCGCCAACTCATCCATAGGTTAAGGTATAGGGTTCTCCATTCTGCAAAAAAAATAGTTCGGTCGGTTTTGGTTTTTTAAACATTTTTTTTAACATTATCGCAAAATCCATGTGAACTCAAGTTTAAGATATATAGACAAATAACAGACAAAGACATTAACCCTAACCCAGCTAAATCTCACTGCCAGAAACTATCTCCAGGCACGTGCTGCTGCATTGCCTCGATGACGTCACCTACCGCAGGCATATGTGGGCAAGAAGTTGCTGCCCGCATATGTGCTGGGTGTTTAGCTCAGTTGGTAGAGGGACAGACTAGGGTGCGGATGGTCCCGCGATCGAATCTCGGGGGGATGCTGGATGATTTTTTGGGTAAAAAAAATAGTACATTTTCACCCTCCCCCGATACGCACAAAAACGTAGCCACGGCGGTTAGGGTTAAGGTATTCAATGTGAACTACTAACTGTAGTCGTTATTTTGGATGGATACGTTTCATATGCTATATAAAACAGTTGAAAAGGAAGTTCAAGGTAGAGTTTTGCTAAAAAACGTGAGTTTAAAAAATAAAATAAAAACGACCCGACTTGTCTGAATTTTACGGTCGGTCGCCGAGGGCAAGACAACAATTTGTTTTTCTTGGCCTTGAGAGAATGGACTCTACACCACAATATGTTGTCGCTCTGTTATCACATATGGGAAATAACTATCAACACAAGTTTTTGTTGAGGTGATGCATCGAATACCGATTGCATTGTCCTGCTGCCATGGCTACGGCGCAATGGGGGAGTCGTCAATCAGCGAATTTGTTATTGTTTTAAGCATGAAGCTAGCATTGCCCGAATCTATTTGTGGATTATTTTACATCATTTTATGCATATATCCAGGACTTTTATATCCGCAAATCAATGTGATGACATGGTTTGTGCGTACCTGCATCTATGGATGAGTTGTGTGGAACCCATTGATGCAGGAAACCAGCATAGGCATGACCATGCTGTTACAAACCAAGCATCAAAATTGGAATAAAAACACCTATCACTGCAAATGTTATCTCTAAACAAGTTTTTTCACTCAAGAATAGGCGTATCTATTTACAAATATTTGATGCACACACTTCCAAATTCTTTTCAACACATGTTTAAAAATCTTCAATAGTCTTTTTCTCAATATGGTCAAAATGGAGAATGGAGATAAGGCCTTGTGGTTCTGAGCCCTCAATATGTATGTTCAAATTGAAATAGGCATTGTACATTCTGTATAATTTCTTGAACAGTATTGTCATTGTGATTTCCATTGGACACTTCTGATAGCTAGCCAGGTGTTTCCGTCTCTCGTACTGTACAGTCAATCTCGGGCCATCGTCATCATTGAATAGATCTTCATTGACACACGCCTTCATTGACACACGTCTTCATTGACACACGTCTTCTTTGATACAAGTCTTCATTGACACATCTTTACTGACGTTCTTTGGCCATAGTTTAGCTACAAAATATACGACAGAACATGTGCGTCATTATTAGTTTGTCCGAGTCTATATATTTCTTGTAATGTCACTCTGTAGTGGGTGTGCTGGCAATATCAAAGAAAGGCAATTTCATGTCTGAATATTTAAATACCAGTTGAATACATTCATTGTATAGCTTTACGTATAGAGCTATGTGTCGGAGCTTTAGCCAAAGGTTGGTCTCCCAATCTGTAGCTCAGAAAAAATCTTGCACAATTTCATGATTTTTGATTGTAAACATGGATGATAAATTTTACCACACCCTTACCCTGCACACCCACGCAAATTTTCCTGCATTTTGTATCTTGTACAACTCATTGCGATTCCAGTAATGGCATCTCGGTCTATTTTTATCATGGGTTTTGGTACTCGGTTATTGTCGTTTAAAGCTACATTCAACAGAAAATATTATGTTGGACCTTGATTAACTACCCTGCTGCATTGGTGTATGGGAATCATTTGACAGTGAGGGGGAAATAATTATTTGGGTACCGTATTATCCCTATTAAGCGCCCAGGGCGGTTAACCAAGTCATTTTGGGTGGGCGCTTATTTGTATACTGATTTACAAAGTTGTTGACCATCAAGGTTGCAAAATTCAGCAACCTTTACGTCCAAAGACGATGTTTTGCAATTCAAGATGGCGGCCTCCATGAATGACAACAAACGCGAAACGTGCTTATTTCGGATGGTTTCTGTTGCTGTTTAAAGGCTTAACACATGGTTTAAGTTCACTTTTGGAACACAAAACAATATGTCAAGTATGTCTGAAGTTAAAATAACCATAATTTCCCCTTTATTTTCAAGCAATTTGTAGTCCGAGATTTAGTGTGATGTGAGTAATTTTTAAGTAAGCTTATTTTTTAGGTGGGCGGTTAATTAGTATATATTTTTAAAGTCACCTGAGAAAAAGGGGGTGGGCGCTTATAAGGTCCTGGGCGCTTAATAGGGTTAATACGGTAGATTTTTTTATGTGGAGGGTAAAATGGGCACAACTTTCTATTTTCCCCCATTTTTTCTGAAGAATCCATTTTGAATGACGATTTCTGTTTCAGGAAAGTTCCTATTTTTTGTTCTAAAATTATGGCAAATTAAACAAAAGTAGCGTGTTATTTTGCTATTCTTTGAGTGCCTCATCTCATCACTCAAATACATGCGACTACGTCTAGGCTTAGCTTACACTGTACACATACATTCAGATTTATGGTAGAAACAAGAAATATCTTGCCATCATGCTCTATCTTCAGTGTTGTGATGATGCTGTCCCTGTTGTGATATTAAGTTCTGCTTGGGGGGGGGGGGGTGTCACATATCCGCTGAGCAAATTCCCTATTAGGCGGCAAAAAAAACAACCCTGTTCTGTTCTATTGGCAAATGAACCTCTCAGGTAGGGTTGGGCGATAGGATATTTTTGTGGATTTTTGGGTGAAAATGTTAGGAACTTTTCAACAACAACAAATTTTGCTCAAATAATGTCCCACACTTCGCAAACATTTTCAAAAGAATCTCAAAAATGTGTTTAAAAAAAATTGTCTGAAAATTCTTTTTAAATGGGTCGGTCGGGTCAGTAGAAACAGGTTTTTTATCCTCGTCGCCTTAGGGGTGTTTTTGCTTCGATGAGAATCCGCAAACGGTGGTTTCTGAGAGTGCATTCATGCGAACTGTTGTGCATGTGTGCACCCCCATCCTGCTTCAGCTGCGACTCTGAATGTGTATCAGAATTCTTCTTATATCAATATGCACATCAAGCAGAGTTCAATCAACACACATGGTACATGTAATTACTCTTCTTACCCTTGACAAAACTGAATGTGTTCATTTCATGTTCAGACATTTCTAATATTTACCCTTGAGGAAGATATATAACTTGATTTCATCTGATATTTGATTTCCTCCCTTCCTGTTTAATTTGATTTGGAAGTTACTGTAGGTCACGACAGCTATGTTATGTTCATCTTTTAATATGCTTATTGAAATGTTGACGATTTTTGGCAATTTATTTCTGCAATTGCCATGGACAATTTTATATTAATTTGTATTACAGAGTTTGAACTTGAAGATATTAACAAGAGTGCATTTTACTTTAATAATGAGTTAATAAGAAAACCTAGAATTTCAGAGGTGATATATTTGGAGACCTGCTGGTGGACACCATTTTTGTTGCGTCCCATGCCATGCCATGGGACCATATTCTATCATTGTGTAAATTCATTATTGGTGTATTGTAAATTGTTCTTTCAACCATGTTTCAACATAGATAAGGCCTAAAAAAAAATTAAAATGGGTCGGTAGGTCAAATTTTTTTTATAGATTAGATGAATTGGGGAAACAAAATTATGCACATTAGTTAGGCATAAAAAAGGAAATTAGGAAACAAATCCATTCTAATGCTATGGGTTCTCTGTTTAAATTTTTACAATCGCACAATATTTTACTGTTACAGTCCTATTCATACCCTGTATACATGTACTTATGTGAGACATTCATTTATCCCAAATTCCCTAGTTATACATATAAAAAGCAAGTTTTAGGACCAAATATTGTTGTAGATTCTCGTTTAAATTTTACACTTGCGCAGTATTTCACTATCTACTATTGCAGTACTATTCATACCCAGCAGCTTGGTAATAAACCTGTTTTGTATAAATAATAAACTATTTAAAGTTGAGCTATAGCCAATATCCATTCATGCATAAATAAGATATATAAATATTATATATTGTGGAGATAGTCAAGGCAAATTATTTTTTTCTGGTCCAGTGGTCATCTTCTGAACTCCGCTAATAGTCATGAACTCAGGCAATAATACCCCCCTTGGGATGACCGAGCACATTGGGTAGTGGATCATCACACAAGGTTGCACTGACATCAAGATGGATGTCACGAAAGAACAAATTTAAAAGCGTCCATAAATAACTTGATGTACGGTAGTGTCAATCGTCTGAGAGTCCCTTGTGACTTCTGGAATGGTGAATACATAAAAGCACCGGGTATTATGAGTTGGATGAGATTTAGCGCTCTAGGTTACTGTAAACTTGGACATTTTCGTGCTACAAGCAGCTACCGCGAAAATAAAATCACGCAAACATATTTATTTTGTGTATAAGTCTATGTAATCATTCAAAAAAACAAGCGAAAAATCTCTCAAAAATTACCACTTTTACAGTATGAAATGTGATAGACTAGATACGATTTCAATTGCGAAACAGAGCTCTATAGTATGTCCGTTACCAAATCGGCGAAAGGCAACATTGTGATTTGATTTGATGTCACAAAACACAAGATGTTTCGTAGCAGTAGCTATAAAAACGCAGCGAGCAAGAGTGGATTTGTTGCCAGTCTGATGAAGCTACCAGTATGGGAGTGAAATGTCATTGATCACAGCGATTAATATCTTTTGGATTTGTATTGTACACAGAAATCTCAATATATAGGTAGAATTATATTACAGATAAACATGAGCCTCGGGTTATTCTGCCTACATGCAGCGTTGTAATATGAGTCGCCTACAATTCAGAAAGTTATTTTCAGCTTAAATCAAGTAAAGTCACTTGTGTTACTAAAAAATGACAAATCGCAGTGGCTGTAGCAAAAATGTTAAATATCTCATTGCAAGAACAATATTTGTTTTAATATCATTCAAACCCTAATAGCCCTGTATGCTACAAAACAATACTTCCAAGCCTATATCTCCAAGCGAAGTTTTCGATGTCGTAATCAACCAAGCCTATATAGTGAGCGCAGTATACTGAGCGAACAAGTAGCCGTTGCTTGCCTATGGGGGCAGGGGTTTGGTATGGAGGATCCCTGGTTCTATCCACAGTCGGGGAGCGGCAATTTATTTGCTGATTTCTCTTCCAAAATTGTGATCCCGGTTAAAAATCAGGTTAGGGGGTTAGGGTTATGGTTAGTACAGTTCCGTTCTATAAATTGATAGCACATAACATAAACCTACAATTTCATATTCACTACAGTTCCCTTTAAGTAAGATACATCACCAATCATCCTATTTGATGCATTATTTTTCCGATCAATCATCAACATTTTTCGTCATGTCTTGAGCGAGTTAAAAGAATTTCTAGTGATATATTCCTCATGGTATTCAAGCAAATAGTTGCTTGTGAAGGGTGTACCTCAAATAGACAGAAGGAGCTTGCGGCATTTGCCTAGTAGCATATGTTTATCAAAAGAGTCCTATATGGAGATGCAATCACTAAATAAAAGAATATAGATTCTAAATAACAGTTGGGATATATAGAAATGTATTTTTTCACCGACGGAATGGATATTTTGTAGAAATCTGTAAAATTTGTAAATTATCAGATTTTACTGTAAACATTTCTCCAAAAGGCTCAATAATTTAAAGGTTAAGTATGAACTTATTTATTCTTAGTAAAGTTAGAGGGGTGGGGTACCACGCCATTTTGTCCCGAAGCAATGGCCATGACGTCATATTTTGGTCGATTTTCTGAACTTTTGTATTGGATTTACGTGCAAAATATATGCCCTTGGCATCATACTTTCCCATGGTTCTCATGTCTTGGTGGCGCATATGGGCGCTGTTTGTTGTCTGTATAGACTTAATTGAAGTTTACGAGGAATTGTTGGACAAATTCTCGAAAAATTGTGAGCTTTTGAAAATTATGATAAAACTTCAATGCTGGACGTTTTTCATTGTTTGTTTTATACATCTTGAATTTATTTTCTCTATTTACATCATACCGTGTGTTTGTGTCTAACAGACTTAATGCAAGTCTGCATAAATTCCTTGCATATTTTCGTTGACATGACTGTATTTTGTGGTTTCTCATAATGTGATGCTGCGCTGTTGTATTAATGACGATACTGAGCCCTCTAGGCTCATTACCATAATTAGAAAACGCGACCTGTTATTTACAATGCGCAGTATAGGAGTTTCCTATCCTAAAATTAAAAGTATCCCTGATATCACAGATTTGAAGGTTATTCTGCAGTGCATGGTTCATCAAACAAGATATTGCACAATTCGTGAACAATACCTTTCGCATTTCTTTGCACAATTTTTTAAAAATTTGGTAGTGGGCTATAGATTCATGATTATAGATTTCATTCGCTAATTTCACCCTACATGTCATGAATTAACGTAATTACTGGCTACTAATTAGCTTCCCGAGAAATAATTACATTATCAACTGTGCTTGGGTGACCTGACAATGGAGCGCTAAAATAATGGTTCCTCTGCTTCAGACAGATGGCCTTTATTAAAAAATCGCAACATTGGTCTAGCTGATGCAGTGACGTAGCCTGAAGGGGAGGCAACTGCCCCCCTCCCCTAGTTGAGTTGTGTCGGCCAAGAGTGTGTTGCGATTGGCAACTGTCGGTTAGGGAGAGTTCAATTTTTCGCGCTGGTTTGGGGGACTTGGCGGTAATTCTCAAAAGTTCACTTTCTGGTTCACTTTCATTTTTCGTAATCAAATAATGGTATAATTATCATCTTCAGAATATTTTACTTGTGACATAAAAACGCATGCACTGAAGTTGAGTGAGGGTGGTGGCATTTTCAGGGTCTATGAATACAGCTCTCATGCAGATTTGTGATTGACTACACACAGCACACAACAAATGCTTGAAGTACGCTTAACACTTTCCACCTCGCAGGCGTCTGCAGACAACACTCCAAAAAATGTCACAACATGTTTCAAAAATGTCGAAATTATTGAATTTCATTACCATCAATTTTGAATCACCATGCATTGAAATAAGTACATTGGTTCAGTAGTTCTTGAGATACACTTTGAAATTTGGGAAAAGTTTCTGAAAAATATGTTTTGTATATGGTAAAACTAATACCCGCATGGAAAGTGTTAACACCAGTCAGGGGTTGTGAAGGTGCCTTGGCATACAAATACTAACATAAGGTAACCCAACCAGGGATACTATTAATTTTGGGATAGGAAAGTCCTATACTAACGTAAGTAGTGAAAACGGTCCTTTTTGCATATTTGAATAAATTATGGTAATCGTCTGGAATGCGTCGGTGACCGGCGTATGACGCGTTTGACGTCATTATTTAGTCAGCATAGAATTGGTGGCGCTATTCACGCGGTAGATTTACACACAGCTTGCTGTCAAAAATGATACTGACACTGGAGTTGGTTATCCAACTCCAGCGGTTTTTGGATGAAATAATTTAGTTCCAACGTGTGATGAATTTTATGGGGTCATATAATCAAAATCCCGGGCAAAATCCATTGTTACATTGAAAGCAATGGAAATTCAAAATGAACGGCCGTTCGTGTCTACCATCGTCTGCTACAATCACGCCTTATCAGTATAGCGCCACCAATTCTATGCTGACTAAATTTTAATTTAAAAGTGGACTCCGATCGGCAAGCTGAGAGGCACACCCCTGACCCAACCTTGTATCCAGGGTGTTGGGGGCGTATTTACATAAGAACATACAGAAATGTGTCACTCAATAGGGTTGCCTTCTTCAGCAAAGAATACCTACAACACATGGGTTCAAATTTGCAAATTACCTGAGAAATTAGCCGTTCTTTTTGGAAGTAAGAACCTTAACATACCCTACAATTAAGCCTCACCAGAGCTGGAACCAGGGCTTGAACCTGGGGACTATCACATGGGAGGCTGGAGTAGAGGAAATATTTGTGGCATTGTTATTGCTGCGGGATCTAAATTTACGCCGATCACATATACGCCCGTCTGAACATGACTATATGGTACTGTTTTGCTCCAGTAAACAAATAATGATTGATTTTGAACCTATTGAGACAATGATGTGGTTCAGTATTTTGCACAATTAGTAGAGGGCAATCATATAATTAGTTCCGCGTGATTGGTTCACTTGATGAGTCAAAATTTGATCAGGAGAGTTGATTGGCCTATTAGATCTTAATTTATGCACATTGTTCCATCATATCATTTCGATTGAGAAATTGTGATGCATTCATTACATTGGAGCAGGGATACAGTACTATTAATCTTGGGATAAGAAACTCCTATACCCTATACTGTACATATGCGTTCTCTGGGCTATTTTAATGAGCTCATCCGGGAACTTTAACTTTTGTGTGATCGTATCTTGATGGCTCTGTAGTGCTGTTTGTCGTCTGCTTAGGTATAGACTTAATTGAAGTTAACACAGAATTGTTGGAAAATATTCTGACAAATTGTGAAAATTATCATAAAAACTGTATGTGCTGCAGCGTTTTTACCACCCTGAATATAATTACACATTTTTAGCTCAATTTGTCGTTTCTTTTTAAATATACACCATACCGTTGTTGTTTGTGTTTGACAGACTTGATGCAAGTCTACATATAAGCAGACAACAAATAGCGATACAGCGCCATCAATATAAGATCACACAAAAGTTACAGTTCCTGGATGAAGTAGCTTCCCATTAGCAATTTGAGTTGCACACCCCTGATTAGAGGTTATCCATGTAGCCAAATTGAATGTATCTAAAAAGGGTGATTTTTATCGCACCCCGGCCTGTTCTACTAGAGTTGATGCACGTCATCCAATGCATAGCATTTAATTTGCTATCATATTTGTATCATAAAACAGGTGTATCTTGATTCTGAAAATCTCAGACATAGTTTAGTATTCCCAATAAGATGACTGCATCTAAAACATGGATAACCACTATAAGCTCTTAATATAATCATGACAGATACTGGAAATTCATGACTGACATTGAGGACAAATTATTCAAATTATTCAAATTAGTGGCATCCATTGTTTGCTTGGATGATCGCTGCCTTGTCTTCTCAATGTGTAGTTTAATAGTGACTACGCAGGAGGAAGAACATGGTCGCCATTGCTGTATTTAACCAAGAGGTGGTTTTACTATTGGAAATTGAACTCGGAAAACATCCGTAACAGTGTCAGCCTTGTGCCACACACTGTACCATAGGCTTAGCGGCAGTTTGTCCGCGAAATTTCAGGGCCCTAGTTTGGTCCCGATCAGCGATAGTTATCTCGCTCGTTGCATAACATTTGTATACCTATGTAATGGGCAAGTTCAGCCCTGTACTTGCTTATAGTAATTTGTGTATGTAGGCACAATAAAGTGGAAGATAATAAGCAAAGCTAAGCCTTATTCACCAGCTAGTAAAATATGCCACCTTTGTTTAGAAGAGAAATACTTCATCATTCACAAACCAGACATGTCTTCTTTGAACAAAAGGAATGAACTCACAAGTGCATGCCGCCATAGAAAAAAACACTTATTGTGCAACTTCAGACATGATAAATAGACAATGATCATGTTAATCTGTGTGTCTGGAAGATCAAGTATAGGACCTATCAATATCCAAGTGTACTTGACAATACACCTCTTGAGTGACATCTTGTGATCAATGAACATTATATAAACTTTCAGGTTATCTTTTTATGTAAAATCAATTATGTGTATACATGATTGCACTGGTGCTTATTATATTAATGGGTACCATCATTCTGTATCAAGTTTCTGACGAGTGAGGACCTAACGGTCCTTACGAAACAGATCTGTAAAACCATGTAGCAGGATCAAGTCCAAATTTCAAATTGTATGTAGGCATAGGTCAATTGACCCATGACAGGTACCTGCCATGGTCGACCTTAACAGCAGCCCGCTACTGATGAGACTCACGAGAGTCGAAATGCGTCTAGCTATTTATTCTGCATGCCGTCACCACTTGTTTTATCTTAAACATGGTGGGCCTTTCCACTCTATATACAGAAGTCTCTGTACATAGTACTTTCTTAATTTATTTTGTCTCCTCCCTAGCAGCTCAAACTCAGGGGAGAAGACATTCTAAGTTAGGAAACTCGATATACTAAGCTAATTGTATATCGGACATTCATAGTTTTGAATGGCTCTTCGTTTTCCGTATTAGTCCATAGTATTGGACTATTATCATCATTTTTGAACTTTTCCAAGTAAACTTGGTGAGAAAGCAAGCGAGCTTTCTTTTAGCAAACAGTTTTATATACCTGAAGTTTCATAGTCATGAATTACCGCGTGAATCACAACAAGTCGCCTCCATCCATCATCGTTTAAAGTAGGCAAGAGAAGCCTTCTGTCATCGTTTAAATAACTCTCAATAAGCTAGTTCGCTTTTTGATTTATCGTAAGATAAATATAACTGCCATTACACATCAAGCCTCATATAAGTTTAATATGAGCCTAACATGTTCAAAGTCTAGAACTTTCAATGCCACGTGTCCTTTAGTCCAAAACGGAATAAAGCACATGGTCTATACAATTTTCAGCAAGACAATTATTTGTCAGATTTTAATAAGATATACTTTCCTAGTTTGGAAATTTATCATTTTAAATGTCGGATATGGAGCAAGCTTTTAACGAGTTTCGATCGGGCGCATTTCCCTGTTGACATAGAATGATCATTGATATATTTTGTGAGATATAGACAAAATATAGCAAAATTTCAAGTCTAGAAATTCAATGTTGTTTGACTAACAACACAAAATAAGTTTTGCCACGCGACGACAGAGATATTGTCGGGCGACGTACCTTTCATTTTGATTTTGATTTTTAAAAAAAAAATCAACCACTGCTTAGTTAGCATTTACACTAAGTCATTGTAAGTTATGTTCAGTGAGCAATTGTCGGTCTGAAAGCAGGTACCCTTGGTACCCTCCCACCATATATAATATAGGACATAAAAATGACAATGAGCAGAATCTGACTTAGAGACTCATGAACAAGTTTTTATTTCATCCCATAGAATATGTTCCTCATAATTGCTTATTGAAATACACTTAAAAGCACTTTATGAATGAAATAACAGACATGATAGTTTTGTATAATTAACCGATGATATCCATCAATGATGCGGCATCTATTGTTATATTACGGATTAATGCACTTTTAATATATAAGTTGTTTATCATTGAAATACATTTCGTGAATGGTATTGGTGTAAACAAGGGAATGCTTGATTTTGGTTTGCATTGATGTAGAGAAAATTAATCAAATACAAATACAAATACAAATGAGCATTTTCAGGGTTTAATCATGAATTTTTGTTTAGAATATACTTTGTGTATTGTGACAACTTCATTTCTCAACTTTCCTTCATACGAAACGTGAAAATCTGTGTGCAAAATGCAGAGATGCAACTTTTCAGGAAAAATAGATAGATTTCCAAGACATTTTCAGGATATCAGTTTTCATTGGTCATCATAGGAAAGGATTCAAAATATATCATTTTCATACAGTTTTTGTTTTGGCATTTTCAATGAATATATAAATTAGAAGAATAGATACATCTCTGAAGATGTCAATATATATAAAATAAGCCCTTCACAATTGATTTTTAGTTTCCTGTTGCCGCCCGCATCCGAAATTGAGAATTACATAATATTAAATTATTATATTTTTATTTAGGATTTTCACTTTTAAAATGACTTTCAATAAACTTCATTTGCTACTTTCTGATTTTAATCATATCAGATAAGATGATTTACAAACATAGAACATATTGCATTGCTAAGTGGGTATCAAATTAATCATACTTGGAAAATAATTAAATGCAGAGTCCTCGATATAAGTGACTGAAAATTGGTTGCGACCGCAAAATAGTTAAATTTGAAATAAAGAAAATAAAAGATAATTAATGATTAATAATTAAAAGCCACCTCGTCCCATTTTTTGAAACTCCAACAGGAAACTAAAAATTAATTGTGATTGGCCTTATGGGATAAAATATGTTATTAATACTGACGCTAATTTCTATGAAATTTAAAATATGAATAAAAAAATATGCGCATCTATTGTGCTGCTTCCAAAATTAAACCTGAATATTTGCCACCCTTTTTGAAGCTCTATGGTACATTGGACACATGATGAGAGCCGAATAGCATTGAAGATGGTTATTTTACGAAATTGATCAAATTGAAGCATTCAACTCCCTTTGTGCAGTGATGAACATTCTTTTTATCGTGATTGGTCAATTGCTTTTGTTTTTCTGCAGATACGAGAAAGAGACAAGGCAGTGAAACAAGAAAGGGAGGAGGCATTGCTGCAACATTGTAAAGATGAATTGAAGATAGGTAGGTAGGTTGCAACGATAGTTTGTATGAACACATACTGTAACTGCATAACATCAACTGTTATGTCAAAACCTTGTACATGTATGTATCTCTATCTGTCCCTTCAGCATGTATAAAGTAATACTTCCTATTCCTATATACACTGAGCCAAAAAAGAAACTTATAATAAAATTTTAACAGATCACCATAGGGTCAGTGCGCATTTCTCTTGTGTCATTGAAGCAAACAATTGGTTAATGACTGCCATTTGAAGGAATACATTGCAGTAATATTGTATCCAAATTTGGTACATTTTCATGCACAGAATTTTATTTGGTGATCTGTTAAAATTTTATAAGTTTCTTTTTTGGCTCAGTGTATAACCATTGGGCAGTCTGCTTTAAACATGTTCAAGGGCCAAACAAGTCTAAATCTTGTATAAGTGCTCTTGCTTTTGACATGTATAAAGCAACACTTCATATGCATAACCATCAAAACCACTTAATTGCGCAGGCCACTTCAAAATTTGATGTTAATTGTCATACACAAGATCTTGATTCCTGGCAAAAATGTTTTCAAGTACTATTTGGTCAAACTATATATAAATCAGCATTTTAGTCTTGTTTTCGACATGTCCTTTTCGATGTGTCAGTTCCAAAATGGACTTTGATTTCCCCACCAAATATCAATTGAATCATCACAAAAAGTCACTCTTTTCATGGAAAAGTATGAATTTAAATGCCCAAGTTCTCGTGCATGGCAAGCGAAGTGGTTGATCACATGCAAAACTCACTTTTGTACATCCCTGATTGACAAGCTCACTTGCTGCAACTAATCACGCAAATAGCGAGAGTTTAGTAAACCGTTATTACAGTTTAACAGCTGTGATTAATCATACAACCTAATAAATTGACATGCCACTTTGATTAGTATTAATGGTCATGAGATGGAGTGAATTTATCAGTCAGTGTACAAGGCTTATTTTATCAATCATTCAAGGCTTATTTTATCAATCATTCATTAATAGTGATGTAAATTTTGCAAAAAGAAAGTGGTTTTGCTCAATTGGTAGCAATTGTAATACTGTAAAACACTTAAAATTTGCGGTTACTTTATTTCACAAATTACCGAAAGCCAACATTTTCATTTGGATTTAATTTCGTGATTCCAAAATTTGACTAAGATTTTAAGCTTTTACCATGGTTTATTTTGCGGGGATTTAATTTTGTGAATTTGAATACCTCGTGAAATTAAGTGGTTTGACAGTTTTCCCACCATAGTATCTAGTATAATCCTCGGACTGGATGACTGGTAGTAGAATTGTATTGGTTTGGGTACTGCCCATCCCTGATATACTCCATTCATCTTATTCTATGCAGTGATGTCAGAGTATTTCTATGCTCATGTTGTGCTGTTCACTACAATTTGATCAGTTCCAAATTGGTGAAGCCTCCTTACAGCAGCGAATGAATATGACATGGGCACACATGAAGACAACAAGGGCACTGTGCATCATGCATGACGCATGCGTGCGGCCATAATTAAAGGGACATTAAGTGGTGTTGAAAATTTTAAATGTTTAAAAATTTACTTCAGAATTCAAGATGAATATTAAAAAATGCCATTATTGTTGTTTCTACTAACAAAAAACACAGCAAAACTTGATTACAACAATATCATCGCTATTTATTGTAAAACGCCCTCTATGCAAATATGGTTCGCGTTATGTATCACGCGTACTGCAGGGGGATACTGTCGGACGTAAAATGCTCGTCGCGGCTGTACGAGAATTTTTGAATCGACGTTTTCTTGTACAAAGAGGGCTGATTTTTCTTAATCCTTATAGGTGTAAGTTCATACATGTAATACAATTATAAACATACACTAATCCCAGTTATTATCATAATTGAGGGCGCAGCCTCCAACACATTAGTGTCTTAGTGTCCCTTTAAGTATGTACGCTTGGATTACTTTTGCGCATAGAGAGATAAAAAACCCGGTTATTTCTCGCCAATTTGGAACTGATTAAACTATAGAATACACCATGATGTCACTGTACAGAGTTCAATATAGTCTAAATGAATATGCCTTCTTTTCTGTTTGATTCAAACAACAGCTCGCAAACGTCAAAAACATTTTGCTGCCAAGACCAATCAAAATTCAAAGATGGAACCTGACAATGTTGCCATGGAGACCGCCGAAGCCACTCCCTCATCAACACTCATCTCAAAACCTCGTAGTCACGCCACAACAAAACGCCCTCACAACACTGAACAAAAGAGGGCCCTGTCCACTTTGATTGACGAGGATAACGAGGAGGATGGAACGCCGCCGACAGAAGCGGTTGAAGTCGGCGGTGGCGATGGCGATGAAGCTGCATTCCACAAGGATGTGTTGTATCAGATGTTCGGCAAGAAAGAGGCAGACTATTTTTTGTATCCTAGAGTGGAGCCGCAGAAGACGAAGAGAGTCAGAGTACCGCCCTCTATACGCAAACATGGAGGTGAGCTACACTCAAAAATTGATTATGGTTGTCCACTTTTGCAAAACTGTTCAATTTTCATGTTTGTGAGTGAAGTGGATTCCCTTTATACTTAAGCCCCATCACTTTATTCGAAATTCAAAAATCTGCCAGTCTTTTGTGAATTTTGACATGAGCATACAATACAACATGGAAACAGCAATTAAAAATACTCTCAAATATGAATAGAAAAAATGTCCTTTTTGTGGCGATTTTGTTTAATCATGAAAGGATGTATAATAACTTCACGTCCTTCAAATTCAAATGAAATATTTTTATTAGGAAATGGAAAGAAAATTGTTGGTTATCAAAATAATCTTTAATTTACTTACGGAAACAGTAAGGGTATTTTAATTGTAAGGTTATTTTAATTGCGAGGTTGACAGTTTTCATAGGTACACAATTGGTTCTCTTTTTTCTTAAACCCCTCCTTCCAATTGATTGCCCGTATGTTTTGTCTTATTTTTTCTTTCGGTGAATACAGGGTGACCCATACTCATTTAATAAAAATATTGGACCATTTTTAAATCTGAAAATATAAACTAGCAAGCTGTTCTATTATGACCATTGTTAATGTAAAGATGCACACAAATTGCAAAATACGTCACCTCCCGCAAAATAAATACCTTTTGTTCAACATTTCAAACACTTAAAAACATGTTATGCACAACTAATCGTGGTTTAAATTGGAAAATCGTGTGATATAAGATATGTAAATGCATACGTTTGTATCTCCACAGTGGACAGAGAATTGACCGAGAGATGGTTTCATTCTTATCACGGTTTTACAATTCAATGTTTCACTTTATTTTTACTCCTTACTTTAACTCATCACATCTTTTAATGAATTTTCTCTTTTCTCCATTTATGCGCACATGCCAGGTCGAGCCGGTGCAGACATTTTATGGTCGACGCTGCGTGACAAGTCTCAGGTTAGGTTAAAGCGTGCTGATGCCCTCATCCCGCAGGAGTTGACCAATGCCTACGGGGCCTTTGTGAGAGAATGCTTGACCAATAATAAGACTGTTCCTGCTAGAAGCTTTTACAGCGAAGAAGGGGTAGGTAGAATTGAAACTCAAGGAGGGGGGTGCACTTTTATTCAAAGGTGGATGGTATTACTTGTTTGAAAAATGTACATAATAATCATTAATGGGTATTTTTCCATAAAAGTGGGATATTTGTATGAACATTGCTTACAGTTGTCAAAAAAATAGGATAAAAGATGTGTTTAGGATAAAAGTTTTTAAAAGGTTTAGAAACAATAGTTTGAAATCCATGGATCAGATGAAAATTCTTATCTAGGGTCCATTCCACAAGTCCTTTCCTATCCACCTTTGAATAGAATTGTAAGCACAATTATTTGACTTATGCTTTTAAGCAAAAAGTAAAAGCCCCCATTCCTTTAACGCATACTATGTAGTGGTAAAGTGCATGTTGGCTGGTGGAGCTTGAGGCAGACCGCAGGCTCATTCAAGCAGTGCGTAGATCACACAGTACCCAATAAATGGTAATGCTTAATGCTACGCTAAAATCGCTAAAGGAACGGTGGTTTTGACTTAAATAAAGTGTCCTCCAAGCACAACATTGTTAGTAAAATAATTATCGAGCCCAAATCAGGTAGTTATATAGAACAAAACATCAAACTTATCATAAAAACGAATAAAAACTGCCATCTCTCAACATGCCATTTGTAAAATTCGCGGTGATCTAAAAGTCCCTGGAGCAAGGACGTTCATGAATTTTAATCTTAAAATGCATGATGTTATTATTGATCCCTTAGGCCACAAAATACCCTGTTCTATGGGAAAACAGACCTCTCAGGTAGGGTCGGTCAGTCAGTCTGGCTTCTTTTTCCCCCTTCAAAATGACCGTAAAAATCCTAAAAATCTGTCAACAGTTTAGCGATTTTTAGCGAAAAACCCAAAATGAGGTCTGTATTTTTTTGCATGTGAAATTTCCCCCACCAATTTCTAAACAAATGGGTTTGGTCTTGCCTATAGAACAAGAGTTTTTGTGTGTGGCCTTACGGTGATTTGGCAATGGGTACAAAATTGCAACATTTCCTCATTGTGTACCGGGTGGTTCAAAAAAAAGTTGACCCAAGTTCAAAATAATCTTTTAACCACATTAATAGTTTTAGAGAATTTGTGTTTACTTGGTCTTGATCAGCAGTAAATTTTGAAATTATCCTGAATAAATGGCACGTTTAGCTTGTTTGGTTCTTCAGATATGGTTCATTACAGAAAGCATGCACAAAACTGGCTTGTCCACAGGAGCGTCATTTAGTTTTTGTCTTTAACAAAACAGCATGCTCTAGATTCAGAATTGAAAAGCCCGCCCAGACAAAGTATCCCAATCTCTATGCTTATGTGCCATTCACATTCAATAAAGAAACGTAGGTACGTATGTAGGTAATGTCATGCACCAGACAGATGTTTCAGATGTCTCTTTTTTTTCTTTTTCTCCTTTTTTTACACAAATTGTGACCAATCGTGTATAAGTCCACTTTGTGCATTCTATCTCTACTAAAGTATGCTCCCGTGGACAAGGCAGTTTTGTGCATGCTCTCTGTAATGAACCATATCTGAAGAACCAACCAAGCTAAATTTACCATTTGTTCAGGATAATTTCAAAACTTACCGCTAATCAAGACTAAGTAAACACAAATTCTCTGAAACTATAAAATGTAGTTGAAAAGTTACCTTGAACTTGGGTCAACTTTTTTTGGAACCACCCGGTATGGTAAGAGTAGAAGCATATTTGAAAATGTTACCTAATCAATTAATTGGTAGTTGCATAATTTGTGCATGGTTGGTATTAAAATGGGGGAGGGGGGACTGGACATGGTTTACGCCGCTGGAATTCCAAATATCTAGCCTAGCCCAATTTTTGGTGAATTGGTCCACGTCATGAGGATTTCTTACCAAATATGCATCCCAAATATGTATCCTTATGTGATAATGCACTCCTCTATTTCCATCCCCATACACCTTATATGAGCAACATCCTCCCCTGTCTGTCTTTCTTAAGTAATAATAAATAAATAATAAATATAATTCTAATGTAGCATACAATCTGCTACCATTGGTAGGGCAGGTGTCGTCTAGAGCCGGATAATATGCACATCAAATGTCAAAAGCATCTACGCTCCTTAAAATAGGTACTTTTAGATAGCTTATCGATTTAGCCCCAAGGTCTTTTACACTTCTTCGCATGTCCTCTACCGGTATATTAAAAGTTCTGTCTGAGTGATGCCTGTATTTGCACTGTGAGCTTTTGAAGGATAGGGTATGATCTGGTGGGTATGAAGCATCATCATCATACGTCTGTGAAGAAGTGCCCGGGGTGGGGTGGGGTACTTAGTGGATATGAGGTTACGTGGATGTGCCGCCAAAAAGACTCCCATTTTTCACCCATTTGGTAAATGCATGACCCCTTTTCATAGCCATTTTTGGTAAATTTATGGGTCTAAAATCCTAAATTTTGCTGTTTTTCACAGACATTTTAGCTGTCAAAATAATTCACCCTGTGCAACAAAGTCGATGAGTGTTTTGAGTTAAAAACTCAAATGTCTATAAGATGGTCAAAAAGACAATTACTGATTTGGGACCGTTTTTGTGTGTGTGATTTGGGACCCCATGTTCAAGGGTTTTTCTCATGATTTTGGACCCATGTTTCTGGTTTTCCTTGGAAAAAAGCGACCTATTTGGGTGGCACATACCCATAAACCTTTTATATGCGAGTACCCACCGGGGCCACAAATAACATGTGATTATCTCCATTCCTTTAAAATAGATGAGAAATCTTCATCTTCATCCCTTTAAAAATAAATGGCACTGGAGAAAATGATTGGGGGAAGGTGGAAGATGTACATGAGGGTGTGTGTGGGTGATTTGTGGGTGTATGCTATATATGTGGGGTGAGTTTGAATTGGTCGGTTTAACATCTTTAATAACTGATTGTGAAAAGCGTTTATGGAAAACACACAATTACATGAAAGCCATCGTAGAATTTCACCTACTCACAATCTAATTTGGTGGGAAATCTTCGGTTAATGAATTAATAGAAAATACTTGAACTTCAAAATTTCAAGTAAAATTCAATCAAATTCTTCAGGATTTTGGAGGCATTGTAGATATTTATTGTTTTATTTATCATGCGTTTTCTTGAACAGATTCCAGAAAATGAACAAATCCAAGACAAGAGCTACCATCAGAAAATGAAGGAACTGAGACATCATATGGCCCTGATGTACAGATCGTCTCAAATCAATGAAGACAAGACATCAGTTCTGATGTACAACAACCCCATGCCGGATTTCAGCGATTCCCAAGGATTAGAGGGGCCTAAGAGATACTGGCCATCGTGGCTAGGACAGGTGTGTTCAATAAGGCTACAAAAAGTTGACTTGCCCTTTACGACCGACCCAAAAATCTGAAAATCTAGGGTCCCTTTTTGTTTCTTTCATATTGAATGTGTTCTGTTTATGTTTAACTGCGACATAAATGCATGAGATCATCAATTGCTCACTTATTTTTTTAATATTAAAAGTTAAAGAGTCTTTGGAAAGAAGAAAGATGTATGTTCAGTATGTTCAGCACTCTTTAAAATCTGTGTTTCCGTGCAGTATGTTTGCGTCCCTTAAAAAGAAATTGTAACCGCCGACCCAGATGTTGGCACTTAAAGGGCAAGTCAACTTTTTCTTCTTATCCTAATAATAGATATTGTTGCTGTACATACCTGTCAGAGTTGTAATCAAGTCACTAAACATTATGTCACAAGTCACAGGCAATGTGACATGGTTCAAGTTAAGTCTTTCTTAATTTTCCTCAAGTCAAATCAATATGTCAAATCTAGAGAAGGCAAGTCACTGATTCAAATCACTGACTTTAAATACATTAAATCATACTGAGCATTTAACTACCCACATGCGCCGATATTATTAGTTATTAATGTTAAGATTAGTTCTGATATTCTTTTTGATGGTCACATCATGATGATCAGTCTCAACTTTCTCAAGTAAGTTTAGCACCAGACTCTAATGGGAAAATAACTCAATACTCAAATCAAGTCTATCTGTTACGTTAGTTGATTTCAGTGAATATGTTTGAAACCAAGTTTTGAAACCAAGTTTGTTATTCAATACAAGTCATTGCTCTTATTAACATGAGTCCAAGTTATCAATAAAGGTCAAGTTGCGTCATTGGCATGATTTTGCACCATACTGCTCATCCAGAAAAGACACTTAATCAAATGGATAGTGTAGAGCCTGATTGCCAATACAGACTTAATAATTAGAACATTTAAAATATTAAATGTTAGTGATTACAGTATATCCGTTTTAAATGCCAAGGTTGTAATAGACTGTCTGTTCATTAATGGCTATATGTGATATAAAAACAAGGTGGGGCAGCTAGTTCTTTGGTATTTAGGGTCAGGTCTGTAAGGAGAGTTGAGATCTAGTCAGAAAATGATGGTATTGTTGGACAAGACTATGGTCAAATTGTACCTGATCAGGCCCGTAACCAGGATTATTCGGGGTGGGGAATTGTCAAAAGTTGACCTTTTCCCATAAATGTGGACCTTGTTTTACCAGAGAGGTAGCGAATTTGGCAATAGTGGACCTTTTTACCAACATTTTAACCTTTTTTCAACAAAAACACAAATTTTCTTTGCTCGCTATGCTCACAAACAGCATTTTTTTTGGGGGGGGGAGGGGGAAGGGACCAATGCCCCCCCACCCCCTCCTCCCTGCTTAAGGGCCTGTACATGATCAAGGCAAAATTTCAGCCAATCATTAGCATGATTTATATATCGTTTGCTGTACAAAACCTGGAAACATGACTCGTCTTTGAGTACAAACTGAATACTGAGAGTGGAGCAATAGCACAGGAGTATAGGTATCGTATGATTCGGGGGCTGGGAGTGCGTATGTCCCTTTGGTCTTAAAGATGAGACATTGGGGAGCACATTTGGTTGTTGCTAAAAACCAGGGTTTAGATTTAAAATTGAATGTTTTTAATAGCTACAATTTGTCATATTTTTAAACTCTGACGTCAATCTTTACAAATCAATATCAGTTCCGCAGCACAAGACAGATTTTCTATCGTTCATTGGTTAAAAATACCAAATTTACCATTTAACATCTTCTTTTGAACTCCAAAGGTTGTCCGTTTGTTCTTCAAATAGATGTTTTTTACTGGCAATAACAGATCCTATGTTTAGCTCCTACATCAGTTAAGGAATCAATTTAACTCTAAAGACTTGATTTTTTTCCATCCTGCAGTTTTTTAAGCATTCAAATTTACTCTGAACATCATCATTTTACTTTTTGGTTTTCCTTTTAATGGATATTGTATCGGTTGTTAAGTGTTCTATTGTGTCGCTTCATCAGTTCAGGATTTGATTACAGTTCCCATTCCCTGTCTAGAAGCAGTAGACTGCGATTTCTCAATCTTCAGTTTAAAAGTCCAAATTGACTGTAAACACTTCTTTTTATCTCCCAAGAGCTGTCTTATTTACCTTTAAATGGATATTTGTTCTAGCTGTAATGTGTTCTCTGTTTGGCTCCTCCATCAATTAAGGATTCCATTTCATTTCCCAAGCTCAAGACTGCAATTGTCCAGTCTGCAGTTTACATCAGGGAGATAGCCCCATATGCAGCCAGGGAGCACTCAAGTCTTTTGGCACAGAGGCTTTAAACAGATTTGTTTCTTTCTTCAAAATGGAGGCCGTAGAACTATGTGGGTAAAACATATTGACGACAACTTTTTCTAAAAGAAGCAAATCAGAACTGTTGTAAATTATTTAAATTTGAGAAAAAAATGGTGGTCTCCACAGCTCAATCTGGTGGAACAGTGTTGGGTTTAAAGTTTTTATTCAGGATCTGTTTGTTGTTGTTGTAAATAAAGCACTACACTTAACCATTTATCTGTGTAGATTTTATCTTTTTTCATGAAATAATTTCATTAGGGCAGAAAACGATGATACACATACCCTTACAAGAATAAGTTGAGTTTCATATGTGTAAAAATTAATTTCTGAGTTCCATACTCTCACGGTCAGGTAGACCGAATCCTTTATGTTTACAGTGATTGAACCCCTCACCTATGAGGGGGATGTCAGTGGAAAAGAGCGACAATGGGACCCCGTATGACACCAACCGTCCCATTTCTGAACATCCAATGGCCCCTTGGCTGGCTTTGAGCTCTTGTGTACATTCGTTCATTAATGTTATACGAGGATAATTGGTTGTTACGGTTAGTGCAAATCAAGATAGCTGATGCACTTAAGGGATGGAGGCATACACGAGGGATATGGCATAGAGTGAATTGCTACGTGATGCAAGCTATGTTGTGTTAAATTAAAACAACATTTATTTAATGTGATATCATTTGGGTCTAAGCTGAAAGGTTAATTCAGAGTTGTTGAAACAACATTTTTTTGTCTGAATTTGTTTGATTATTTGCTTGAAAACTATGGGTTGAACAAAATATCTGCTGAATTTTACCTGACATTTTGTAAAAAGGAAAAAAATCTTAATTAATTTCAACAATTTGTTTGACATTTCTATAGTTCGTCAGTTCCAAATTGGTGAGCCTCTTTGCAGCAGCGAATTAATATAGAAGAGCGTATTATTGTATTTTTTATTATTTGTATAGGCCTTACAACCCTGGATAGCCCAAGAAAGCCTCGATTGAAGCTTATTTCCATTGGGGTCCGTTAGATGTGTGATACAGACCGGAATGATCCCCTACTCTTTACCAAAGAGTCTGTAACCTTTAACGTGCTTGGGTATTGCTTTCCGAAGTACGGGACCACCATTTCTACGTGACTTCCGAACCACGAGGCAATTGAGACTAAGTACCTTGCCCAAGGATACAAGCATGTTAGCTGTAGCGGGTCTAGAACTCACAACCTTTGTATTATAACCAAATGTGACCAGTATAATATGACATTATATCGGCGAACGTGGTTGGTGAATTATTTTTAAAAAAATGTAATGCTTCTTTGAATCATATCTTGTAATCCAAAAAGCTGACTATTTTCAACAAGGCATCATTTTTAAGCTTAGAATGTGTTGGTGTTTTCAAACTGATATCAATAACTTGGAAGCCTCTGGCATTTGTTACTTAAATCAGGGTACGATTTACCCAGTGTCGCATGGCTAAATGCTCCACAATTTGCATAATTTGGTATACAAGCTGAAATGTGTTTATCAGTTTTATACTATGCATTTCAATGTAACAATTTGCTACACACATTTTTTCACGAAAAATCGATCACTGCTTTAAATGTTAAAATACCCTCATTAACATTGCCCTTATGCATGGAGTGTTTTCTCAAAATAACTCTATTCTGTTGGCCAAACCATGTTGTTTGTAAATGTCAAACTCTAACCAATTGCCACCTTTTTGTGTACTATCCAGGAAGAAGATGAAGCAGAGGATGAACCAGAGTATAAACAGTGGCTCAAAGAAATCCCCTCCCCATGGCCTGCAGCTCCTATTGAACCACCCTCACCATACAATCAACTCACAAAAGAAACAGGGTACCAGCAGCAGCAAAGAAAGGCGCCCTCATTTGAGGACAGAGACACAGAATACAAGGCCTGCGATGACAGTGACACAGCTAGTGAGGTCGAACCACTAACTGTCAACCCAAAGGAAACAACGAAGGAGAAACCAAAAAAGCTTACATTTTTGACGGAAAAAGGGGCCACGTGTGAGGGACAATTTCGAAAGAAGTTTGAGAAGACGGAGGGACCAAAACCGTATGTACCGGGGACTGATGTCATGGTAACAGCTGGGTTGCCAGTTGAAGAGAAGACTAAACCAAAAACAGCAGGATCATCAAGGCAATCTCGAGGTATGAACAAAATTGAGAAATGGTTAGACTTTAGAAAGAATATTTACAAAGTGGCAATGAAAACTCACTAATTAAGTAAACTTACAGAAACAGCACAACTGTAGAAATCCAAAAGCTGAATTACATGCAAACCCTGTAGGATAAAGTCGGCCGTTTTCGGTCAGCGCCTATTTTTGGTCACTTTCGCCAAAATCGTGTAATTGCATCAGTCGTCGCCATTTTAAAGCAATACCGGGCATCAACTATGCGGCGTTTTTTTTAGCCGTCAGTTTATAAACGACGAGGTCATTTTCATTACACGATTTGGGCGAAGTGACCAAAAATGGGCGTTGGCGGAAAACTGGCGACTTTACCCTACTACATCGTATCATGATAAATATCTACCGTATGTAAGAAAAATTCCATATTTAAAAAAAACCTGCTAACATAAAACAAATGACCAAACACCTTGTAAGATATTTCATTTCAATTATTGGTGACCCATTCAAAATCAAATTTCAGTTCTAAAATAAACCTATATTTTTGTTCATAATTGTTCCATTTTTGTTCAGATTGGTTTTGGCGCGTTTTGCCCTAATATCGACAAAAATAATAATACACGAATAAATTCATTTTGTATGTACATGTAGGTCTATGTAAGGAAGCTCAAATTACATGTGCACAAATTTCAACTTTTACAGTATATATGTACATCAAACCAATTTTATATAGTGCAGAAACTTGTTTTAGTGGCTCCATGTGGCTGCGTCAGCTATTGACCTGGAACCGTATATTAACCAAAGGACCTCACTTACTTCTAATTTGAATCCCCACCACTCCACCCAACTTCATTTGATGGCCCTGACCTCAAGTCTAATACTTCAGAAGTATAAGGTCACAGCGTTTACCTTACTTTATATCTTTATTTTCCTACAGAATCCAAAGTCTCTCAAAGACGCTCCCACACAGCCCCAGCACACCCTGGAGCCAGTGGCGACGCGAGGACTGGCGCAAGGTCAACCCATGGAGGCGCTCCTTGGCAACCACTCAGCATGGTGGCACTCAACGACTACAAACCGGGAACGACATTAGTGGGTGAAGGTGATTACGCCCACGGTCAAGCGTTCATGTGGAAGCCCGTATTGGCAGATTCCAGCACGACTACAAAACCACTGTAGCAAGCCAAGCGTGTATTATGGTGTATTTTGGTACCAAGTAGGCGGGAATCATGAGATTTGGGCTTCAAAATGTCTACAAAAATGAAACCTACTTGATGCACATGGAAGAGTCTTCACACACATATTCATATACGTACTTCTGTTGCATTATGTTCCACTCCTAGTCACTTGTATGCTATTGGCCGGTCATAAATTCTCCAATTATCCGATTAGGCAGGCTAGTGTCTATGCTCTAAAGCATTGTGTTGATGTACATCCCACATGTAGCATTGCTTAATGATCAACAATGACAGCAGACTAACAGCCTGAAAAAACCAACACTTTATAGCCTCTGGGTCTTTGGTCTGTAATACCAAAGTGATAACACTTTCCATGCGGTTATTAGTTTTACCATATACAAAACAGATTGTTCAAAAACCTTTCTCAATCGATCTCAAGGATTACTGATCCAATACTAGGCATGTTTGTACTTATTTCAATGCATTTCTCATTGTGATTCCAAATATGATGATGAAATTCAATAATTGTGACATTTTTGTAAAATTTTGTAAAATTTTGGAATGTCGTCTGCAGACGCCTGCCGCATGGAAAGCGTTAAGGCAATGGAACATAATGACACCTGTCTTGCACTTTTCATGATTCATTCATAACCATTGTTTTATATTGGCAATGTATTGAGTGAACCCTGCATATTTGGTACTGATTTAACCGGGAAGGGGGGGGGGTACTCATATTTATATTTTTGGTAGGGATGAGCCGCCAAAAAAATGAAATTGGCACAAACATTTGCCAATTTTCGGGGGAAATGGACCCATATATTTACCAGAGACCATTTGCTTAACTTTCTGTGAAAACAGCCAATTTTAGGATTTTAGACCCATAAATTTACCAGAAATGGCTATGAAAAGGGGTCATTCATTTACCAGACGGGTGAAAAATGGGACCCTATTTGGCAGCACATCTCAGTGAACCTCATATCCACTAAGTACCCCCTCCCCCACTGGATTTAAATATAGTAGTTACAGGAGGTATCAATGTTGGTGCTTTAGATAAAATGTGAAATTGACACGAGTATGGTCCAAACAACCTAGTGTCTGTAATTGCAAATATGTATGTATAGCTTCATGTGCTTCATTGTTTCGTCTTACAAAGGATGCACTTTCGTACGCTCATTGCAGGTAATTAGAATACAGATGGTTTAGACAAAGTGTGTAAAATAGCGGAAAGTCCGAGAGGGGAGAGAGAGAGAGAGAGAGTGGGGAATTACAGGTTATAAACATGCTGATAACTCAACAATTATAGCTCCAGCGATTGAATATTTTTAACAGAATTGTGAAGACATTTCTTCTCTTTAATTTGAGGGATTGCACATGAAGATTGGTTGAATATTAAGAAAGCCATGTGTCGAAAACCAAAACAAAGAAAAAGAAATGTTTGTACTTGGTTTTTAAACATGCAGACTCAGCATAGCTTTGCTTTATGCTTTATTTATTGAGGGTAGAACACTTCAGTGACCAGCACTGCTTTCCAAGATGGCCTTCATTTTATGCATTTACATTGTTAAATGATGAGCTAGATACATGTAATGTGAGTAGTTATGTAATAAAATAAAATAACAAATAATTAGTCAATGCAAAGGTGTAATACAGGATTTAACTGAATATTTTATCATGAAAACTCACAGGCCGATAGCATGGCGGGGTGTGATCAATGCAGCCTATACACATACCTGTTAAACTAGCCGTTGTGTTCAAAACCCAAGTGCAAAAATGACAATTGCACTTTGTTTGGTGTTTGGCATATAACTCTTTTGATATTCAACCAGTCTTCTTAAGTTCTTATACAATATCTCAAATGAAAGAGATTTATAATTGTTTATTCTTACACTGGAGATATAATTTTGGGGGCCTGTTTGTTAGGTGGTAAGTTTCTTTGATTGAGGACTGAATGTTAAGGCCTTCTAATTGCACTTATCCCTTAGGGAGTATTCACAATGCACATCTCTATATATATGTATGCATGTGAAGTGTATTGTATTCAAGTTGTAACATGTTTAATATTGAGAGAAAATACCATTGTCATAGTCATGCAGTTATCAACGAAAATCTTAGCAACCCTCCCCATGCTTAAACGTTTTCACAACATTTTGTTGGTATAATCATGGCAGGTAATAGAGGAGGAGGCCAATCGCGACACTACTCAAACGAACTATGTTTATAGCCGCCTATTCAATGCTAGGCTTATCGTAAGTCACTTATTAACATCGTAAGAATAACCCTCCTTGAAGTGGCCTTTGAAGACTATTGTTTAGCCACGATCGACCTCCATGCTCGAGCGGTTTTGATGTCACTTGTTTATCATGTCTATAGAGGCCTTGCACGTGATTCGGTCGGCTTTACAGAAAGGAATCAACCACGTGCCATTCGCTGCAATCCATTCAGTTTATTCTTTGAATTGACGCGGGATTTTTGAAAGTGATGTAAACTCGCATGGACACAATGGGATTTTTAGCTTCTTATAGTTTTGGTGAACAAAGTTCAGTAGTCTACCTCGATTCTGCTGTTTGCATCAGAAATGTAGCAATATTTGATTCAATATTACATTTTTCGGTCAACTTCGGTCACGATCATATCATCATAAATCGGTACGATATATGAGTAAGTTTATTTTGAACTATGTCTGAATTACAGGAAATTGCAGGAAATATATGAAAATGACCAAATTGTCGGACTTATTTTTAAAAATTCACAGTTTGGGAACCAAATTTCCCTAAACAGAATGACGTATTCAATAATTCGTAACTTTCCGAATATACCGCCGATTTCGGTAGAAGTTAAGCTGAAATGTTCGTTTCCCTGAGATCTCTTTCGGTGGTGTAAAATATTATCACGCTAGCTTACGAGGGACCAAACATCCATTGTCTTAATTAAGAAAATAGATGTTATGCCCCTTGTACGCATGCGTGATAAAAGTTTACAAATAAAAGCTAGAAACACATTAAGTGTGATACCTACAAAACCACTCGAGTGTGGAGGTTGATCGCGGCTATACACATGTCTTGAAAGGCCGATTCAAGAAGGATTATTCTTACGATATACAATAGGGTGATAATTGATCATGAAAGATGGGAATAGGATTAGTAATAGGGCTAATCTGCGATTCAGCTCCTCCTCTATTACCTGCCATGGTATAATGATGACTTTTAAAAGATAAAACACAAAACAGACATATTGGCTCAGGATGCACTTTATAGTTTTAACATCTACAAAAAAAAGAGTGAAATTTAAATCCCCATATTGAATTTAACTGATAATTAGAAACAAGGATCCAAGTTTTTAATATTTCTCTTAACAGGGGTAGGCTGCAGATGTCTGTGATAACTGCATAAATCTCCTTTATTTGTAGATGATATCGTAAAATCAAAATGTTTGGCAAAGGAATGTAATTTATATTTGATTCCGTCCGAGGTGTATGCAGAGGCGTCTATTTGCCAATATAATGTCGTTAACCAAGAATGTATTGATTTTATTCCGTCCACAAATATATGTGTGTGAGATAAGAATGCTTGAGTAGACAATGTAGCTGAAAGCAATGTCTCCAGCCAAGGCCAACATTAATTATACAGTCCTTGGAATAATTGCACACAATTTGCTTTATTTTGGACATTGCTTTATAATGCCTCAGAATGCTCAGAACAACACATTTTCTTTTAAGAAATCAGCTACTGTAAAAGTGGAAATTTTCGTGCATGGAAATTTTCACGCTAAGCACATTTTGAACAATTTTACTTGTTTTTATTTTCGCGATTTTGAGCTTCCTTACATAGACCTACAGACAAAATGAATATATTTGTGTGTTTTTATTTTCTCACTTGCTGATTTTAGCGCGAAAAGCGTGAAAATGTAGTGTGAAAATGTCCACTTTTACAGTAATAAAGTCAGTTTTGAAGTATGGTACTTACAAAGATTGTGTGAAATATGTATACTTAGTAAGTCATAGCCTTTGCGTATTTTGGGATGATGAATTCTGCATCTTTTTCCCCAATTTGTCTGAAAATAAGAATGTTGGGATTATAGACGAGCATGGAACTGTACTCTGATAATTAGGATTTTGGTGATCTCTTGATTTTCTGTGCCATTGGGCACAGAACTAGTCTGGAGCAATTACTATTAATTCAGACAAAACAATTTGTGTATAGTTGCCAAGAGATATGAAGTGCATTGCATCCCATTGTACAATATGAAGAATTCAATATTATTGAAACATGAAATTATTCAAGGTGACACTTGATTTATCGTATACATTTCATTAAAAGTCAAATTGAAATATTGGCGTTTATTTTTTCATTCATTCGGTCAAAGGAAAGGAGGCATGTTTGCCCTGACAATATCCATATGAGCTTACATCATTTAAAAATAAATATTTCTGAGAATAGTTTTTATTGGAACCTATCATTTTGATCAGGCGGAAATCCAAACGCTGTAACACAATATCCGTATGAGGCTATGTCTCTTTTAGAAAACAATTCAATTTTTATTTGAACCTAACATTTTGAAAAACATTTCCAATAAATATACCACAATTTCTATACCATATCTCAGTATCTCATTTCATTTATTTAGACGAAAGAAGAAGAAAAAAACCTGTTTTACGCGCCCGACCGACCCACTTTTTGTGTTTTTCAAGATATTTTTACATTTTTTTTCCTTCTTAAATTATGTAAAATCAGCTGGTTTGGGCCTAAAATCTGTCCAAAAATTATTTTCACAATTGTGTTAAAAAATTCCCAGATTTTTGTGACATTTTAGGTTTAAAAACAAAAAACCAACAAAAAACAGAGCGACCGACCCAAATTGACAGGTCCGTCCGCCCGTAAAACAGGGTGTGTTTCTTTTCGTTGCCTTATTGCAATATCTTAAAGACACATTTTTCATGTAGCTCAAATATCATAATGCCATGAAAGACAAGTCACATCACAAGGGGGATTTTGCAATTCAAATTGAAAATTGAGATTTCCTGTCATGCAGAATTGTATTTTGTAAGCTTTAAAATGACACCTCTTAATTCATTTGGTCAATGCGTTCATATTCTATCTGAAAAAGTAGGTGGAAATTC
This sequence comes from Ophiura sarsii, assembly GCA_035610835.1. Classification (NCBI taxonomy): domain Eukaryota; kingdom Metazoa; phylum Echinodermata; class Ophiuroidea; order Amphilepidida; family Ophiuridae; genus Ophiura; species Ophiura sarsii. Next base: position 44,870,391 of record CM069445.1, on the reverse strand, counting down.
CATTATATTTCTTCATTCCTCAATATCTTAAAATGCATATTCGGACAAAGACTCCTTTATGTTGATGTGACTGGTCACATTTGTCAGAGCTGCCAAACTCTTTGGTCCTACAGGAGACTCCCTGAAAATAAACCGATCTTTGCAAGCAAATTCGACAACCTCCTCCCTTGTTGGGGAAACATGTAATATATCACATTACTTGTCATTTTTAAATCTCCCTGATTGCTGAAGAGAATCTCCCTGATTGCAGGGATGCAAATCGAGGGCTCAGAAACACAAGACCTTATCTCCAATTTGACTAATTTGAGAAAAAGACTATTGAAGATTTTTAAACACATTGGGGAGACAGAGTCGAGGCCTTGTGATACTGGCTATAACTTTGAAAGGGGTTGTGTTATGGAGATAAGGCTGTGTGTAATGGAAAGAGAATTTATTTCTGAAAATTTTGATATCAAAATCTAATTCTTGAAAAAATGGAGATGAGGCCTTGTGGTTCTGAGCCCTCGAAATGTTGGCAGCTATGATTTGTGAATGGATCTATTGTGAATGGATCTATTGTGAATGGATCTATTGTGAATGGATCTATTGTGAATCGATCTATTGTTAGTGCCAGGATTTGTTCCATTCAAAAGATACAATGGCATTTGTCGGTATTGTACTATATGAATCTATGAGAATCTGAGGCACACTTCCTTCTCAACTTAAAAATAGCCAGATGATTTATACAGAACAAAATCTTCAATTTGTTTGAAATCATGACAATTTTTTGCTCCAATCATGCAGAGAAGGAAGAAGAAAAAAAAAAATCGTTATTTTTTTTGGAAATTGTGACAATAACATAACATAACAATGAGCTTTTATATAACACTGTTACACATTATACAATGGTACCACATCGCTTAACAGAATGAAAACATGTAACATTAAAAAACAGTGTTAAACATCATTTGCACAATGACGGTGGAATAAGTAAGTTTTTAACATCTTCTTAAATTGAGTCAATTTTGCTCCCAGTTATACAGAAAAACTTTTATCATATTTGTTGTCAAAATTTGACCATTTTTACTTTGATTCAAAATGTTCTCAAATATGTTCAAAATATAACATTTGTCTGCCCTTTTCATTCTGCTTTCAAGATTGGCTGGCCATTGGTCTGGAGCAGTAAACAAAGACAAGATATTCCTTTCAATATCTGCACCATCATCAAGCAGCCCTGAAACAAAAAAGTTTCTTTTTAAAAAGGACCACCACAAAATATACTGATACTTTACTCTATGCAAAATCATTCAAACCATTCTTGTTCCTTGAATGTAATAGAATTATTCCGTCCATTCATTTGCCCATCGAGGCATCCTATTTATTTTCCAACATTTTAAAGAATATATTGTATATTATTGTACTTGTAAAGAAGTATTTTTTCTAATGTAAGATATTCAATAAAAATATCCTGGTGACGGGATGCTATGAAGTTTTGTCTGTTTTGAGTAAAATTACCTATTTTTTCAGCCCCTTATAGACTACAGGGAAAAATCATGTTCTACGAGCCCAACCGACCCTTTTTTTAAATGAGATTTAATTTTTTTAAACAAATTTGTTTCTGAAAATTGTCGAATATGTCAAAAAAATGTAGAAAACCGTTGAGAATTCACAAAAATGTTGACAAATACCCACTAAAAACAACAATGAAAAAAAAACCCAACTCAGAGGTCCATTGACCCGTAGAACAGGGTTTTCTTTTGTCGCTTTATATGACATAGACCTATCCCATGATTGATGGTCATGATTAGTGACTATCCACTGCAAGTTGGGAGCTGTTGAAAATCATTGAAAATTCATACAAATGTTGGGGGAAAACCCCACCAAAAACAGCAATAAACAAACCCGCCTGAGAGATCCGTTCCTACCTGAGAGGTCTGTTCTCCTGTAGAGCGGAATTTTCTTTCGTCACCTTATATGACAAAACCCATCCCACTAGATGATTGATGTTTATGATTTGTGACTATCCACTGCAAGTGGGGTATTGTTGAAAATTCACAAAAATGTTGGGGGAAAACCCCACCAAAAACAACAATAAAAAGCACCCGCCCGAGAGGGCAATTCTTACCAGAGAGCAGGATTTTCTTTTGTCCCATTATATGACAAAGACCCATCCCCCCTAGTTGATTAATGTTCATGATTTGTGACTATCCACTGCAAGTTGAGTGGAAATTCAAAAACAAATTTTGAGATACATCCCAAACATTCCAACATAAGCAGTAGGAAACACTAACAGGCATTTTCAACACATGGTCTTTCTTTTTAGAAAACTATTCGCTCTTTGCACAGTCGTCAGCCATTTGCAAGTAGAGCATCCAACTGGAATCGGATTGAATGTATGAAAGTGTTGGATCATTTCATGATGTCTCACTGCATGACCATTCATATTGTACAGAGTGGCTCGAACTAGTTACATAATGTTATGGAATAGTGCTGTTCGACGGATGCAGTACCAGTGCGAGGCTCTCCTCGCATATGTTGAACCGTGCAAAGAGCGAATAAGCAATAAGGGCATAATTTTGTTATACCCTTCACACCAACATCGGTAGTATGCGTCGTTCTTAAAAATCATGCACTATGAATACCTCTGTGAAGGGTATAACAGAATTACTCCGCAATAAGAAACAGGATTTTTCAACAAATAGCACTTTCTTTGTTGCAAGCAATATCGATATATACTCATCACAAAAAGAATCGTAACACTTAAAAATGATCCAATATATAACGGCTCGAAAGGGTATGCATTAATCGAAGCAAATAACCAAAATGCATAATTTTGTTCTGCGTATTTTGACACCTTGATTTTTGAGATACGATGTTGCGGAGCGGAGTTATTGTCATTTCAATGATCGTGGGTCCAGTTTCAAAAGTGACACTCATCCCTCTTGAAAAGCAAGAATCTGATCATTCTAAACAGTAATGCAAACCTCTTTCTATAGGATGATTGTCACTTTTGAAACTGGACCCACGACCATTGAAATGACAATAACTCCGCTCCGCAACATCGTATCTCATCGATCGAGGTGTCAAAATACGTAGAACAAAATTATGCACTATTTGGTTATTTGATCGATTAATGCATACCCTTTTAAGCCGTTATATATTGGATCATTTTTAAGTGTTTCAATACTTTTTGTGAGGAGTTTATAATCAGTCTATCATTGCAAAGCCTATTCTGCACTAATATTGAATATTTCACTTTGAGTTAAACAAATGTGTTGCTGAATCTCTTCTCATTAATAAATTCATGTTTCCTACAACATTGGCTCATTCCATTACATGAAATTAATGAAAATATGTGCCTACGGGGAATCCCCATACAAATTTCCCATTGAAAATAGCTCATGAATTATTCATCCACTGGTAGGCAGTGCTGTCAATTTTGACTTCCTTTCGAAATAACCTTCAAAATTATTTGTCAATTGATTCACTCAAGTTAAACTAATCCCAAAATTGTCCCTAGTCTTTAATCTTTCTCAGATATTGAGAATCGATCTCTCTATTCATCTTTTTTAAAAATTGAATATTTGGGAGGGAATTTTAACAGTTTTATTTTAACCCATGACTTTCATATTTTAATGGAAACCATCCAAATCCCTATACTTTCTCATCTTACCCACAGGAACTGGGCATACTACAATGTTATATTCATTTCATCATTACTTTTTTTTTCAATGTAGTTTTCCTGTCCTGAACTATCTGAAAAAAAGTAAATGGGCTTCCCTAAATCCCATTTGTGGTGGATGGCCACATATACACTGCCGCCCATAAGTATTTCCCCCTCTGGAAGCTTGCAAGTTATCACTGTGTAGTCGACAAAGTATTAAACCATCAGACCCAATTACCATTTCATTGTGTTCACTGTACATTTTATACCAATAAATTCATGTTTCCTATTCAGATTCATGATTTAAAAGCATTACAATTCATGATTTTATCGAGCAAGTCAAAATTCCAATGTAAAATCGCCGTAGTAAATCACCTCATGAATATCAACAGGGCTGTCAACTTTTGGGATTTGCTGGGAGGAAGCGATACATACTCAAAAAAATAATCGTAAAACATGCACAATTTGTTCCCCGTCAGCAGCTGAAATCCTGATAAGTGGGGGGGGGGTGATGTTTTCCTCAAATCCGCACGAAAATTGCATGGTCAAAATCGCAAATGTACCCAAAATCTCAAATGTACCGACGGGAGCTAGTATAAAGGTGTTGATACACACTTTAATTGAGGTAATTTTGTTGATGCGGGAGATTTTATATGCTATGCGGGAGTGCGGGAGAAAGAGTGTCTATGCGGGAGACTCCCGCCTAATGCGGGAGAGTTGACAGCCCTGATATCAATTAGCTCATTATCGGCAGTAACGCTATGGGAATTTTCAACTGAGATCAACTGGTGATGGAAAACTCCATGTGCAGAAATTTATAAATGATAATTGGCATGCGCAGTTTATTGGAATACCTTCAAAATGAACCATTCCAGCTAAAACAAGTTATTTTTCTGACGTCGAACTATGTTTTGGGCAGAAATTCATCTTTTTTAAACCAAATCATATCGGGCAGTAATAACGCAAATTCGGGAAGTTAAAAAAGCACTAAGGACCCATTGACTGTAAATAAGTACGGTTAGAGGATGGACACAATAAGTATCCTATTCATCTGATTTGAATAGGATAGTCTAGCTCCCTATTGTTTGGGATTGAGAAGAGAGGTGGCGGCATAGTAGAAAAAGGATTTATTATGTCTTGGTATGTTGTTTATTGAGCGGTCTGATCCTTTGTGACGATGAATAGTGGGAAACTCTACTGCTTTGAATCATTCTATTGATAACATGGTTTGTTAGGTCACTGGAGTAAATAGGTCAATGAACTACGTGCATGCACACTTTGGAATTTTGCTGGTTCTCCATGTTATTTCAGCCCGATTGTATTGAAAATAATTTAGATGTGCCTTAAATAAAGATGAATATCTGCCAAAAACATAAACCGTCGTCACAAAAATAACTTTTTTTAAGCTGGAATGGTTCCTTCTGAAGGTATTCCAATAAACTGCGCATGCCAATTATCATTTATAAATTTCTGCACATGAAGTTTTCCATCACCAGTTGATCTCAGTTGAAAATTCCCATAGCGTTACACTGCCGATAATGAGCTAATTGATATTCATGAGGTGATTTACTACGGCGATTTTACATTGGAATTTTGACTTGCTCGATAAAATCATGAATTGTAATGCTTTTAAATCATGAATCTGAATAGGAAACATGAATTTATTGGTATAAAATGTACAATGAACACAATGAAATGGTAATTGGGTCTGATGGTTTAATACTTTGTCGACAACACAGTGATAACTTGCAAGCTTCCAGAGGGGGAAATACTTATGGGCGGCAGTGTACAATACTGGCAGTTCTAAATTAAAGAATAGTAACCAATTTCTGTTATGTTCTCTCTCAGAAATGGCCTAATACCTTCTTTTTTTAAATTGCCAAATCCATTGCAACCTTTTTGCACCAAAATCCCATAAAATGTTTATTTTTTGTTTCAGTAACAATAATACCCAACCAACTTTGATAATGCATTACCTTGTTTTGTATATTTTTTACCACAGAGGATCTTACCAGAAATACATGTAAAACCTGTCAACAATAGATAGCTTATTTTCAGATCAATTGAAAGCTTCTTTAAACACTGGCCTTTAATTTCTAAAGTGATATTTTTGAAATTTATAATGGCTGATGCTGCTTATATAGCAGGCTTGCCGATCGTGACCTTTTTTTGGGTGAACTGGCAACTAGCATACTAAACTACTTTAAAAAGAAATTATTTTCAATCATCAAATTTTCGAATGTCCCGGGATATGTTCATATTGTGTTAAATATATTATATAAGCCGTAGCAAGATCAAATTTCAGCATTAATATATCTGAGTGCCATTAACCCTTACAGCCCCGCACCCCATGAAATCCCATTTCCCAGCCTGTCGGTTCCACCGCCCGCTGAGGTTTTTGGGTGAAATAATGGCCCCGGGCTACATAGCTTCCCCCGTGGCTCAGTTGGTAGAGCGTTCGACTTGTAACCGAGAGGTCGTGGGTTCAAACCCCGGGGCGTGGCACCCTCTTGTTGTGTGTGTTTTTTTTGCTTGAAAATGTTTTTGTTGGAAAATCCACCGGGAGTGTTAGGGTTAAAACACTATAAACCTCTGAAGCCTTCACCCCTGGACCCCCACCAGGGCACTATAAGAAGGGCCCATGGACAAAATACATCAAGAAAAATGGTTCAATTTTGCACATACGGCTAATAATGAAAGTCAATTACGAGTTTCACATTACTTTTTTTTTGCTTAGTGATGAGGCGACTTTTTCATTATTCATTATTTGATCAGATTTCTTTATTGACATAATGCATGTTTGATCAACCCATATTGATATGGGGGTGTCACGAAAGGGAGGTTTACTATAAAAAGCCTTGCTTTTGAGCATAGTTCCCAGTTTCATATTTGAGTGAAAAATATGTTTGAAATTAATTGCTACAATGATGTTTTTGAAAATAAATAAAAAGTTTTTTGGCAATCTTGACATTTTTACGTGGTTGAAAAAAAGTGTGGCCGGCTGGTATAGGGAAACTCAAAATCGACTATCAGGAGCCTAAAGGCTACTATAATGGAAGTTCCAGTTTCCCCTTTCCCGACCGACCCAACTTTTCAGTTTTACCAAAACTTTCATTATTTTGTGCAAAAATTACATTTTCTGACAAACTTGAATAAAAATCAAAACTTTTAGTGGCTCAAAATACCAGACATATCTTCCTGTTGATTTTAAGGGATTTTAATGGCAGTGGTGTCATGGTATATGGTTAATAATGAAATTGTTTGCATTACCTACTCGGATTTCAGATGTAATTGACGTTGCAACATTTCAGACAGATTTGTTGACATTTTCAATAACACATCTACAAATGCTTCCTTAATTGTTTTTCTAAGTGTTAATTAAGGTGTAATATATACGAATCAATAGGTAGTTAGTAGTTATAGTCTATCCATCGAAGAGTGATCTTTGGTGCTCGGATGGGCAGGGGAGATGAGCAAAAATAAGATGTGCTGTCTTCTGGCGTATATTTGCTATTTGTCGAAGGATCCCATTTTATTCCACCTCCAGTCGAACCTCATCTATAATGTGAATTGAAACAATTAAGCTGCCTTATGCAAAAACACACAACACTCTTCCAATGCATATTATTATCATCACACGCATGCACATAGCAGCTACGTCTAGTGTACCATCCAAAGAGAGACAAATATCGAACCATTTGCGCATTATCTGAAATCAAAAGGCTTTGAAATCGTCACCTGTGATTTCGGCCTTTGAATAGAATCACAAAGCTGAAAAAGATCGAAAGTGATGGATTTTGAACAGTTACCATAATCGTCACCTGTGATTTCGGCATATGAATAAACTCACAAAGCTGAACAAGATCGAAAGTGATGGACTTTAAACATTTAGCATAATGTAGGAGGCCACATTTAATTTTTATTTGCTATCTTGTAATGTTTCCAACAGTAAATAATGTTTTTATTTTTAGGTTGGCCGGGCCGAAAGTGCATAGCACAACATTGTACAGCAATACATTTATACAGTCAGTGAGTACGGTTAATAAATTCACGGCCGGGCCTACGATAAAATGGTTGTAAAATGATATGAAACTTCATATCCCTATGTTCTGTCTGCATGTCCGAACCAATCAGATTTCCTTGTGAAGTATAGAAAGAAACAAATACGCTTACAATGATATGGTATCAATATTGAAAGGTACGATTTTCAAACAAATATTATACAATTTGAACGTTGACAAACCGTAAATAAAGTTTATTTTCTGACTTGTAAAATGAAAGGTTGTCTTCATCGGGGTCTATCACTCTACATGTACAATGTACCTGTTCATAGAGGCCTGTAGTACAGTAGAGCTTAAAAATGGCACCAACTAAGACCATTAAAGATGAGATGCAGCCAGTGAGTGCATTTTTTTGAAATGGAGAAATTGGAAGGGAAAGCTATACCTGTCTTTACAACGTCAATTAAACACTCTCATGGCACAACTTGGGTTATGATGATAAAAGTAGGTGGGTAACATAATTATTTTCTATTATGGCCGTTTTTCACTCTACTGATTCTATCGATATTTTCGTCAGAAAATAGCCTCCTCTCCCAGTCAATGGAACGGCTCGGTCACATGATTGGAAGATCGGTCTCAGATGGATAGACTATAATACCCCTTACAGATGCAATAATAAAATTGAGTGAAATAATGAATAATGAAATAGACACCTATCCACTCTTTTAAAAATATGAAACGGGAAACTTGGTATCATATTTCATTAGCCTAATGGCACAAACATTGCATCGATCTACATCATCACCCAAGTTTCCAGGATGCATTTTTTTGTGTACATAAGTTGAGTTAAATTCACTTTATTCTGTTTTAACATAGAATAAAGCAAAATTCTCTTAATAAATATTTTGTAAACAAATCAACTGATTTCACTCAACTCATGTAGGAAAAACAAATTGCTTCCAGGATCAACGGATCCGTCATGAGTCCATTCTTGAGGTTTTTACAATTGTGTCTCGGGTAGTTGACAAATATTTTAGACAAGACATTTTTTAGCATTTGCAAATAAAATTGCTGCCAAATTGTTAATACATCGAGGGCTCAGAAACACAATGCCTCATTTCCAATTTTTCAAAAATGAGATTTTGGTATCAACATTTTCAGAAAGAAATTCTCTTTCCAGTAACACACAACCCCTTTCAAAGCTATAGCCAGTATCATAATGTCCTCATCTCCATCTCCCCAATGTGTTTAAAATCTTCAATAGTCTTTTTCTCAAAATGGTCAAAATGGAGATAAGGCCTTGTGTTTCTGAGCCCTCGACATGTATGTGGACTTCACAGGTTGTGCATTGATGGTGCAGATGATCAAAAGGGATTTAACATTAAAACTATTAACAGTGTTATATTCGCGCGGAGAGCCTCGAACTGGTACCACATTGAATGAGATTTATTCCATAACATTCAACTCTCTCTGAAAAACAATTATGACTGGTCATGCAGTGAGACATTGTGAAATGATGCAACACTTTCATTCAATCTGATTCCGGCTCGAGGCTAACCTCGCAAATGGCGGATCTACCTCTTGATCTTTACTAGGAGGGTGATTCCATAAGTTCTACCCCCATTCTCAAAATGAAATGCACTTTTGAAACTCAAACAAATGAAACAAACACAATTTACTGCAACAATTGAGTCTTGAGATTTCTCCTGGAAAGCATAAATAGATTGATTTTTGTTCCTTTTTTTCGTTGTAATATTTTGTGGTTATTTAGCACTTTTTATACCTATGTTGCATCAATGTACAGTTTATACATTTCTTTTCACAACTAAACCACATTTGTGTGAGTCAATTATTAGGGCACATTAAACGAGAGGCAGTCTGGATTTTTTCCCAAACATAACCAGATAATTGGTGTTGTGCTCAATGTAAGTAATTGCAGTCATTAATAGCTGAGTATGGCCACATTAGGTAGAACTTTTTGAATGTTCCCTATTTTATTAAAAAAGAAAGCATACTATCGTCACTATACAGTTTTGAGTTTTGAGTTCAAAATAGATACTAATAAAAGTCTTTTTCAATAAACACTTAAAGGGACACGATGTCATGTTGATTTTTTTAAATTTTAATTAATTTACTTCAGAATTCAAGATGAACATTAAAAATTGCCATAATTGTTGTTTCTACTAAAAAAACAACAAGCAAAACTTGATTAAAACAATGTTTTAAATATGTTGGAATACCACCCTTAACCATGTAAAATGCTGGTTGCAGCTCTACCAGCATTTTTGAATCGACGTTTTGTTGTACAAAGAGGGCTTATTTTTTAAAATCCGTATAGGTGTAAGTTCATACATGTAATACAATTGTTAAAAATAAACAAATCCCAGTTTTTATCATACATTTTGGTAATTGAGAGCACTGCCTCCACCACATCTCTTAATGCCCCTTTAACTTTAACAGTAGGAAGTAAGCTCCGTTCCATCGTGCCTCCAAAATTAAAACAAGATTCTTTTGTACCCAAATTTGTTAGGGTAATATTAGATATCTTTGATGGCGTACAGCGCCCGGGGGTCACTCAGGTACTTTTTGGTAGGGTGTGCCACCAGAAAAATGAAAATTGACCTAAACATTTACAAATTTGGGGGGGGGGGGGGGGAATAGACCCATATATGTTTACCAGATACCCATAATTTTCCAACATATTTGTCAGATTTTGAAATTGTCTGTGAAAACAGCAAATTTAAGGATATTAGACCCATAATTTTACCAAAATAGGCTATGACAAGGAAGGTGTCATTCATTTACCAGACAGGTGAAAAATGGGACCCTATTTGGTGGCACATCCCTATGACCTCATATCCCCAGCATTTGTTGGGAGTGGCTTGTTTTACATTGGTCTCTTCATACATCTTTCTCTTAGGCAAACGGACCTCTCAGGTAGGGTCGGTCACTCTTTCATTTTAGTTCTTTTTTTTAAATGTTTATGAAAATGTAGACGAATTTCTTTTAAAAATTAAGCATTTTTAAAAAAATTCCCACAATGTTTCACAATAATTGTAAAAAAAAAAATTAACAAAATGTTTGACACATTTTCACACATTTTTGAAAACAATTTGGTTAAAAAAATGGGAACAGGCTGGTTTGTTGTTGCCTTAACTTACATTTTGAAACTTGTTGAAACATTTTACATTTTTTTGAAAATTTTACATTTTTTTGAAAATTTTGGATTTAAAAATAAATAAATTGGGTTTTAGATAGCATGATTGCTGTATGAAATGTAAGAGAATACCCAAAATGTGCCAACACAGACCGACCAGTAAACCATCTTTATACCATATCTGATTTGAAAGTTTGTTTTGAGGATTCTGTCACTTCATTCTTCACATTTTAATTAAAATTAGATGAACAGAATTTTTAAATTCCTGGAAAACCAAATTGCTTCATAAATCACATAATATCCCTTAGTATCACACAATTGCATTGATAAATTGCATGCACAAATCTATAATTTATTCCATGTTTTTGTACATATTATGAAGCTCAGTATTTCAATTTGCATTTTGATGTTTTGTATACAAACGATAATGATGAAGTAAATTATATTTCTATTTGGTTGAAAGCAAGTTAACATGTAAAATGAATCAAAAACTACAAATTTGCACCTTAAAGGCATATTATGTGATCTTTTCCAGAGAGCGCCCTCTATTCATGATTTTTTTAGAAAGTAGATTTTCTTGCAGATTTACATTTCTGATCATAAATCGTACATACATTCCAAGTTACAGAGCGATACGATTCCTAATTACCTCAAAATCATGGTTTTAGAGTGAATTTAACCTGACAGTTTATTTTCACTCTAAAACCATGATTTTGAAGTAATTAAGAATCGTATCGCCCTGTAACTTAGAATGTATGTATGATTTATGATCAGAAATGTAAATCTGCAAGAAAATCTGCTTTCAATTTTTTCTTCTTCGATGTTGAGGGTGTTCCCTGGAAAGATCACATAATATACCTTTAATCACATAATGTCCCTTTAATACACAAGAGCGAGTAAAGGCATTATGAATGCATGCACAAATCTGGTAATGATTTTCATTCTCTATTAAAACTGTCCTTGACAACATGATGAAATTCTTCCGCTTGAAATATTGAACACAAGAAACGTTATTACAGCATACATGGCCCATTACAGATCTTCATTGTCATAAGAATGTATGGAGAGTTATTCGAATGACTACTACATCCTCGGGGGAAGGGGGCACTGGGCACACAAGTAGGAATTTTAAGAGGGGGGGGTTGAAGTGGAACTTTTGAACCCTGGGTATTCAGTGACAGCAAAAAAACAACGGGCCGGACGGGGGTGCTTAATGATATGAGGTTACGGGGATGTGCCGCCAAATAGGGTCCCATTTTTCACCCGTCTGGTAAACGAATGACCCCTTTTCATAGCCATATTTGGTAAATTTATGGGTCTAAAATCCTTAATTTTGCTGGTCACAGAAATGTTAGCAAAATCTGTCAAATGTATAGACAATGGGTCTCTGGTAAGCATAATGGGTCCATTATCCCCCGAAATTTGGGAAATGTTTGTGTCAAATTTCATTTTGCTGGCGGCACACCCGTACCAATTGGGGTATTGGGGTGAGAGAATGCAATATTGCCAGTCAAAAGTAGGTATTTGAGTGACCAAGTGTTCAAACATTTTACTAAAAAGGGAACTTTTCTTAAAAGTAGGGATTTGGGTAATTTGTTGTCTAAAATATTTTTACTTTAAAGTAGTAGACTCAGGAAGACGGTCCCAAATACTGGATCTTTCTGGACACACATTAGGTCTTTTATGACAGTGAAGCTGAAAAGGAGATTGTAGCACCCTTACATATGCATACTCTGAATATGGGAGTACATATGCATACTCTGAATATGTGAGTACCCCACCCCTGGCATTACATCCTTTAGGTTTGCTTTGTTGATTGGTTATTAAGTGTAGAAAATAATGTGTCATTTTAATAAAATAAGGAAACAATTTTTTTGCACCTTTATATAATTCATATCTGGCTGGTTATTCTTTATATTGTTATAACGAAGGTCAATCTATTTTTTTCCTTTTCATATATAAATTGTTTGTATAGAATAGTTCAGGGTGACACAGAAGCAATCTTTTTGTATAATTAAAGGTATATGTGATCTTTTCCAGGGGACGTCCTCAATCCTCGAAAAAAAATTGGACCAGCAGATTTTCTTGCAGATTTACTTTTCTGATCATAAATCATAAATATATTCCAAGTTACCGAGCGATACGATTCCTAATAACCTCAAAATCTTAGTTTTAGAGTGAATTTAGAGTAAAATTTGAAAAAATAGATTGTACTGCTTGGTACAATCTATTTTCAAACCATGATTTTGAAGTGATTAGGAATCGCATCGATCGGTAACTTAGAGGATCTTTATGATTCATGATCAAAAATGTAAATCTGCAAGAAAATCTGCTTTCATAGTAAAAATCAATGATAGAGGGCGCTACATTGAAAAGATCACATAATATGCCTTTAACAATTGTGTAGCTGTTGCAATGTAACGTTATTTGATTGTTATGTTGTAACCATTATAGGGCTATATTTTTTTCTCAACAGTAACCATAGATAATGAAGGTATGGATGGCGAAGTAAGTACTTTCTATTGAAACTATGCTCGTCTCAGATATACGCGCAACACAAAAGCCAGTGTAGTCTTTTGTAATGTCATGAAACAACCTCTCACAATTCATAAATAAAATGTCACTCTCGTTCCCATATGCGTGGTATTGATTTGAAAAGACGTGCTCATTGTCCATCAAACTTGAGGTTCGAGTGTAGTTGTTATTAAAAACTGTGTAAAGTAGATGTCTATAAAACTTCACAAAGAGAGTTACATCAATCGTATCAGTGAATGTGCGTATTAATTTAATATATTTAAAATATTAGAAATATTTGAATGTTCACCTTGGCTTCTTTTCTCAAAATGTTGTTATATATCCCATCCGCTACTATGAGATATGCTGTTGCTGCAATAAACTAGCAGTACCCACATTTATTACCGGGCTTTTCAAACATGCCAGTTATACAGGTGTGAACGAGACGCACATAGTATCAGCTCTACACGACATTTCATAGGATTTCAATAGACATGTTTGTCCGCCCATTCAAGGTCTATGCCGTAACTGAGCTTCTAATCGTAGCTAATATAAGCTTTATATTATGGAATATATGGAATATATAGCTACGATACAACTATATGGTAAGCTATAAATAAACACACGTTTATTAAAGTCAACTTGTCCCCCTCCTGCAAATGATGACTACAGAAAAGTATATTGCATTTCAGAATCGTCGATGTTGGTTGTACAGGATTGCAGCTTCAGTGGGCGTTGGTGGGTGGTAGAACCCACCACTCCCTCCTACAGCCCCACCACTCTAAAGGGAGCACCACACCAAATAACTTCCCCATTGAAATATGTGTAAAACGGCCATATTTCAAGACACCTTTTCTCCCCCGGTTACATTTTCAGTAAAGTATAAACTTTAATTTAAGCCTTATTCATTAGGGGTTGTCAAGCTAGATTTTTTGCTACTGACCCGCAAACAGCGCCCTCATTTCTCATGTTTTTTGGCCACCTGTTCACCATTTAGGCATGTGCTTCCACCCTTGGCACTGTTAGGTTGATAAATCAAACATTTGTATTTGATCATTGCAGCAACGGATAAGTCCCATTCGTTCATTTTAATACAAAAATACGTGCTTTTCCAGAACTATTACAGAATTACACAAGTTGCACATTGATTGGGTGTAGTGCTCCCTTAAAGGGACTAAAGTGGTGTTGAACATTTTAAATGTTTAAAAATTTACTTCAAAATTCAAGATGAACATTAAAAATTGCCATTATTGTTGTTTCTATTAAACAAAAACACTGCAAAACTTGATTAAAACAATATCATCGCTATTTATTGAAAAACGCCCTCTATGCAAATATGGTTCGCGTTATGTATCACGCGTACTACAGGGAGATACTGTAGGACGTTTTCTTGTACAAAGAGGGCTGATTTTTCTTAATCCTTATAGGTGTAAGTTCATACATGTAATACAATTATAAAAATATACTAATCCCAGTTTTTATCATAATTGAGGGCGCAGCCTCCAACACATCTCTTAGTGTCCCTTTAAGGTCAATTTCAGCGCTGAAGCCCACCACTCAAACACTTGCACAGGATGTATTTATTGAATTTATCCTAAAAGCATCCAATATATTAGTAAAATAATGCTAACAAGAGTCCGTATAAATTGCCACCCACCACTTAAACCTGGCTATAGCTACAAATCATGTGGCTGAATTAAATTTTATTAGCTGTGTATTGCTATTATATTGATCATTTTGTGTTTTTTCTTCCCTTTATAAATACTTTCTTAAGGGCCATGCGTTTCACACTCGCCACCCTTCGCGTTGCATCTCCAGATTTAAACATTTTACACACCATCTGAGGTTTGAATTAGCATATTGCAATAACTACTTGCTCTACCCCATAAAAAAAGTATATATTTTCTGAAGGTAATTCTCGTGAGGAATCCTAATGCTAACATGTTATGATTGACAATGTTAAAAATATATCAACATTTTCAAATTTTGATTTAAGCTCAAAACTATTTGTATACCTATCCAATCATAATTTACTGTGCATATTCAAGTTCCTTATGAAATTACCTATCGAAACGTTAAATGGTTGTCAAGGGTAATACTTTGATGAAATATACTATACCGGGAAGTGATTGAGCCCAAACATTTAACATTCATATTTTTTAGAATTTACAAACAAAATCTTTGGGTATGCACCCTACCCTGATTTAAACTGCATTTTTGGAATCCCCTATTTGCGATGACAGCTTTCCAAAAATGTATACTCTTGTTATCATAGGTTGAATACTTTTTTTGTCATAGCCATATTAAAACCGATAAATTAGGGTTTGCTGTGTAGGGAATAGGGACAATAACCAAGGACAAATTCTTTTCATGATTAATAGTTGTTACAAAACAGTTGACAAGTTTGTTGAATCAGAGACTTAAATATATAAAATAACCTTAACTCAGCCAGAATACATTTTAAAAAAGTGGTATATTTTATTTCAATTACTGAAATACAGTGACAATGTATTATTTAAGCACTAAACAGCACTACCAACATCAAAAGATGGCCTTCAAATGCTTCAGAGTGTGAAAATAAGGTGATTAGGCTGTAAAAAACTTATTTTCTTTTGGAATCATTCAGCTGGATAAAAGAGGGTAGGATAACCAAGGTTGGACTGTAGTCTTTTTTTTACCTAAGACACCCTATATATATATTACTTCCTTTAAGATGGCATTTTCAGGATTGATAGTTAAGCGAAAAATACACCTAAGCCTCAGCCAATGCAATTACTTGACCTTGTAAACACAATGGTAATCAAAGATTCAAAAGAACAAAATAATTTGCTTTTCGTTTTTCATTTCTGGCAATAATTTTAGTTCTTCTTTATACACTATATAAGACCACAAAAAAATGTTTCCGGCAGGTGACCTGAAAGCCTATTGTGAAATGCAGAATTTCATATTGTGTATTTATTTTAAGAAAAAAAAATTTGGGAGTTGGGATTTAAGCATAAAATCTGCTGCAAAGTATCAAAATTATTTTCTATAACAACTATCAATTGAAATAGGTGCGACCTACAGGACACCAACTTTTTGGTGCCTAATATTGTATGCTGAGATAGTTACCCACACAAGATTCGCTCATTAATGTGCCGAATGGCTTCATATGCTTGTTTGGAGACTCCTGTTACGTTACTATGAAAGAAGCAAAAAACCTGTGACTTGTTATCAAATTGACTCCATTTTATGACATCACAGATAACCAAATGAGACTTAACCTTTTTTGACAATGATAAGCTTCAAGTATGGTCAAGCTTGGGCAGTGTAAACCTATTCCAGTATCTTCTTCCCTTGATGACAGTTGTTTCTTAGTTTTTTGAATAAAAACTGATTGATTTTTAACCTCAAAAATGATCTTGGTATAACTAATTGAAATAAACCAGCAATCAACAATGAATCAAGACATCAATGATAAGCTTCAAGTATGGTCATAATATTTATTAAATATATTTATGAATCCATACCATACATGTACATACTATGACACATATATTATTGGCAATATCCTCAAATAGGTCTCCAATATGGAGTAAACACACGGCAGCTACCATTTAGTGTAAGGCAAAAAAAAAAGAGTTGACTTGCCCTTTTAGGTCAAGAATGTGGGTCGGACAGTCGGATTTTTTTTAATTTTTAAACAAGCAGATACTACACAAAACATGATTTTAAAGAATCATTTACCTGTCAAAGTGACAGCGTAATTTTGGGGAGAGGCCATTTCGTTCTGTAAAGTAGTAGCAAGATTTAAAGACCCGCGCTGTGAATAAAATTATATATACACATACACAGACCGTCGCCCAACTGACGCTGGTTTTTCGGCGAGCATGTGTAATAAATTCAGCAGAAAAGTATCCGCGGTCTATAAAACGTTTACGCAAGTGAAATAAACCTACAATGCGACAGTTGATATAAAGTATGTGAGTAAATGACGATTTTATATGTTTATACCGTATTTAAACGTAAACAGAACATGTTTTGCTATTTCTTAACCAAATTATGACTCTAATTTTTTTTTTAAATAAAATAAAATAGCGACCCTAGATTTCCGAAAATTCTGGTCCGACGGAAAGGGCAAGTCAACTTCTTCTTTTTTTTTTGCTATCCATAAGTAAAATAATAGCTGCTTTGTGCTGTATTCCATATGGGAGACCCTATTTGAAGAAATTTGCAGATTTCAACAGTAAATAATTTTGTACAGATATCATTCCTTCTAGGAACAGACAACATATAAGTTAAATATTTACAACATGGTTTAAATATTGCTGTTTTAGACAAACAACACATTTAATTTTCCCAGCTTCCAAGTATGCATGCACAGGTTTTGAAATACCCATTTATATTCACATAGCTTTTTTGATAATGTTGATAAAATACTTCTATTGGCTTAATCAATCTATGGTTTTGCCAATTTAATTTTTTAATTTTTTTAATATTTTTGAAAATGTCTGAAAATTGTGGGGTTTCTACAAATTTAGAATTTTTTTGAAAACATTTGACACCAAGAACAAATAAAAATAATAAAATAAACAAATGAAAAAAAACTATATAAATAAGAAACAAAATAATGAAACAAAATGGAATAAAAAATAAACAAAACAACATTGTCTGCATTCTCATATTCTTTAAAGGTTACAAAATAAATAATACATGTATAAATGGACAAATAAAAACATGTCAATTTGTGCAGCACATAAGTCTTACAAAGCTTAGACCTTTTTGGGCCGTATTTATAACATTGAAGCTGAAACAACTATCATTTAATTTAGAACAATTTTTATTTTAAATTAAAAAAATGTAGAAAGAGCATGTCCAATAGTATATCTTAAATACAGAATAAGTGTGATACAAAAATTAGCATGGGCTCAATATATTGAAGATCAGCGCAAGATTTTCATGTGAAGTGCAATATGTGAGACCCATCACATCAAAACAGACAAGTTGTCTCTCTTGAAAATTGATATCTTAGTTTCATGTTACAAACCTATTTTATAGCTTTAAAATGATGCCCCAACTTGAGCATAAAAAAAAAGATTTTGTGAAGCTTGGGGGTGATAAATTCTTTTAATTTTTTCTCATCTTCTTTTTGATCTTTTCTGCAACAAAAAAAGGTTTGCTGACAACTGGTCGTTTCGATGTGATGGGTCACATGTTTTTGTACAACAGTTAATTGGTGCAGACTTTTTTCTTCTCCTCTAAAACAAATACATTTGACAACCTTGACCTAAATCAGTGAAAGCAGAATAAATTGTATGCTTACGCTTATTTTAATCATTTTGCAATACATTTTTTTCTTCAATATTGTACTTTTGATGCACAATATTCATTTGGCAGATAAATGGTATTGATTTTAAATATAATACTGAATCTAGTTGTCCGATGATCGCACAAGAGTGTGTGACACTCGGAGTAGCAACTACCGTTCCAAATGGTTTAACTTATAATACTAAATCTAAGTGAAAACTTAAAACAGTTCTAAAGAATCATGCCTCCTTTTCCTAATTTCAGAAAGTGGCAAAGACTTCAAGATCTTGACAAGAAAAAAATGACTCGTGTCACAAATAAGAGACTTCATTAATACTCAGTTTTCTTGATGGACGCTCGTCATATGAGGTTGGGTTGACCTTACGTAAAAGTTCACAAAGTCATCCTCACCCCCAAAAACGGTCATCCGCGGTGCACAAAACATAAGATCGACCTCTCGGCTCTGATTGGTTAGCTGAATTTGAGTTGTCAAGCATGCGCAGTAAGCTGATTGGAGTTTGCCCGCGTATGTCGGACTGTGGCCAGGAGAATGTTTCGTAGGTCCATTACTGAGCCAGACAATAATACTTCATTGCTCACCTTGACTCAAATTCCAGTACAAAATTTGACAACAAAAAGGAAGAAATGACTCAAGTCACAAATTGTACGACTTGAATACAACTCTGTCATACAGATTTAACAACTATAAACACTTATATATAATAGCTGAGCCATGTTCATTCAATGTCACGTCAAACTTTCCTTACCAATTGGGTTACAATCTGGATGCAAGATTTTTGTCTCACTTCTTTATACGATTTGGTCGAAAAGGGTGGGGCAGGTTTGTTTTGGGGTTTTTTCAAAAAAATCATGAACATTTTGTTGAATTTCAACAAATTTTTTAATTACATTTTTGCTTTTACAATTAAAAAAATTCTCAAAAAAAAATCAAAATGTTCCAAATTTGTGTGTGTGTATTGCGGAAATGTTTCAAACCAAATTTGCAATTTGTTTTATTAATTCAAAAAATAAATGGTTCGGTCAGGCCTGTAGAACAGGAGGGTTATATTTCTCCTAAAAGATACTGGAGTACTTGGGTCATAAAGCTTACAAATTTTGTCTTGCAATAAAAGTGATATTATAGAATGAAATAACAATAGTTTATTAAAGCGTGCATATACCATCTATTCCTAATATACATCCACCCACTCACATAGGATGTAAATGGTGATTTGTTTGAAGCAATATCAATTTGATGACTGAGTCAGGTGATGGGTGCCCTGGGGAGTTAGCATACAAGTATATCATAGGTCTTGTTTTCATGAATAAATAATGTTAGGAAAAAACCCTCCAGATTTGTTTCCCTTTAATGGTCCATAATTGAAGGGCATATAGGTTTGAATATTTTATGAAATAAGCAACTCTTCAACATATTTATGAGGAATTCAATTTGTGCATTCCTTTTAGGACAAACCTACACCATATCTGAAATGATACTGTAGCTAATCGCTAGCGTAGTGCACATCAGAATAAAACTGGTGCCAGGTCAACAGGCTCACGCTAATTTTGTTACAAACCACTGATCACCAGGGTTTGAATTAATTTGAAGGCATCGAAGGCCATTGCCTTCGATGCCCCACCTAGTAGCCTTGATGCCCTCAATTTCTGGCTGTTTTTACTCCATTCAAAAGTACATAATGGCCTTGGATAAAGTTGGTGCCCCTTTCAAATTGCCTTAAATTGCCTGCCCTTTTCATTTCTTATTTCAAGGCCTGCTGATCACATTGATCGTAACACAAAGCCTATGGCAGTATCATCATTCAGAACAGATGTATTGGCCCAGGCTTGAACCAGTAGTCATGAGTTACTAACGTGCACTACGTCAAAGAATAGCTAGCTATACCGAGACGTCAAGATTACCTTTGACATTTTCAAATTTTCACATCACATCCACGATTCAGGTTGCCTTAACAGCCTGTGTCTATTATCATTTCATAGTTTAGCCTTTTTATTCCTTATCTTGTCATAACTTAATTTAGCAAAATATCAGCCTTTTATTGTAACTCCATTTTAACATCAAAATTGTCAAACCTACACATGTTGAACTTGAAAGAGGAAAATACAAATTAACATAAATATAAAAATAAAGTCAAATAACAAAAAGTCCAAGCTAAACAAAATAAATCATAATTGTTAATGTCATTTTAAGAAGAAAAAATCCTTTGGATTTCACTCTATTGAGCATCATATGAGGTCTTTCAATATAAAATATGATATTGCCCATAATTGTCGACTATACATCCAAATCAACTAAGAAACACATCACAGTCAAAGTGAATGAAACAGGGAACATAGTTATCGTCCCTGTTCTGTCAAAACCTTGTATGTTTTTCCGGCCCTTCAGCATGTATAAAGTAAAATTGGCCAACATTTATGCATTGAAGTCTTGCTTTATACATGTTCAGGGGCAAGAGAACTTACAAGGTTTCCATAGATATGTTTGGGCCGACTGTCCAAAAGTTATACATTAGGAAGTTATTACTCTATACATGCTGAAGGGCCAGATGGAGATAAGAGGTTTTGACAGAACAGCGACGTTATTATACTTATATCTTATAAGTGTAACACTTCAATTTACAACTTTCAAAAATCAACTTTGAATTACTGTAAAAGTGGTAATTTTGCACAACTATTATTTGGCGCTTCGACAATTTTGAACTGTTTTGCCTGTTTTTAAATTAGCGATTTGAAGCTT
This sequence comes from Ophiura sarsii, assembly GCA_035610835.1. Classification (NCBI taxonomy): domain Eukaryota; kingdom Metazoa; phylum Echinodermata; class Ophiuroidea; order Amphilepidida; family Ophiuridae; genus Ophiura; species Ophiura sarsii. The sequence goes on along the minus strand of CM069445.1, from coordinate 44,849,035 downwards.
CGTCACATAGACCTATACACAAAAGTAATACATTTGTGTGTCAGTGTTTTGGCGGTAGTTGATCTGAATGCGAGAAGCACAAAAATATAGCGCTAGAATTTCCACTTTCACAGTAATCCTCTTCCACTCAAATTTCTTACTCATTCAAAACAATGGTTTCTTTACAAACTGCTACGTGCTGAATCCAATGAAATTTGCCGCAATACTCAAAATTAATAAGTAAATAATATTTCTGGTCACTTTTGTTTTGAAAAATAATGTTCTACAGGGAAACGGCCCTCTCAGGTATGGTTGGTCCGTGTTTTTGTGCGTGCGGGCAACCATGGACACACAACAGATTCTAACCATCTAACTGTGGACCGTTCGCCAACCGTCCACAGTTCTAGACTAGGTGCATGGGGCTGCAATTAACCCAAAAATGCATTTAAAAGCACGTTTAAATAAGGTCCTCAGTCACAGGTACCAATACCGTCCGCGGTTGGTAGATACAATTTTGTATTAAAAAAAAAGGTGTATAAAACATCCTCGTTATGTCGATTAAAATGTGATACACACCGTCCTCGGTTGGATAGTTCTAAACTACGTCCACGTTTGGAGGCGATTGCACATAGGGGTGTGTGTGTTTTCTCTAAAAATGTTGGTGATTGGTGAAGTTTCAACAATTTTAGAAATTTTGTTCAAAAATGCCAACATTTTCCACCATTTTTTTAATTCATAAAATGTGTCATTCGGGCCTGTAGAATGGGTTTTTTCTTGTCACCTTATCTACATAAACATGACTTTACCTCACAGTTTAAATCTTCGTAATACATGCCCAACAGGTGAAAAGTGTTTTAACAAGAATTTGATGAAATAACCAAGACATACTTTTTAGTGTGTATTTACTTTTCGTCAATGTATTTTGGTTCAATAATGTTATTGAAATCTCAAAATCAAATAAAAACTTTCAAAAACTGTTTCCAATGGCTTTACAGTAATATGCTATAAAATCAGTGTCTGAAACACAATGAAGCACAGCTATAATTTACAATGATTTACCATGTAAGTCAACTGTATAGAAATAGAAATAACTGACTTATGACGATTTATTCTGTATGGTAAACCAATTTTCAAGATGTTGCTGTAGTTTTGGTCCTGCTTTTCCCCTTTTAGCCCATACCCCAAACACACATGGTCCCAAGTAATACTGAGAAGGCAATATAATACAAAAACTTGACCCGCAAGAAAATGCGGGAAAAGAATCCAAGTGTCGGAGCGACCACATTTTTGAGAAAGAATTACATAGAGCTGAAAGTAAGGTTTGAAAAGCGAACAAATACATGACTATCAACATTTAAAAAGAAGAAATCAATTTGCAATAATGGTAAATGTGCGATGTGGGATTTCGGTTTCCATTCAGTAATCCACACCCTCAGAAACTTCAGGATTGAACCAGTTTTTATTTTAAAAAAATGTTACGTATACAATTTGTGATTGTATTGATTGCATTATGTACACAATCTTGTGGGGGAACACTTTGAAATGTTGGCCTTCGCAAAGGGCTAGATGTACAAAAATGGTGTGACTATTATCAGATAAACAAGTGAAAGCATTACATTACGTCCATTTCAAAATCCTCTCCCACCCAAGCCTGTTTTTATCTAAAGATCAGAAGCACTGCCAGCAGAAGTCGCTTCCCTCATTTTTTGAGTCAAAAAATCTGCCTCTTCAGACGACATATTAGATTGTTCTTGCTCCATTTGGTCAAGAATTTCATCCAGACTTTGTTGTTCTTGCCTCTGTCCTGGTGCTTCTGTCGCTTGTCTATCGCCAGATGGTGTCTCTTGTCCCCCACTACCTGTGGATAATGTCCCTTGTCCACCAATAATATGTGGGGGTTGTCCATCATTAGATGGTAGCATTTGTCCAACCCCTCCAGATGAGGGCGCTTGTCCAAGCATGGAATGCGATTGCTGAGGTAAGTGACCCTGTGTTTGGGGAATTTGTGGTGTGGGTACAGATTTTCCGGCTGCACCTGGGAACATCATAGGTGGGTAACTGAATGGCACAAATGCACCAGAAGGCATCATTGTCCCAGGTGGCATGGGGAGCTGATAATTGATAACTATCGGAGGCTGTTGCGACTGTTGTTGCTGGGTGTTGTTACCGGTTGGAGGCATCGGTACCATCCCGGGGAAAAATGGCATGCCGTAATTAGATTGGGGCTGTTGGATGGGAGGTTGCTGCTGCTGCTGCGACTGTGGTTGCAGCGGATTGTTCGCATTGGACACACTTGGAGGGGAAGCACCAGGGTTGGACATAGTCCGATTGGCAGATGTCTCTGCTGATTCAGATGCAGGTGTATTGGGTGAGCTTGATGTACCCCCAACGCTAGATGATCGTATACTGCTAGATTGGTTTGATTCGGTCTGACTAACCGGAGTTGCTGATGAAGAATTTGTAGGTGTTGAACTCCCAGACGGTGAAGCAAGGCGGTTTTGTTCCGGTGACTCTGATGAGGACTCCTCTTGCTGGGATGAGCCACCTGATTGCCGGCTCTGCCCAAACGGTCTTAACGGTAATGTCGATTGCAAGGGTACACTCTGTACTCCAGGGCTGACAGTGCACGTGGCTGGTTTAGTTCCTGACTGCCCAGGGAATGTCAGCCCAGTGCCACTACTTCCACCCTGTCTGTTGGCAGTGTTCGGTGACCCGTGGCTACCAAGACTCCTTGGTATCTTGCTGGGGCTTCTAAATGGATCAAAGAAGTCATTCTCAGCTTCAGAGTCAGATGACAAGCTAATGGGATCATTGCCTGACAATGGTACTTTTTGGCTCAGTAAATCGGCTAGTTGGTGTCTGGACGATGTGATTACCCCAGTGCTAGGAACACCACCCATTCTTGATGCAGTTGTCATGGTGTTAGAACCCATTTGAGAGGAAGATGAAAATGACGATAGACTCTGTTCCAGACCCAAGTCACTACCTTGGCTTGTGTCAGGGCCGATGTGTCCAGCTCCACGAACAGCCAGAATTCTGCCATCCGTGGTACGAAGGTAGACACCTTTTTGTGTCTTGATGAAGGTGACCTGTTCTCCGGCCTTGATCAGCGGGGTTGTATTGGTCAGTGTGCCTGTACCCGGTAGAATGATATCTGTAATAAGAAGGAATTAAATTGTTGATAATAATATATGATACAAAATACACTTTACACAAAACAAGACAAAAAGGTGTTACGGTACGAAAAAAAAGTGCCCATTTTCCCCTAGTTTCTTTTATCATACATCTGTTTGTTTGCTTGCTTTATTTCATTCTTTCTTTTTTATTCAATAACAAATATCTTGTTGGAAACCAATTGCATACCTTATTTTACTTTTAATCTAGTTCATCTTGTGAAAAAAAAGAACGTAATCGACTGGAAAAAGGCAAAATGTGATTTTTAAGCTGGCACCTTTTTCGCCATTCCAATGGAATTTACAAATGTTTTTTATTCACCCTGTATACTAGTCTATGCTGCAAATGGCAGGTAGTATTTATTATTCAAGGTAGAATCTTGATTTATGCAATTTATTTGATCAGCCTTTGTGATAAACAGATGTCTCCCATGGAAATTCCATACAAATACATAGTTTCTTTGTCCGTGGTGGTACCGGTACCATGTGCCCTGCGTGGGCACTGATAGCATACTTGGTTGATAGTAGTATGGGTATTATGCCACAGGTTCCACACTTTACAGTGGGAAAATCAAGTTTGGTAGGGAAGTGCCACTCAAATCTAAACCAGGCCTGTGCCACTACTAGCTTGCATGTCATTGCCAAGATTCAAGCTTCTAGTGTAAAAGCGCCCTCATTTTAAAGGTAGATGTTCTGATTGCTGGCCCGATTTTCAACTTGATGTTTTTCTATTTTACATGGAAGGTCATCCTTAAAATTGTCACATTCCAAAGTTTGAGTTGCATTCCAATGGTTCTTATTTTAGAAGCACAAGGTCACGAAAACTTGCCCATTGAGTTGTACACTAACTGGCGGGTGGTTAACCAACTTTGGCAGTAATTCACCACATTTTAGCCTATAATTTCTAAAATGGAACATTTGTGGCCCCTAAGATTTTACAGACATAATGAGCGAAATATGGGGATTATTCTGATATCAAAATATCTTGATGTTGAAAAAAAGTGATTGGAAAGTGTCACATCGCGCGTCTCATGAGCGTGCGAGGCGAGGTGTTAATCATTGGCAATGCTAAGTATAGCGCCACGTTGGTTGCTATGCTAAGAGTCACATTACCCATACATGCAGTGGTGGAACTTCAGATTTTTTTCAACTAGCCAGTCGGGCAGGTAACTCACAGAATTTACCTGCCCGACAAAAATTCCACCAGCCCAAGGTTTTTTCATAATATTTTGCAGCAAACAATTAAGAGCAAGACTACTTTTAAACTACAATTACATATTTTTGTCTTTATTGTACGATGTTAACTGTAACCCTAGCCCGTAACAGCTCCTCGTATTCATCATGTTCATCAATCCAATACTCTCTTTAATCTCCTATCAACCTGATCTCCTCTATCATCATGACACACGATCATCTGATGATCATGAAATTACCCTGAACTTACTGTTACTTACACTTTAGCTTCAAAAATGTTACGCGCCAGTCGGACGGGTACCTTTGTATCTTCACCCGCCCGACACGAAAGTTACCCGCTATGGGCGGGCGGGCGGGTCTTATTTCCATCGCTGCATACATGGGATTCAAATTTCATCTCCCATTACTATTCGATTTCCCTGTCTAAACCCATGTAGTATATTCACTGTTTTCTAAACCTCAAAATATTCTGCCACATGTAATGCAAATGTGCTCAATTTAACCTAATTTCCAATAAAAATGCTACATTTCATAAACAAATTCTCTCGCAAATTAGGTGTCAATAAGGCGATATTATAGAATTGTTTTTTCACACACCTCAAAGAATACTGCAAATGAGGGGCATCGTGAAATAGAACAAATTATATTAAAAAAAAGAGTGACGTCAATCGTAAACAGCCACTATAGGTTGGGATCTGATAAGTAACCAATCGTGTTATGTACAAGAAAAGAACAGCATGAATTATTCATTTGTTGAACATTTATATTGTAAATAAATGATGTGATGTTGTGATAAACAGCTGTTTTTTTTCAAATATTTTTGCATATGAATAATTAAAGAGATAGCAAAATGTTTTATGAATTTATGAAAGGAAATGGTTAGTCTACGAAACATTTTATTACAAAAATTAGAGGCAAGGCCTTCAGTTAGTTTTTTTGTTCTTGTGTTGTTTTTGTGGGTGTTATTTGAGGCATGGCCTTAATTAAATTAAGTGGGGGTGTGGCGTTGCTTGTTTGTTTTTGTGCTTTTTTGGGGGGGGGGGGGGGGGGTATCCTGATAGTGGTTCTCTGCACTGTTTCAGTTGGGACTGGTTTCGTATATAAATCATAAAGGAAATCTGCTTCCAATTTTGGGAATTTGTCAACATATTTTTGTAATTTTCATCAAAGTATTCCCTACAATATTGTATTCTCTTGTGTATTGATAATAAGGCCAACAAAAAAAATTGTAATGTTGTTCTCGACGCACCCGCTCGTCAGATTTAGGGCCGCTCCGATTTTTAATTTTTTTTCCCAGATTTTTTTCACATTTTCCCCCAATTTTTTTTCAGATTTTTTTTAAAAACAGTTTAAATGGCATTGAATATTAAATAAAGTGTTTATAAGATATATGTGCGACTCTTATTAGAGTGATTACAACTTCTTGTTGGCTGAAGTTTGAACTTCCGCTAGTATAAGAAAATTTTTAAAAATCCGTCCGCCCGCCCTCCTCTCTGAAAGCTGTGGAGGACAACATTAATTCTTCTTTTTTTTTGCCTAAGTAATAATAGCAATAATGTTAATTTATAACACACTAATCCATGTTACAGGACTGATTTGAAATGGATTTTCAGACTCGCGAGTCACTTTTCAAACCATGCTTTTTGAAGTAATTAGGAATCGTATCGTTCTGTTACTCAGAATATATTCACGGTTTATGATCAGAAATGTAAATCTGCAAGAAAATATGCTTTAAAAAGATCAAGGATAGAGGGCGTCCCCTTTAAGCATGAACTAACGTTATCTCCAAATTTGATTGACAAAAAGAATATGGGATATTTTATTCAGTGGAAATTTAGAGAATATTATGGACAGCGCCGCAGCGGTCCGAGTCAAAAAGTGTTGACTTGAAAATGGTGTTTATTAAACTGAGAAAGGTGTCTAAAACTGAGAAAGGTCTTTGTAAAACTGAGAAGGGTATATGCCCAGGGGGGGGGGGGGGGGGGGCACTGATATTGGAGAGGGGTACAGGTATGTGCCACCCTGAAGACCCCTTTTTCACCATCCTCTGCTAGCTCTCAAAACTCCCTTTTGAGCCTGCATCAGCTCCTAAGGTGGCTAACTCGGCTACGGTGACCGCAATGATTTGCTTCAAAATAGCAGAGGATGTGTATATTGATCAAAAAAGATGATATGCCAAGTTTGAATTTTTTTCCATAAAGCTTTTTTGATTTATGGAATTTTTCGTTAATTGAAAACCCATTGACTTAAATACACGAGGCATTGCCGAATTCCCAAATACTGCCAAATTTCAGAAAACACATAGTTTTGTAAATATTTTTTTCTCTTCTTTAAAATCAATGTATAATAAAAGACTTTTATTTTATTTTGATGCCAAAACACCAAGGTATTACACAATTTTTTCCCTCCACAACTGAGTTGTGATGGTAATTAGAAAATTCTCTCGTGAGTTTTTCCCAATTACGTGTTTCTAGACTTTTCACAGCCTTTTGAAAATTTCCCTAAAATCAATAAGTAAACACCGTATTTGCAAAAACCTACGAGAGAATTTAGGTAATTGCTTATGAATTTATTCCCAAAGTTTCATGGCCATAGCGCATTCCCTTATAGTCTACAGAAATTCCAGAAGGTGAAAATTTATGGAATTTTTAAAAAATAAGGGAAAAGAAATTTCAAAAATGATCTGAAAGTCCTGAAATAGGTAGAGGTAAGACTTATCTTTACTGTGGTCTCAGTATAAAGAGTATAGATATAATTGATTTGGTATTACAGCCACGGCTCAAGATAACAGTTTTTTACCGGGAGGTACTTTTTTCGAAAGTAGCGCCCGGATCAAGGGATTTATTGAGAACCGGGAGCTACTTTCAGTATACCGGGAGCTAACGTTTTATTAAATGCAGCGTGGCAGCATTGTCAAATCGAAATTCGATGTCTTGTGCAAGATACCTGATTGTCAACGGGCGCTGGTTTGGACTAAATATCAGCGCTCGGTTGTTTATTTTTCAGCATTACCGGGCGCTATATATGGCAGGAGGACCGAGGGGTAAAAATCGCCCAGCGCCCTACCGGGAGCTAAGTTTTTATTAAATGCAGCGTGGCAGCATTGTCAAATCGAAATTCGATGTCTTGGGCAAGATACCTGATTGTCAACGGGCGCTGGTTTGAACTAAATATCAGCGCTCGGTTGTTTATTTTTTCAGCATTACCGGGCGCTATGGCAGGAGGACCGAGGGGTAAAAATCGCCCAGCGCCTGCTTATCTTGAGCCTTGATTACAGCAGTTTTTCTGTAGTGGTGTAGGAGCAGAGTAAGCTACCTTAAGACCCCTATTTTATTACAAAAAATTAAAAATCGCGAAAATATTCATTCCAAAACCCCAATTTTTTGACAAATGTGTGTTCTTACTAATAAAATTTGAAAAACAAACCAGTTCTTAAAGACCTACTTTTTCAAGAAAATCAGTTTTTAAGACCCTATTTTTCGTCATAAAATTCTCTCAGTTCAGTTCCGTAAGCCCCCCCCCTCATTTTGAGACCCTGTGCGGCACACCCCTATCAAAAAAAGTGCCCCCTCCCAGGGGTATATGTCTATTAAACTGAGAAAGATATGTTAAATCAAAAAATGTATCTAAAAAAAATGTTTGTTACACAAAGGTATGTAAAACAGAGAAAGGTATCTAAACCTGATAACGGTGTCTAAAACCGTAAAAAGTGTGTAAACTTCGAGAAAGGTGTGTAAAACCGATAAAGATGTATAAAACTGGGAAATGTATGTAAACTGGGAATGGTGTCTAAAACCGAGAACGGTATGTAAAACTGAGAAAGGTACCTGAAGCTGAGAACGGTGTCTAAAACCGAGAACTGTGTGTTAACTTCGAGAAAGATGTTCAAAACCGAGAAAGATGTATAAAACTGAGAAATGAATGTTAACCGGGAAAGGTGTCTAAACAGAGAACGGTATGTAAAACGGAGAAAGGTACCTAAAGCTGAGAACGGTCCCTAAAACCGAGAAAGGTGTGTAAATTTTCGAGAAAGGTGTGTAAAAGCAAGAAATATGTATACAACTGAGAAATGCATGTTAACTTGGAAAGGTGACTAAAACTGAGAAAGGTGTGTAAACTTCGAGAAAGGCGTCTACAACCGAGCAAGGTGTGTAAACTTCAAGAAAGGTGTCTAAAACCGAGAAAAGTGTCTAGAACCTGGAGAGGTGACTAGACCGAGAAAGGTGACAAAGTCTCGTACTTTGCTTGCTAACACAATAATCCTAGTCTACCTACCAGTTGTTGCTACTATCTTCTGTACTGTAACTCCAGCATTTCTCAATTCCAGCAACCGCTGCTGCATGTTGTTCATTGGAGTCTTGGGAACGGGCGTCGATTGAATCGGACGTACGTTTGCCACGGGCCTATTCGCTGTGTATCGGCTCCTGTCGAGAAAAAAAAGCAACAGATGAAAAGCTGTTTATAATATGAAAATCATGTTTGAATAAATTGGGTGCAAATTTGAACTCAGGTTAAGAGTTGCTTCAGTTGAAAATGAGATCTAAAAGGGTCTTAAAAAGTATTAAATTTTATACTCATTACAGGGCGCAGGTAATGAAGTACTTTTTCTCATATTTTATATTCAAAACCTGATCTGTTTGCCACATTTTTGTCTAGAAATGCGCCGCCTTTTCTGATCTTTTTACCTCTATATATTATCTACAAATTGGACCCTGTTTGGGATCTTTTGTCTTCCAATTTCATACTTTGTCTGAAACACATCTACTGAAATTGAGTACCATATTAGGTAACCTGGCGTAAAATACTTACATGAACGAGCTAGGCAAAGCACTGGCATGCGCAGCATTAGCTCCAACGTTAACCCTCTGCCTTGACGCCGACGCTCCGCCTTGACCATAATACTGTGAGTAAGATGGTCTGGAATAGCTCAGGTTTAATTTCTTCTCAGCCTCATAGTTAACCTCAGCTTGCCGCTTCTCGGCACGTGTCAGACGCCGGTCTTTTCTATCACCCAGCAGAGACTCGGTGGTGAATGGAGCCTAGATGATAAAATAAAACAGTTTGTTCCCTTAAAACCTAAATGCAAATAGCGGGTTATATAAATTTCATTTGTTAGTTGTTATTTTAGGATAAACCTGCTTCAAATCATATTTTAGTGGTAAAATCAACTGCAAATTATGTTTATTTTAAACAATAGTTATCAATTATACAGCACTAAAGACCAATTTGATAATTTCTTTAAAATAATGTTGTACCATTTTGATTTAAAGGCAAAGGTCCACTCTGGCCAGTTCACCCTGCATACACCAGTTTATTTGGCGACAGATAAAATAGAGTTAAGATGGAGAAATCTCAACCTTGAGATATTCCCAAAGGATCTGGCTGGTGGTAAGACTAAGAGTGGAACTAAGAGTTAAAGTAAAAACGATCAGAACTTTTTGGACTCCTAATATAATTTTTGAGGGTTTTTCCAGGATTTTCAAATACAAAACACAAAAAAGAAAAGCATGTGGCTTACAGATAACAATTTGTTAGGCTTTAATATACTTGGAGAGATATACAAGATGGACACATTGATGTGATGCATCAAGAATTCAACTGAATAAATTGCCCAACACTAATTAGGTAGGCTCCTATAATTTAATCAGTTCCAAATTGGCGAGAAATATTTGTTTTTTATTTCTCCGTGCGCAATAGTATTCCAAGCGTAAGAGTGAGATTATGGCCACATGCACGCGGTATTGGCCTCACGCACATCCGCTCGTTGCCTTCACATGCGCCCGCATCGTTCTGTTTTCATTCATTGCTGTAAGGAGGCTTCACCAATTTGAAACTGATCAAACTATAGTTTCCAAGTGATGGGTATCAATCAGAGACTTCATTATTTGACCTCTGCCACCAACATATCTGATCTTACCTTTGACAGATTGTTGCTATATTTATTGCATATGTGTTTCAGTATCCTGTCTGAAAATTCTTCAGACTCTCGGCTGAAGTCCTCGTACGGCATGTCGCTCTCGTCAAATTCCAACAGCGACTCCACCTCTTTTTTTGTTAGTTTCATTTCAGGGTTCATTTCATCTACCACACGGTCTGATAATGAAGAGAAAAAAAACAATTTTTGCTAGAGTCATTTCAGGGTTTATTTTATTTAGCACACAGAACAATAAGGGGAAAATGGGTGTATGTGTTTTGCTCCCTGGGGTCAATCATATATCGTTGCTGTTCTGTCTATCTCAATCTGGCCCTTCAACTCTTCAGCCCTTCCTATGTATAACCTTTGGGTAGTCCGCTCTAAACATATTCAAGTGCCAAAAACACATCTATCAAATCCTTGTAAGTACTCTTGCTCCTTGAAATGTATAAAGCAACACTTGCATTAAACCATTGGGCTTTATACATGCTGAAGGGCTGGAAAAACATACAAGGTTTTGACAGAACAGCGGCAAGATATATATTGGCAATAAACTTTAGAAGTTGTCACAAGATTTCACATAAAATTGGGTCAACATCAGTATATATTCCTCTGTTCTCATCAATATATCATGCATGTAACACAAATGCATCAGTGTATGCAACTACATGAGAGGAATGTGGACCTTGGCGCGAGAAATGCACCCTGATGTCCCATCCAAACTTACTGTTGACACTGTGTACAGGCCAGGTGCTGCCTGCCTTGGGCCTTAAAGACACCTTTTCACCCTCTCTGGGCTGGTTCTCTATTGTCCATTTTCAATCTGTTTCAAAAAATTAGACAAGTTTGCATTCCAAAGGGCTCATTTTCAACAACCTCAGTTTTTAAGACACTTCATTTTCAAGGGTCAGGTTTTCAGATTCCAGTGCTACACCCCATCCATCACAAGCCACATCAGTTCTTAGATATCATGTTTAAGATTTAGGGGCTGCACACCCTTCTCTTTTCTGCCACAAGTAATGCAAATGTGCTCAATTTAACCTAATTTCTAAAAAAAGGGCTATTTTCAAACAACTTTGTCAAATACCGGTCCCCTCACTAACCAGACTCTTAATGGACTTAAATGTGAGGTTGACCTTGTGTACTTTCCTCACGGTCAACCTCATGTGACGTGCATCAATAATATCATTGCACAATTTCTATTTTTAAAATTTGACCCTACGTGCCACCATTTAACCTTAATTGACCTCACCTGACATTCCTTTCTTGGAAATCTGCCGATCGTAGATCTTCTTTTCCAGCGTGTTGTCTGTCACCATCCTATAGACGTGACATTGTTTCTTCTGCCCATAGCGATACACCCTGCACACTGCCTGGGCATCATGGCATGGGTTCCACGAAGCATCTAGGACCACAACTCGGTTAGCGCCGATGAGATTGATACCAAGCGAACCGGCTCTGAAATTATTACAGTAATTAAACATTGAAAGATTTAGATGATTAGGCTGAAAAGGCTTATCATCGTTGGCAGGAAAAAATCCCTATGTACCTTTTCCATCGGACATGTTTAATAGCCACCGTCCTAAGATCAGAATTGTCGGTCAGGTATACTCTTAAATCGTGAAATTATGACAAATTCCTGAAAACAGGTGTAAACTTTAGATAAAATGGGATGAAAATATATTAAACTGTGTAATTTTTTACTAGAAAATGTCTTGAAAATAGGAAATCAGGAAATTTCTCTTCAAAGAGGCCACAGAGGAAGTATGCTTAAATGTGACGCGATCAAGAGGAATGAGTCGGATGTCGGGGAATCCCAAATTGAGATATGGCCAATTCAAAATGGCGGCTTACATAAGTTTTGATGGAAATTCATGTACACAATTTGACATAACTTTGGAACAAAACGTCGTATCGACATGGGGTTTTCAGTTTCTGAAAGCTCTAGGTGTCTTCTTTAAAACCGTATTAAAAACTCATTTTCGACCAGGGTCGACATCCGACTCATTCCTCTTGATCGCGTCACAAATTGAATACTTACAGAAGTGAACAAAACATAGGGGAAAAAACATAGTGCCCCAACGATGATATTGCCAGTAGTCATCTACTTGACATTGACAGGATGTTATTGGGTAGTGGGTTCCTATAGGTTACAGGTTGTGACAGAAGTAATTCTTGTTCTACATATGAGTAAGCATGCCATCACCAATCACGAATTAGTCTAGTGCAAAGGCATCTATTGTATGAGTATACAGATTTATTCTGACTATGGGCCTACTACCCTAACACTTTTGTAGATTAAAATTGATACCTAGATACCAACAGCCTAGCTGGTCTAGTGATTATGACATTGCTTTGGAATGAAAGGTCCTGGGATTTGAATCCTGGTATTAAATAATAATAATAATAATAATGAAGTCTTATATAGCGCCGGTATCCGCCAAAATTGACACTCATGGCGCTTGTTGCATATACAACCACTTAAACAACAACAACAAATATTTACAGTGCATAAAGTTCAAGTCTTAGTAATAGTATATTCATCATAACAAGATGTCTGGAAAACACAAATCTAAGTTCTATTGTGTACGACATGAGATGTGAAGTGTTGTTTCGATATGTGACATCTACATGATCTTGCCACAGCGATTCTGAAGACGAGCGGATGCATGGATGAATAATGTACGCAGGGGTCTGTTGAATTGGTTCAGATGGAAATTGTCCTTTAGAAATTATCAGTTATATGCAGTTGATAAGGAAAACGTGTCCATGATGAGTATAATAGAACCAAGACGATATGCACAAAGATGGAAACAGGGGTGAGAATATAAGCTGCAAACAGTCCAGTAAAAATGTTAAACTTGTAGGATACCAACAATTTGAGCTGCCGCAATGGCGCTGTGCAAATGTTTATCATCCCATGCTGTAAAACCTATCACAAAAACAGCAACAGTGTTATACTATAGTGGTAGTGGTAAAGTCCAATGTAGTTCTAAACAGGGTGAGAATATAAGCTGCAAACAGTCCAGTAAAAATGTTAAACTTGTAGGATACCAACAATTTGAGCTGCCGCCAGGGCGCTGTGCAAATGTTTATCATCCCATGCTGTAAAACCTATCCCAAGACAGCAACAGTTTCATACTATATTGGTAGTGGTAAAGTCCATTGTAGTTCTATAGGTCGACATGGCCTTGGACTAGGCATTGAAGAAAATTGAGGTAGTACACAAGCTGTTTGGTATAGCTATGCACTGGTGTCCAATTACAAAGCACAAGGCAGCCTGCAGGTTTGTATAGCCCATGCATGTATGTACAATGTAATGTAGCAAGTACTGTATGCATTTTTATGGAGAAAAAGCTGGCTCTGAAAAATGTTGAATTATCAAGATGATTACAGTTCTGAAATATATGAAATTGTGTTCATGATGTTCTCTATGATGAACAAGATCCTCCAGTATAAGAATGACTGTCCAAATGTATCAATAAACAGGTAAAAGTGGTTGTAAGTGCAGAGAGCGATGTGGAGCAGCCCGCAAGGGCGCTCACCGCAAAATTGTATTGTATTGTAACTTTTGCTTTCAATTCAGTTTTTCTCAAAATGGGGACAAAGTTTCTAATTCAGAATTCTTACGATTAGGCTTATTCGTGAAAGCTTATTCATAGGTAACAACGTAATTCTGGTTGATAAAGATCGGCACCTTGCAAGCATCCTTGCCAGGAAGTTCACAATGGTTTATGGGCCTCTTGACCAGCGAACAATCTAGACTGTCAAGGTGTTCCGATATTGTGGCTTTTAAGACCACACATGTGTACAGTTGCAGTAAAAGGGTGCAGTTGTCGGTAAAATGCATTTAAGAGACATTGATGCAATTAGGCATGGAAAAACAAAAGAAAATTAAGACAATTTTACAGTATTTTTTCATCATAAATTCAGAAAGCGATATCAAATCTTAACCACAAAGGTGTCATTTTGAAGCATTCAAAAAGCTCCTTTTGTTGGTATTAAGATCACAACATTTTCTTTGAGAGACAACTACACCCTTTTGCTGCAGCTACATACATTATTTAGACCCAAATTAAAAATAAACATTGAAACCCTTTAATTACCTTGTGGAGAGCAGGAACAGCCAGAATCTACTATCTTTCTTGTTGAATTGATTGATCATCTTTTCCCGTTCCGACACGGGAGTACTGCCATCAAGTCCTACAAATCAAGTAAAATCAAGCAAAAATCAAGAAGTTGATAGTATTAAATAGAGAATACAGCAAAACGTTGGTTGGCCTATGAATCAAAGGTTAATCCCCCCAAAATAACATCCATAAAAAGACATCAACATGCAAACTCACGGAAATACGACTCATTCTTGATCCACTGCTGCGGCATATCATCGGGCGGGTTTTCCGTGGGTTGCGGCACAGGGGTCAAGGCTAGGAACTTCTCGATAACGGACAGCGTCATCAGACTCTGGCTGAATACAAGGAGTTTGTCGCCCTGCTTCATGGACTCCTCAATGATACTGAAGAGAAGGATCATCTTACTACTGTTGGAGAGCTTGTTCTGCTGGTAGTTTTTCATAAGATCACGAGCCTAAAAAAAGAAGAATACAAGTAAACTATTTAGCCCAAAATGTGAATGTTTGGCTTCCTGATAGATCTTCATTAGAACACTGCAAGGCTGAAAAAGTAAAATTTTAGGCCTAAATATATAAACATTCGGTTGTTCTCACTTCTTGGGGTGGATGGGTAAATTTGTTGTGTGATTTTCAATGCTGGGAAAACAAACTCTTAGTACTGACAAAATGGAGCAAAAATAAGAAGACCTTTAAGTAATTTTTTTTGGACCTTACCATGAACCTGTAATTGAAGAATTATTTGAAAAAGAAAATAACTTTATTTTCTTTATCATTTAAGATCATTTACCAATTTGGGCATCAAATTTCCATTATAACAAAGCAGCACCAACTCTTTTCAGTAGAGGTGGGCAATTCTGATTACAGAAATGGGAGCTTCATAACTTTTATGATGGAAAAGTTGGCTAAATAACTTTTTGCTCTTGAAAATAAAGTATTAATGTTATTAATATTTATAAAATTAGGTTTTCAAACACAGTTTTTGTGAATTTTGAATTAACAAAATTATGGGCAAATAAAGAACTGAAGGCTGACAAGTAGAGTAAAATGGAGGTGTGGGGTCTTCAAATGGTGGTGGGGGTATTCAGCATCACAAAGACAATACCATCGTTAAAATGTCAGTGTCTTCTCCTTCCTAAAGAAATCACAAAGATATGACTGACCCTTACTTGTAATGACCTTCTAACGAGGACCAAACGTGGTACTATCCAAATGAGGACCCACCAACCTGGACACACTGACACACCAAGGACCAAAATGGTGGTTGAATAAAAAATTGGGTGTTAAACCGCCATTTAGACTGTGTGCTAGCCAACAGAGGCCTAAATGGTGTATGGGGAGAGTATCACCAAAGAGGACCTTGTTTAGATAGCGTTTTTATGTTGTTTGCAATACTTTGCACGTATCAGGAAACGGAGTACCGTCCTCGTTTGGCGGTGTGTCCGCAGTTGGCATGTAAAAAACAGGTGTGCGTCCGCATTTGCAGGTAATTACAGACGCACCTTGACTTACTCACTTCCCCTTCTTCCCCTCTCCCCGGTGCTCCTAGCCTCTCCCCCTCCCCTTGCATGTACATGTTAAGACTTACCCATTCGAAAGACAGTATTTCGTTGACCCTGTCAACATAAGATTCAGGAATTGGTGGCTTGCTGCTACAGCCAGCAGCGGCCAACTCTGAGCTGGGGCTTGATTTGCCGCTTTCATCTCCGCCACTCCTCCTCCCATTGGCGGCTGTGTCTTTGTTGCCGCTACCTTTCTTCCGGCCTGGTTTCCTTTGGAAGGAAAAAATGATATGGAACAAAATATCATCAGGGCCAGAATACTGTAAACAAGTTAATTTCGTGGCATGTTTTTTTCGCGAATTGCTAATCATCACTAGTTTCGCGGAAACTTAATTTTCGCGAATCTAAAATTTCATTTACTACTAAAAATTATGTGCTACATGTAAAAAGACGCGAGACTGCCGAATTTTGAACCCTACACTCAATTATAAAATAAGTACGATACGGTTTTGGCCGAATTCTGAGCTATTCTGTGCCTAGGCACAACACTAAACAGTTACTATTACTAACAGCATGAACAGTATTATTGTTTTTAGCCCTCCATTTCTTCTAAAACCTCCACTGATCCGATGGTTCAAGCAGGCAATACGCGCGCAAGTCAACCATCGCTATTCGGTTTTCCTTCGATGTTGAATCACAGACCGGTGCTGATCCGCAAAAGAGGAAACTAACACAGTACAAAATACGCACAGAGATGAATCTGTCGCGATATTACAGTGAGTAAATCAATCCCAAATACGACAATTCTGAACTGAAAAAAGTCAAATGAACGCGATTTTCAACTGATATCATTGCAATGACTTTAAAAATGAATCGTGTGTGTCAATTAAGCTTTGTTTTTATGTACACTGGATACACATAGATACTGGTAGTATCAATGTGAATCCAGTGTAAAGGCTGCCGAATTATGCTACCATTTCTATCATTTTCAAACACATTAATTCGCGGCAATATCATTTCGCGAATTTGAGCCTCTCGCGAAATTCGCGAAATTAACTTGTTTTACAGTACTTAGAACTTCTTAAATAGATTGATATTTGTTTGCAATTTATCCAAGATAAAAGATATATATTCAGAAGGTGGATTCTCTCATTCAGTTACGGCGCATTTACACTTGATCCATTTTACTCCGGTTGCATTTAAACGTGGTCCATTTTACTCAGAGTCCTGGGAAAACCGAAGTAAATAAGTCACCATCCAGCACAAAATAATAACGCACAAATAGTTTTCTTTTGCGTATAGGTTTATATGATGAAGCTACAAATTGTGAACATTTAAAAACACACAAACATATCAACTTTTACTTTTAAGGAAAAAAGAGTTATCAAAGCTCCGATTTTGATGTTTCAGGGGGATAAAAAGATTTTGGTAATGGGGTAGCTGAAGGGTAAGATTAAACGTGGAGACTTACTTTGTGTTAAAATCTGGCAAATCTAAGTCTGAATCTGCATCGAGTAACTCGCGCCTGTTTAGCACATCACAGAGAACATCTGGGTGATTCCAAATCTGAAATATTGAATTGATATAAATAACATATATTAGTACAGGATCTCATATAAACAGGCACCCCCTTGTTATTGAGCAATTTCACACTGACTTGAGGATTGATCTTTGGAAAATGTATCGTCCTTTTATCGACACAGTAATAGTTGCTATCTTGATTGATCGCCCAAAACGGACAAATTCTCTGTGTGAATATACTGACTGATGATCGATCAAATTGTTGCATTTGTTTCAAATGGCTGAATTAGATTCCAATTAGCGGCGATCGATCGTCGTCAGATTGATTGTCAGGCTCGTTTTAAGGTTTATTATAACATATGTTGCGGATTTGAGGAAATATTTGTACGGAATGGTTCCATTCAACAGCTGTCGTTTGTTTTATTTTAAAATAATATATAGACTCTGACAAACTGGCGTGAATCAAATTATCAAAGACCTTAAAATGCACAGTCTCAAACCCCAGTATCTTCACTATCGCGCCAAATAATTACCCACTAGACTCAAAGAGGCTGGGTTAATGTGGGTGACAGATGAATGAGCGCTACCTAGAGTAACCATTTTTTCACACAAAGTAAATTGGTTGGAGTATATTGGTACCTTTCTTCAGTAAATGCATATCAACTGCTGTGTCATCAAAACTATGCCAAAATATGCACACAACATTAAAACATCTAATGGAAAAACCCTCAATTAATAATGATAATATTCTGAAAATCTGAGATTAATCCAGTAAAAAATAAGACTGCTAGCATAATTTGCGTGAAGCATGTCATTTACTAGTCTGTACAATGGGATTTACACATGCAAACCAGAAAATGACATGGTTTACATTTCAAAACTTTGCATCCGTAAATCAAGATTAGTTTGCTATATTTCTCATAATTCTGGCACAAATCATTATATAAATAGCTACATAATCCACAAATTTGATGCATGAATATGTCTGTGCAATGTTCATACTGATCAGTGTTCTCCTGAGAAAGCCTCAGAAGGAATGCATGTAGGAAAGTTGTGGTAGGAAAGCACCAATCATGTCAATAGTGCGTTTACACCAATCATAGACAGAGAATGGCATTTAAAACCATTCATACACAGTTGAAACTAGACTTGTAAGTCTACTTCAATTTCTGCCATAAGCATGATAAGAAGGAGAATTTCCCTTTTAGCCTATTAACCCTAACCCCCCTGAGTGCTAAAAAATGCTAATCCAAAGTCCCTCTCCAAACGCATGCGCCGTCGGTTTTCGCTGACGTAGTCAACCGAGCCTATATAGTGAGCGCAGTATACTGCGCGAATGTGTAGCTGAGGGCCGTGGCTTAGTGGTTGGGACGTGGGGCTTGAGAACGGAGGGTCCCCGGATCGAATCCCGGCAGGTTCCCAGAGATTTAGTTGGTGTTTTTTCCTCGAAAATTGTGAATTCCGTTCAAAAACCCTAAACTGGGGTTAGGGTTATAAAGTATGTAATCTTGCAATTTCATGTTATGTTACTCTACCTGTGTTACTCTACCTTACTGTGTGAATTACCATTGTACATACACTACCAACCAAAAGTATTAGGACACTTGGTTATGGTGTCAAAATCATCCCATATATTCAATTTGGATTGTAATATTTTACCACGAGTTGAACAAATGTGTTGTTGAATCTCTTCTCATTAATAAATTCATGTTTTCTGTAACATCTGCTAATTCAATTCCATGGAATAAAAGAAAACATGTGCATCATGAAATCCCCATACAAATTTCCCATTGGAAATTGCTCATGAATAATTCATCAACCTCATTATAGCCAATATAATCCTATGAGGATAGTCTGACAATTTTGACTTCCTTTCAAAAACACCCTTCTCAATTGTTTGTCAATGGATTCACTGAAGTAAAACTAATCCCAATATTGTCACAAGTCTTTAATCTCTCACACATATTGACACCTGATCTCTTCATTCATCTTCAAAATAAGATATTTGGGAGGGAAATTTAGTTTCATTTTGACACTTTTACTTTCATATTTTAAATGGAAACCAACCAGATTCTCTGTACTTTCTCATAGCACCCACATGACATAGACACACTACACAGGGCTATCATTTCATCATGACTTAAGATTTTTGTCAAGCTAATTGACTCAAATTAACTAAATATACATGTATCGATGCAAAAAACCTTAGTCACTGAAATATTGTTACAAATGTTTTCCTTTTAAATAATGTCTTAAGTAGGAATATCATCCCAAATTTAATGTAACAAACTTTTAAGAACTTTCCATTAATTTTATAACCCTAGAATACCAAAAACCTAACACAGTAGTTCAATAGATTCCCAGTGTTTTCTCTCAATTTGCAGCTTGTAAAGTGTCCTAATACTTTTGGTTGCTAGTGTACTAAGAAATGGGTTGACTTGCCTAAATGGTCATACTTTCTTTAATTGATAATGGATTTTTCTCATTTTTTTCAGGAATTTTAATTTGTCAGTTGTACTTTACAATTAAATCAAATTGGTCATTGGCTATTTTTTTTTTATTCACCCTTTCAAATCGAAGTTTTCTGAACATACACTTGATGACTTTCCAATTCGTTGGTTTCCGACCGTATGTGGTAATACAGTAGGAACCAAACTATCATTGGGGATTGGGCTCAATTTTGATGACTTGTGATGACTTTCAATTTCTGAAATTTTCATCTCTCAATTTAAAATGATCTACGGGAATAACTCACCTTGCAAGCAACAGAGAAAGCCTTGAGTGGATTAGTACTACACCAACCAGCTGCCCCTGCTTCCTGGAATCTCTGCATAAATCTGATGTACAGCCCCCTCTGGAAGGGCGTTAACCGCACCAGTAACACATGCTCCTCCTTAGGAGGAAGCACCCCCCTCAGGACCGCGAAACCACGCCTCTGGACGAAACCTTCCAGGACTTTGTGAAGTACATGAGACCTGTGTTTCATCAATCTCATATCCTGTCAAGAATGCAAAGAAGATAAAATCAGATAAAAGAGGAAAAAAATCATGTTTTGTGGGAATGGATAAAGGCAAGTTATTTAAAAGGTGATTACTGGTGAGTTGATATGAAGGTGAAAAGTGAATTATGGCAAAGGGCAATGGCAAGTTCCAACAGCAATGGAAGATGCAATTGCCCTTGTCTTAATTCATCCCTAAATCTCCGCTGCTTTAACCTGCAATTTAGTAACTTGTTTTCTTGTTGACTGACTCACTCACTCATTCTGAACAATTGTTAATGTTTACAAACGCAAAACTTAAAAACACCTTGTTTTCTTGTTATTGTAGGTATATTCCGAGATTTGGGTCAGATTGTTCATTCAATTACAATTGATACTTATTTTGTTTCTGATTTGTTAACATCTCTAAATTTTACTTGTTGACAACAAATTTAAAAACAAACGCAAACAGTTTTGTTGAAATTTGAAACATAGTTGGAATGGTTTGGGCATACTTTATCAATCGACTTCAGTTAATTTGATAATAAAATCCAATCTTACATTTGGTGTACTGTCCAGACACTGTCCATTGGAGATGGGTCTCTCAAACAGATTGGAGAACTCATGCTTTGTACCGAGAAAATTTGGCCGCACAAAATCCACCATGCACCAGTACTCCTGTAAGTTGTTCTGCAGTGGGTACCCTGTTAACACTACTCGCCTCCTGAAAATACAATAAAAAAACACCATCAGAATAATTTAAGTTTATGCGCTGTCTGCTAAAGTGATATCAAAAATTGTGTTTATTTGTACCTGATTGTAGCCTTCCATCAAGGCTTTGTGGTGGTAAAACAGTGTGCACCCTCTATGGGAAAAGTATAATACAAAGTCTTTTCACAATTATTCTCTGTGTTATGTTTTGTATTGTTTTACGGAAGATTTTCGCCGGGAAAAATTGTGCTTGCTGATTGGTTGATAATGATTTCATGCTATATCGGGAGACGTCATCGATACCAAGTGCTATCTTTAAATGTTCATGTTGTCATCAATAGAATGAGGTGGAGCTTATCGTGTGTTACGATGACGACGGTGCTTGATCGACACATTCTGCTTTGTGCAAAGACGCCGAGCTCTGCTCGGCCGCCAAATCGACAAGTCGACAAACGCCGCGCTTCACTCTGCGCTCGACGGGTAATTTTACGAGGTGTCTTTGACAAAGACTAACCTGATTGGTCAGCAGCTGACTGTTCCATTTATTAATCTCCCTCCCTATTCGAAGGGGAAATGTTACTGTACAAATCAATGGGGAAAGGTCAAAATGTATCACAACTCGATCATGTTTTTATCTGTTCAAGGTGGGACCTGATTTCAGTTAATTTTTGTCACATGATGTTCACTATTTGATTTGAAATAATATCATAAATACAGTCATAATCAAATATTTAAGTTGAATTCCTTTGCTGGTTTTATGATACAACCAAAATTAAATATTAACCTTTTCCAAAGAGAACAATACTCAAACCACTTGGGAGGTAATCCAGTACGTTTTTACTCATAATATCTAGAAGAAACATCTTTCTGGTCTAAAGATTTGAAGGGCTAATGAGAAAAATATGGGCTTTCATCTGACATCAAAATCTCAACTTTGATTGAGTGGTGCATTTTATTGAGTCACCTTCTTTTGTGCTAATTTAACACTTTCCAAGTGGCAGTCGTCTGCAGACGACAGTTCCAAAATGTCATCACAAAATGTTTCAAAAATTTCAACATTATTGAATCTCACCAGCATATTTGGAATCACCATGAGAAATGCATTACAATAAGTACAAACATGCCTAGTATTGATTCAGTTATTCATGAGATAAGACTTTAAAAGTTAGGAAAGGTTCTGACAAATCTGTTTTGTACATGGTAAAACTAATAGCTGCGTGGAAAGTGTTAAAAAACCACCAAAACATTGCAAACATTCCTTCATTGTCCATCATGCTCACTCACCTGGTTCTGATATTCTTAAGTGCTTGTGATATTCCTGCTAGACTGTTTTTGATGCGGTGTCCTTCGTCACAGATGACAAGGTCAGGTCCCGGTTTCACCAAAGCTCTTCTTATATCTATAACACGACAAGGTGAAAGGTACGCATGAAAATGAAAAATAAAGGAACAGAAACCTATGTTGGTAAAATTCACACCCAAAAAAACCTCAGGAAATTTTCAGATTGAAAAAAACTCGCTTCAAGATTAAACCTGGAAATTATCAAAGCTAAAACCAAATCTAAATATACCATTGTGAATTGATAGTAAAGGGTTGTGGTTCTCATGCTATTGACAAATTTCATAATTGAATTCTAGATAGAAATAATGAGAAAAACAGCTTTTTCATTTAGGTTTTTTTTCTTCAAAACTATATTTTTAGCTAACAATATCCTCATATCGGCCTATGATATGAAATGAGGCACTAGGCAGCTATATCATTTACTATGTAAACAAACTATGAAACAATTGCTGCAATAATATGCCTTATTTCATTTCAGAGATAAATGTTACAATATTGCCTTTCAGCCTTACCTATCATCATCCCTTCCTTTCTGTCTTCCTCTTCAAGGTCAATGACCTGCGCTTTCTTGCGTGATGGCTTAGGGGGCGCTTTCCTTCTCATCCGCTGGATCTTCTTGCTACACAGCAACCTGTACATCTCGTAACCCATTAGTAACACTCCGCCCTCATTGTACCATTCATCTATTTAGTAGAAATAGGAATAAAATGTTATTTGACACAAAACCAAACAGATCACTGACCACACTAGTGTGTAATGAGACTTTCTTGTCTGTAGACAAGGGGCACACAGGGGCGAGTCTATTCTTCTGTTATTCGCTGCAATAATTTTACTCTTTTAGGGAAGAATTTCAAGTAAAAGTAATTGGTATAGTATTTGATAATTTGGGTCGAATTGTGTGCCATTTTAAGTGATCTGACCCATTACAACAGACAATGTTTAAGTATGTTTAAATGGTTGATTTATGGGGCAGTTGGGTGGCAGCTGTAGCATTAAAAATGGTGAAGAATTTGGGTTAGGATTTGGTCAGACAACATTACCGCTAGGGAATGATATAGGTTTTCTGGAAGACACCCGGGTCATTCCAAGCAAATGTCAACCAAATAGCCAAAATTTCAAATTTGCATCCAAAGTTTAATTCTATGCCTATAATGTAGGCAAGAGTCCAAAGTTCAGGAATTTTTAGTTTGTTTAGCGATACTATGTTTTTTGATGTATAAACTAATTAGCATAAATTTGCATATTTGCAGCTTACAAAATCAGTGAAAAGGCTTGTTTTTATTTATTCCATATCTTTTAGACACATAGGTATGATGTTTAAATAAATGTCAGGCACAATAGTAGTACTGATAGGAAAAGTTTTGATATAAATTTAATTTTGATCAACGGCCGATTAGTCTCGTTAATCCAGGTAATTAGTATGCATAATCTCATGTCATTCCGCAACGCAAAGTACAATTTTTTTAGGATAGCAAGAAAAAAACGTACCCTATTTTCATTTAACTATTTTTTCTCTGCACACAATTGACATGCTTCACAATGATCAATTTTTTTGTGGAAAATTCTGTTAATTAATAGCCCTAACGAGCGTTGTGGAATGACGTGTTGCGGAATGACGGTGCGGAATGACAAAGGTATTTATTCCCTATATTTAGGTAATTTATTGAGCAAATTGTGATATTTTTGTGTACTTGGTATAATCATCCTTATTTATGATAATTCATTCAAATATGGACTCTAAACTTCTAACAAAGTTTCAAAATTGATGAAAACTCATAATTTGCTGAATTAGGCAACTTTGATGTGCAAGCTGTTGAATTCGGCAACTTTATCACAAAATCATGGCTACTTTACCTGTAAATGATGATTTCAATGTGAAAATAGTTGGGTTACTTGTATTCACGAATTTGTAACATATGAAATGCCACTGATTACTCTTTCTTTTATTTTTTATGCATATTAAAGCATAAAAGCATGTTTTTTCTTTTCTCTATGGAGTTTTGCACACAAATTCACACTGTCATTCCGCAACGTCATTCCGCAACACCTACTTTTATTTTTTGATGACCTACTAGAAATCCTAGCTGATGATTAAGTTTTATGAAAATGCTTTTGTCAGTTAGCTAACACTTCAAACCTTCTAAAAAGTAACTTCAATAATGATACACTCTAAAAAGTTCACAGAGTTTTCACTTTGTGTAAACATGTAAAAAAAAACACAATCGTCTGCGTCATTCCGCAACGCAAATTTGCATATGCAAATAAGGATACTTGGAAGCGCAGTCTAATTTTTTCCCTAGGTTTATTTTTTGAGTATCAATCGCTATTATCAAATAAAGTTGTAAAATGGGGAGTAACTACAAATCTCTGGGTTTTACACCCAAAAGAAAGTGGATTTGTGTGTGTAAATGTCATTCCGCAACGCGTGGAATTGCCCACCCCTGCGGGTAGTTTACATAATTTCCATTGTTCAAGTGGCAGTCCTTTAAAATTCATTCATAGAGGGCTTGTGGCAACCTTCTCTAACAGCTCTTTTCAGAGCCACCAACTATTTTCAGAACAACGGGCAATCCATATGATTCAGAACCACCTACTTCATGAAAGTTGCACAAGGGGAAGCCCAATCTGGCAATTAATCCAGTCTGTGCAGCTCAAATTTGACTGACAAGTTCAAGATATGCTACCTTGACACTGTAAGTTGAGCAACAGAAAGCATGTTTATTTCTGGACTGGGGTCAAGCACAATAGCATATTAATGTTCATTAGTACAATTGTTCATGATTTCATTGGTATACTTACCAATAACGCTTAACCTAGCATCGGTAGTTTTATGCATATCATTAAGCACAAACAGACCAAACGTTCTTAGCGATGGACGGTCACCAGTTTGACCCTTGCTCTTGCCATCACCGCTATCCTCTTTATCATTACTATCATCCCCATCACATTCAGAGCTCTTTGCTCCATTAGTCCTATCTTGTGGTGCTCCATTAGTTCTCTCTTCAGCTCCTTTACTGCAATCTTTCGGTATACCATTAGTGGGGAGCCACATATCAAATTCAGCTAGCCAGTTCTGTAATGTGTTGATGGGTACTATGATTAGTACAGTCTTGGACCCGGTGTGACGCATGTAGATGTCCGTGAACGTCACCAGCTGTATGGTTTTGCCCAGTCCCATGCTGTGCGCTAGAATGCAGCCGAAACCGGCACTCTGATTGTAGCGGTTCAGCGATTCGATCAGGTTGTCGTAGAGGAAGCGGATTCCACCAATCTGTAATGCAAAAGAAATAATTATATTTTACCCAAAGTCTTGTTAAAATGGACAGAATTTTACACTAACTTTCAGACTTTCATGAAATTCAGACTTTCAGTTCTAGAAACAGAACACTTTTACACTTAATTGTGCAGCACAATTCATTGCACAAATTTGGAAAGCAATTGGCTCAAAAAAGTTGATTTGGGAGTGCAACCCTAATGGTGTAATGAGCAATCGCCCAGACTCCTACGGTGGTAGCACAGGTTTATGAGCCCTGGCCTTGTGTTCCCCTTTTATCTGCTGATAATTTTAATTCCTACAAAAATCCTTGGGGATTACGGTTAATCACCCTCTGAATTTGAAGTGTAGGTGAGCATAAAAATCAATAATATTATTAATCAATAATGTTATTAAGAAACAAGGAGCTGGATAAATAGTGATGTCAAGAGCTCTCCGAGGAGTTTCGGAGCAGTGGAACTCCATAAAAATTTTGTTGCCCAATATAAGAAGCATCTATCAGTGACTCGTGACACAACATGTTTTGTGTTGAAAAGGTTTTAATTCACTACTCTGGCACTCCTTCATGCACAAAGACAATGTAAACTGATAGTATATGTTTCTCGTTTCCGACCTTTTTAATCTTTTTATGATGTATTTTACTGAGTAATATATTTGTATTGACTATCTGGTTTTGGTTTATTTTAGTATGGTATAATAGTTCATTGATTGTATATTTTTAGCATATGTCCTGTTGTAGTTTCAAAGATTCTATGTAGTCTTTAAGATCTTCCATGTATTATTATTAGTATTAAACGCACTGTTATTAATCCATGATGAATTAAAGCCTACTTTTACAGGATTAATTCCTCAAAATGATTGAGAACAATTCCAGCATATGAAGGCCTACCTGGTGACATTTAACTGTTCGAGCTAAATGATCCGGCAGAAAGACATCCGGTTCATCCGGCGGGTGATTAACATTGACGAGGACACGTCCATACGCATCAGGCACGTTGTATTTATCGTTGGTGTGCATGCCACTACTCTCCTCATCATAGGTGCCGTCGTCCTCCTCGGGAGGGGCTGGGACTTCATCTCCGGTGCTGTCCTCTTCGCTGACCAGAGTGATGTCCTCATCACCGCTGGAGATCTGGATGATATCGTCATCTATTTGGGGAACAAGAAACATAATGAGATGCTCATCAAAGATTTACACTTAAATCTGAACGATCATCACCCCCATTCCCTACCTGTCAAGTCACTTTTCATGTAACTTTTCATGGATTTTGGCGCACAATATGGACCTGCCCATCCATTATCTACCCCTATCGGATGACCAAACTGTAATTTCCATCTTTTATTATCCAATTATTAGATTTGAAATAGCCATGTATATGGAAGCTAAATATTAACATGGAAGGAGTTAAGATATCTTACAGAGCATATGGTGCATTGAATAGCCCAAATGGTTGACAAACTTTGCTTTTTTTTCTGATTGGATGGCACCTTCAATCCCTGCTACTATTATCCAACACTTCAAAACATCCATTCTCTATCCTGGTGCAGGTTTCTGAAGATTGCGTAAGCCCCAGCATCATAACAAATATCTAGACAACCAAGGTATTTATAGGTTTATGCATGTGTTGTTTTAAGAAAAATTAGAGAAATCAATACACGCACGCTGATGTTGATGTCTGAATAGTGGCACGACCCTATCGGGGAGTAAGCATATCAACATTTGCGCATGTGCATTGATTGCTCTAATTTTTCAAGAAACAAATCATGCATTGACCTAATGAATACACAACAAAACTAATTAAAATTTGCAGTTTTGTGCATACTTTTATTCTCTTTAAGTTTAATATAATTCCATACATAAAAAACTTGTCGACAAGTTTGGTGTCACCTGTAACAAAAAGTTGGCAAACCCATGCGGCGTGACCAACGAATCAAATTAAAGTGTACACCCAGAGTGCAAGTAGACACATTCAATGCACTCTGCTTAATTTTAGTTTCCTGATTTCTGATTGGTCCGAAACTGCTCAGTGTGTATGAATTATAGGTCAATAAATGCGTATGCGTTGTTTCGAGAGAAATTAGACAAATAAATGCACGCACGCTGATGTGTGAATAATGGCACGACCCTGAAGGGAGAGTGCTATTGTGAGCATATCAACATTTGCGCAAGTGCATTGCTTTTCTAATTTTTCGAGAAACAAAACATATGCATGTATTGACTTAATTCATACACAACACTTAATAGACACTTTCAATGCACTCCGCTCCGCACATTTTAGTTTCTTGCTTTCTGATTGGTTCGACAACACTAACAGTGTATGAATTCAAAATAAACACATACCAGGGCTCGACATAAGCAGGGGCATGGAGCAAATTTACCCCAGCTAAACCTCAAAAGCCCCCAGTTCTTCTGTACATTTTGTCACCATCACCAGGAGAAACTTTTCAGAAAATTGCCCCTGGTTATTCCTCTGCACTCATCTTCAGGATGAAATATTTTTGTGGTTTTACCCTTTAATACAACCTGGTCCAGAAGGAAAATGAACCAGGGGCAAATTTGTGTAAATGCTTGCTCCTGGTTCTTTATTCCTTATTTCAAGCCCTGTCACATACCTCCTTTAGATTTCTCCGCCTGTGAATTATCCTCATCTCCGCTGCTATCGTCTAATACAATACACCCATCTACAGTTCTTGGAGGGGGCTTGGGTTTCATCGGTATTAACCCTTGCATCATATGAGGCATCTGATGCAACAAGTGTTGATGGCCCATGAATCCTCGAAACTGCGGCGGGAATGTCTTCATCATCTCGGACTGCAATTCCGGTGTCATATTAGGGACGGGAATGGGGATACGAGGGGGTAGTTGGGCCAATGGTGGAAAGAGCGGAGAAGAGGAGGAGGAGGAGGGAGGGGGGAAATGGGGTTGTGTCGGCGGAAACATGTGGCTATGACCCAAGGGTGGGGGAAATGTTCTGTTACCGGCCTGCAGAGATGGTTGTTGAGGTGGTGTTGAGGGGAGAGTGGGTGGCGGTGTAGGCTGTGCAGCTGGTACATCACTGAGGAGCTCTGAAAAGAGTAAGAAAGAATAGATAAGAGAATAGAACTTAAGAATTATGTCAGAGGCATGCGGTTGAGTTGACGAAAAAATACTTGCATAATGCGACAACAGCAAGAAACCATGTTACGGCCATGGCCGACCCATTTTTTTCCGCAATTTTTTGAAATGTTGTTGAAAACAAAAAATGCCCGACTGAGCAAGAAACTATGTTACGGGCATGGCCGACCCATTTTTTTCCGCAAATGTTTGCAATTTTTTGAAATGTTGTTGAAAACAAAAAATACCCGACTGAGCGACCGACCCTACATGGAGAGTTCTGTTTTTCTGTAGAACAAGGTTTTCTTTCTTGGCGCCTACTGCATCAATGCACAAGGACTTCATCTTGGTTCTGGCTTAGTGTGTTAGTTTGAATAAAGGAGCCATCTTAATTTATACAATCTCATTGTAAAAGCTACACATTTCAAAGCAACCACTGTGTGCTAGTTATTCCTTGCATTGGTTTAGCTGTTTTTACATCAATTTTCTCTATCATTATGACCTACTGACAAGGTTAACAACTCGGTGGTTTCAAACAGATAAACAGAGTTTAACTGATAGGACAGAGGGTAGGCTATTAAATCCGTTTGTTCATAACTTAAATAGACTGTACGCCAGTGTATGTCAGGCATGGTATGCAAAGTCTTGGTTTATCCTGCATGTAATTCTGCACAGGAATTAGCCTAACACAAAATCTGTGTTAAACTGTGTTAAAGGATTAAAGGATTAGACAGCTTTATTCAGTAATAGAGTCTTAAAATCTGGGCACGACCGGGCTTTATGTGCATTTGGTTTATCACGATCCATGCACGCTCTCACAGGTTTTCTCCGGGTTCTCCGGTTTCCTCCTGCTTTCAAAATCGGTGATCAGTTGTTTCGGTTATCAAAACTTCCTTGACCCAATGGTATTTGGGGAGCTGCATTGAAAAATGGTGGATGTTACAATCTAAGTGCGGATAGGTTTGTGATAGAAATTGGCAGCACCCTAGTTGATGCGACCTGATTCGGATGATTCACCAGCAGCGAAATTACAGCGCTTTGAGCCATTTGGAAAAGGCGCTATATAAATACTGATTATTATTATATATTATATTAACACCAGTCTAACTCATGAATGAATTACACCAAGGATACACCAAAGTCTTGACAAGAAGAATTGCCTGATATCCCCATCCCAAAATATTTTTCTTCCCATTATATTATACATTTTGATTTATGTTACAAAATATTTCAACAATCAGACCAAATTAGGCAACATTTAGGTAATTTGGACTATTTAATTTCTCAAGTCAGTATATGCCTCTTATCCCCATCTCAACCCCATACACCCCCGCAAGTGGGATATTGGTGCTGTCACTAATTTTATTTTCACTTAAGGCTCACAAACACACCACCCTGTTATCTTCCTACCTGACAAAGTAGCCAATTCAGAATTGAGTGCTCGCTGTTCCGCCAGCCGTTCCTTACGTAACTCTTCCTCCCTCTGTGCATTCACGGTCTCTTCTTCTAGCTCATGCTGCTGCAGAAAGGTTCTAGAAAACAAATTAAATTGACAAATAATTGTATTTGAATCAAAGATTCAAGGAAATGGTTTTAAATAGGGAACAGACCACTGGGAGAAAGAAATGGGGCCTGTTTCATACTCATTTCTGAAATACAAAATACAAGAATAACCCCAATACTACAGTTCTGTGGTCTCAAAAATTGGATCCAGAACTCTGAGAGATAATAACTTTGTGAATAATGTGAATTACTTCTTGTTTTTTTTATTTACTTGTCCTTAAATTGTCATTATGTCATGAAAATCCAACGCCAACTTTTTGAGATATTGAGTTGAGCATAAATTTCAGAAACTGTAACGCTATGTTCAGAGTAACTTCAGACTCCAAGCTTTTGAGTTTAGAGTAGTCCACCCATCTCCCTCCAGCCCTCTGCCCAAGGATTTTTAATGGCTCTAAAATACTAAAAACCAATATATATCAAACCATGGTTTTGGTTAGCCAGTTGTCATGTTAGTATTGTGCAATTCTATATAATTGACCGTATGAGGAAGGTTCGCTTTATATGATAATATTTGTCAGTTAGCCCGGCTCAGGTTAAAGTGTATATTGAATTATTGATCTGCAAGCAGCAATAAGCCTTATCGCCAATCGGAAAACAATCCATTGGTTATCCTTTTCTGATGCATTGTGGGATGGAAAAGGGGGCATATTTTGCCCCTTTTCAATCGGATCAATCCCACAATGCAACAGAATAGGATAATCAATGGCTTCTTACCGATTCGCAATAAACCTTATGAATGACTGATTTCCAGTCAAATCAGGGAGGAATGGTTTACCACTAGAACAATGACATGCATTTTGCTCTATGGAGACTAAAGTCTCCTTGCCATGAAGCCAGAAGGTGACTTTGTCACTCCAGAAGAGAGTTATGGAACCGGCTTTGGAAAGCCAAAGTTTCCTTTACACATCTCAGGATCATCATCACTTGCTGACTTAGTATCTAAATCATGAGTTCCTAGTTCTCAGAGCCTGTTCAAACGCCCAGTGGCCCACAGAAACAAATGAAATTTTGCAAGAGTTATGCTGTATCAATTGTGTATAATAAAATATTAATAGTTTAGCCACATGATTATGATAGTGTTTCCACATAGTAAATCATCAACATCGTAGACTGCCTCCGAAACAGCCCCATCAACATCGGCCTGTTTATCCCAAGGGTGCATGCCTAGCTTCTACATTGTATGCGATATTGTTAAACGACTGAAGGATTTAGACAATAAACTCAGATGTAGCGCCTCAAAATCAAAATAGTGACCGACAAAAGTGATGATTGCGAATGATTGGAGATCGGTTAATGCTGTAAATGGTCTGATGAAATGAGCAAGCTTACTTGTTTTTATGGCAAAATAAGTGGCTTTTAAAATGTTAATCGGGCTTGCATTTAGCCATTTATGTAAACGTTCAAACGCCCATTTAGGCATTTAAACGTTTAGAACTTATAGCCTAGAAGAGAATCAGTTAATTCTTGGAAATTGTGTAATGAGAATCAATTTGATTATAAACCTGATTAGCTGCAACACAATTGGAATCTGATCTGAACAATATCATGCACCATAAATCAAAATTGGGAACAGTGATTAGCAATACATTTAGAACAAGGTTGCTCTATTGGAAAACAAGTGACTCTAACAAGGAGTTGTAAAATAAACTGCAATGCAATGTGAAATGTAGATGGGAGCCTGAAATGGAAGGTGAACATTAGTGACATGAACTATGATCAACAATACTTGACGATATGGTCATACTCGAAGTACATAGTGGAAGATTGGTGATATCTGGAAAAATGGGTAGGAAACATAACAACTTTATTTGGTTAACCCATTAATTATCATTAACTGGACCAGTAGTTTTCAAACCAAGTACAAAGTTAAAATATAATCGGTAAATGGGTACAAAGTACCAGTTCAATAAGTCCTACACAGAATGGGGTCAAAGGTCATGTAGGGGTCGTTATAGGTCAATCTGGGTTCATCTGATAAGTCCCCTTGAACGCATCTCAAGTCCCCAAAGTATCCAAATATTATTGTCACCAAGTTTGGATGAGATTGAACTTGAAGTCTAACCTTTTATATGACAGTCTGACAGATCCCTAAAGTTTTGACAAAATGGGGTAAAATGTCATGTAGGGGTCATAAGAGGTCAATCTGGGTACACCCCAAAAGCATAGACCCTGCCAGAAGTCATCTGAAGTCCCCTTACCCAAAGATTATTGTCACCAAAATTTGAAGTATGACTTTTTATATGAGAGCCTTACACAGCGATACATTGTACGTGCAGTTTAAAGTTTTGACAAAATGGGATCAAATAACATGTAGGGGTCATTTGAGGTCAATCTGTGTACACTTAAGTCCCCTTACCCAAAGATAATTGTCATAATAGGCCTAAGCTAACCAAAAGGGATCCTATGTACGCCATAAGTTATAGCCCATAACACTCATTGCATGACAGTGTTTCCACACCTCAATAAACAATTTCCTGAAATAGAATCCCAAATTTCCTGGAATTTGATGGGATTTCCTGAAATCTTCAAAATTGCTATATCTGTGCTATTTTTATTATTTAACCAATTTGATGGAGGTCCAAAGCATGCCAAGGATATAGTGGCGGCACCAGCATCAACATTGTTTTTTGGGGATGCAAGAAAAAATATGAGGAGGGAAATAATGTGAGGGCAAAATGAGCGTAAAGCTCTCTAAAAAAATATGGCTTTTATTGCAAAAATTGCCTGAAATTAGATTAATTTATTAAAAATTAGACATTTCAGACCAATTTAAACTAATGAGTAATGTTGACATTAAAATTCAACATTTTCGATTGTATGGGGGACAAAATGGGGTGGGCTTGAGCTGACCAGGGGGAGGGGGGGGGGGGGGGGGTGGTGCGACTATAGGGCACTCATCATGTCATTTTCCAGATTTCCCGAAATTACCTGGAATTATATCATTTCCCAAACAGTACCCGAAAACAACCATAATTTCTCGAATTTCGGGTAATTTCCTTGAAAGTGGAAACACTGTTGCATGACGACAATATCCCCTACTGGCTTTTCTAGTCAGGGGGTAAAAAGAGGTTCTTTCTGTGACATATTGGCAAAAAAAAAAGCAAAATATATTGAGAATGAGGCTGAAAAGAGGGACCTTACGTGCCTTCTGAACATGTATACTGTTACCCAAAATTTGGACCCTACCATTTTGACAGCATCTACGAACAAGCAAATGATTGGTCTAATTATTAGATCCCTGATTATAAACAAAACACTGTACAGAGTATTCTGTAGTAGTTGGAGCTTCCCCTGTGATGTTATACCTGTATTGCTCAACCGCAAAATCACTGCGTACTACAAATTACTACGCATATATTTCTAGCTAGACTACTCAGCTGGTAGCCAATCAGTTACTACAAAATGCTATGTGTCATTTTGTGCTTGAGCCACCTCATATGAGTGTATGCACTGGTGTATCAGACAACGCGTACTACAAATGACTACAAGTTTGCTTTTGTGGTGAAACCCCGGTGCTACAAACTACTACTACAAATTCAATTAATACAGGGGTATTAAATACTGTCGTAATTTGTAGTACTCATCAAGAGGGTTAGGGCTAAGCATAATTACTCACTTGATATTGCGGCGTTTGTTCTTTTCAGTAGGTGTCACAGGATCTTTGCTCTTCTTGCCCTTCTTGTCCTTCTTCTTGCCCCCTTCTTTCTTGCCCCCTTCTTTCTTGGACTTTTTCTTTTTCTTCTTAGACCCCTCTTCTTTAGCATCCTTCGGGGCTTTCCTTTTAGTTCTCTTTTTGCCCCCTTTCCCACCACCTGCAGTTTCTTCACCTCCTGCAACTTTCTTCACATGCAGATCCTTTTGGGAGACATTCTCTGGCATGCTGAGGAAAGACGAGGTTAAATACGACGGGCCAGCTGCTTCATCATCGTCACCTTGGGCGAGTAGAGAACCTATGTCCTGTTCTGGATCAAAATCGCCCATCTGATCGGGACTCATACGAGGGGTTCCATTAGCTTCGTTGTCATCCGATTCAGATATGGCATGATCCTCGATGTCGCTGCCGATTCCATCCGGAAGGAATTCTTCTTCTCCAAGATCCATGTTGATTCAAGATGGGATCGTCTTTGCTTGTCACTAGAATTTATCTGAGATCTTGATTACAATTCCTTTCCTGTAGCTGTATAAATTCAACCAAAATATAAATAACATTTAAAGTTTTTTTAAACTGGATGAAAAGATTTAATGGTTGGTTTGCACAAAACTATTAATGGTCAGTATGCACAAAACTAGTTGGACCGGGGTCTAAATAAAGAATAATCCTTCTAGAATGATTGTATTATTATTGTCTATCCTCCCTAACAGAGTCCAAAAGTAAAATTGGAACAATCTAATACGGTAACACCAACATGTTTTGAGGTTCATTCATTCAAAATGAGCTCATTAACAAGATCCTTTTTGGGAGGAGTCTTCTTTATTTCTAGACCAGTTTTGGTTTGTGCATACCTACCTGTGACTCTATGTAGGCTACATTACCTACTTCCTCCTATTCCCTATTAGTGTGACGTCATAGCCATTTCTCATAGTCATTTATTTTTACTTGCAATCATAGGCTATGACGTCAAACCTGCATCACCTCTTAGCTCTCGGCCAATTTTCTGCCTTTAAAGATTATCCACTTCAAGCTTCAATTCAAGCTATTCCAAACATGTGTTGAACTGCCATAACCCAATTGAAAATGAAACGCAATTCAAACATCCGTGAAAATCTCAACATGACAAGCATGTCAAAACATTATTTTATGGATAGCATTTCATTATGGATCCCAGATTAGGCCTGTATTCAAAAGGGGGCACTTGGCTCCAGAAATCAAAATTTATTTATTTTAATGCATTATTTATCCAAATCGGACATTTCAAGAGTCATGGCTTTTTTAGCATCCGCTCATATAACATCTTTGGGAAATAATACAATAAGAGAAAAAAGGCTTTAAAGTTAACAAACCTGATTCGAGCCCATATGGAAGGTGCTAGCACAGACTTAAGAAAGTTTTTGAAGGTGAAATTTCATGAAAGATGACATGAAGTATTGGAAACTAATTTTCTTTAAAAAAATCTAAAAAAAAGAAAGGTTTTTTTAAATTTTTTAAAATTTTACCAATAATCCCTAGTTCACATTTTGCGACATATGACGGGTTTTCACAGATCGCATCACATGTGTAATGCCCATGATGCAATTGTTAAAGGAGTAAATTTATACAAAAATACTATTAATAATAAAATTGTGAATTTACTGGCTGAATCCAAATAATCATGCTAGAAATGAACAAACACTCAAGTTACTCAACACTATCCCATCGATACATCATAAATCATTAACAGTTTATTGATATCGCTGATCATTGATGATGTGTCACGAGGTCGTAGCAATTTCCAGTTAGCTGTCTAATCTTGTGGCGTGCTGTTTCTACAGAGATCTCGCCATCTTTTATCGCCTAATTTCTCTCTTCCCAGGGAGTAACCGATCTCTGGATCTATCATTGTTTCAACACAATACTGTAAAACAGTTTAATTTCACAGCAACTTAATTTAGCGAATGGGCATTTAGTCAATTTTTGCGGCAATTTAATTTCACTAATTTGTATAATCTCCCTGTGTAGGCCCTATACATAATATTATTGGCGGCAAATTAATTTGGCGAATTAGATCTCCTACACGTATAATCCAAACAAATGTGATTGACAAATCTTTGCTTTGATTATAGCGAAATTAGCTAAATGAAATTGCTAGCGAAATTAAGTGTTTTTTTAATAGTAGCTTAGCATTGCATTGATTGACAAGGTTACTTGAAAGGTCGCTCCCTAGAGTAGTCACTTTTCTAAAACTAAGCTTATTTTATGTACAAAAGTACTGGTCGGAGCAATCGTGTGTTTTAGTTACGATGACTAACAACATTGTTTGATCGACACATAATTAATGCTTACACAGTTACAGTAGAATAGCTATGTGTGCAGTCAATCGGTTTCAAGTCAATTACTTTAATATCTAATAACCCTAACCCCGGTTTAGGGTTTTTGACTGGGATCTCAATTTTTGAGGAAAAATGCCAACTAAATCTCCGGGACCCTCCGTTCCCAAGCCCCACGTCCCAAACACTAAGCCACGGCCCTCAGCTACACATTCGCAGAGTATACTGCGCTCACTATATTGTCTATATAGGCTCGGTTGACTACGTCATCAAAAACCGACGGCGCATGCGTTTGGAGAGGGACTTAGGATTAGCATTTTTAGCACTCAGGGGGGTTAGGGTTTATCGTATAATCCGCTGGAGTAAACAGGCGAAGTTGTGCTTTCTCCAACAGCTTCTTATTGTTATACGGTACTGTTGTTGTTGTACTGTTGAGACTGTTGATAATGATATTTGATAGTCATCATTTCATTGTATATCATTTTCATGAATGAAGCAGGGTTTAGCCACTTAGTAGCCCCAATGGTGGCTTTACTATCGTTCATGCTTTACTATACTAAAGCCACACCACCCTCATTGACATCCGACGTCACGAAAATGACATTTTGAAATCATCATTTGCACATCAAATATAACAAAAATCTTCCAAAATGCACTCACTGTAGTGTTATTCATAGAACTCTTAGTAATACATTGAATTCATTAATGTAGATCAAGCATCCTCATTTGGGGAAAATATTGAGGTGAAAAATTGGCAGTGCTGACACTCAATGTGAATTTCGCGACGTCCCGAGTCTATGGAGGGTGGTGGTACATGTAGGTACCGTGTATCGAAGATGGAAATGGTTATTCGTACAACTGTTGTACGAATTGCATGAAGATTTCTGTAATTCGCACAATGACTCTGGACCAATGAGGTTCGAGCTACTTTGACCTTTGACATCAAGCCTGCATCAAGATTGTTTTCAATCAAGGTGGCGAATAAAACAGACAACCGTTTGCGATAGTTGGGTACCAAAATCCCAGGACCAAAATCACTCATCAGTTAAAAACACTAAGAAATATAGCCCAGAACGAAGTGAACAAATTGCTAAATATCAGGGAATGGATGATAAATACGGATGGCGATGACAAAGTGTTTATCACGAGAGAAGTGAAAAATGCTATTTAAGCGAAATCTACATCGACGAATTTGTCACTAATGTAACACAAAGGGACCCTTTTGTCCCCTACCCCAGGGGCCTCCCATATCTTATTACAATAGTTGTAAGAATTACAGGACTCCCCCACAGGGAACCCCCTCTTCAACAATAGTTGTACGAATTACAGAGACTCCCCCAGGGGACCCCTCTTCAACAATAGTTGTACGAATTACAGAGACTCCCCTATTTCTGAGTTATACTAAGAGTAAGAATAGATATACAATGCACTCCCCTCCAAATTATAATGTACATTTAGTTAACAGGGACTTCCCCACAGGGGCGTCCCGTCGAATTATTACAATAGAAATAGTTGGTAAGAATATAATTACACTAATATATAGGTACTCCCTTTTTAAGTTATACAATTGGAATAGTTGTGCAAATCACACATCTTCTTACAATAGGTCGACACGGTCATCCGGGTGCTTCGTACATTTTGTTATTGTTTTGTACAGTTTGCCGTTGACCACTTTAATTATAAGACGTTTTAACAACTCGGGTTTTACGCTCTGTTCATCCATGCAGTAGAACGACCCAAGCAATCGCGTCACTACGTGTAAGAGACCTTTGTTTACCTCTTTCGTGACGTCAGTCTGTGTCGACCTACATGACCTATAGTTGTACGAATAAAACAGAGACTCCCCTATTTTTACAATAGTTGTACGAATAACAGAGACTCTCCTCTAATTCGTACACCAGTTGTATGACTACAGCGATACCTCGCTATTCATACAACAGTTGTACGACTTACAGCGATACCTCGCTTAATCGTACAACAGTTGTGCAAATAACAGCGATACCTTGCTAACTCGTACAACTGTTATTCGTACAACAACAGTTGTACGAATAGACTCTTCCATCGTA
>CM069445.1:44558133-44805633 GCA_035610835.1 Ophiura sarsii | reverse complement strand
TGCAGAATAAACTGACGAATACACTAAACTTGTAGATAAATACTGACGAAGACACGATGATCACTTGGTGACGGGCTGGAACATAACTTAGCCTTAGGGTGCACTAAAAACATGGCTGTTGTAGCTTACAGGAAGACGGCACCATGCAGTGGCTGCATTTGCCGGATGGCTGGTGCTGCAGCAGATTTGAATGCAGCTAGTGATGGGGTGATGTGTAGTACTGCTGCTGCAGCAGGCAGCAGTATGTGACTACATCAGTACATGAATAGTCAATTCCATGATCTAAATATATATATGTATACAATACTTAGTATTATTAGAGAAATGTAACACCTCCCTGGTATTATTCTACATATTTATTTAGATTGAAAAATATTTAGTGATAGTTATATTAATTATTATATATAGTTGAATGGCTTTGTTGAGGGTGATACAAGAATATATTGCACAAGCTATAAAAATATATTCTTGTTGTATCACCCGAAATAAGACATTTAATATTATTATTATTATATATAGATATAGCAGACTGTTTTGATATTAAAAACTAAACAAGATAGCTCGATATGACCTTCTCTGCGTAATGTACTCACACGCACATGCGCCGCACAAAAAATATTTGACGTCAATATTTTTAAAAATATTGGACGCACATCTGGGAACTTGGTGCACAATATTCAATACACACTTTTATTGTACGACCGTTTGGAAGGCCCATATAAATAATAAAATTGAATCCCGAGAGTGTGATGGTACAAACTACGAGGGTCATTAAATAAGTTCTACCTCCTATACTCATAACATCACTAATATGAATGTCAGCCTCATGATATTTGTCACGATTATAGCTCTGAATCATAGCTTCACATTTATAGTAAACTTATGCTAATTGATACCTATTTCACTTTTGTCATGATGCAATCAAAGCCAGAGAGAGATTTTTTATAATGGACACGGAAAATTATCCCAAAGATAAATACATTTTTTCCCTCTTTTTTGTGACCGTGCACATTTTTTTACCTACCCCCCCTCCCCCACTTACGTGAAATTCACGAGGTGACTGACTGGGAAAAAACCTTTTACGAAAGCCTTTTACGAAAATTTTAGAAATCTTGCCCCCCCTGAAAAAAATCCTAGCTACGCCACTGAAGCGATACCCCAGCCTCATCATTGTGAGTATGTGACAATTGCAATTGCTCCCAATCTGGAACTTATTTGAGCATATTAAGGCAAAAAAAAGAAAAGTTGACTTGCCCTTTCAGGGCCAGAGTCTGGGTCGGACGGTCGGATTTAAAAAAAAAAAAAATTAAACGGAGATACTACACAAAAACACGTTTTAAAGATTTTTTAAAAATTTCTTTTAAACAAGCAGATACTACTCAAAAACACATTTTCATCTTTCTTTATTGTTATGTGCTTCTTTCAATTTTTTTTTTTTTTACTTTGAAAAAATAAAATAGAAAAATAAATAGCGACCCTAGATTTCTGAAAATTTGGGTCAGTCAGGAAGGGCAAGTCAACTTTTGTTGTTGTTGGCCTAACAGTGATGTAAGATACCATCATGTTTGTTACATTAAAACTTATTTTGTTTTGTTAATTACATTTCAGATATTTGAGAAGTATGGACAGGTAGCAAAGTAAGTTTACCACGGTAACGGATGATTAATTAATTTTGAATAATGCACCTGTACCTCCACCATGAAGCATAAATTCTTGATTTCTGTTATGCATAATCAGTGAAAACCAAGTCGGGTCATTTAGTCCAGGGGCTAGCCCCAACCCCCTTGTCAGGGCTGAAAAAAAAAGATTATTTCCAGGGAAACAAACGCAGTTTTCCAGAAAGAAAGCTAGATTTCCATCTATTTCTTATGTATTTATTTATTTGGAAAAGCTTGATACCCCACTTTGAGAAGTATGGACAGGTAGCAAAGTAAGTTTACCACGGTAACGGATGATTAATTAATTTTGAATAATGCACCTGTACCTTAACCATGAAGCATAAATTCTTGATTTCTGTTATGCATAATCAGTGAAAACCAAGTCGGGTCATTTAGTCCAGGGGCTAGCCCCAACCCCCTTGTCAGGGCTGAAAAAAAAAGGATTATTTCCAGGGAAACAAACGCAGTTTTCCAGAAAGAAAGCTAGATTTCCATCTATTTCTTATGTATTTATTTATTTGGAAAAGCTTGATACCCCACTTTTCCAGGCCTGTGCCCCTTGCCACGTGGTATAACTAGGGGAGAGGGGCTAGGCCTATGACCATGTGAGGGGAGGTGGAAAACTAACCAATTGTATTATACATGACTTTGACATTTAACAATATGTGGGGTATGGGACCATTGACTCAGGAAGGGCACGCCTTCTGGGTGTGTGAAACCATCATCTCTAAATACTCTATACGGCTGCCTCCATCACATACCTCATAACAAATGACTTCAAGTAAAGGAAAATCATGGTGTATTAAGCATTTTCTCTTCTTTGATATGGGGGTGGGAGGGGTTATTTACAAGGATCCTTTAATAGGATATAATCCTTTTTTTGTACCAATCTACATTTTTTGGGTACCAATGTATCTTTTTTTGTACCAATGTACCTCTTTTTGGTACCAATGTACCTTTTTTTGATATTAATATACTTTTTTTGTGTGCAAACGCCCCCCCCCCCTCCCCACCCCAATTTCCCAATTTTCCGAAAAACGACCCATTTTCAATTGTGTGAAGCGTCTAACACACTATTTGAATGGAGGAGAATCCTGTGCAGGAATCTAAATTGATTCTTGCACAGTTTGATGAATTTCTGACCCTGCTTCTGTTATTCAGGCATGGGAGAAATCTTTCATCAGTTATTAAAAAAATAATGATTTCGTTGTTAAAAATACAATAGTGTCTCTTTAAAATCTTTATACAGGGTCACTATTTTAAAGGATAAAGAAACAAGGAAAAGTAAAGGTGTCGCTTTTGTGTTATTCCTGAAAAGAGACGACGCACATAAGGCTGTCAAGGGGCTAAATAACAGAGAGGTACGTTGAGCCAACCCTATGTTAGTGACCCATGATGTCAAAACAGACAAGTTGTCTCCAAAAAGAAAGACAAAATACATTTTAATTTCATATTACAAATATAATCTTTAGCTTTAAAATGATTAGGTGTCATTTTAAAGA
The DNA here is from genome assembly GCA_035610835.1 of Ophiura sarsii. Taxonomy (NCBI): domain Eukaryota; kingdom Metazoa; phylum Echinodermata; class Ophiuroidea; order Amphilepidida; family Ophiuridae; genus Ophiura; species Ophiura sarsii. Next base: position 44,802,473 of record CM069445.1, on the reverse strand, counting down.
TATTGCATTTGAACATAAAACACATATTTTATGCAGCTTAAGAGGTAATTAATTCCTTTTATTTTTTTCTTCTCATCTTCTTTTGTTCTTTTCTGCTTAAATAAGGTTTGCCGACAACTGGTCTGTATCGATGTAATGGGTCACATGCTTTTACCACTCCCTTTACAATTTCAGCAATTTTCATTGTTCAAGTTCAGTTGCACAGTCAAATTGAGTCTACCAGTGCTTGATTGTAAAGTCAAGTTGAAATAATCAGTGGTCAAGTTAAAGAAACCTATTGTCTAAAATACTTTGTAGGTTACTGTTGTAATATCACCTTGCCCTACTTTACTCCATGCGTAAGGGTCCCACAATTCCCCATGAGTAAATAGGTTTTATAATCAATCAATCATCTTCGCAGAAACCTTCGTTACACAATCGAAGCAGCACAATAAAGATACTATAAGTTATGTTAAACTAACTTCATGACTCCGAGTATTATTTCAGTTACTATTGGCTTCTTCCCCTGTGTCTGATTGGACATACATTTTTGCCCCTTGTTGCATTATATTATTATTTTTTATTATTTATTTTTCAAAATCACTGCTGTTTTATCATCAAAAGCCTACAGAGCGTCTCTCCACACTGTAGTTGACAATGTTATGTACCTCATTGAACAGATGACAAGAGTTGTTCTTTTGAACACAGAATAGTGGTCAATTTGGCACATTTTGATTGTGACCTCCCCATACTCTCAAGCAGGTGGCTGAACACTTAACACCACAATTGCTATCATGGATGTGGTATCGTTAGAAAGAGCAACACGTCAGCTGTTCAACAATACAAGTAGGGTAAAGTCGCCAGTTTTCGGTCAGCGCCTATTTTCGGTCACTTCGACCAAATCGTGTAATGAAAATGACCTCGTCGTTATAAACTGACGGCTAAAAAATCTGATGCAATTACACAATTTTGACGGAAATGACCGAAAATAGGCGCTGACCGAAAACTGGCAACTTAACCCCCTACATACAACACAAACTATCTGAAAATTGGCCATTGGAAATTGAGGAGTTTACATAAGTTATGCAATCATGAAAACTTGATGCCGTAAATATTGTGCCTTGAAGTATTTGTTTCACTTCTTTTTAGCTATTTGGCAGAACATGGAAGTGCTCCATTGCCTCTGATAATGGCCGGGCAACAGAGTTCATCAAAAAGAAAACCTACCCAGATAAGACAAGATGCTATGAATGTGGGGTAAGTCACCATCCACCATATATGCTTGAGTATATCACTTAAAGGTAGATGACCCGATCACATTTTCGTAACACAGAATTATTTCAAACATACGGAGATTTTCATATCATATGAAAGCTCGTATTTTTCTCATCATCATACTGAAATTTGACGGCCTAATTCGGTATAATTACGGAGAAATCGATGAAATAACGTCGAATTACCGCGAAAGGTGGTAACCACCGATATCGTTTGTGTACAACTCAATGGGTACATTCACAGCATCTTTTGCGTCTAAAATAAGAACCATTAGAGTTATGCAACTCAAACTTTGGAATACGACTTTTTTAAGGATGACCTTTCATGTAGAATAGTAAACTTCAAGTTTAAAATCGGAACATCTACCTTTAATATAATATTGAATTAAATTATATAGGTGACTGCCTACACTTTCACAAAAGGAGTATTTGTTGACAATAAAAACATACGCAAATTGCATTAAGTGAGCGCATGGAGCATTGTCATTCATTGAGAGCAAAATATGAAGAAAAAAATACCTAAAGAGTAATTGTTACCCTTAACAGTCAACCAGCAGGTCACGCTCTGTGAACGGCAAGGTCATTTTTTCTTTTCACGGGATGTAATTGCAATATGCAAGCTCCGATGATTTCCGAAATTTTCCGAATAGAAGAGCTCACTTTAGATCGCTTTCTCATAAAACCAGAATATGTATGTAGACTGTTTTATTCACAGTTGTTTGATTTATAATTTTCTGCTATCATTCATATCAGATATTGTACATTTATGACTGTATAAAATGATGTAATTCTTGATTTAAAAAAAGCTGGTTAAATGATCATAATTAAGTGATATGCGCTTAAAAACCCTGGTCGTGATCGTTTGAAGCATTTGAATATTAATTTGCTAACACAGACTTCAATTTGAAGCATTTCGATCTTTCTACACAGAAAATGACAGAATGTGCAAAATTTGCCAAACTAAAATCATCTGTTCATCTTAGTTTCCTGGTCTTGACCGTTTGAAGCAATAAGCCTTCAGAATGTTGATATGTTATGGAGACGAAGACAACACTTTATTTGCTGCGAAATATTCAGGAGGGTAGTGACCAATTTTAACGAGATATGGCAAATTTATGGAGACACTTTTCAATGTAAATATTGCAGAAAAATTGCGATACTGTTTTTAGTATTTTAGGTCCTACACATCATTTTAAAGGATCAAATCACCAGTATTTATTAAGATTGAAGCCTTGCCAACCATAATATTAATAAGGAGTTTATAGTGGAGGTTTTACCTGAAATGACACAAAAATAGCAAATTTAAACTCTTCTCATTTTCATCCTTGCAAAAACGTCTGTTGGCCGAGCGAGGTCATTCGCGCTGGCTGAAGAAGAAAAAAATAGCGACCATTTGCGTGACATGCTAGCTGACTGTTTATCAGAGTAATTTTGAATACAAATTACTCTGATTTACACAAAATTTTAAAAACGATTTTTCTCTCTAAATCCCATATCAACAATGGTCATGATAAAAACCTTATTTTGTAAATTTCTAAACATTTAACCCCTTGACTACATGCCGATTGGTCAGAAAGATGGATACATCAGTTGTTGTACCAATCAGAGACATTGTTTGAATAATTGTATACCTGATCAATATTAGCGTTACATATTCAGGTGCAGTATTTTCATTGGTTATTCAAATGAGTATATCTTGCAATTAACCAATCATAAACACTGTTAGAGAATTAAGGGGTTCATTTTCATTGTGTTTCACAAAGGAATTGGGTCACATGAGCTACGGATGTCCTCAGAATTCACTGGGAGACAGGGAGCCACCAAAGAAGAAGGAGAAGAAGAAGGAAGATCAGGAGAAGATGAAACCAAAGAAAAGACCTTGGGAAGAAGAGTAAGTCACATGCCGGGTATTTTTGAGAAATAAGTTTATATAAGGCAAACGTTGTTGATGAAATGCCTACAGATGCGGAGAGGAGACTTTGATCTTTTAGTCTTGATGGGAATGCGATGCTGAAGCTTCGAAATACTGAACCACATAAGGGTTTTCCAACCTCCAACATGACCGATTTGGCTGTTTGTTTTTCTCAATTTTGTGTGAATCAGACCCATTTCAAAGGGTTTTTCTACATATAGTTTTGTGATATTTGTAGATGTACCCATGTCTAAGGTCCTTTTGTGTGGGGGTGTGTGTGTGCAAAGTTAGACTGAATTTGTTAGTATTCCCTTTATCCATGATTCCACCATTAGTGGGGAGAACCTCGAAATGGTACCATAATGAATGGGACTATTCCATAATATTATCGCACTACATGACTCTCATTCAAGCAGATACCAGTTCAAGGTTGTACACGCTATGGTGGTCCATGCTAAAAGAGCCTACTCTTGCTAAAAAGCAACTCAATGTAATGACACTTCCTTATATGCTTCATAGCTAATGGCTGTGAGTTGCAAGAATGTGTAACATGGTAGGAAGCCACTGCTGCCAATTGTATTGGGTTATGGTAAGATTTAGAATGAAGTTTTGGGTCAGAGTTCGGGTTAAAATTAGAGTTAGGGATAGGGTAAGGAATAGGGTTTATTCAGTATGGTGAAATAAGAATGGACAAACTGTATTACAAACGCACCACTACACCCCCATATCTCACCATTTGGTTGATGATTATGTTTTAAGGGAGGAAGAAGAAGAAGAATCTGAGAGTGATGAAGGAGAGGACCCTGCTTTGGAAACCTTGAGTGCTGCCATCAGCTTTCAGGTAAGAATAAACCCACAAAATATTTGTACACTCTGGTTTGCAATCGGAAAATGCCCATCACTCCCCAACCCCGGTCCCCCGTGGTGTCTTCTGCAGCAAATGACCCGTTGGTGATGAACTCTCTTCCCCCTCCCCCTCTCCCTCCCCCCAAAAATATAAACAAATCTTGTTCTACAGGCACAACTGAACCTTTTTTATTTTATTTTTCAAAATCATTTTTGATTTTAAATTTTGAAAATTGTTGATTTTGATTTTTTTTAATTTTTAATTTCACCAATTAAAAAACAACACCCGACTGACCCTACCTGAGAGGTCTGTTTACCTGTAGAACAGGGTTGGTTTTTTGTCGCCTTATGAAGCTATTGATCGACAATACAGAGTTTTATTTAAAGTGGTTACTCAAATGCATTTTTTTCACAGTAAACCAATCAGAAACATTGAACATAGCGCTAAGGGGTTAATCGCTTTCTTTTTTATATTTATTTTTCAGAGAGCCAAGATGGAAGAAGATGAATACAGGCAGAGAGTTGCAACGGGTAATTACGACGCTGCCACATCAACAGGAGGACCTAGTTGGAAGAGGCCAAAGGTCAAGAAGAGTGCTTATTTCAGTGATGAGGAAGAACTCAGTGATGAGGGATGAGGGATAATTTATTGACTGTGTGGTTACAATTGAATTGCTGTGGCCCATTTACATCATAGCAATCAATTTATGGATGATATCTGTGTCTGTATCTGTCGGATACTACGTCAAACTCCACATTTGGGATATAAACGTCGCAGCTCTCTGACACCTAGAGAGATGAGATTCTGTGTACAGGTAACATACCCGGGATGATCCCCTACTCTTAACGATAAGGTCTGTACCTTTTAACGTGTTCAGGGTGAAGCGTCTGAATACACAGGACCAACAGCTTAACGTGACTGTCTGAACGACGGCGCGCTGACATTCACTGTATAGACTGCACGTTGTACACAGTGAATGTGGTAGAAGTGAAATTCTACTATTACATCGGATTATCAGCTTAAACTAGAGAAAGAGAATATGATAAACAACTTGAATTTTAAGATGTAATTGTAGGATTTCCAATCTAGAACTTTTTGGGGTAAGCAATGAATCATGGTTTCAAGGAGACTTGAACCCACGATTCTGTGCTTTGATGAAAACTCCCGACCGACAGTACAGCGCGCTTAACCCCTCGGCCACCTCTACCTCTTGATACACACTTGCAACGGATACATGGGTGACAAACAATCATGTGATATTGTACTTGTTTCAAACACCAGCTGATAGGATCCTGCTATCTTATGACACTGCATTAGTGCATTTTAACTGTAGAGGTACAAGTCTTCACTCTATTGAACTGAAGTGGGTACAGGCAATAAGGCCCTTTCGCTGTGGATATTGAGTGACATTTGTGATGTTAATCCCTATTGACATTCTAATATCTTGACTCTGGGACATTTTTAAAAAATTAAAAAAAATTATATGTATTAAATTGGATGTTACGAATCTCATGCAAGCGATAACCCAATTTTGAAAAAAAATGTCAGTTATGCCCTTTTGCCTTGGAGGTGCATAATAATGGCTACTGTCGACAAGGTCTACTTTTTAAATCAAGGTTTTCTCTGATTGGATGACGTATCAAATCTTGTTGGTTCCATATATTCATGCATTTGTGGTAATCAAAGGGAACAGAAAAGGTGTACTTTAGGGCCCATATTCTCTACTGTACTAGTATCATCCGATACTGTAACACCCATTATCGTTCAATACTTGTGGCAATACAGGAACACACAATTATGAATAACCAGTATCGTTCAATACTGGGACAAATCACTACTGGTATCATGTGTAGTGGCGATACTGGAACAATGTATATGTGCCAGTATCATTCGATACTAGAACACTGGAGTATCTGGGACCTAAAGTACACTTTTCTTAGGGAACTTACAATAATCAAGAAGACCTTTTATATTATTTGAAGAATAAACAAACAAGTTATTTACACAAAATAAGCCATTGTATGACTACTTTATTTGCATTAAATTTCCGGGGTCGTAAACTTAAATCCATCAAGTGTTTAAGATATAAGGTAATCCCAAAACTCAAACTTGGAATTTGTGTATAGCCACAGTAAAAGGGTGCAGTTGTCGCTCAAAGAAAAAGTTGAGATCTTACTACCAACAAAAGGAGCTGTTTGAATGTTTCAAAACATTGGATACTGCTTTCTGATTTTATGAAGAATTTTTTGGACTAATTCCATAAATATCTTAAAACACATTTTACCGACAACATCACCCTTTACCACTACAGTACACATTTAAAAATTCCAAATCCAAAAGTTCCTTTCCTTCTCTTCCTTTAAGCGAATTCAGCAACAGTAGATCAGATATAAATGGTTTGAGATGGTGAGTCGCAATGAGAAGTTCTGCCTGTGACCTGGCCACAGACATTGAATCCACTGCCTGAAGTGCTAGATCACTTTTCGTCTGAGTATCAATATCTCTTATGACACCATTCACGATTACATAGACTACATCCCCCAGTTTTCTATAAACCATTCAGTCACATGACAAAATAGTAGAGGGTGACAGAGAGACACAGTCTAGCATGGAGTATGGAGCATCTTTCATATATTTTTGTAGAGCAATTCATACTTGGGAATATCTCTTGGATCTATTGGACACTGGACCATCAGTTTCCCTTTCATGGCGCCTCTATACAGAACCTCTACCAAGTCGACAAAATCTTGTTTGGTCTTGAAACTGCCAATGAATTTGGTGTGATCTGGAGTTCTGGTGGAATAAAGAAAAATATATAAATTATATGTAGCAAAAAAAACCTGTTTATGTAAGTAATTAACAAAATTGCAAAATTGTCAACAGGTTTTGGTAATACTTATTGTAATTTGAAAAAAACAACCACTCGACCAACCCTTCAAAGGTCTGCAGGGCTTTCCCCCATCGCCTAAATGCTAGAGGGGTGAAAAGGGTCTTAAAGGCCCAACCAAAAAAATCTTGTTTCCCATGGAAATTGAGTGATGTGTGAGCATAATATTCATGACCCTCCCGAACATGATGTGTACTAAGTAATTTGAAGTGACAGTTCACCATATCATTCTGTAATGCAGTACTACCCAACAAGGACACAGGCACAATCACAATTTTTTTCTTCGCAGCATCAAATTTTCATGATGCAGAAGAACCCACATTTTTACAGCATGAAATGTTTATAAATGTACACATTTCTAACAATGACAATTTGATGAATCCTAGCCAGTCGCAAAAGGTTCATACACACAAATATTTCATGCAAACCTTGACCATGTTAAGGGACACGGTTGATGCAGTAGACCCTCTGAGCTGGGTGGTGTGTTGGTAAGCCTGTCACTTTAATTATGGAATAATAGGGCTGTATTCTCGTACTAAACACGTTTAGCCCAAAACCATCGCTAACAAAACTTGTGTGTAAGTTAAACACAAGTCTATCTTTTAGACAGGGCGTTTATCAAAACAGAAAACATGTTTTCAAACTATGCCAATATCGTCCCCAGGGAACTTGTGGGGTGGGGGCTCGTGATGTGGGATCCCCAAACTATGCGAAAAATTGAGAATCGAGGCTGTTAACTAACAAACAGTGCTATCAAACCCCACTCGACTCAATTGGTGCCCTCACCCACAGCCCACGCACTGTATTTTTAATATAATAAATTTATGATGCATGAGATTTTATATGCTTGGCTGGAGAGCGGGAGAAAGATTGTCTAGGTGGAAGACTCCCGCCAAATGCGGGAGAGTTGACAGTCCTGATATCCTCCATATGGACATTCAATGTGACCGCCCCCCCCCCCCCCCCCCCCCCCCCCGACTTAAAAGACCTAACTGTCATCTTACCCATAATCCACTTTCATATGCTGTCCATTGAAGAAGAAAATCGTAGCAGGGATTAGGGAAATGTCAAAATAGCGTGTATAGGTCGGCACTTTATCCACATCTACAAGATATATACATGCCATCTTGGATATGTCATGGGATGTCTTCGATAGCTGGAAATCAAGTAGAACAAGATTGAAATTAGTATCATTAAGTACAATGTACCTAAAACATAGTTGCACATTTTTGAAAGAACATCCCGGCCCCTTACCCACGATTTGAGCTAATCTGAAAAGTTTTCATTCTTTTCAGTCACTTTTTTCAGTTCTTCACGGTTCCCTTGAATTTCAGGACATTTTTGCCACTGGTACAACTACAACTTGTCGTCTTTTAAAAATGTGATTGGTACTGATTGTATTGTAATAATAAAACATTGAAACATGGTTAAATGGGATGGGAATAAAAAAAAAAGTAATATGTTAGATCCTCCTTTCTTTTAATTCGTGCAATTAACCATGGATTTAACAGATTGTTACGTTTTTGTGACATCTTGAACAAGAACAAAAAGGCCGGACCAACTGAGAGTGAGAGGTTGGTCCGCCCATAAAACATGGTTATTTGTCACCTCAAAGACTGGAATATACTTACAATGTTATCAAGCTGGAGACACTGCAGGTCGGCATCTCTGCCAAAACGAAGCACAAGCACAAGATCCTGTGTGGTTTTAATGGCATGATCAATCTCTTTCTTATTGCTTAGTTTGGGTAGCAGAAAACTCATAGTGGATGAAGATTCTGGATGTAATTCAGGTAACTGCAATGCACACCCTAAGGACTTTGCTTTACCTATTTCTGGTCATCGGAGAAGTTTTTGCAGCAAACAATAATTGTTCAAATCTGTAATGTAATGAACAAATAAGAAAAATGTTTAGGTGGCAGTTGACCTCCCTGGGGAACACACTCAAATGAAACCAACACAATGCAGAATGCAATGTAAGAAGTGTTTATTGAGATGAGGTGTAATGTAAGCTTGTATATTATGTTCAGGGGTTAAACAATGATCTTTTCTAAGGTACGCCTGAGATATCATTAATTGAATTGAACACAATAATATCTGAAAATACATCGCATTGACATTCAAGTTCAGACTTTTGCACAGTTTGTAATTGTAGTTCATCAACATTTTTCTATTTTTTGTTGTTGACTAACGTGCCCTAAAATAATGATAAACATCTAAGTTCCAAAACATTTTAAGAATATGCCCCTGGCCCTGGTAAAATTTGTATACATTTAATGAATGGTGTAAAATTGTTTATTTACACTAATTTTGTCATGATTGGGATACATACGAGGGTCATTCAATAAGTTCTACCTCCTACCTCATAACTTTATTATTATATAAGCCAGTCTTATGAAATATCACACAATTGTAGCTTGGAACCTGAGCTACAAATTCATTGTAAATTGATCTGAGTACTGGTTGTACTTTTCTAGAGGTGCAGTGAAAACCAACCTTATATTAAGTGTGACTGAAACGGATGAAAAACATTAACAAATCGCCGAAGTGCTACTCATTTGGCATATTGTAAGAGGCAGAACATACCTATCGGTCAATTATAAAGTTTGAAATGTCACATATCTCTTTAACAGACCATAAAAATTGAATGTGAATGATTTCTTTGGAAAGATTATGCCCTCTGATTAACCAGAACCAGATCCGGACAACCATATGTTTACCCCTCCCCTAGAGCACCCTGTAAAAGGCATATTTAACTTTCATAAGAACCAAGTGATTTTCAATATACCGGACTAAATCGATGAATTACAAGTCTCCCAAAGAGATAATTTTCTATCATTTACTACCTGATTGACTATTCTAAAGGTAGCACCTAATGAAAACTCATAAAGTGACTATTATGTTAAATATTTAACGTTTAGGCATCACTATGGCTTGAGTTGTAAAAACAAAAATTATACTGATTACCAGTATTCCAGTATCATGCCAAAGGCATAGCAATACATTTGAGTTGATATTACACTATTTGCGAGCATATTCGAGTTAATATTGCTTACAATCTCATGCATACATGATAATACTATACTTTTATCAGATATCATTCATTGATTTCCATTTTCAGTATTAAAATCATGCTCTAAGGTTATATTTCGTTTTCGACAACGAAAACGAAATATAACCTTAAAAATATGATAAACGGCGAATGTTGAGGGCGCACTCCCATACGTATCTCTCAATGCCCCCTTAAGGGGGCGAGGTGGCGCAGTCGGTTAGAGCGTCATAATACTGCTGCGCACCGTAGTTCTGTTGGTGGATCATTTGAGCGTGAGTTCAATTCGATACAGCCTTGTCCCCATGCCTCCTTCAGACAGTGCAGACTGAAGTAGGCATGTTCATTGGCACACACGCCATGGTTCGGATTCGGAAGTCACGTAGAAAAGTTGGTTCCGTGTATCGGAAGAGCTATCCCTGAGCACTTTAAAAGGTCACAGACTCCTTCGTAATTAAAAGAGTAGGGGATCACATGTCTTCAATGGGGACTTTTAAAGAACGACCCATACACTTACACAGTGATAGGGTACAAATGCAAATGGTAGTGTATTCTAAAGCTTAGGGCAAGTTAGGCCCTACCCCAAGAATTTGGTATGCAAAATGCCGGGGTCTGGAATTCATTTATTTATTGTTGTAGTAAGTATATATTTAAAGAACCCTATTCACAAGTATACACACTTAGTTCAATATGCTAAAAAAATGTGACTGGAAACTAACAATTTACTTTCCTTGGCCTTATTAGTAATGACATTATGTACGGTACTAATATTTTACTAATATTTTTAGTAATAAGCAAGTAAGTTACATTTTTTGTACTAACCGACTTGAATTTTGATTGTTCCATCACATTCCTTGCAGGTGTCCAAATTGTCCAGCCCTGGCAAATTTGCCAGTGCACAGGCAAATATGCCCGCTAAGTAGGCATATTTGCCTGTATTTACAGTTAATCCAAAAGTAGAGCTTCCACACAAAAAATGGCATATTCTACCCTTCATATCAATTGTTTAACTCAATATTTTGTGTCGCTTCAAAAAAATTCTTGGTTGCGTTTTGCCAGAAAAATGATGAAATTTCAGTCATTTTGTGGCAAGTGGACATTTTGCCAGAATTTACAGTTAATCTGAAAGTAGCGCTTCCACACACAAAATGGCATCTTCTATCCTTTATATATCGATAGCTGAACTTGATACCAACATATTTTGCGTCGCTTCAAAACAATTCATGGTTACATTTTACTAGAAAAAAAGATGCAATTTCAGTCATTTTTGGCAAAAACTATTTTTGAAATTCCATTTTCAATCTTTTATTGAAAGTGCACTATTACATTAACAAACAGGGAATACTCTACCTAAATATTTTGTGAAACTTCTAAAAAATAATTTGTTTTACTGGAATGGAAAATAAATTAAATTTCAGTAATTTTGCAACCACAAATCAATCATTTTTGATTTTTTGATTTTTTTTCAAGATTTGATTGAAATGATAATTGTTGGATATTAACATAGCAAAACTCACCTTGTTTAATGATGAGGATACCAAATACAATCTCATTCATCACATTCACATGTAGTCACAATTGTGACTGTGTGTTATACAAAAAATGGATAAGATGAAGCATTTGATTTGGTATTCAAAAATTTAATTTTATATAAGTAATTATTAAATATTAAATATTATTCAAGATGTTTAATTATAGAAGCACAAACAAATAGATTAAATGTTAGTAATGTTTGGCCAAAACACCACCCAAGCACACACCAATCCCCTCCCCCACCGTAAACCCCTCCCACCCCCATCCCACCACAAACCCACTCAACCCCAACCACAAACCTTCTCCACCTTCCCACAATGCCCACTCCATATCCAAACCACCCCTACAACCTCCCCTCCCCACCACAAATCCCCTCCCCATCCCACCCCTGCCACCAAAACCCCTTTACTATCACAATCCCCACCACAAACACCCTCCCCTTCCCATCCCCACCACAAACCCCTCCCCTTCCCATCCCCACCACAACAAACCCCCTCCCTTTCCTATCCTCACCACAATGGCACAAACCCCCTACCCCTCCCATCCCCACCACAAACCCCCTCCCTTTCCCATCCCCACCACAAACCCCTCCCCTCTCAATCACAAAACCCCTCTCCCACCACAAACACCCTAACCACCTCAAGGTCTAACCTCCCCACGTCATGCATCCATGCCACTAAAACCCCATCCCCATAAAAATCCCCCACCCTAAACCCCCTTCCCAACCCCACCAAAAAACCCTCCCCACCACAAAACACTTCCCCCACCACAAAACCCCTCCCCCACCACAAACACCCCACCCACCCCACCCCATGCATCTACGCCACCATCCCCTTCCCCACCACAACCCGCCCTACCACTAACCCTCTCCCCAGGGCCATCCCATCCCCATTCGCCACAACAAACAGCTGCCCTCCACCACAACCCCCAGTGGCGTAGCTCAGGGAGGGGCAGGGAGGGGGGGGGGTAAATGCCCCCCCCTGACGAAAAAAACACCCATTTGTGCCCCCGCCCACTCCCCCTGTAAAAATAAAATAAAATGGGTGAAAAAAAAGGAAATAGGGGAAAAAAATGTTTAAAGACCGAGGTTGTGTGCGGGGAACTGATTATGTTGGGGTTTATTCAACCCAAATAGTCAAATAGAAGGCAAAATTGTATATACATTGTACATACAATACATGTACTGTGCGATTTTTTTTGACCGTGCGATTTTTTTTTGACATTTACCCCCCCCCCCCCCCCCCCCCCACTTACTTGAAATTCACGAGTTGGTGACTGCAAATTTTTTTGGGGCAACCTTTTTACGAAAATTTCAGAAATCTTGCCACCCCCTGAACAAAATCCTAGCTACGCCACTGACAACCCCTCCCTACCACTAACCCCCTCCCCAACCACAAATACCCTCTCCCATCACTAACCCCCTCCCAACCACAACCACAAATACCATCCCCACCACTAACCCCCTTCCCAATCACAAACACCCTTCCTATACCCCACTACACATCAAACCCCCTATTACAAAAATCATATGGTATTGTTGCGCCGTCCATCACTACAAAACCTTTTTTACAATAGACAACACTTTTGCTTGATGCTGAATGGATGTCTCTGACACACCCGTTGTATTTCATTGGCCACAAGTACTCGATCATTTAGGCTAGTGGATCCACCCAGATATAGTGCTGGGAGATATCAAGCCTCTCAGACTCAAACCAGGGGTGTGCCACTCAGCTTGCCGATCGGAAGCCACTTTTAAATTAAAATTTGGTCAGTATAGAATGGGTGGCGCTATACCGATAAGGCATGATTGTAGCAGACGACGCGACGCTGGCCACGCGTGTCTCAGACGACCCAATATGGCAACGGGAGTGCACCATTTGAAATATTTTTAACATTATCGCCCGGTTAACGATGAAAATTCTTCTTATAAATGATGAATTGTCAAAATGATAAGATTAACATTCGCGATTACGTGTTATTCCAATACGAATTCAAAATTTAGGTTTCGCGTGGCCATGGTCGTCTGTGTAAATCTACTGCGAGAACAGCGCCACCAAACACATGCCGACCCAAAATGACGTTAAACCTGGTTAAACGCATTTAACACCGGTCACAGACGCATTCCGAACGATTACCCTAATTTATGTAAATATGCAAAAGGGACCGTTTTCGCTACGTACATCAGTATAGCACTTTCCTATCCCAAAATTAATAGAATCCCTGCTCAAACCCAAAATCACAAAATGTTCTTCATCTCTTCAACAAGTATAGTATCAAAATTTGCTTAATTCAAACAGGCAATCACACATAAACCTTAATACCCCAACAGATTTTTACTCAATTGGAACAATTGTTTTGGGTTTCAAACATGAAAAATAGTGAATTTATTACGCATTTTGTCTTGGTGGGAGAATTTGGCCACTAAATCGGTGGGCAAATGTGTCCACCTGCAAGAACTGATCATGATCATGTCCATACTCTGTCTGATTTGAACGAAATTAAAGTCACAGATAAACTGAAGTGAAAGCTTACTTTACAGAGTTGAACATCCGAAGATTACACACCAAAATATTACAGGATATGAAAGACGAGACTCACGAGTCACGAAAGAAAAGAAAATACAAACGTCAAACAACCAAAACAACCCTGAAAATATACAAAGCTAAACAGAGCTTGTCCCCCAACGTTTACGTTATTTTTTTAGGTTTTTTTTTTTTAGTATATTGAAGTGCGCCCTCGAAAAAGCTCTGAATTGTTATTTGAGGGCGCATCATACTTGTATCATGACTACCAGCAGACTGCGTACTACGGAACTCATCAGGTTTCATCCGCCTGTTTCCATTATAATTGGCCACTAAAAAAACACTTTGGATTGTATATGCAGCTATAATAATTAATTGAACACTCAATCAGAATTTTATTACCTATTTCTAGAATATTTTTATTCACTTACCTTATACCGTGTGCTAACGGTATAAATATTTGGAAGTTACCCCGTAAACATGGGTAACGATTTCACCACAAAATGGCAGAAATTTAAATTAAGCCGCCTGAATTGTAAGCAGCTGATTACTTTTGGGCGGAGCTTAGCACTGGTATCGTGCCTACCCAATACCCCGAATATATAACCATGTGAGCATACGCAGGGCTAAAGGGATAAGAAACTCCCAAGACAAAACCCCGATTCTCGTGACCTTAATAGTTTGTCGCAACTGGTATAGGTGGCGCGCTATCATTTCCAAATAGTTGGGGGCTAAGGGATTATTTGGTTCACATTCTTCTAAAAGCACCAAATTGGACCCATATGTCATGTATGTTGCTCATACCATACTTTTTTGATTTTTGATGGATGCCAAAATTGGAGCCTTCTGGGAGGGACGGCCATGGCCAATTCCAATATGGCCGCCATACTGGGGGATCAAAAATTCAAATTGCTTCAATTAAGCTGACAAGCATACCAAATTGTTTGTCTGATGTGTGGTTACTGAGATATTGAACAAAACGTGAGAAGGTCGTTGACCTTTGCTTTTGCTTTTGGGGGTCAAAATTTGAACATGCTCCGATTTTGTCATATTGTTCGTCAGATCATAATAATAATAATAATAATAACAATAGTTCAAGAAATGGTAATTGTTACCACCTGGTAATGGTAATTGTTTTTGTGCCTTATACAGGGTCGAAAGGTCACAATCCCTATCATACGCCTATATACGCCCAAAAGCAAAGGTCAACGACCTTTTCACGTTTTGCTCAATATCTCAGTAACCACATCGGAAGTGGTCCTGGTTTTCAGCTAAATTGAAGCAATTTGAATTTTTGATTCCCCAGTATGGCGGCCATATTGGAATTGACCAATATGACCGTCCCTCCCAGAAGGCTCCAATTTGGCATCCATCAAAAGAGTATGGTATGAGCAACATATGGGCCAAATTTGGTGCTTTTAGACGAATGTGAACTAAACCTCCCTGTGATGCCCTAACAGCCCCAACTATGATTGCTTAATCGCGTGTCGCAACTGTTATAGAGTGCGCTATGTTATGGCCAAATCTAAACAATGCACAGATAGTGAGATTCAATCGCCTGGCATACGTAGTTGTGAATCCGCCCATGCCCCGGACTACTCGGCGGCTGCGCCGGGCGCGGGCCTTCGGCCAGGGATATTAATAATTATGGGATAAGAAACTCCAGATCTGTGCCTGTAATCAAATTGGTTCATGTACACAGCGCCCCCTTTAACAGTTGCGACATGCCGCATAAGGCAAGCAGTGGTTGGCTTCGACCATGTTTATAGCGCCAACTAGACCAGTTGCGACAAACTATTAAGGTCAAGAGAATCGGGGTTTTATCTACCATGTTACCCTACGCCTGCTTCGGCCCGCTTGGGATCTTTACCTAGATCTAGGCGGAGCTATTTACTAAAAGGCAAACGGGCAGCCTGCAGCTTAAACCTTATAGGCTATATGCAGGGTTTACTCTAGAGGGCGGTTATACCACTGTTCGTGTAGCAGAGGTTGAAAAAATGGGGCCCCATTCCACAAAAATGGGACCACTTGGGTTTTTATCATTCTTTGATCGGGAAATTCTTACTGCAAGTATACCGTATATCACAAATGTTTATTAATATTATGGTAAACTCGATGACTTCTACTCAGAACACCATGGTTTGCCATACTTTGAATGACATTATCAGGTTCATATTGTACTGAAAGGCCCTCAAAACCACCAAAAACACTGTTTCCACAGCTCGATGTCTCAATTTTATGCTGCTGAATTTAATTCTCAATTCAAGTTTTTATAATATTTTGGTACGAGTAGCCTAAATGTAGCAAACGTATTAAACCAAAATATAAAGGCATTTTAGTTCTGCCTACATTAATCTTAACGTGCACTTTTAATATCAAATGAGCTTTCCACGAAATGTGTGTAATTTCCGATATCTGCACAGCTAGCGTTCCAACATAAACTGAATGTACTAAATTCGCAATCGTTTATGAACAATCCCCTAGCAAACCCACCACGCTATTAAAATTATATCACCTCGAAAGTCTCTGGCACATCATTTGGGCTATAACAAATGTTGAAGTTCAGTATTTCAAACGACTGTTTTAAGCTTGTGAACTCCGTGATCGATATTTCTCGGTAAAGTAGGTCCGGCCCCCCAACTCAACACAAAAGTTGGTAACCATGACTGTTCTAAAAATCGCGGAAAAGGGGTATATTTTCAATTGTCAGCGCTGACAGCAAAATCATGAAAATAGGGGGTATTTCAGGAATTAGTCTCCGCGAAATTCGAAAAAAGGGGTATTTTACGAAGAAGAAAAACAAAAAACATCACAGTATGGATTTAATCATTTGATTAGAAACATGGTAACAACCCCAAATACACCATTTGGGGTACACCAGTTTATAACACAGGACCATAAATGCCTGTTACTGTTGGGAGCAACAAGTTTTTATCTATGTATGTATAAAGTGCCTTTAAAAAGGGGTGTTTGAAATGATAGTCATTGAAAACCAAAAAAGGGGGTATTTTTCACCCCCAATTTTGTCCTCGTTTTTGCCAAAAAAGGGGGTTAAATTGTTGAAAAATCCTTGCAAAGGGGGTACTTTGAAAAAATGAAGACTGTGTTGAGTTGGGGGGGGGGGGGGGGGGGGGGGGCGGGAAGTAGGTATTCTGTTACCATTATAAAAGGTAATATGTTATGGGTCCAATGTTTTTCTCACCATTTGTATCGAAAAAATAGAAATGCAACCATATGGCTTGCAGAAGGTCCGAAAAGGATGAAAACGTAAAAGGCGTTATCGTGAACGGCGTTATCCTGTAAAGTGTTATCACCCTCATTAGAAGAAAATATTGCAAGAGCACAATCTTTCTTCTTTGGAAAATCTTGAGAAGTCTAGATACAGCAGCGAAACATTGAAAACAGTGAGTTTGCTTCTTCTTTCGTGTTCTATATAACGCATTTCACTTTGTGAACCAAACGGTTTCTTCTAGAATATAAGTGTAAATATATGGCTCATAGTCCACATATATGAGTGTTTACTACCGCGCTACACAGTAGCCAAATCGCTCTATTGAGCAAGTATTGAGCATGTGTTTTCGTCAGGCTTATTGCGCGTGTGTATGTCAGGATAACCATGGATTAGTATCCCTAAAGTAGGATTCAACTGGAAAAAAATTAGAAAGAAGCCAATTTCAACTGATAATGGTAGGTATGGGTGTCGATATTCACCAAAAAAAAGTAAGGAGAGATAGGGGGTGGGGAATTTTTTCTTCTTCAGGGGGTCAATAAAACAGGGGGGTAATTGACCCAAATTGTGTTCAAAATATGTCGTGTTTGGTATCAAATGAAAGGAAATTTAATTTAAAACGTTGATTGTCATGTTCATTTTGTCATTTTATAATCCTGTAAAAAGTTACACTAGATGGACGTGGTGGTGGTTAACAAGGGATCATCGAGCTCATTACACTGTTTCTAATGTAAAAACCCTGAAAGCTATCATAATACGTTTATCAAAGTGTATCACATTGTTTTGAGGCTGATATCAAGATTGGTCTAGGCACGTTAAGAACAGATATAACAATTTGTTGATAAGAAATACTACTTACAAGTCAAAACTGACAGTCGGGGGAGAGGTGGGGGGGGGGGGGGGGGGTGTTCGCCTCATTTTCATTTGAAAATGGTCTGGAGGCGTCAATTTTAAAGATAGATTGTACCTATTGACATTACAAGAAAGATTGATATATTGGCTATATATACGACCACACTTACATTACCCAAGGCCTTAATAAAGGGATTAGTTAAGGATAAAGACAGGTGTCTCACAATGGCGAACTTGCCCCATCCCGAATATCTTTAAGTCAATCTCAAACATGGGAAAAAAATCCACTTTTGTGATATAAAACTGGTTTTCAGATGATCATTTGACAAACATTATATTGAGGTCTGCCATTTTACTATTGAAAGTTTGCAACTATATTTGCGAGTTCTTTAAATTAACCAGTGGCCGCAGTGATGAGAATCATGCTGTGGGCGAACCTGCTCCTATAGGCGTACACTCCTCGCTCTCCCTTAAGCTCATAATAGGCGCGGGCCCTATAAGTTTAGGCAAAACATATCGCTTACTTATTCCATTTCCTCTTCATCACTTCCAAGTTCTTATGTTCTATCTGCTCCATTGGAGCAATGTCCACAGCACACTCCACCATGACATGCAGAAACAAATGAAATACCGTCTTTCATACAGCTATATTCATAGTTTGACGCTCCAGTAAGCATCTTCGGTCTGAGTTCTATGTTCCAATCTAACTCCCACCCTCTTTCAACTGTTCAATGGGCTTATGTATGGAGGTGTTAAGATGCTTCCATACCACAACTTGGAGATGTACACGAAGGGAATGTTCAGTGTTCTGTTGCATTTGTTGTGGGTGGTAGGTAATCAGGATCAATGTTATCTTTGGCTGCTTGCTTTTGGAACAACTTTTGATAGCGAGCCCTTTTAAGGGAGTATCCCCACAGCTATGTGATCTGTATTGCCTTTAATCCAGCTGTTTGAATTGTATGGATACATTTGATGTATCACTTAAGAATGCAGTGATGACACTGGCAGGAAATTTGAACATGAAGAGAGAGCATTTGGTATGTCCATGAATGCATGAAACAGTGTCATTTCCAGACCAGCCATACTTGAAGTGGAACTCTTCCCGGTCACCGATATCTGTGGTTATCAGGTTATAGATGTCATAAAGACCATCAACGTCTGATTGTGAGTACAAATTAGAACAGTTACTTGGCCGATGATAGCAGTGCAAAACAAATATATCAGTGTCTTGGGCAACAACAACAACAGGGGTATTGACCCTCTTGAGTTGACCAAATATATGGCAGTACTCTTGACCAAATATATGGCAGTCTTTACAATGAGCATGTCATCATCATCTTTTGCTTGATCTATATTGTGGCTTGTCAATTCTGTAGATATCATCTCTATTAGTATTATAGCTCCTTTGTTTTTCTCATTTGTCAGGAAAATTTCTCTGTCACATGATATATGGCCAATTCTGTTGTGACACTGAAGTCTAGAGAAACCTTTCCAGCCATCCGCCGCATATTCTCATGATCTTTCGTTGATTGTTCTTCCGTATCGCCATCAAACACTACAGTGAAATCCTTGAATTTTGTTCGGACATACTTGGCATAGGTATTATTGTTGTGTTCTTGGGAACACTAATAATTTTGTTCGGACATACTTGGCATAGGTATTATTGTTGTGTTCTTGGGAACACTAAGTACTAGTATATCAAAGGAGAATCACACACAGGCTTATCTTATTCATTCTTTATCCAAGTATTTATTGTAGAGAGATGTTGTCAAACTCAGATCCAGTAACACAAGTTATAACTCATCATTATGATAACACTTATACAGATATGCAAATAATAGCCCGCACATAAAATGGGTGGATATGCTAATCCGCCTGTCTATCAAATGGGCGCCCGCAGAGGCCTGCAACCTCTGCGGGCCAAACCAGATACTGCCCGCAACCACTGCGGGCCAGACCAGATGCTGCCCGCGATGATCGCGGGCTGTGACATTGAGTCTGGATGGAAAGGCTGCTGGTACACAACAACAGTATAAGCATTGTGCAATGAGAATAATGTATCTAAATATAGGATCTCAATTACAGTATCAACTATATATGGGCTTGATGGTTGCACCGTTTGTCCACTTTACCTGATGAAGTAGCTATCCTCCATCAACATCATGCATCCTGCTGTTATTCATGTCTAAGTCCAGCTTCATTGCTGTTTCCTTGAGCATCCTGCCAAATTCATGCTTTTGGGGTTTCCTTATCATACGATCCATAGTGAAGAGAGATGTAGGAACAGTGGTAGCTTCAAAGCTGCAGCCACGAAGACCATGATAGTTTATACCTATGCCAACCCCAGTTGTTGATGGAAGAGGGTGGGAGTTAGCAACAACAAAAAACTCAGACCAAAGATGCTTACTGGAGGTATCGCCCCAGAAAGCCTCTCATAAAAGGAATTTGCTGCATGAAAACTGACATGTGGAGTGTGGAGTGGATACTGCTCCAATGGAGCAGATAGAACATAAGAACTTGGATAGTGATGAAGAGGAAACGGAATAATCAAGCGATATGTTTGCCTAAACTTGTAGGGCCTATAATCATGATAATACTGAGCTTACTGTCAGATTTGACTTGTAAGTAGTATTTCTAATCAACAAATTGTTCTTTTTGTACTTCACGTGCCTAGACCAATGTTGACATCAGCCTCAATAATGTGATACAGGTTGATAGATACATAGTAACTTATTATGATCGTTTTCATGTTTTATTTACATTGGAAACTGTGTAATAAGCTCGCTGATTACTTGTTAACCCGCACCATGTCTTCAATCGAGTTTAGCATTTTGCAGGATGATACAATGACAAAATGAACAGGACTATCAGTGTTTTAAATTAAATTTCCTTTCATTTGATACCAAACACGACATACTTTGAACAAATTTTGGGTCAATGACCCCCGGGATTCAATGACCCCCCCTGAAAAAACAATTTCCCCACCCCCTATCTGTCCTTACTTTTTTTTGGTGAATAATGACACCCATAACTAGCATTATCAGTTGAAATTGGCTTCTTTCTAATTTTTTTCCAGATTGGCTATTAATATGGCTACTTTTGGGATACTAGATAACGCTGTTCACAGGGATAACGGAACTCACCCTAAAATGTCCATATCAATAAATAAAAAAAGAGAACAACTTCACAATATGCGATGCAGTGTGCATGTTATTTAATACAATAGTTAATGTAATGGTACATACCCCTTTTTAAACGAAAATGCAAGCTATATAAAACATTTAAAGTGAAAATTAAATATTTGACCACTGTTTGACGGTCAATATTGGGAAATTCCTCCCAAATGTATGGTTTAAATCATTTATTAGTATTAAAATTGATAAAACAAATAAAGTTTCGGCAACAGCTACATGATTGATGCCAGTTTCAATTGTTTTATCTTTGTTTCAATCCCATAACTATCATACACGTGAACGGCGTTATCGGAATAATACCATTAAAAATAGCATATAAAGTTATCTTTATATAATGACATACAATTTCAATGTTGGGCTTAAAGAAAATATAACAATTGATACATTACAAAAGGGAATATTCTTATACTAGAGTAAAATGGACAAAACAAGTTTGGGAAAAAGGTACAAAATTGAAAGCACATACCGTAGTTGTCAAAAGCGTTGATTCATAGCAAGAGATTTGTTGAGGCTAAAAAATGAAATTCATGCTTCTGTCGCATAGCTTTTCAAATATTGTTATGGGGAGACCTCTCAACGACAAAAAAACAATAATTTTTTATATCATATTAGGACTTAGTTAGGGATGCAATGACACTACCAATGCAATATGACACTAGATAACGCCGTTCACCGAGTGAAAAAACATATAAAACACCTGAATTACATGGTTTCGTGCGTAAAAATGTGAGCAGTGGTGTTCGCAAACATTATTGTTCTAGTAACTTTAGCATATTGGGTCATCAAAACAATCAAAGTAAGCAGATTTGAAAACATTATTTTCATAATTTTCCAAAGCTGAAGTGGTCCCATTTTTGTGGAATGGCCCATATATATGCAGGGTTTACTCTAGAGTCTAGAGGGCGGTATACAACTGACCGTGTAGCTAAATGTTGAAAAGCTATATGCAGGGTTTATTCTAGAGGGCGGTATACTACTGCCCGTGTAGCTCAAGGTAGCACACCTCTAAATAATAGCTAGTCACATTTAGACACCATTTACTCCTTATCTTGATCGATGCGCGTCGCTTTCAACGATGAGATCTCAATGGCTATTTATAGTGATTTAGAAATTGAGTTTGGTGTCAAATTAAACCCAAGACAATAAAAGAACATGGTCAAAATGATAGAGAGATTTCAACCATTTCATATTAGTAAAATATTAGGCCTTCGATTATAGTGTAAACCCGACCCATACAAAAGCCAAGTTTTGAAATTACGACAGACGGGCTTAGTTCTCCGATTGTGGATCTATCCATACTCCCCACATATTTTACGATTTTAATCACAAGATCTTTATATCAAAGCTACAATTTAAAACAATTTTTAATGAATTTATATGTATAAATGTCTAGTATTTATGCCCCCATTATATGACGCATTACATAATACGGGTCACCTTGATTTCAGATTCTTTGATGATTTGAACCATTTTCTGTCAAGAATATATTGAAATTTACACATAGAAAATCATTGAAAGTGGTACTAAACTCGAGCTATTTTAATAAGCTATCGAAAATCATTGAAAGTGGTACTAAACTCGAGCTATTTTAATAAGCTATCGAATAAAATCGTAAAATATGTGGCGAGTATGGATAGATTTTCTCAGATGATGAGCTGATAATTCAGTTTTTTGCGCCCTCTCTCAACCACAACTGCCATTGCTGCAACTGCCCGTGCAAATAGATTTTTGGCTCTTGGCTGCAGGGTGTGACTGCCCGTGCTGCAGGGTGTGACTGCCCGTGCTGCAGGGTGTGCCTGCCCGTGCTGCAGGGTGTGACTGCCCGTGCTGTAGGGTGTGACTGCCCGTGCTGCAGGGTGTGACTGCCCGTGCTGCAGGGTGTGACTGCCCGTGCTGCAGGGTGTGACTGCCCGTGCTGCAGGGTGTGCCTGCCCGTGCTGCAGGGTGTGCCTGCCCGTGCTGCAGGGTGTGACTGCCCGTGCTGCAGGGTTTAACTGCCCGTGCTGCAGGGTGTGACTGCCCGTGCTGCAGGGTGTGACTGCCCGTGATGCAGGGTGTGACTGCCCGTGCTGCAGGGTGTGACTGCCCGTGCTGCAGGGTGTGACTGCCCGTGCTGCAGGGTGTGACTGCCCGTGCTGCAGGGTGTGACTGCCCGTGCTGCAGGGTGTGACTGCCCGTGCTGCAGGGTGTGACTGCCCGTGCAAATAGTCATTGCCAACTTTGTGCCATTTACTAATCAGCTGAATGATATCGTCGCTGTTCTGACATACCGGCACATCTCTTTACTTATTTCTGTTGTGATGTGCCGGTATGTCAGAACAGCGACGATATGAATCCTTGTAACTCCCCAAGTTTGTTTAACGAATAAATCAAATAAATCAGTTAAATTCGTTCCATTACACAACTGATTATGTGGATCAGGGGGTGGGGGTGGGGGGGGGGGGGGGGTACTAGCCTAAGACGGTATACGGGGTGTGCCGCTCTAATGGGTAGCTTTTTTGGCAACAACTCCCTAAACATGGGGTATGATTTTGTGCTGGAAATCCCTAATTAATAATGAGGTCACCTTTTACAAAGTCTATTTTCGGGTTTTTTGTTTCTATTTTCGCGAAAATTTGCAAAAATTAGGTCTATTTTCCCGATAATTAGGTTGGCTATAGCCCCGGAGAGCACTCACATTGAAAAGGTGGATAGGGGCTAGGGTTTAGTGTTTCGAGGTAGGAGTTTGGGTAGTAGTTTTTGGGTGTTGGGTTGATTAGGGTGGGAAGGGTTTAGGGTTTGGGGTAGGGTTGGTTAGTAGTAGTTTGGGTCAGGGTGGGTAGAGGTTAGGGGATATGGCTCAGTGGGGCGTTGCGTTGGTTAGGGTGACTTTGGGTTTGGGTAGGGGATGAGATCCATGATTTTTAGTTAAAGCTCAACAATTTTGCGCGCTCCACGCGCATATTTTCTACAGGTTTTAACATTATGGCCCTCAAACCATACCAATTAATATTCTAATTATTATGTGGGGGACGTTAAAAACCTCATACCGGACCATTTAAGTGTTAGCGTATTAATGTCAATATTTCATTATTTAAGCTTAACAAGGTGGCTTCAGAACAGTTTCCATGACCAATTTTAGTTCAAAAACTCAAAAAATGTGGGAATACAGGTTTTAAAATTATAATGACCCTCAAACCACACCAATAATTTTAAATATTATGTGGGGAATGCTATTATCATACTGGACCATAGTGTTAGAAATGCATTTTTTGCGCGCTTCGCGCGCGTATTAGTTTAAATATTTCATTATTTAAGCGTAAAAATATGGCTTTAAGACAGTGGCCCCCTATCAAAACAGCCCTGGATACGCCATTGATCTCTAGTATTTGTCTATTAGTTGTGTACTTATGGCTTGGATAAGGGAAGCAGAAAACCAGTGCTACCCAGTCAGTGATAACAGGTTAATAAGATTCCTTTTCGAATTTTCTTACACAAACAAATGCTGCAAATGCCCCGGCAAATGCAAATCAATTTGACATTGTTGACATCGGTGGATTGGAATTTCGCAGATTTTTGTCATCTTTTGCTGCGCCGTGGAGTAAAGAATCATTGTACTAACTAGTGTATCGTCAATACTCTCAAATGAAGTATTCGGCCTTTTATTACAGTGATTAGTTTGACTTATAGGTGCTTAAAACAAATTGAAAATAAAAAAGTATGGGCCGGTCGGACCCGTAATACGGTGGTGCTTTTTATTGGCCTTAAAATGTCAACACTCGTTTATATATTTTGATTTTCTGACAAAATTGTCAAACGTGTATTCTGAGATCCTATCCTCCTGATTTGTAGTTCCGTGAAACTACTTATTACTCTGACGCTATTTCTATTGTTGACATCATGATATGCATCTCTAGTGTTCAAATCAGTGCCGTTTGCGGTGTCAGTACGCCCAAGAAAGTCGCGGAAATTACAGGTGATGATGTTCTTAAAGGCCGTGCGAAACCGCTGGTTTTTGAAGGTGTAGATGATCGGGTTGCAGCAGGAATTGAAAAATGCCAAGAGAACGAATGATTGGTAAAGGGTGTCGTACAGGTAGCTGAAACACAATAATACAACCATATACAGAATTAATACTAATTAACTAATAAAATACTAACTAACTAATTAATTAATTAATAGGTTAAGATACGTAACCGACCGGAAAAACCACCCCTTCTACGGGACCCGACTGACACATTTTATTTTTCGAATTAAAAAAAGAAGAAAAGCATACCAAATTTGTATGGACAATTTCGAAAAATTTTGACTTTTTGTTGTTGAAAAATTATTTTGTGAACATAATTATTTGAAATTTCTAATATTGTTGAAATTCATCAACGTCTTTTTTCCCTCGAAAACACAACAACAACAAAAAACACACACATAAAAACGCCCGACCGATCAACCCTACCATACATGAACAGGATGGATTTTTTTCGTCGCCTAAAAGCGGAGTAATTTCCTTGATGGGCCACCAAACTGATTTATGTAGATTACCAAATATAAACAAATTACGTCATACCAATTAATTGGGTTTTTTTTACCTTGGAAGTTTTACCCATTTATCTTTATTGGAATAGCTTGAACTTAAATGAAACTCAATTAAAAAACCAACATTAAAGCATGTTTATTAGAAATAAATGTTTATTGATATCCTTTATCTAGCTTTAGGTATTCTATATATTACGACAAGTTCAGTATTAGATCTATGTCTACATTGTATATCATGTTCCTGATAAATGAGTTAGGCAATGTTAACCTGATCCCATTTGGAATTATAATGTTTACATATGATTGCGGTTCATCCATCAATACTCGCAAGACTTATCAGCCTCCCTTGTTAAAGGTATACCGTATTATGAGATCTTTCCAGGGAACGCTCTCAACATGGAAAAAAAATTGAAAGCAGATTTTCTTGCAGATTTACATTTTTGATCATAAACCGAACATACATTCCAAGTTATAGGGCGATACGATTCTTAATTACTTTAAAATCATGGTTTTAGAGTGAAAATAAACTGTCTGGATAACACAACAGTTTATATTTTCACTCTAAATTCACTCTGAAACCATGATTTTGAGGTAATTAGGAATCGTATCACTCTGTAACTTGGAATGTATGTACGATTTATGATCAGAAATGTAAATCTGCAAGAAAATCTACTTTTTAAAAAAAATCATGAAAAGAGGGCGCTCTCTGGAAAAGATCACATAATATGCCTTTAAGGAAACTGGATTCAGTGTTTCTATTATATTGTGTAGGCAAATCCCTAACAATAAAACCACGTGACGAGAGGAGCATCTTTTCTGTTTTAAAGATAAAGTAACTGCTGTTAAATCATCAATCTTTGATGTTTGATGTTGATTATGCTCCCAATTGCACACTGGGTCGTGACAACTTTACATTCAATATCCGAGCACGTACAATAGTTGGGGTTTCTAATTGAGTTTTAGTAACACACATACACGTGTCATTGATCTTTCAGTAACACTAACACACTACACACCCCGCATGTAATTGATCTTTCCGTAACACACATACGCATGTAATTGATCTTTCAGTAACACACATGATACGCGTGTAATTGATGTTTCAGTTACACACATACGCGTGTAATTGATCTTTCAGAACACACATCGCGTGTAATTGATCTAAACCCCGCAAAAAAGAATGTCCACAGTTATTACAGAGGTCATAACTTTGAATCTGATTATAATACATGTATGATAATTGATATACACTGTTGGATACTTTTTTTGTTTTTTGTTTTTGTTTTTTTGTTTTTATGCCGGCGCTATTTATTTGTATTTGTCATACAGGAAACAATAATATATATGAACATTTAGTTTTAATATTCTCTAAATAATAAAGTACAGTATTTAAATATTGTTAGCTACATTTTGATACCTTGATATGCTACAAAAGATTGTAAATTGTACAATATTCACAACGTTTTGTAGAGAATTTCTTCAATTACATCATCATGCGATGTTCAAATTCAAATAACCACTTGAATAAATGTAGATCTTTTGCGTTTTTTTATATACCATTTTTGTATTTGATAATACTCACTCTGAAGGGACACATCCCAAGTTTAGCGCCAGAAATGCGATTTGATCAGGAGACCAGCATATAGCAAATGTAATGACTACAATCAGGAGCATTTCGATCACTTTACGTCTAGTCCTCAATATCATATATGCTGGGCTTCTCGGAGACTCATTACGCTCGCTAAGTTCGCGGGCTTGGTTACGTAATCCAATGATGGTCCCGACGTGAGACACTATCATGATTATCATCGGGATGAAGTATTCAATCAAGAATATAGCTGTACCGAAATAGGCCTGAAACGTCGTGCTTGGCCAGAGTACGGCACATTTTCCACTTTTATTGAAAGTGATGAAGAATGTAAAACTGTTGGTGCCCACGGCGACAATCCAGATAAAAATCATTATGACTTTAGGACGGGATTTGGAGAAAACCATGCGGTACTCTAAAGGGTGTAATATGGCAAGATAACGTTCTACAGAGACCATGGTCAGAGTGAAAATAGACACAACGATCAGAATCCACATCAGAACCGAGGAGTAGACCAATTTACAGTACACATCTCCTCGCCAATCAGGAGGCAGTCCCGTCAAACTTGGGATCGGGATCAGAAGAAATGAAGTAAGAAGATCCACTATGGCTAATCCCACTAATAATCCATTTGTGGTTGATCTCATCTTATGATCGTTGGCATAAACACATATGACGAATCCATTGCCGATGATGCCGAGTATAGCCATGATTAGTTGAACGATGTTCGGCCAATTCCATGACACTGCATTGTATATCCATTCCGATTCAGAATCATTGCTACTTAACTCGCGGGTAAGATTTATCGGCCGATCCATCATCGTTAAGACGCCGGTGATGTATGTTGCAAAGTCCAGTTACTGTGTTTGTAATAATTTGTGAATATAATCATGGTGCAGCTTTATACAAAAAGCTCTTAGCTGCCCAATCAGAGTGATAAATGATCCGTTCGGACCGAAAGTATCTCGGGTTAGCTACGTTTTGAAATTCAACTACGGACGTGTCTAAATGAACTGTTTTAAAACTATTCAAAGTGACTTAGTTTGTGTAGAGTCACGTGTGAATTATCTTTGCTCACACCCCACATCTTCGGCCCACGCCCTTATGGCATGTATGGGACCCTTAATATTTTGTCCACTTTGACCCGTAATACGGCCAAAAGTTGATAAAATATTAAGGGTCCCATAAAGGGCCCACTGTGGGTCGAAGATCGATGTTATGTGGGACATTAGGGATCCATTGGTGCCATCTCAAAGTGGCTCAATTCGAATTTCGAGAAAATATTTTATTAAGTATCTAACTTTTGATCTCAACATCCAACACTAACAAGTTCATTTCACAGACAACTTGATTCTTTCTAATTGAATTAAATGCATTGTAGGATGAGTCTTTCCTTTGCCAGCTCAGAACAAATGTTGATTTCACTATAGTCTGTCTGCTTTTTATGACCAAGTCTGTAAATTGTATCGACTTTCATAGATGGGACAAATCATTAGGCCCCCAAAAAAAAGTTGACTTGCCCTTTCAGGGTCAAAGTCAGGGTCGGACGGTCGGATTTTTTAAATTGTTAAAAAAAAATTGTTGAAATTTTTTGAAGATTTACTGCACAAAAACATGTTTTTTTTTTTTGATTTTTGATTTTTTTTTTTGATTAGATACTACTCAAAAACACGTTTTCATCTTTCTTTATTGTTATGTGCTTCTTTCAATTTTTTTCTCTTTTTTTTCTACAATTTTCAATTTATTTTTTTTTGAAAAAAAAAATTAAAAAAATAGCGACCCTAGATTTCCGAAAATTCGGGTCGGTCGGAAAGAGCAAGTCAACTCTTCTCTTTTTTGGCCTTACTGAAATGGGCAAGGTAGCTAGCTGAGTTTAGGCCAGCCAGTCCTCGAAAGACAACTCGGGACGTCGAATTCACCTACGCTAAATCACGTCAAGTAGGTCTGGTATTCAAAAAAGGTGTCAAGGAGGAGCTGCAAAATAAATACACTCCGACCCAGAGTAAAAGTAATGTAAAGTCTGGACTTTTACGTTGAAGCTAAAGTAATCATGGTATTTGTATCACTCGGAGTACAAATTAAAATGGATCAAGGTAAATGTTGCCATATCCGAAAAGGTCCAGTGCAACCAATATGTATATAGCATTGAATGGCTTTGAGTGTGATTGAATAGTTTTGAGTGTGATGCTGTAACTTTAGGTTAGGGGTTATTCGTCACCAGATTTTTCAGCTCATTTTTTGAATGGGAGTATTAGTTACTTTTATTACGTCGGTCATTAAGATGTATCCGTGCGCATATACTATCGCGCATATCTAATGCGCAAGTCGACTGAACAATATTTGTATAATATTGTCTTAATATTGTATACGCATCCGGTACATTATAAGTGGTGTACAGTATTCAATACGTAGTTGTATTGTACTGCTTGGGAGCCACATGTAAATAATAACCATAACTATTCGTAGGCGGGTTTATGGAAGATAGTACTGCGGCGTTCGTTTACGTCACCTGCTCTTTGGACTCACACGTTGATCTCTCTGTTTCGTCTTCAGTGTCCAGCAGATGACTTTATTATTCTAAATTGCAGATTGCTCGAATTTTTTTCATATATGTAACAGTAACACCATTGAAGTGCTACAATAGCGTCAATAGCTCCGGAACAGTTCTGAGCATAAGTTTATAAGCAAGGTGATGCAGTTCTGTTATGCCAGTCAATCACGGATTGCTCTATATAAATGTATTAAATTAAATGCAATCTAATTACAAGGGGAATAATGCAGTTTGACCATTTATTTTAGGTTAATTGACGTCACCACGAGCGAATATTCACACACTTCACCAAAACAAATGGTCACGTTATTATAATATCATTTTATCAATAAGTTTGAACACTAACGTTATCTGGACACTTAACACTTTCCACGCGGCAGGCGTCTGCAGACGACATTCCAAAATGTCACAAAATGTTTAAAAAATGTCAAAATTATTGAATTTCATTACCATATTTGGAATCACCATGAGAAATGCATTGACAGAAATACAAACATGCCTAGTATTGGGTCAGTAATCCTTGAGATAGACTTTGAAAATTGTGAGGGTTTCTGAAAAATCTGTTTTGTGTATGGTAAAAATGATAGCCGCGTGGAAAGCGTTAACAGTCCCTCCGTTAACCTGGTTAATGCATAAGATGCCTGCTGCATTATCCAAGAATTTATTTTAATACACTAAAAATAATGGATGTATGTAACAGATACATATCTTGCTGGCGAGCACTGTACTTCACACGGATTCTGGTTCTCCCGAATGACATAAAAATACCTGCTTTTCATCGTACTCTGTTAGTCCTTAAATGCTTCTTTTCAGCCTGTTTCGATGGTCTTATGAACTAAACCATCTTTCCCAGGAAATTGCAACTATTTTCGCAATGAAGCACGTATTGGAATTGTCAGGGTTCAGTACTGACTTACATTTTCTCAAATCACAGATCTCTGCATGCACCAGGTTTAACGAAAATAGGACTCTTCTTATCATGACCTTGAATTTTTGGTCAAGTTGATGTCATCTCCTGTAAATTTGGGAGCTATCCATATCGATAACAACATATTATAATTTGAGTACAGCCGTCGCGTTACAAATTAAAATAGAATAAGACTTACAATTATAAAATTACTACATATCCCTGTTCTCATGTTTAAGGCTATAACTAAAGAAATTGTTGGACGAAACTTCACATATAATATGTGCAAAATGTAGTTCTTCGATTTACTTTTCATTTGTATAATAATTAGCCCTTATATCTGGGAAAAAGCAAAGCATTTCGTAGCTGCAGCAGATAAGATGAACACAATGTGTTGATTCTTTCTGTGTAAATCTGAAAGGCAGATGAAAATATGATAGTTGTTCGCAAAAATTGTCATATTACTCTTATTCTATACATTTTTTACGCGGCATGCGTCTGCAGACGACATTCCAAAATTTCACAAAATGTTTCAAAAATGTCAACATTGTTGAATTTCATTACCACATATTTTATAATCACCAAAACAAATACATTAAAATAAGTATAAACATGCCTAGTATTGGTTCAGTAATCCTTGATCACTCTTATTCTTGATTAGTCAAATTTTCCGTGTCATTTCTTTTTGACACATGTTTGTGTTACACTGATCAATTTATTGGTCGTTATGCGTCTGAAATGAGTTGGAAAAATTTGTCACCTTTTTTTGATACTAAAGTGTGTCAAATGGAACAAATATCCGGTCAAAATGATCATTAGAATAGTATTCCGATTCAGATTTAACAAATAAAATGATCATTTTGACCCGGATATTTGTTACATTTGACACACTTCAGTGTCAAAAAAAGGTGACACATTTTACCGTGTTATTTTGACTAATAAGTTGTAGTTCCCCCGCGGACTAATTTTCTGTGTCAGATTTGACCATTTCCGTGTCAAATTTGACTAATCTAGAATAAGAGTGAGACTTTGTAATTTGAGGAAGGTTTCTGCAAAATTTGTTTTGTATAATGGTAAAACTACTATAGGCCTATAGCCGCGTGGAAAGTGTTAATGGATTGTTCTCATATATGCTGGATAACAACATCAGGCATGAGGACGACATCAAGTTATGTTGAGGGATTTCACACAGATAGATTCAAGGACAGGAGAAATAGACTGCTTTATACAACACCTAAGAAAATCATTGTTATTTCATTGGAGGATTATAGGTCACGTGTGATTAAATATCCGCTCCGTTGCACGATTTGCCGTGCATCGACCCCTACGATACATTACACGGTAAGCCGCTCGGCCCTAAGGCCTACATCATATTTTATATAATCTCTATAATTTGTTACAAAATAACAATGATTTTTTCTTAGTGTTGTATAAAACAAATAATGAATGTTTTCATTCGTGCAATGGAACGAATATTTTCATTCGGTGAAAGATGCAATGTTCCATTCAACTCGGCTCCGCCTCGGAACATGCATCTTTCACCTCATGAAAATAGTCGTACCATTGCACTCATAAATATTCATCATTCGTATAATATTTGATACACCCCGATATACAATCACGTGTTTTCAAATTATGTGGTGGTGCAATTTAATGAATTTGTTTTACGTTAACTATACGTAGCAAACATAGTTGTGTAGTACTAGTAGTCAGGTTATCACGGTAATAATGCTTATCATTAGTGCCAGGCAAGTTGTATATATTAACGTTATCTGGACATAACCAGACCAAAATGTATATGAATCGTAATGAATGCTATAATTATATAAGATTCTGACTTAACCCAGGATTCTTTTCTTGAGACGCTCAGCTTGCATTATGCCCCTGATTGGTTGGACTTACAGTTGTCATGTGCTTTCAATGTCACAAGGCCCACAACCCAATTTTGTAGGGATTAAAAAAACAATATAGACTTGATGTAAGTCCATCTGATTGGATGGCCTTACAGTTGTCATGTGCTTTCAATGTCACAAGGCCCACAACCCAATTTTGTAGGGATTAAAAAACAATATAGACTTGATGTAAGTCCATCTGATTGGATGGCCTTACAGTTGTCATGTGCTTTCAATGTCACAAGGCCCACAACCCAATTTTGTAGGGATTAAAAAACAATATAGACTTGATGTAAGTCCATCTGATTGGATGGCCTTACAGTTGTCATGTGCTTTCAATGTCACAAGACCCACAACCCAATTTTGTAGGGATTAAAAAACAATATAGACTTGATGTAAGTCCATCTGAATTGTACATGAAATAGTTGGAAGGATGGATTTCTTCTTTGATTATCATACAACAACTTACTTTGACAAACTTGTATTATGGAAATGTCATTCCAGGTGACGCTCAGATGGGAAATCCACACTATATGTCATCCAGGCGTGTGTAGTAGTGGAAAGTATAATAACATTATACTTGCACTTACGCGTCGTAACATTTCATGCACAACTGTGACTACTTCATCAGACTAATGTTATGAAGCGCTCAGTTTGAGCATGAAACTTTACGCGTAAATGTAAGTATAATTATGTTATACTTTTCACAATGGATTTGTGAGACGAAAACCACCCTTCCAAAACAGATGTTGTCCATCAATTAAAACACGTCCCTTCATAAATTGAGGTGATAATTGTTAACATGATCAATACGACTTGAACTTGAAGGGGATGCACAGGTTGGTTTAAACGTGTGTTGTACCAACCAAGTCTCTTTCATGTCCATGTCTTTGAGAATAACAAATCAGACTGTACCCACATCTATATTCAATATTTTTTCAAAAACGGAATAGAACTGCTTATCATCCCACTATTTTAATGGTGAATAATCACTGATCAGTTATTAATAGCTTAAATCTGCAAGAGATTAGGTTGAGTTGTAATGTACATGTTGGATTTGGCATCAGAATGCGTCTGCCTAAAAATCCGTATTTCTCCTCTTTTAAGCACACAATAGTAAAACAGAAAATAGTGAAAGTAATTTCACTATTCTGTCTGTTTCCGTTCTGAAAAAAAACAAACAACAAAATCGATTGTCATTGTTTTGGTTCTGTACGGCTACACTAACACTCGCCTACATCATCAACCATTGTGTTCAAATGAATGACATCTTGTCACAAGGATTGATGAGGCATTAGCCATATATTTTAGGTTACTTTTAACTTCATTGCAAGCGTTTATTTTATGTAGGTCACGTAATATCATTTATCTTGCAGATAGTGCATTAACGTTCCTTGGACACTCAGAAAGCTTACAAGGCTCTGTGTGGTAATGCAATTAAGATGCCTTCTTTATCTAGGAGCTTATTTTAAAACGCTCAGATCTTTTGATGTGAATTAGCTAGGAATATACATACACTGTCGTATTCTGATGTTCGCCAGTACCTGCTACGGGTATAAACTGTATACACAATGTGCCCAGTACCCGTATGGGTACCGTTAATAACCACCAAATTTACAGTGCCACTAAAACTCTGCTCTACTGTACTGTGCAATACTTCACAACTAAAGTAACAGTTCTCATGACATGTTACAATGAGGTATTGGCAGCCGAGTAACCATGATGCCGGGGAATTTAAAAACGGCTATAATTAACATATATTTATATGAAATTTACATAATATATATATATGAATATTAATAACAAAATGGCTACTACACATTTGCATATACGTGACTTCTTATATGGTAGCATAACCGACTTAACATACTTTAAAGATCCGCCTTTCAACCCCCACCCTACCCTATAGGATAAGTACTTTATTTAAAAATCAGTCCCCGAATCAGTCTTATCACGATTGTTTCACGTCTTACAAAACAGCTATTCTAGAATTTCATGACTAATTTCGCTTGAAAGAACGCATGGAATGGTTTCAAATTCAAATTCAAATTCAATAGTGATTTGAATGTTGATTTGGTTAAATGTTTGGCTGTACTGTCTTTTATTCCCACTCTCATTACAGATCGCTGTATACATGAAATGCATTAAATTCAATGAAATCTAGTTACAAGAGTGAGGCAATCCGGCTATATCTTGCCTCACGTCCCGTACAGAATAAACCGTATTAGCTGCAACGTACTTTAATTGGTTTGAGCATGCGCACTTGAGTAACGGGACGTCTAGCCGCAATCCAACCAATTACATCAATGCGAGATGATATTTTTGTCGATGATTTTTTTTTTAGCATGCTTCAAAATTTTGAGCGGGTGACAACGTAGTAGGCTTGCACGATCAGGTCGCCATTAGTCGGGCCGGGGTTGCTACTATTAGCGCTAGTCACGACTGCGACTATGTACCCGCAATAGTCGATACGGTAATCTGCTCCCAAGTTATTATTACCGAACCATTTCATATTATATCACACATAAAAATATTCCTGTCATTTGATTGGTGGATACTACATCACGTGACATATAAGTTTACTTACACTTTGTGTCTTTCTGGAATTTCTATTGAATCAACATATTAATTTAATTTCCAAATCACTGTTTTTCTTTTAGTCTTACGACCGTCTGCACTCTAACTCAAACATTTTCTAAACATCAATTGAATTACGATTTTGTGAAATTTAGTTTCGTCAGCGATTATTAGTTATTAGTGTGATGTATTGCCTCTGTACCGCTGTTGTGACATTCTTTTACATCTCGGATCGCTTGTTAACAATGCAATTCAATCAATGAAATCTAGTTACAAGGGTGGTGCAATTTAATCATTTACTTTAAAATATGTTGAATACATTGCTTATATAGGTCACTCTGACCACATAATTTCATTTGTTAAAGGCGAACTACCACTCTGGGTTTCTAGCCACATCCAATTTCTCTTGGGGATTTGACAAGGTTACAATTTCTCCATGTTGATTATGTACTGTCTGTCCCCAAGTGAACAGGTGTATGACCAATTCGTCTGTGGACTGGTGAACTGCCAAAGTGGTACGCCAGCTTTAAGCAGGTTGTGACAGGCTCACCACTCAATGTCACAGGAAAATGTGCATGCTTAGTTGATACATACATGTGTTGACGAACTGTGTGGTAAGGGGGGGGGGGGGGGGGGTGAATGTTTCGAGTGATGAGTGTATACATGTGGTGAGGATGCATTGTGTACATTTGCTTGTAAGATGTGTGTGTGGATCCTTAAGGGATTTTATACATTTTGTGTGGGGATTTGCAATTTATAAATTAATATCGCTGTTTTTTCTTGTAGGGGAGAGCGGGAGTGTACGCCATGGGCGGGCGGGTTTGCTCACCACGTGATTCTCATCTTTTTGGCCACTGGTTGAATTTGGCGAACACACAATAGATACAGTAGTATGTTGCAAGCTTTCCACAATAACGACTGGACACTTCGTCATCAAGCTGCATTCACGGTATTCATGCAAATGTCTATAACTTGGTAAATCTTTTCTCCAGTAAATCGATCTTGGAGGTTGCTACTGCTGTAGCCGTCTTGTAGTACTCATCTACCAGCAAACTCGTCTCTATGTCTTGATAAGTCGTCGCTTCCCAACATTCGATATATTCTCGAAGAGGTCTCAAACTCTATGTCTATGATTCATCCACAAAACGTTGGCAGCCTCCGCAAATATGGCCTTTAGCCGGCCCTTACCCAACCGTGCAACAGCCAACTTGTAAAGCGCGAAACTTCGAAAGTCAAATGATCGTTCGGATCTATGCAGGAGTCGCTGGCGTTGAGATGGGTAGTGATCTATTTTACACCCCTGGCATGTAGCCGCGACCAAAGACTGAAATGATAATATCAACTGCTCGGCGTAAATATACCGTAATAACTGGCGTGAGTCTCCTTGGTCATACTCATTTCTACTCGTTCTACTTCGTCGATAAAAATCCCGTAACTATACTCTGGAAGCATAGTAAAGATTTCTGATTTTGTTCCTATATTTCGAAGGGTTTATATACAACTAAAACCGGGGTTTATTCTAATTTAAAGGATATTTATCATTATTAGGAAAAGGAATTGACGTCATATCCCACGACTAGTAAATTATAAAACGAGGATTTAATTTATTTATGTTATAGGGTTTATACTAGGACACTGTATTTTATAAGTTAAACGTATTTATAATATACCTACTGTCACCATTCAAACTATATGCAAGTACTGTATGTAACGATAACTAATTAATTATGGCTAATTAGTTAGAGCATGCATCTATATAGTATCCATCTTGGATCTTCCTGCCAGTGACCTGGCTATTTCTTACTTCCTGTTATCAATTTCCGACAGGAAATTGCCAAAGTGACAGGAAAATACCTTTGGCTAATTTTCATTTTTCTCTGGACAGTCCCATTAACTACTCTTATATGTATTGTCAGTTCTGATAAACATGTTAAGTTAACGACTTGGTGTACAACAATACATAACTCCAGATTTGTGTAAAAGAATCATGAAAAGATAAAAATAATCAATAACCCAAAAGAACGTATACGTAGCACGAGATTGGTCTAGGCGCTTATGGCAAGCTTAATGTATAATTCGATAAACATAAACACGGTTTATCGCGAAAAACAATGTTTTTCGACCGATAAACTGAGTTTATCGAGATAAACTATGTTTTTCGATCAAATTGAAAAACACTGTTTTTCGACCAATAAACTGAATGTGATAAACTGAGTTTATCGATAGACACTGTTTTTCGCTCGAAAAACATAGTTTATCTCGGTAAACTCAGTTTATCAAATTGAAAAACTGTATTTTCGGGCGAAAAACAGTGTTTATCGATAAACTCAGTTTATAAAATTGACTGTTTTTCGATAAAACAGTGTTTATCGATAAACTCAGTTTATAAAATTGACTGTTTTTCGATAAAACAGTGTTTATCGATACACTCAGTTTATCGATAAGCAAACTGAGTTTATCGATAAACACTGTTTTTCGCTCGAAAAACATAGTTTATCTCGATAAACTCAGTTTATCGGTCGATAAACAGTGTTGATGTACAGTGTTTATCGGCGATATAAACACGGTTTATCGGAAATAAACACGGTTTATCGGCGATAAACACGGTTTATCGGCGATAAACACGGTTTATCGACTGATAAACCGTGTTTATCGAATTATTTTACATTAAGCTTGCCATAGGCGCTATACCTGCAGGCCGATACGTTCAGCGACAACATTTCTTTCTTTTGGGTCTTAGCGATAGTGTTCTTGTCTATATTGTACGTATAACACTGGAAATTTCTAGTCGTTGTAGCGGCAAGCCGATACGAAAAGTAACATGATTTCCCTCTTGGACTATATCTATTATAGTGCTCGTGTCGTAGGCGCTATAGCGGCGGGCCGATACGACGATGTTTTCTAGCTTATGCAATAGTGCTCATATATTATGTACTGTACATATAGTGCTGGAATGTCCATAAGCGCTATAATAGCTGCAGGCCGATACGCTAAGCGACAGCATTTCCCTCTTGTGCCTTAGCGATAGTGCTCATGTCTGTACCGTACGTAGCACTGGAATGCCCCATGAGGTCACGAAAGTTCCCCGTGATAATATTCTTCAAAGCCGTTCGAAACCGCTCATTTTTGAAGGCGTAGATGATTGGATTACAGCAGGAGTTACAGAATGCCATCAACACGAATACTTGATAGATGGTGCCATACAGATATCTGAAATGTAAAAATCAAATGATAGGGTAATTAGGCTAAATTAAAAAAATCATTTGTCTCAAAGCTCCCGCGCGCGTAAGTTTATTGATGCGCATTAGAAGAAGAAAAAAATTAAATTTTTAAAATAAAAAAAATCCCAAAAAATCCCAAAATTTCACCGATTTTTCAGATTTTCATTGATAACATCATTTTAAATATAAAAAGTCACTTTTACAAGGATTTCAATATTTCATATTTAAAAAAAATAAAATTAAAAAAACGCATTCCGCATTAGGTTTTGAAAAACTGAAGAGCTTTGAGACAAAAGATTTTTAAAATTTAGCCTTATATATATAATTATGTTTGTTTTCATGGTGTTTTCTATTTTTGATTAAGACTGTATTCATGCACCATAAATACAATCTTATTTAAAATTTTGAATTAGATGTCTTAGTGCATTTAACATGTTTAATGATAGAAACAAGCATTCATTTCAAATTTCAAACTCATATTATTACAAGGTCTTTGTTTATCTATGGCTGCAGTATGTAATAGGTTGTGAAGATTTGTTTATACTATCAAGCTGACACGTTGTCCAGATCTTTAGGGTTTATTATGAGTGATCAGGGTACTAAAATTGCATACATAGTTAAGATTCATCTTAAAGGGGCGTGTACATCTCAAGTGTTTGTCCTGGACAAAAATCACATGACTCCCTACGTATCTGAGTCTCCGTATTCCCATGTAATAATACCCATGGTGCAATAGATTTGCCGCGAATTTTAATCGACAAAACGTAATGTTGAAATTATTGTACGAACGAACTGTGTCTAGAATAGTTTCAAAAAGAAGTGCAATGCATAATAATGAAATCAGAATTACAATCTCCTTCAGCATATAACCAATTTTGGGCGATAACCTTTGATAAAAACGCACAACAATCAAAATATAAAGCATTTTACCCTCCGATTTCAGTGATATTTGTATTTTAAACTCTATATAATTTTATTTTAAACCTGTTTTATGCATAGTTTTCATTAGCTCAAATGGTAGAGCGCTGGCTTCACAATCGTGAGGTCAGTGGTTCGAATCTTGTAAATGTCTTTTTCTTTTTGTTATTACACTCTTTTTTTTTTTAATAACAGGATTGCTTATAATCGTTCGCTATATTTATTGAATGTTGAATAATACTTTTTTCATTTGCAATTTCACTACGATAAAGAATGTCCTGTAAATATAATTGTGTTGATTGAACCATATGAATTATAGCACGTCTATAATGGACATGGTCTGCAAAGACCAATTGTTATGTAAATAAGAAGCCAGTCGGCTAATATCCTTGAATCGATTTTTTTTAGTTCCTTCAACACAGATATTTGTAATTTGCTCCAATCTTCAAAAAAGAGAGTTGTATCTTCAAAAATACATTACGCAGTTCACGGCTTACGCGGCCTGGTATGGGCGACAGTATTTTGGCGTAGATTTGATACCGTGCTGAACTCATCATGCTCATCGCTGCAAGAGCGCAATTATAAAATGCTGTCCGCTGTCCTAAATCTCTCTCGTCTTGACTCCCGGTCCTGAGCACATCATAACCCAATATTTGTATTGTGCCACTACTGTGAGACTACAGGGCCGTAAGACACTTTTTTGAAAGGGGGGGGGGCGTTTTCAACAAAAAAAATCACCGGAAGATTTTTGTGAGTCAATTATGCGCGTGTAGCGCGCGAAAATTTTCGAATTTGCACCTATTTTGTGCACGATCGAGGTACATGTTGGCTCTAAACAAGCTTGTAGCAAAGAATATTGCATTTTGGGAAGACAAATGCGCGTGCAGCGCGCGAAATTTTTTCATCTGTGTACAAATTTTCCGGGGAAGATTTTCAAGGGGGATTTTCGCCACCATCGCCCGCCCCCCCTTCTTACGGGCCTGGACTAAATAAGTGGGTATGCCGACTATAGTTTTATGTCAAATCTCAACATAATTGGCTCTATAAGTTGTAAAATAAGCTGAAACCATCTAAAAATGCTCATTTATTGTTTTGTTCATATAATTATACAAAGACCGTTTGAACCAATATATCTATCCATTAATATATCCATCTATCTATATATCTAAACACGTTCTTTTGATACCCTTTTAAACTTCAGTGAAATAATTCAACAAGTTAAAAAAAATATCTGAGGCCCCATGGCCATATGAGCTAAAATGTTTGATCGCATAACTTAAATAAGACACATTGATTCAACATGGTAAACACGTGCTGATAATTTTTCAGATTTCATTTTTTATATTCATGCGGCTTTTGCAAAAACAAATTGTCAACAAAACTTCAGTTTTATGCTAACATTAAATACATGAGACGTACTCCAAAGTGTTCAAAATCTTCAGTTGTATGCTAACACTAAATAAATGACACGTATTCAGAGAACATTTCAATGTCAAATGCGCAAATTGTCCAATTTCCAATTTGGTGCATTTATTCATATAGGCTACAGGCTGTCCCAAAATGATATAGTAGGCTGCGCCTACCCATCGATGCCCATCATTAAAATCAATGAGATTCAGGTCCAGGTTTTGTCATCATCTTTGACATAACCATTTCATTAAAATGTTACGATCACGAATATCGGAATTATTTCACCTCTTTGGCAAAGTACAAAAGGGTGGGGGTGTGTGTGTTAACACTTTCCACGCGGCAGGCAGGCGTCTATGAACCGAACAAAATGTTTCAAAAATGTCAAAATGATTGAATTTCCATCACCATATTTGGAATCACCACAAGAAATACATTAAAATAAGTACAAATATATCTTGTATTGATTCACTAATTCTTGAGATTACTTGAAATTTCGGAAAGGCTTTTTGAAACATCTGTTTTGTGTGGTAAAACTAAAATAGCCGCGTGGAAAGTTTTAAACTTGTTTGAAAGAAACATAAATAGTCTCTCAATGCCTTGTCTGCTATTGTTCCCGTCTGTTATAAACTGTTGTTCGTTATGGTTGTTCAAATCATTAACATCCTTTAATTTGAAGAGTAAAAATGGATCGTCACACATCACTTAAGTGTGACGAACTTCTTTGTGTGTTAGGGTGTACTTTGTTTTACTTTGATTTCATTGCAATATTGTAGATTCTTTACCATGTTTACAGTGGGTGTGGTTTTGGATGTCACTGGACTGTGATTGGTGTTTTATTGCTGATTTTCATCCGATACGCAATATAAACTGCTCACAAAAAGTATCGAAACACTTAGAAATGATCCAATACATAACGGCTCGAAAGGGTATGCATTAATCGAAGCAAATAACCTAGTGCATAATTTTGTTCTGCGTATTTTGACACCTCGATCGTTGAGATACGATGTTGCGGGGCGGAGTTATTGTCATTTCAATGATCGTGGGTCCACTTTCCAAAGTGACACTCATCCCTATTAAAAATCACGAATTTGATCATTCCAAACCTCTTTCTATAGGATGATTGTCACTTTTGAAACTGGACCCACGACCATCGAAATGACAATAACTCCGCTCCGCAACATCGTATCTCATCGATCGAGGTGTCAAAATACGCAGAACAATATTATACACTTGGTTATTTGCTTCGATTAATGCATACCCTTTCGAGCCGCTATATATTGGATCATTTCTAAGTGTTTCGATACTTTTTGTGAGCAGTTTATATTATGAGACATTTAGGGCGGGGCTTGATTCGTTTGAATAATGATACATTCAGTGCGCATGATCATTGCGTTAGCGCCCCCTACACAAAGTCGCCGGCGTATGCGTTGTGCGTGTAACCCAGCGTTGCCATATGCGCGTGTGCTGAAGAACGCAATTAATTCGAAGCAAGAAGTTGGTAAACAGCTCGATGGATTCGCCGATTTTATAAAGGGGGAAAGTTGTTGTACGTTTAGAGAATAAAACATAGTTCTTAGCTGTTTTGCTATAGACGATGGTCTTATAGTGTATAGGCTGTACCATATTTGGAGCCGTGTATGGTCGCCGCAGGCGTCAATACACGACGACACAAATATGGTACAGCCTATACATTATAAGACCATCGTCTATAGCAAAACAGCTAAGAACTATGTTTTATTCTCATTCTAATAATTAGTTATTAGTTATTTTGATCTTTTATCATAAAATAACGCAGTTTGTTAGATTTATTTTAAACAAACAACAAAAAATTTCCCCCTTTATAAAATCGGCGAATCCAGCTGTTTTCCAACATCCTGCTTCAAATTAATCGCGTTATTTAGCACACACGCACCTGTCATCGCTGCGTTATACCCACAACGCATACGGCGGCGACTTTGTGTAGGGGACGCTGACGCGATGACGCCAGTGGCGTAGCTCAGGGGGGGGGGGCAAATGCCCCCCCCCTGACAGAAAAAACCCATTTGTGCCCCCCCCCCCCCCTAGCCCCTCTAAAAAAATAAAAAGGAGGAAAAAAATGAAAAATCGATGATAAAAGACCGAGATGGCGGGCGGTTATATATTGGTATATTCAGCCCAAATAGTAAAAAAAAAGGCAAAATAGTACATTTACTGTGCGATTTTTTTGACCGTGCGAAATTTTTTGAACCTCAAAATCAGCCAAAACCAATTAAATTGCCTGCTGACATCTCAAACCACACCCACTATATAATAATGTTGTTTGATTATTATTTTTGTTGTTAAAATAAATCGTACAATCTGATTAAAGACCAAAATAACCAATAATCTAAATATGAATGAGAATCAAACATAGTTCTTACCTGTTTTGCTATATACGACTCCATGGTACAGCCTTTACATTATAAGACCATCGTATAAAGTATAATAGTATTAGAACTATATTTTATTCTCTAAATACAAATCTGATGTTGGTTTGTATACAGGGTGAGTCAAAATATTCAGGTCCCGTTTTTAGAAAATCACGACAAATACTTTTGTTAAAAAATAACCAATGTCTTCATTGCATATATGGGTACACTAGCTACTTCTTTATACTTGAATTTATACATGAAAGTGTTCCAAATATACCCCATTGTCCATTGTAGGCATTGTGAATACCAACACGCCATTGATTGACATTTCAAAATGCGTGAGTTAAACTTTTGCATTCATAGAGGTACCTTGGAAAAGTGCACATATCTCCCGTTTGAAATGACCAATTTGAATTAAGGGGGGACTTAAGGAAGTTTTTGATTTGATTTTTTGAATTTTGTGAGTGCTGTAATTATTGAACTATTAATCAAATGTATATAAAAGTATACATTTTTGGAAAGGAAATGGATCAGAGAATCCAAATTTGGCATCAATTTTGACCAAAAAAGTAGATTTTTTGAGAAAATCACAAAATTCACTTTTTTGACCCAATTTTTTTTGAACAAAGCTAACAAAAAATAATTTTGAGTAAAAAATGGCTAAATCACTTTATAATGATGTTAAGACACTAATGAAGGGACGATTTTTTTTTTTTAAAAACCTAATCTAATATTTTTGAAAATTTTGACCAAAAAGTGCCAAAAAACGTGAAAAAATGGTTTTTAATTTTTTTTAAACACTTTTTGGC
Organism: Ophiura sarsii; assembly: GCA_035610835.1. Classification (NCBI taxonomy): domain Eukaryota; kingdom Metazoa; phylum Echinodermata; class Ophiuroidea; order Amphilepidida; family Ophiuridae; genus Ophiura; species Ophiura sarsii. Next base: position 44,758,421 of record CM069445.1, on the reverse strand, counting down.
AAAATTTCAAAAAATATGGGATTAGATTTAAAAAAAAAAAAATCGTCCCTCCAGTAGTGTCTTAACATCATTATCAAGTGATTTGGGCATTTTTAACTCAAAATTATGTTTGTTAGCTTTGTTCAAAAAAATTGGGTCAAAAAAGTGATTTTTTGTGATTTTCTCAAAAAATCAACATTTTTGGTCAACATTTATGCCAAATTTGGATTCTCTGATCCATTTCCTTTCCAAAAATGTATACTTTTATTTACATTTGATTAATAGTTCAATAATTACAGCACTAACAAAATTCAACAAAAAACTTCCTTAAGTCCCCCCTTAAATGAAATTCAAGTTATAGCTGACAATGCGTTCGGTGCATATTAATAAATTATATTATTTTTATGCATATTAGCTGGTTTAAAATATCGGTTGGGCCCGCTGATACTAGGGGAGAGCCTTGCTTTTATTTTGAAATAGGATTGCGTACAAGTAGCGTATAGTCAGTGTCATAATGCTATGGTCAACTCCATTCTATGCGTGCAAACTTGTGTGCATTCGTATGTGCGTAAACCCAGAGGTGCGTACCGGGCACATTCAAAACAAAAAATGACCGCGCGTCAATCGTGATATCGTCACGCACGTTAGTTAGCACATTTCAGGCATCTGGACGCAGCTCCGCGAACAACGACGAAACATGCTCGTGTGAAATAGCTTGAATTTAGTAATATATCATTATACCATTATGACAGTGATTATAGACAGTGAAGCTAGCAGTTAGCATTTGCGCAAACGCGACACGCAACGCGATACCACGGTATGATTACGCGGCAGTACGCGCAACGCACAATGTTGTTCAATTCTAGTGGCATTTATGAGCCAAATCTGAGAGGTGATTTGCTGTTTTTGGAGCAAATTGTTAACCAATTTCACTGGAATAAACTTTAACACACCGTTATTTCCTCGATATTGCATGCAAATTATGCGCCACTTTGATCAAAACTAACGGAGACATAAGGATAACAAACACACACACCCCCACACAGATTTATAGTAAGATGCTCGCAGCAGCAATGAACATGATGAGTTCAGCACTCAGTCAGTGGCGTACCCAGCTTTTGGAAACTGGGGGTGGGGGGGGGGGGGGGGGGGTAGTTACGAAAGTCATGATGTACCGACAAAAAAAATCGCAAACCAGACGGGCCAGACGACCAGACGACCTAAGACACGGTAGATTTTATCGGCTCGAAACATGATTTGTGACACAGAAATAGTACATCAATGGCAGTGGCGTAACCAGCGGGGGGGGGGGGCAGGGGGGCGGGAGCCCCCCCCCACTTGGAACCCTTGCCCCCCCCGCTTGCCCCCCCAAATGAAATCAAGTACGGCTGTAAATGAAATTTACAAACAAAGTACACACCAAATCCCCCCAATAATGACATCGTGTCGGTTGAGATTGGCACTGTCGGTTCATTTGACGAAAGGAATCATGGAATTATGATGGTCAAAAGTACACATATGAAAAAAATTCGCGCGCTACGCGCGCATATGTCTTCCCAAAATGAAATATTCTTTGCTACAAGCTTATTTAGAGCCAAAATGTAGCTCAATTGTCCAAAAAGTAGCTGTCAAGTCGAAAAGTTTCGCGCGCTACGCGCGCATCACTTTACTCAACAAATCTTACGAGCCCCCCCATTTCAAGTCACTGCCCCTTCTTGCCCCCCCAAATGAAAAAGTCTAGTTACGCCACTGATCAATGGTCAAAAAAAGCTGATTGTGATTTAGAGTTAAACTTATTTGCTTTGATGATAGCAGAATTTAGTTCTTATATGACACGAAACATTCAGAATTGGTTATTTGAAATTAATTTTCACGTGGAACAAAATACGAATTTCAAATTGCGGATGGCTTCGTCTGACAGTGACAGAGGAGAGACGTGGCGTTATTTGCATGTTATGAATATTGTAATCAGATCAGTTGGGAAGGATGCTGGATCGCGACGATCACATCGTGTGAGGTCATGAATAGTCATGAATGAATATTCATTCACAACGAATGATTGACAGTTTACGCTTAACTGCACAATGATGAACTTATAGAGGGCGCTATACTGTGAAACAAAATCTCAACAATGGGCTGATACGGTGTTACGTACGCCTGTAGACTAGCTAGGGTCTCCATAGTTCAATTGAACGGAATAGTCAACACAATATATTTATAGGGTATTCTTTATCGCAGTGAAATTGCAAAAGAAGAAAAAAATATCATTCAACATTCAATAAATATTGCGAACGATATGCAATCCTGTCAATTTCTAAAAATAAAGTGTAAATAACAAACAGAAAAAAGTATAACAATCCTAGGATTCGAACCACTGACCTCATGATTATGAAGCCGGCGCTTTGCCGACTGAGCTAATGAAGACTACACATAGATATTTAGAAAATAAAATACATAAAGTTCAAAATACGAATATCACATGAATCGGGGCAAAAATGCGGGCTAAAATGATTTATATTTCGATTGTTGTGCGTTTTTAACATAGGATTATCGCCCAAAAGTTGATTATATGCTGAAGGAGATTGTAATTCTGATTTCATTATAATGCATAACACTACTTTTCGAAACGATTCTAGACACCTTAGTATTTCGTTCGTACATAAAATGTTGGCCATTACGTTTTTTCGATTGGAATTCGGCGCGGCAAATCTATTGCACCATGGGTATTATTACATGGAAACACGGAGACTCAGATACGTCGGGAGTCATGTGATTTTTGTCCAGGACAAACACTTGAGATGTACACGCCCCTTTAAGAACAGTGATGCTTCTTAAGTTTTCAACTCGTCGCAAGGGGATTGGTAGATAATTCACAATTCAATCTTCATGAAATAGGACTCATGTCAAACTTAAGACCTGAGTCTAACTCTATAAAGTTCGATTTAGAAAGAATTCTTAAATAGTCTTCTTAAATATTCTTAAGAACGCTTAAAATGAGTTCAGAAATCACTTTTCTTAAACTTTTATGCAATAGGGCATTGTTAATGAATGGTCTGTACGCTCAACTAGTTCATGAATGGTATGTGAACCCATCACATATTGCCAATACAGAGTAATATCATAGAACGTCCATCAGCACCACCTGAGTAGATTCGGTGTCACTATCAGCGAGATAAAGAAGTTATATACCTCAATCAGGGTTAGGCCCTTAAGTTTAGGATAGGAAAGTCTAATACTGCACGTATGTAGAAGAAAACAGGTCCCGTTTGCATAAATTAAAAAATGCAACAGCGCCACTCCATGATTACCACGGAATGTAAGGAATTTATGGACTTGAAATCAAGTCCGTAGGACACTAACAATGGCGTTATGGTGTAAACTGTAAAGTGAGAAAATTACCCTAGAAATAAATACATGGGGGTTTTTTTTGGGGGGGGGGGGGGCGGGGTCCGTATTGTATGGTTAGATATAAGAGTAGGATTTAAAACTGTAAAATGGAAATCAATGAATGATATATGAATATATGACAGTGCTATCATGTATAAATAAATTGCAAGCAATATTCAATTTTGTAGGCTTGCTATAATAGTATACTATCAACTCGAATGTATTGCTGCCTTCGGCATACTGTAATACTGATAATCAGTCAAATTTTCGTTGTTACAAGTCAAGCCACAGTGATGCCTCGTATGTTAAATCGTTAACATATATAATAGTCACCTTCATACATTTACTTATGTGCAACCTTCAAAATAGTAAATTAGCTAGTTGTCACGGTAACTAAGATAAATTCAGGTACTGTATTGGTACATTTTGTGGGGTTATATATAAATATGATGAAGAAATACACGTACGAGGCTGATTTTGTACGATCATTCATGTATTCACGGTTAATCGGGTGTTACCGGTTAATCGGGTAACACCGGTTAGTATGGGGTCATCGGTTATCAGTGAAACCGTGGTAGGCTATTTCGAATTTTTAACCAATACGTTTGCAGATTTGGGCAAATTGTGTATTCAGTCCACCGTCGTCTGATCGTAGATGTTGTGCCGTGTGTAAAACCCTCATACACCGAGAGGGAGAGAGATGTAGGCTACTCACCACTGGGTATATGCTTTGCAGGGATGGAAATAAGACCCGCCCGCCCGCCCATAGCGGGTAACTTTCGTGTCGGGCGGGTGAAGATTCAGTACCCGTCCGACTGGCGGGTAACATTTTTGAAGCTCAAAGTGTAAGTAACAGTAAGTTCAGGGTAATTTCATCATCAGCTGATCGTATGATAGAGGAGATCAGGTTGATAGGAGATTAAAGAGAGTATTGGATTGATGAACATGATGAATACGAGGATCTGTTACGGGCTAGGTTTACAGTGGAAATGTAGTTTAAAAGTGGTCTTGCATTTGTTTGCTGCAAAATGTTATGAAAAAACCTTGGGCTGGTAGAATTTTTGTCGGGCAGGTAGATTCTGTGAGTTACCTGCCCGACATGCTAGTTGAAAAAAATCTGAAGTTCCATCCCTGATGCTTTGTACTGGAAACCCTATCAATATGGGTCCCAATTCGCGAAAAAATCCAGTCAAATCAGCTATTTCCCTATTAAACATCCCTCAAGATTTCAAACCTCCAGTGGTACATTCCGTTAAAAATAATTTGAGCCCCCCCCCCCCCACCCACCCCCGGGTCTACAGCTGGAAATCCATATGGCCTATTCCGGGTGTTTTTTTTAAAGACAGAGTTGCCAGTTTGACGAATCTGCTTGCGATGCAGTCAACGCAACTTAATTTAAACAATTTGTCCTCGTCGTAATTATTTGCTAGTTACCATGGTTACTGATGATTCTCTTATATTTTAGCCTATATCTATTCATTTTTTTCCTTCTCATATCTTCCTGGTTCCCGTGACGAATAAGTATGAATTATTATGATAGCACGGGATGTTATCATGCCCATAATTGGTTTATATTGCCAGTGAAGTTTTGTTTTTATTGGGGCACTCTGTACATGCTATATAAAACCCTTTAAAACATTTAATAATGAAAACAAGCGCAGAAAATAATAATTGTATATTGCATTTTAAAAGGTTATACACGAGCGAAAACGTATTTTTATTATCGTAATAACAAAAAAAATCATTAGGATATGAATTACCTATGCGAGCGTATATCATGTGTACAGGTTGTATGTTTGCAGGTTTCAAAATTTGCTAAGTTTGAAAGTAATGATATGTTATACTTTATATGCGGCAGGTGGCTGCAGACGACATTCCAAATGTTGACAATTTGTTTCAAAAATGTCAACATTATTGAATTTAATTACCATATTTGGAATCACTTTGAAAAATGCATTGACATAAGTACAATGCCTTGGTTCAGTAATTCTTGAGGTAGACCTTGAAAGTTGGGAAAGGTTTCTGAAAAAAAATCTGTTTTGTATGTACAATAGCAAGTGATAATTTAAACATGTTTAGCATTGCTATAATACCGGGCTATAATATAACCGCCCGCACATTAAATATAATATAAAGGATCCTTTCCTTGTTTGTTTTGACATACCGTATTCTAGATCTTCTATCTATACTGAAGGTGAGACAGAGCCAGGAATAGCTGCCGTTTAAATAGTTCCTATCATTTCATCACGCATTTTTTGATCAATCATTCGATTGAGATAAGAGAAAATGGTTGTTTTGCTTTGGTAAAAAGAATTTAGGTGGAATATGTCGCCTGTCAGATTAGTGTTGCATCATGTTTTAATATCATGCTTTGAAGGCTTCAAGTCCACTTAGAGGAAGATTTATCTCAAAGATAGCATCTTTACAGCTTTTTGCTGAACCTTCATAGTTTAGTAACATTCCAAAACCTAAAAACTGAAAATATAGGGTCAAAAATATTTTTGATATTGCTAAACTATTATAAATATCATTATTGGTTATAATTAATAGCAATTTGTTTTCTGTTTATATGTTTAACTGCAATTTAAACATGAAAACAGTATGTAAGCATTTTAGAGGAGACACGTCCCGAAGAGGCAGTCCCGTCAAATTCCATTGAAGTCGCGAACGCTTTAACTTGATGTTGAACTGGTTGTCACAATTCAATGTTTCAGTTAAATCACACTCTCGGTGAACAGTGAAGTTGGACATCATGGCTGGAGTAATTGTGTTGTCATGAAGCCAATATATATTCATCACTTAAAATGAATGTATCGAACCCATACACATTATCATTTATTGGTAAAAGCCCCCGGGCCCGGGAGGGGTACTCGCCTAAGACGGGATACGGGGTGTGCCGCTCTTAAATGGGTAGCTTTTTTGGCACAAAATCCCTAAACATGGGGTATGATTTTGTGCTGAAATCCCTAATAATGGGGTCACTTTTTACAAATTTTGCAAAAAAGGGTATATTTTCCCGATAAAATGGGTACCGATTTTTCCAAAATCACCCCTAAAAATGGGTAGGGGTTTTGAATCTCCAGCGGCACACCTCCGACCAAACCAAATCCGAGTACCCCCCCCCCCCCCCGGGTAAAAGAGCTGGAGGCAAGGTTAAAACAAATTACAAATGCGGGACATTAATAAAAAGGGTGCACTATAAAGGAAATTTTTCTTTCAAGTTGTTAATAATTCAATTTTTGACACAGAGAGAAATATAATAGCGATGATGACTTTCTTTCCATTATAAGAAGAAAAGGGAGACGCCAGGCTGCGTTTTAATTGCTCACCTTCACCCTTTTCATATAAAAACAATCAAAACATTTCAAAAAGAATTTCAATTTTTTTTTTCTCTCGAAATTTTCAACTACAAAAATCAAACATGTCAAAAAATAATTCCAACAATTAAAATTTCAAAACATTTTCAAAAGTAATTGGATTAAACATTATGTTTATCAAAACCAGTAATTGAGGTGAATAAATATAAATATTTACTCACCAGCTAACGTAGAACTGGAATCGGCCACTCGCGGAAATATAATACTATCACATGAGCGGCGAAGCCGTCGAAATCAGTGTACTAAGGCCGTGAGTGACCGATTCCAGTTCTACAGCTAACGTTTCTTGTGACTAGTTCAGTCAGATTTCATCAGAGTTGTGATCCACTGTTGGAACCGCGGGAACTGGTGTTGCCAGATACGCGGGAATCAGAGTTGCCTGACTCTTTCTTCAACAGCGGATTGTAGAGATTGCTCTACATGTAGGTCCCCTCGTCCCGGTTCATCAAGTTGCGCTTGCCCCTCTTCTTGATCCAAATCGCTTCCTTGATCCACCGTTTTATACGTTCCTCCTCTTTGTCTACTATCCTAGCCTCCTCCCAGTCGATTATGTGATTGTTTCTCGCCGAATGATCCGCGATGGCCGACTTATTCTGTTCGCTTTCCGACACTTTCCTTTCTGCTCTGGTGGTGTATTTCTTTTTACATGCCTTGTCAACGTCCTTTTTGTGTTCCGACATTCTTGTGCCAAATAAACGGCCTGTTTCACCAATGTACGAAGAGTCACAAGATTTGCAGGGAATTTCATATACGCAATTGGCGTTATCCTCTAATTTGCGTTTGTCCTTAGGGTGCACCAATAAACGTCTTTAGAGTGACGTGTGGCTTCATAGCTGTGGTGATGTCGTATTTCTTGTAGATCCTTTGTATGAGCAATCTCTACAATCTGCTGTTGAAGAAAGAGTCAGGCAACTCTGATTCCCGCGTATCTGGCAACACCAGTTCCCGCGGTTCCAACAGTGGATCACAACTCTGATGAAATCTGACTGAACTAGTCAGAAGAAACGTTAGCTGGTGAGTAAATATTTATATTTATTCACCTCAATTACTGGTTTTGATAAACATAATGTTGAATCCAATTATTTACCTCAACAAACCTGATGAACTTTTCGTCGCATTTTGTTAATTAATCAGCACAGACAGAAATAGATGATAGCAATGATTATATCTTTCTCCATTAATAAGAAGAAGGAGACGACAGGTTGGGTCTTTAATTTCTCACCTCCACCATATGTATTCACATTGGTTTCGGAAATATTCACTGAAGATTGTTTTCGTAAATTTGTTTGCGTCAACTACAAATTCCAAATTTAAATAGGAATTGGATACAAAAAAATCCAGCACTTTTTTAAAGAAGAACCACGGTAAGCTAGGCTATCAGTGGATTCCGATTCAAATTTTAGACAACTATTGCGGCGCATTCAACTTGTCCAATGAAAATTTTAAGACAGTTTTGAAATCTTAAAATTAACCCATCCCATTTCAATCATGTCAATTATCCCGTTTTCTTGATTGCAAATAGCTTACTCAATGCACACTCAGGGTGCACTAATTGGATTCCCTACTCTTCTTAAAGAGGTGTTTAAAACTAGAATCGAAAAATATGCATGAAAAAATCCTCAATTTGAAAGACTTGACAGTAAGAACAATTGCGTTAAGTGCCTAGGATTTTTGATTAAATTTTGAGAGATCTTTCAAATTTGTGTTTTTTACTGGAAACATTGGCGATTCGGTGACATTTTCAAGCTCGTCAGAGACGTAGTCTGCTCCATGGCCGTTTTTGGAAAATCGAGCAGGCTACCCTACCTATTTTCTGCACTTTTTGGTGAGAAAATGTCATCATCTTTAAGAGTATAATTCACTCAACAAGGTCCAATTTCGAAATGTAGTGGTCTAAAATAGAGTTTTATATCAGTATTTTTGTACAGTTTCCCTATGGAGCTCTAAATTAGTAGTGTGCATCCCTCATGAAGAAGGACCATATATGCACACTCATGTTTGAAAATTATTTTAAATTCCACCATCTGAAGATTAAATTCTCATTAGTCAAACGAATTCTCACAAGTTACCGACACATGTCACGATTTAACGATTACACGCATGGGATTTTAGCTAAATTTGATGGTAGAAAACTGACCGTTTGGACTGACTAAAATTGAGGTATGGCTACTCGTTACATATGAACGCATACGTGTGTATTGACCTTGAAATCGCCACATATCGGTAGGTGCTTCATTTGGAAGTCCCAAGTATGTAAATGAGATCCCTTAAAACTATGTTAGAGCACGGATATGGTTATCAAGAAAAGAATATAAACATATGATTTTGGATGGAAATATCCCCTTGAACAGTAACAAATGTATGACAAATTGTTTTTCAAAATCGAATGCGATTCCATTTGTTCTTCTCTATTTTCCCTTTTTGACTGAAAACTATTATTTGTCTTCAACGACCGATTTTCGTTATTTCTTTATTATATAGCCTTCATAGTAATTATACCCGGCGTTGTGACAAAGTGTCCTAAAAGATTTGTTTCATTTATAATGATATAACGATTCTCAATGGTTTAGGCACTTGCGCAGTAAGCAAGAGGTCCTGGGTTCGATTCCCGGGCGAGATCGTTTTCCCATAATTGTCTCTTTTCTATCCACGACGGCGAACCTGTTTAAAATATTTATAATTTAACGATTCTCACTCTAGTTACGATTTCAATGTCTTATCATATTCTTACCTTACAGGGACAAATCCCAAGTTAAATGCCAAAAATGCGAATTGATCCGGAGACCAGCAAATCACAAATGTTATCACGACAATAAGAAGCATCTCGATTACTTTACGTCGAGCCGTCAGTAACGCGTACGCCGGACTAGCGGGAGACTCGTTACGCTCGCTAAGTTCGCGAGCATGGTTACGTAATCCAATGATAGTCCCGACGTGAGTCACTATCATGATTATCATCGGGATGAAGTATTCAATCAAGAAGAGAAACGTTCCGAAAACAGCCTGAAACGTTACACTTGGCCAGATTACGGCGCAAGCACCGTTCTGATTAAACGTTATGAAAAACGAAAAGGTGTTAATGCCCACGGCAAGAATCCAGATCAAAATCATGATGACTTTCGGACGAGATTTGGAGAAAACCATGCGATATTCTAACGGATATGATATCGCCAGATAACGCTCTACAGAAACCATAGTCAACGTGAAAACAGATACCACAATCAGAATCCACATCAGAACAGAGGAATAGATGAGTTTGCAGTACAGATCACCGCGCCAATCGGATGGCACTGATACCCAGGTAGGAATAGGAACAAGTAGAATGGACGTCAGCATGTCCGCAATGGATAGTCCAACTAACAACCCATTTGTTGTTGATCTCATCTTACGATTGTTAACATATACACATATGACGAGTCCGTTACCAATTATTCCCAATATCGCCATGATGAGTTGGACAATATGTGGCCAGTCCCAATTCACTGGTGTATAGTGCCAATCTGATACTGGAAATACCGTAGTCAAATCTGTAATACCTGTCATGTTCCAAGAGCGATTCATCATCATAGTTCAATTTGATGCCTAAATGTTTAAAAATAATTGCATATGACTCGAATTTAAACCAAAATACAGTATTATGGATGCCAAAACTTACGTAAGTGCTGATTCACAAGTTACCATCATTATCATGATTATCAGAATGTGATGCTCTAGCAAGAGACACTCAATTGCACATGTTGCAGTAACACATTTTTACAGTCGACGTGTTATCTGTGTATTTGAAATCGAGCACACCAACTCCTTTTAAAACAGCACACACACACCCCAACCCCTCCATCATGGACAATTCCATCGTTGCCCATCTCAAAAGATTGCGTGAACGCGAGCGATTTTGATTGGTCAAATGACTACCAATCAAAAAGCAGCTGACATAACTGGATAGCTTCTTGATGGCGGCGCGTATATCAAAATTATCTGATTACATACTCGTAATTGCAGGTTGTGGCGATTTGGAATCGCTCGAGTGAGCTATGAAACAAAAATCGCTCACAGCATGCAACTCAACAAATTGAACGACCAGTCGTCTCACACGAGTAATGTAGTTGGCTTGAAGTCAACTGCAGCGATCCAGGCATAGTGATCTATGATGCGACCTGTCCCAACATTTGGAAAATTGCGTGAGGTCACCGCTGACTTTATTGCATTCGACAATTAACAAATGACGTAATTGCGTCATGAGGAAGAATCAGGATAAGCATTATGTAAAAAAATAAAGAGGTTTGTTTACCAAAAATACGCGACCGATCTCAAAAACCCATGCCTTATTTTTCAAAGATATTTTTATGGTTACAAATGTATTTTTAATGATATTTTTATCTAAAGTTGCCAAATAGATAAACAAACTAACCTACACTTTATATATACCATCATCCTCCCTTGAAAACACCTAGGAGGTGCAAACTCAAGAGGGTTAAGTATATAGGGTGGTCACAATTTGTAATATGTTTGAAAAATAAGGTTAACTTTTTATTATAATTGATGTCATAATAAGCAGAAACTGGCATTTTGCAATGGACATGCTGAAGTCCAGGAGCCCGGAGAGTTTATTAATGCATATCAAACTCTTCCTGAGATCATGGACTAAGAAGCACAATGATTTATTGGTTGCGACCAAAAATAAATAAATAGAAACGGTGCCATTTTCAACATCACTAGTGATAGTGTAAAAATGTACCCACATTAAGGGTCCCAACCCATGACGCATGCATGCCGCAATAGTGTCATGGGCATATGACAGGGGAGTATGTATGTGTACTATGTATAATAGCACCGTGTGGTATTCTGTATTTTATAGTTTACGTTTAATTTGCATTTATCCAAACTCAAGTAAGTTTAAAGTGGCCATTAATTGAAATTAATTAAACAATTAGCTTTTTAATCTACCTCTGAGCGATGATTGTATTTTTTAAAGACTCTTCTTGTTTCGTAGATAACGTTTATGAGTGTATGAGCATGCGCACATCAGTTACGGGACGTCTCGCAATACATTGCCAATAATATGGTATATTTAAATATCTAAATCCCCGTACCTTATTCAAATGTTAACTATAGCAAGGCATTACACTAAAGGAAAATCGCTTCTGGGATCCTGCTCATGACACGCGTACATGTATCTGTGATCCGAATGCGAGAAGCATGGACTGATTTTCACTTCACTTTTCACTAACAAAAACACCTTGGATTGTATATGCTGCATTTTTTTAGAAATGTATCATGATCAAAAATTGTTTTTGATTGATACGTTAATTGTATCTATCGAGACTAGTTTTTTTGTTGTTGAAGTTCACCTACCCTAGGAATACCTACGGAAGCATGGGGGAAAGAGTATTGTAACAAATGGTAGAGTTAACATGATTTACAGACAATCTCCATAATTATTCGGGTTTACCATTTACGACAATGTAACATATCGTAATGCCACCAGGGGTATGTCACATAAATCTGCCCATTGTTGAGATTTGGTTCAGTATAGCCAGAGACTATATAACTATGGGACAAGTATCTCGGAGGCGAAGTCCCCCGTTTACTATGCTTAAATTGACGGAGGACGGTTTTAGAGGGGGCGCACTATCTGACATGGTCGTAGCAAACCAGACGACAAGACGTGGTGGATTTTATATATGATTTGTGGCACAGAAATAGTACATGCATCAATGGTAAAAAAGCTGATTGTGATTTAGAGTAAAACTTATTTGCTTTGATGATAGCAGAATTTAGTTCTTATATGACACGAAACATTCAGAATTGGTTATTTAAAATTAATTTGTACGTGGAACAAAATACGAATTTTAAATTGTGGATGGCTTCGTCTGACAGTGACAGGGGGGCGTGGCGTTATTTGCGTACAGGCGTACAAGTAAAATGTTCCATTCGTGCCCTCACGGGTACTCATGGAACAACTTATACTTGTAACCTGGGAGCACTGATGAATATTTAAAAATACTTCATGCTGCTTTTAGTTTTGGTTGCACCATGTAACTTGGTAGCCCATAATAAGTAGTTTTATCATTTCCGGGATACCCCCCCCCCCCCCCCCCCCGGCAGAAGTTATCATAATGAATGAAAATCAAACAAGTAATCCTTATTTAACCCCTAAGATAAACTGTATTCAAATTATTTGACAAAAACAGTACTTAAAATGCCGGATTTTGCATATTAGCACACACATTTGACTAAAAAGAATACTACATGTACAACATTATACACCGTTACAAAGCCATCGAATCTGGCAAAAAACATGAACATATCTTGCCCCTTACTTTATATCAACAGTTCTTTATATCTATATATCTGAGAATGACAGAAAATATAACTCAAGATCTTCCTATCATGAGTCTCTACTCCTCATATGCCTAGACTTGCTGCAAGTCCTTGGGCAGCAAAGATACTTTTATCATACAGATAATCTCCCAATATTATAGGCCTCTATTCCCTAAGAAAAATCATCTGTGGAAAAATACTGATCGTAGGGGCGGATCCAGATTTGTGTGTGATTTATTCCTCTTCAATTTTCGAACTCATTCAATACTCTTCAATTTTCCCCCTTTTTTCTTTTTCTTTTCCCTTTTTTCTTTCCCTGGATCAACCACTGACAGACTGTACCCAAATTTGATGTCAAAATAGATCATGAAAAAAGGTAATTGCGGTCTACTTGATTTGTGTATTGAGTATAGAACATTGTCGTGTCTGAAAACTTGTCATTACAAGATTATTCAAATTGGACATCTTAACTGTTAATAATCAGACTGTTCTTGAGAGTGACACCCCCAAGGGGGAAAATTGGAACATTTTAATCAGCCGAGAAAATACAAATGGTTTGATTATCTTATATATAGTTTGAGTTGAGTGCCAAGAGTCAATATTTTGTATTGCTGTCGGGTCGCATCAGAGTTCATGGGGTCAAAATGCAAACTGCTCTGATTATGTTGTAAATGTAATGCATATCAAACTCATAAAAAATCCAATGATTGTACAGTAGTAGGCCTATATCAACGCGATGCTATAGTATTACGAGATATAGGGCAAAATAGGTCAAAGGTAAACTTTTTCCTCACATTCTTTGTACAGGATCTCACAACTTGCTCCGATTTTAATGAAAATGGTCTCGAATTGTTCAGATGGATACCACAAGCCATAATAAGAAGTTTTCCACATCGATTAGGTAAGCATCTATGAGCTTTATTAGGTCAAATGTCAGCACACATTACCGGTAAGCTTCTTGCCAAGTCGACGCGCAAGAGTAGACCGTTTATTTATTCATCTGCAAACTAACGTACCGTAGCGAAAACGGTCCCTTTTGCATATTTACATAAATTATGGTAATCATCGGAATGTGTCGGTGACCGGCGTTTAACGCGTTAAAGGTAGATGTTCCGATTTTCAACTTGAAGTTTTCTATTCTACATGAAAGGTCATCCTTAAAAAAGTCGTGTTCCAAAATTTGAGATGCGTAGTTATACTGGTTCTTATTGTAGACGCACAAGATGCTGTAAACTGTACCCATTGAGTAGTACACAAACTACATCGGTGGTTACCACCATTCGCAGTAATTCAACGCTATTTCATCGATTTCTCCGTCATTATACCGAATTAGGCCGTCAAATTTCAGTATGATGATGAGAAAAATACGAGCTTTCATATGATATGAAAATCTCCGTATGTTTGAAATAATTCTGTGTTACGAAAATGTGATCGGGTCATCTACCTTTAACGTAATGTTTGGTCGGCATAGGTTTGAGGGCGCTACACAGACGACGGTGGCCACGCGAAACCTAAATGTTGAATACGTAATGAATAACACGTAATCGCGAATGTTAATCTTATCATTTTGACAAATTCATCATTAAATTACAAGAATTGTCATCGTTAACCGGGCGATGACTGTTAAAATAATTCAAAATAGTGCACTCCCGTTGACATAATATTGGGTCGTATGAGAGACGCGTGGCCAGCGTCGTGTCGTCTGCTACAATCACGCAGACTGCAATCACCAGACGACGGTGGCTACGAACGGCCGTTAATTTTGAATTTCCGTTGGTTTCAATGTAACAATGGATTTTGATTATATGACCCCATCAAATTCATCATATGTTAGAAGAAAATTTTTCCAATCCAAAAACCGTTCGGGATGGCTAATCATCCCAATTGTAAATGCTATTTTTTGAATTTAAACCGTTGTTAAGCGGTCGTCCCATTCACTTGATCAGGTAACCTCGTTCGCATATTTTAACCTGAATACTCGTGAATACGCCTATGTCCAGCGTCGTCTGGCAATCACGCCTGATCGGTATAGCGCCACCAGTTCTATGCCGACCAAATTTTAATTTAAAAGTGGCCTCCGATCGGCAAGCTCAGTGGCACACCTGACTGTCCACTAACAAAAACACCTTGGATAGTATATGCAGTTTTTTGCATTTATATCTTTATATTTCTCAAGCTCAGCACAATTGACATTTGTACAATCCCAAAATTGTACTTATTCATTTTTAAAGTTCATCCAACGTTAGGAAATCCTATCGGAAAAATTGGGGAACGATTCTGTGGTAAAAATACAGTTGTCTAGTTAGATAGAAAGTCGCCCGCTGAAACACTCCCTGCTACTATCACTACACCATACATGTATGTATTGATATTGCCAACGAATGATTGACAGTTCTCGCTTCAGTGATTGCCCGATCGCATCGCGTGTGAAGACCGTTATAGAGTGCGCTGTTCTTTATGTATACTGCGCAGATAGAGAGCTTCACCTCACCTCACTTTCCACTAATAAAACACTTTGGATTGTATATGCAGCTGTATTATATAATTTATGAGCACACATTGTAGTACTTTACTTATAGAACTATACTTTATGTATAAATTTCTGGAGTTGCCGATCTTAACATCGGTGACGATTGCTAATAAATGGTAGAACTCTCAATAAAGGTGTATTATCTGAGACTAGGTATATTAGTCTCAGGTATTATGAGATCTTTCCAGGTAACTTCCTCAACATCGAAACAAATTGAAAGCAGATTTTCTTGCAGATTTACATCATGGAGGAATACTAAGGAAGGGTCACTCTTTTTGAAATCGAGAACAGTGATATCGCCCTCGCAAGAATGTTGGGACAATCCAGAACTCTATATGTAAGACTGCGGCAGTTCCGCCTAAAGTTAGCCTGCATTGCCGTGGCGTTTTAACATTACGTGTATCATCTGTATGACAGTTTCGGCGCGAGCCCGCAAGAGCGTAATAAGTCTTACTCTTCTGATTCGAAGATCGGTTCGTAAATACAATCTTCGCATTAGTCAACGGGGGGTATGGCGTAACAAGGATTAAGACAAGTTGGTTATGAAATGGGGTGGGGTGGGGGGGGGGGGGGGGGGGGGGCAACAAGGATTAAGAAAAGTTGGTTATGAAATGGGACCAGGTTATATTCGAAATATAGACTTCAAACGCCACTATTAAAAATTTGCCAATAGAACAAAGCTGATCTGGTTGGTGTATTTCCAGGACCGGTGGGGGGGGGGGGGGGGGGGGGGGGGTGGGGTGACTGAGCGGTACTATATCCTTCAGTGGCATAACTACCGCGGGGAGACATTCCCCTAAATGAGTGACAACACTCCATGTATATGACTAAAAATTTGAGTCATTTATATATACCCGACCACCGGCCTATCTCTCCACATGATGGGGGGGGGGGGGGGGGGGGGGGGGCATTATGATTTAAATTAGACCAAATGGATATTAGACCAAGTGGAAATTATACCATTTATTATTAGACCAATTGGCATTAGACCAACTGGGTTTTAACAAAATGGTTATTTATAGACTAAATGGTTATTAGACCAATATTGGATGTTAGACCAACTGACATTTAGGATTTAGCCCAACATGTCTTATTTAGACCAATTGGTAGACTAAATGGGTATTAGAACCCGGTATTAGACAAAATGGTTTTAGACAATGGCAAGTCACCCGCTGCACATACTGCCGATGGTATATTAAATTTAGCCTTATCCAAGTCTTTATTTACGCTAAACGGGGATAGGGTTGTGCGAAAGCTGAATAATTGAACGTGTATTTATGTATTTTATTAGTGTAAAGTGTGTGTGGGTTTTTATTTAATTTTCTTGTACGAATATTTCGTTGGCGCTACTGCATAGCTAGCTAGCTATGGCCACACAAATGATAAGTATCAGCGCACGCGTTTAGAAATTGAAAACTACAATGCAAGAGCTTGTTCAAAGGCTAACCCCGCCGCCTGGACGAAACGGTGATAAATTCCCCAAGTCCTATATAGCCCCAGTTGGATTCTTTCCTCTTTTTTTCTCCTTTTCCTTTTTCTTTTTCCTCCCTTTTTCCTTTCTCTCTCATTTCTTTCCCTTTCCCCCTTCTTTTCCTCTTTTCCCTTCCCCCCCCCCATTTTTCCTGGTGGGTAGGTTTGAATTTCCTGCTGAGCACCTTCAGGGGGGGGGGGGGGGCACTGTGCCCCCCCCCCCCCTGCCCCCCCGGCTGTTACGCCACTGATGAAGCTAGAAGCAAGGGCGTCCCCAGAGGGGGGGGTGTGGGGGGGGGGGTGTCACACCCCCCCATTCATCAAATCTGTCGGCAAAATTATGGTGCTGTGGGCAAATCAAAGGAAGGAGGAAGAAAAGGGAGAAAGAAAAAAAGGGGAAAAAAGGGAAAGAAAGAAGGGGAGAAAGAAAGAAGGGGAGAAAGAAAGAAAGAAAGAAAGAGAAAGGGAAAGAAAAGAGGAAAAAAAGAAAGAAAGAAAAAAAAGAAAGAAAGTGAAAGGAAAGAGGAAAGAAAGAAAGGAAAAAGGGAAGAAAGAAAGAAAGCCCTATAACAATTATCGTATGCGCAAATGATAATGTTGTGTCGGCATATATGTTATGTTAACACAAATCAAATCAAAAATGAACAAAGGCAATGTAGGCATATGAATTTGTAGGCACTGTGAACGAGCCCATTTTTATGAGATTTTGTGTCGGCGCACATGAACAGCCTAGGCCCAAGTCTTTGTTTTGCTCATTGTCAAGACACACACACAAAATTGTGTCGGAATAGTATAGGCCTAGGCTAGGCATAACGGGCAATGTGTGGGACCTTTAATTATACTAACTAAAGGCCTATTTCATTGTCGTTGTCGATGCAAACCCAAGTCAATAATGTCGCCAATGGCCAATCATGTTGGCACATAGGTTACGAAATATTAAATAATTCGCCTATAATTATGTACATGTAAGTTGACGAAGGCCAATTGCTCTCATTGTACTGATTGTAGACGCTGCAAGCTCACTATCAGTCTATCGCAAAAGTAAGTCCAACTCCAACGTTTAGGTGTCAATGCAAAGTAAGAACTTATAAGTAGACTCTGTCCTAACTTCGACTTGAACAATGCAAATTATCATTATAATTAAGACAATAAGCACAACTGTCGTTATTTGCGTGAGACCAGGATTTACATGGGTGTGCACCAGGGGCACAATCGATATCTCACGTAATGGTATAGGTCTATGTCGTTGTCGGACATACAGGCTGTAGGCCTATCATGCCTATACTGAACATTTGACCATGTTTTGTTAGCATTATTCAACAAAAACAAGATGGCTTCAGGAAAGTGTTCCATGACCATTTTAGTTTAAAAACTCAAAATCTTTGTGCGCTTCGCGCGCATTCTTTCTACAGGTTCCAACATTATAATGGATCTCGAACCAAACCAAATATTATGGGGGACGTTAAAAACGTCATACTGGACCCTTTTAGTTTTAGAAATGCCAAATGTTGCGCGCTTCGCGCATATTAGTTTCAATGTTTCATTATTCAAGCTGAACAAGATGGCTTCAGGAAAGTTTTCCATGACCATTTTAGCTTAAAAACGGAAAATCTTTTTGCGCTTTGCACGCATTCTTTCTACAGGTATCAACATTATAAATGTCTCGAACCAAACCGAATATTATATGGGTGACGTTAAAAACGTTATACTGGACCCTTTAAGTGTTAGAAATGCAAAATTTTGCGCGCTTCGCGCGTATTAGTTTCAATGTTTCATTATTTAAGCTTAATTTATAGTATCTGAAGGCTTCCAACCAGTTTTCAATGACCATTTTAATTTGAGTTCAAAACATGAAAATGTTTGCGCGCTCTGCGCGCATATTTTCTACAGGCCAACATTATAATGGCCCTCAATCCATACGATTTGGATCAGGACTTGATATGTGTAACTATGCAATATCAAACCGTCAAAAACGTCATACTTGACTATTTAAGTGTTAGAAATTCCAATTTTTGCGCGCTTCAAGAAAGCTTCAGGACAGTTTTCCATGACCATTTTAGTTCAAAAACTGAAACATTTTGCGCGCTCAGGCCGCATCAGTGGCGTAACCAGCGGGGGGCAGCCCCCCACTTTGAACCCTTGCCCCCCAAATGAATCATGGAATAATGATGGTACAAAGTAACAGATGAAAAATTTTCGCGCGCTACGCGCGCATGTCTTCCCAAAATGCAATATTCTATGGTACAAGCTTGTTTAGAGCCGAAATGTAGCTCAATCGTACAAAAGGTAGGCGTAAAGTCGAAAATGTTCGCGCGCTACGCGCGCATTTATTGACACTGGAATGAAGCCCACCCATTAGGAGCCCCATCCATTTCAAGTCACTGCCCCTTATTGCCCCACCCCCAAATGAAAAAATCTAGTTACGCCACTGGCGCGCATATTTTCTGCAGCTTTTTGCGCCCTTTGTATTAGTTTCAACGTTTCAATATTTAAGATAAACAAGATGGCTTGAGGATGTGTGCCCCCCTATCAAAATAGTCCTGGATACGCCCTTGGCTCCCCCAAAACTAGTCAATCAGCGCTGCGCGCTGCTTTATTTAACATTTCAATTATCATTATCAAATTAGTGTCCCCCGACCATGTCTGAAAACTGATTGACGGTTCTGACCATACAGTCCATACTAAAATATGCGTGTATGAATTCCGGCGAGCGAAGCGAGCCGAAATTTTTTTTTGTCGGCACAAATGGCTCTGTCGGCAATTGATGACCTTTACACCCCCCCCCCCCCCCCCCCCCCCCCCCCCCCCCCCAATGAAAAGGGTCTGGGGACGCCCTTGTAGAAGACCTTCTAGCTTCATGGACAAAACAACATTTCAAAGTTCCCAACATTCTTGCGAGGGCGTTATCACAAGTGTGCGACGTTCAGTTTTTGTTCGGGAGAAACATAGGGTCTATGTACGATGACTTTAACTACGATGTTATTTTTGATTGGCCGTTTCTCCATCCTGTTCTCGGCATAAAGCCGGTCCCGTCTATCTTATGATTGTTTCCATCAGATTTGCACGCTGTATCGGATCGGAGTGACCAGGGCCGGGGCGGATACAGGATGGTCGCACCCCGGGGTGCTGTGAAAAGACGATCCCAAAATAATGAAATTGATCAGGTACCAGCCAACGCACCGCCCTCCGAGCTATGCTCTCTTATCTTTTACATTTTACATTTACATTTCTACATTTACATTATTATTATTGTGATTTTACAGGGCCGGGGCGGATACAGGATGGTCGCACCCCGGGGTGCTGTGAAAAGACGATCCCAAAATAATGAAATTGATCAGGTACCAGCCAACGCACCGCCCTCCGAGCTATGCTCTCTTATCTTTTACATTTTACCACAGATAGTCAAGACTATCTGTGATTTTACGTTTACATTTCTGATCATAAATCGTACATACATTGGAAGTTTACAGGGCGCGATACGATTCTTAATTACTTCAAAATCATGGTTTTAGAGTGAAAATAAACTGTCGGATTACCAGTCAGCTAGCATGTCACGCAAATGGTCGCTAATTTATTTTTCAGCCAGCGCGAATGACTTCGCTCGGCCAACGGAAGTTTTTGCAAGGATGAAAATTTGATTCACAACAAATGATTGACAGTTTACGCTTCACTGCTTGCCCTAATTGCATGTAATACCTCGTATAGAGTACGCTATACTGTGAAGGCCATATCTCAACCAGGGCCGTCAGAAGGGGGGGGTGCGTTGGGTGCGGACGCACCCCCCTTGAAAATCTCTTCTTCTTTTTTTTAATTTTTTTTAGGGTAACATGTTGTTTTATGAATGGAAAATGGGGTCAACGATGGCAAGATACATGACAATTGTGTCCTAAATTCGCTGTAATGCTCAGAGCTTCCGGGGGCTTCGCCCCCTGGACCCCCTGGACCCCACCCGTTATTGGCTTCGCGCCAGAGGCGCTCACGGCATCGCGCCAAGGCGCTCGCATCGTCAGCGTGCTGCAGCACTAACACTCTGACGTCATACTACTACTTCCGGTAAAAAATCGTGAAAACGCACCCCCCTTTCCGGTAAAAAATCGTGAAAACGCACCCCCCTTGGGCAAAAGTTGCTGACGGCCCTGTCAACAATAGGCAGATGTTTGTTTCACATGCCTGTTCCGAATGTGTTTCAGCGGGCGACTTTCTATCTAACTAGACAACTGTATTTTACCATTAATCACAGAATCGTTCCCCAATTTTCCCGATAGGATTTCCTAACGGTGGATGAACTTTAAAAAGTTATAAGTACAATTTTGGGATTGTACAAATGTTATATAAGGTGTTTTTGTTAGTGGACAGTCAGGTGTGCCACTGAGCTTGCCGATCGGAGGCCACTGTGTATCACAAGTGAGCTTCATTAATAAACGGAATATCAGTAAATGAGGAAAATAGCGAGCCCGACACCCAGACGACGCGGGCGTATTCACGAATATTCAGGTTAAAATATGCGAACGAGGTTACGTGATCAAGTGCCCAGATAGCAAGACTACGTTGTGTCAACGTTGGCAATGGTCGGCAAGATCGCGGTCGGAAAGCCAACGTCTAGCCAACGTCTAGCCAACGTTGAGTGTTAACAGGATTTTATGTCGGGTATTGGTTGGCAAATGAACGTCAACATGACGTTTGTAAATGGTCGGTAGGCAAACGGTCGGCGGGCCAGCGTTGGCTCGACGATTTCATTACGACCATACTTCGAATATTTGTCCTTGAGATCGAGAGTTCAGGAGCTTGCTTTCGTACAATTTGGAACCCGGTGGTATATTTTAGTGCAATAAATCGTATTAAAAACTGGAAACCATCACATGACCAGGCTGCCGTTAATAGGTGAATGTCGGACAACTCGGCCAAGACAACTCGGCCTTTGAGACAACTCGGCCTACGAGACAACTCGGCATCCGAGATTCTGCCTCCCACACAACTCGGCCATTAGACAATCTATAAGCTTATAAATTAGTTTTAAGTTAACATGTCAAACTTCAGAATATATTTGAATTCTTTTTGGCAGTTCCTCATCACTGATTGAAATGAATTTCAACATTAATGACATTATTACATGATTTGTATGAATTCTTTTTATGAGATCTTGTCACTGTGATCCCATTCACTCTTAAACTAGTCGCAGTCTTTATTTTCATTAAAAGATTGATTTAAAATATAATAATTGTGTGGGTTTCGTTTTGTTTGGTGGCATTTAAAATTGCCGCGCAAATACTGTGGCCGATATGGGCTTATTGTCTATTAAATGGGCTATGATTCACACCCACCACTAATGCAGGATCAATACATTTTCCTAGTTCTATTAATATTATATATTAATATTAATAATATTTGCGAGTGCAATAATAAGTTAACAATTAACAAAATGCTAAGAGTAAAAGCAAGATATACCAACAGGGTGTGGGCAAACAGGTAATAACAAGGGAGAATAACGCGATAAAAAAACAAAAAAAACCCAATAACACACGGAAATGCACTGGGACAAGCAATAAAAATTGCTGTGCAATGAAACAACAAAGATATATGGTAACAATAAAGACCGACGTTTCAAGTGGATATACCACCCTTCATCAGGGACAAAATATAAAAACAAAAGTGTTAAGAACTATAAATAAGATAATGAACTAGACAAGTCCACCACTGTAATTATAGCACAATGTCAGTATAGATGTTGCCTACTAGACATCCAGGTTAACACTGCCCAGACTAATACAAGTACAAATCCATGTTGCTAGGCAAACTAACAAACATGTACAAAAAATCAATAGACAACACATCATGCATATGCATGAGTGATAAGTGACGATAATAGACAGGAAATGGTGGAACAATGGGGAAAATAAATGCCACAGAAATAGTAAATTAACTAAGCCTAATATGAATGAACTGCGTGGAAGGGGGTGGGGGCATAAATAATAATAATAAATAATAAATAAACGGAAGAAAAAAACCAAATTAATCAAAAATTACTACATAAATTAATGAGGAAATAAATAAATCATATTAAGCAAATGGAGAGAAAGAGAGAAAAAAATTTTTGGGTAAATAATAATAATAAAATAGAATAAATCATGAGGAAGAATTGCTGCAATGAGAGCAGACTCACAAGAATAAAAGAAAGGGGGGGGGGGGGGTGGGGGACACAGGAAACTTAAGCCCCAGACAGGGCACTCAAGTTATAAGAAACAAATAGGCCTATGGATGTATGGACTGTAAAATACAGGCATGTTGACAAAAAATTAATGTGTGCGAGATGTCTCGTTGTCAATGTTTAGTGGCCGAGTTGTTTTATTGGCCGAGTTGTGTGGGCAGAATCTCGAAGGCCGAGTTATCTCGAAGGCCGAGTTGTCTTGGCCGAGTTGTCTAGAAGGCCGAGTTGTCCTGACACCGTGCACCGTGAATGAAATACTGGCGATAAAAATTGTTACCACGTAATTATTTTAATACAGAAATAAATAGTCGAATTGAAGTCGGGACTCACCCGGGATTTATAGAGGTAAGTTCATAATTATTTGTAGGCCCTATTTTGAAATGGCAAGTATTGTGAAAATCAAGAACAAAAACATATTATTAATATTATCGGAGGTAGGGAAACTGCCGAATTCGTAGCCTCTCTCTCCGTATGCACTTGACTTGTCTTATCAACTGATCATGATGATGTCCCGGCCGCGATCTTTATTACCGTAAACAACATTTGATCCTTGACGGAGTAAAGCGCATAGTAATGTACATTGTACAGCAATACTAGTACAGGAAACCTATACGTTGGTGGTTTTTTTCTGGGTTTTTTCTCATGCAAAATACCCTATGAATATTATATGATGAATAATACCAACTGATGACAAATATCACTAAGTATGATTTGTTGTACTACTACAGTCTACAGCAATACATTTACAGTGAGTGAGTACGGTTAATAAAATCGCGCCCCGGCCCCTTGGTACGGGGGGGGGGGGGGGGATGGCCGAGTCTTGTAACGCACTTAGCCGAGATTTTACTGATTTTTATTTTAGTGCCCGGATGGCCGGGTTTTGTAGGTTGTTTGTGCCGGGATTTGTTAAGATAAGAGGATTGCATTGCAACACCAATCAAAATAGCCGGGATATTGGTGTCGGGTGTGGCCGTGACTGTGCCGGGATTTGTTAGAGGATTGCAAACCAATCAAAATAGCCGGGATATTTGGTGTCGGGCTTTTGTTATGAAGTTGACCGGGACCCGCCGCTTCCAATGCTTCAAGAGTCAAGAGTAGGCCTATCATATCGTCGTCATGATCGTCCGATAGACATGATAGACATGATAGAGTACCGTCTGAGCTTCAAATATATGGTCTCCGAGTTGAATGTGAATCCAATGAGGTTTTTTTTTTTGGGGGGTAGGGTTGATCAGAACTGTCATTTGTAGTATTTTTGTTTTTATCGTGAGGATTTTGCGGAAAATTCGTTGAGAGAATTTAGAAACCGGCAAAATATTTTATCTTAAATTTCCTTGGAAATATGCCACTAGTTTGTCGAAATTTACAAAATTAATGTAACCTAATGTTATAATATGATCAATGTGGATTTATTTGAAAGTGTTCTGAGTGTTTTTCATTTCCTTTTGGTCTTTTGAAATATAAATTGGACGTCTCATTTCACTTCCGGGTTTTCTGCCATTTTGACTTTGTATGCTATTTTATGTGTTTCATTCCGAGGCTCAATTTTTGCATTTTTGCATCGCAATTCCCAGCAGGCTGGGGCCAGGATTTGTACGGGGGTTCACACAAAATTTGTGCCTGGCAGGACCGGGACTTGTGCGGGGGTTTACACAAAATTTGTGCCCGGCGCTGCCGAGACTTGACCGAGATTTGGCCGGGGAATGTCATTTTGAAATTTACATTTTACATGCAAGTCCCGGCCATCCCCGGGTACCCAGGGACCGGGACATCAGTTGATAAGTGCATAAAACAGTGACCCCTGGGTGTGCCACTTTTAAATTATAATTTGGTCGGCATAGAACTGGTGGCGCAATACCGATCAGGCGTGATTGTAGCAGACGACACGACGCTGGCCACGCATCTCGCAGACGCCCCAAATATGTCAACGGGGTTAGGCATGTTCATAAAATTTTGAAAATAAAATTATCTCTTTGAAAATGGAATACATGGAAACATAGTACTTGACAATAAAAAATGATGGTTCAACCTTGTCTGCAGGCTGAATAATAAAAAAGTTATAACCAAAAGTAGTTTGCCTCATATTGCTGAAAACTGGGCAAGTCATGCACATTTTAAATCATTTTAGGTAAAAAAGGGTTTACTTGTGATGTCCAGTTGCTTGTGTGGGGTTATTTAGACATCAGTGAATACACCCAGCTTGTTTCATACTTTTCCGCTGGATTTAAAAGAGGTAAACATGAAGTTTTCTACATATTTTTGAAAAAGAAATTCAACAAAAATGTCGCCCTCTATAGTCAATGATATGAACATCCCTATACAACGGGGGTGCACTATTTTGAATTATTTTTAACAGTCATCGCCCGGTTAACGATGACAATTCTTCTAATTATGATAAATTTGTCAAAATGATAAGATTAACATTTGCGATTACGTGTTAAATTCATTACGTATTCAACATTTAGGTTTTGCGTGGCCACCGTCGTCTGTGTAAATAAATCCACAGCGCCCTCAAACCTATGCCGACCAAATATTACGTTAAACCAGGTTAAACAATGTTGTTAAACGCGTTAAACGCCGGTCACCGACACATTCCGATGATTACCATAATTTATGTAATGCAAAAGGGACCGTTTTCGCTACGTGCGTTAGTATAGGACTTTCCTATCCCAAAATTAATAGTATCCCTGGCAGTGGCGTAGCTAGGATTTTTTCAGGGGGGGGGGGGCAAGATTTAAAAGGTTGCCCCCAATTTTTTCACCAACTCGTGAATTTCACGTCCCCCCCCCCCCCCCCCCCCCCCCCCGAGGTACGCCACTGATCCCTGGCTCAGTCTCATGTCTATCATGGAGATCCAGGAGGATGCATGTGGAATTGAAAGTGTGTGTGTGCTTTCAAAGGTTGGGGAAATGTACTAAAGTGAGGCATACAAATAAATGGTAGGGTATTCTAGACTAAAGCTTACCCTCCTAGTCTTCTTGATTGTGATGAGCTGTATCTCCAAGCATTTATTGATGGGTTGCCTTTATTCAAGAGAAAAGGCTCACAGTTTTGGCCCATACTAGGCAGAATTGAGGACAAAGACTGTACTTTTTCAACAACACCATTTACAATTGGGCTTTTTTTAGGGGATTCAAATCCAGCAGTGCTAATATTTTTTTACAAGAATTTGTGGATGAGTTGAAATCTATTTTTGAGCAATGGAGTTAAGGTTGTTCCTATGGCTAATTTTTTAGCTTGATCGGAGGTACGGTTTTCTAGATTTATTTTGTCAAAAAAACATGTTATGTCATTTTGAATTCAAGAATATGAGCTGTGTACAAAGGGACATTCAGGTTATGTGACCAAATGGGATTTTACACTGAACACCGTGTCCGTGTGACATTTCCTTGTGTTGATGCAAATTGTAGAACTGATCAGAGCTTTGAGAACCAAGAAAATGAGGAGCACCACAATGACACCAGTTGTTTGAGTTTGATTCAAGTTGATATAGGTATGGTTTCACAATTCCCTTTGGATTATATGCATCTCATAATAATGCATCTCATAATAATGAAATAACACAGATTTTTTTACCTACTTCGCAGATCAAATGGCTGAACCGTCTGGGGGGACAATCAGAGCAGCAGGTAGTTGTGAGGATAATGGCTGAACTGATGACAGACAACTTCGCCAGACTGTGTAATTGGAAGGGCAGGGGAGCCAAAACTGGCTTGGCCAGTTCACAAGTGGTAATGTTGTTTGCCGTGAGTAATATCAGTGTTGGTTATTTTTCTGTTATGCAGGGATCAGTAACTTACTTATAATCCGTGTTGTAGTACTCAGTCCAGACTCGGGTCTCGAGTCCCCTTGAAGGACTTGAACTCGGAGGAGGAGGGCTCAATCACTGAGAACTTATGAATTTTACCTCAGTCCAAAGGCCAGTAAATATTGGCATAGTTTATAAGTATTTAAAATGTGGTCATCCTTATCTTCAGTTCTTGAGAAATATTGTCATCAAACATAATAAATACCTCTGACTGTTGAAAATATAAGAAGCCAAAAAACATGTTTATCATAGAGATCCAATAACTATAATGTAAAGAGACTTAAAATAGTGTGCAAAAATGAAAATATACAATTAAGGATATTTTTATGAGGAACATGTTCTTTGTCTGTGTTTTCAACAAAAATGATCTTTCATTAGCAATTTTTAGCTTCAAAGAGCAGCTCTTCTCAACTCTTACTCCACAGAGTAGAATTAGGGATGAAACCTTTAATGAAATGAAATGGCAGGTCAATTTGTAATCTGTTAGATTATCACAACTTAACTTTGTTATTAAGTTTGACATTTTTCAATGTATAAAACACTTTTTTCAATTGCTGACCACATATATCCGAGCATCAAAATCCTCACTACACCGTTGATTCAAAATGGTATCCAAATGTGTCCATGAATATAAAACAGGGGTAAAAAGTAGCATGTTTGCGTGGCCTGTAGAGAGCAAAATATATGATATGAAATATTATCAGAACTTAAAATATATGAGGACTCGGTCCCCAACTTGGTATTGGACTCAGACAGTAAGAATTGGGACTCGAGAAACAAGTACTTAGGGTGCACTCGGCTACAACACTGGTGATAATTGTTAGTGAAGCCTGCATTGTCTCTTTCTTGTTACTTCTGACCATGCTTTATGACAAATATTTGTTTATTTATCTTTATAGAAATCCCTAACCCCGGTTTAGGGTTTTAAACCGGGATCACAATTTTCGAGGAAAAAACACCAACTAAATCTCAAGGGAAACCTGCCGGGATTTGATCCGGGGATCCTCTGTTCCACCCACTAAGCCACGGTCCTCAGCTACTCATTCGCGCAGTCTGCGCTTACTATTATAGGCCCCGTTGACTACGTCATCGAAAACCGGCGGCACAGGCACTTGGAGAGGGACTTAAGATTGGCACTATTTAACATTCAGGGGGTAAGGGTTAACATAAAAGATGTATTCTCATTTTGCACATACTTTGAGCATCACAGTTCCTCAGTAGTTTTAATGATTTACTGTCTGTCTTATTTTTTTAGGTGCCTCGAGAAAGGTATGGAAAAGCTCCGCTGATACCTCTGCAGGCAACTACATCAAAAGCTGGTTGAAGTATGCAGCAGATAGATCGGGAGGAAGGAAAGACAGAGAGAAAAGGAAAGTCGCTGCCAAACAAGGTAATTATTTTGGGTTTTTTATAAAACAATTGGAACAGAATACTAAATGTGTAAACATTCTATTCCACACCCATGATAAACAAATTTCAAGTTAATTAAAAAGATGTGATATTTCAGAATTAAAAATTTGTCTGTGGTATCATAACAAAATTAAATTAAAAAGTCATATACAATCTGATTAAGAACTTGAGACCACTCCCTGTCCTACTGCATGCTGTATTCTTCCTTCTATTCAGCTTCAAACCTTATATTGATCCTATTCTTGTGAAATTGAAAATAGAACTCATGTTTGAAATATCTGTTTGAAACATGTGGTACACTACCTGA
The DNA here is from genome assembly GCA_035610835.1 of Ophiura sarsii. Lineage (NCBI taxonomy): Eukaryota > Metazoa > Echinodermata > Ophiuroidea > Amphilepidida > Ophiuridae > Ophiura > Ophiura sarsii. The sequence goes on along the minus strand of CM069445.1, from coordinate 44,729,627 downwards.
TGGTAAATTCTGATTATCTGATCACTTGTACTGAATAAGCATGTTTCTCATCAAGTTGCGATGTTTGTCGATTCCCCATATTTTATCCAACGCAATACAACAATAGATGGTTGAAGAGCTTCCAGATGTAGAGCTAAGAAAGTTTAGCATATCTAGACCTCGAAATGAGGATTCAGATAAGTTGGTGAGACCAGTGCCTCTTTTGTTAGAGTGTCCATTGGACCTGAAAACTATATTCAAATTAATTATACAAATCAATTTGATACAGTTATTATTATATTTGTGTTTTACTTTACTCAGCTGACAGTGCAGATGAAAATGCAGAGGCAGACATGGAAAATGCAGAGGCTATGTCTGCGATGAATGATGATGAGACCGACCAATCCAATGGAAGCCTTCCGCCCCTAAACTGAATATTCAAAGCGGATAGGTGAATGAAGGTGGATCAAGAAAGTATCCATATTTTTGAGGCACCCAAGTAGAACATAATGTTGTGCACAAAGGTGGCTAATGTTATTGCTGCATGCTTGCAGAACAATTGTGGTAACCTCGCACAAGTCAGCATCATCACCATTATTCACATTGGTTCAGTGAAACATTGTGCTGTTCTAAAGAGACTAGTTACATTAGTCCTGATGAAGTCAGACATCTGATAAAATGTTGACTATCTATTTCAGTCTTACAATATACAGTGTACTGTGTTCTTGTTAATAGCGACTAATTTAACAGTTGAGTAGATTATAACAAACCTCGGTTAGTGCTCATCTCTGTATTCAGGCAAAATATAACCTAAGGAAGTTAAGATTCAGAAGCCAAGACAAGAAAATGTTTCATTTTAGTAGGTCTCATAGAGTAATTTGATGTGTGTATTTTATGAAAGTGTTATTACAACTGCCCACTGGTTTGACTGCTAGACTAAAAAGGAGGTGGAGAGCCACAAGGGTAGATATCTCCACAGTGGAGCGATATCAGTTTTGACTTAATACAGAGATGATTTAAACCACATTGAATGATTTGATGAAACAATTTTCATCCGTTATTGTTTGTATCCTGAAGTACACCATTGAACTAATATGCAAAAATTTCTGCATAATATGTTGTAATAAAACAAAATCTGTCTGAACCAAGAAGAGAAGGGGGGTTTATTTTTAGACATATTGGAACAAAAGAAAGACAGACGATATGTTTTTGCAAATTGCGAAAAAAAATTTCGGGAGGTTATCACACATCAAACTATCTCAGCAGTTGCGTTAAAATGCTGTGTGTTCATTGTGGCCAAACAAGATCGATATCAGACAGCGTCAACTGGGAACTTCTCAGAAAATTATTGTTATGAAAACGTGGCAAAACATACATTCTCAACCGTTCATCGGTTGATCACTGTTTGCAAGTGTTCAATATCTTTTTCCATGCCTTTGGTCATGGTTGTAAGGAGGAGACATAATTTTGGGGTTCGCTGCCTCACATAATGTCATCCTCAATTGAAATACAATACAAGTGAAATACAGGTTTTCACCTATTTTAAATACATGTAATATGATGCCATATTCATTTGGATGATAAAGATATGTTGATAAAATTGACATAAGTAAGAAACATGTTCACCTTAATATTCTATTTATTACACTTAGAAAGCAATGCTGTTTTTAAATATTTATTATTTCTTAAAACCGGGTATACATGTACATCATTTTGGACACCCTGTATTTTCCAATGGCTTATTTTGGTAAAGTTTATTTTACAGGAGATTTTTGTTCATAGCTACAAATGGAGCCAACAAAATTGAATTTGACATGATTGTAAAATGTTGTTTTAACATAAGGGGTTGTCCAAAATGCAAAATGTTCCCCATTTTTAAAACATGAGGAGAATTGGGTCCACATCATTTTGTGTACAATTTTTTTTTGATATTTATTCGATTTACTCTTTGTGGTGGTAAACCAATCAGAAAGCAGGAATTTCAAAATCTGCGGAGTGCATTTAACGTGTCTAAAGCAATCTGCGTGTATGCCGTTCAATGCGTGCAACACACGCCTTGTTTTGATGAAATGCTTGCTGCCGATGTTAGCAGACTTGTTGACATTTTTTATTTGTTATAACGTAGATCAAAATTATTCTAAAATTGTGAATTTTGATTGTATAGTGTTGTGTATGAAGTAGGTCAATGTAAAATATGAAAAATGAATGCACTTGAGCTGGTGTTGATTTGCTCACAATGCCACCGTATGTAACATATTTACATTGCATCTTTAACGCAGGATGTAATATTTTTCCGACAACAGTCTCAAAGCTCTTCAGTTTTTCAAAAACCTAATGCGGAATGCGGGGTTTTTTTAAGGTTTTTTTTAAATATAAAATATTGAAATCCTTGTAAAAGTGACCTTTTCTATTTAAAATGATGTGATCAATGAAATCGGTGTAATTTTAAGATTTTAAATTTTTTAAATATATATATATATTTTCCCCTTCCAACGCGCATCAATTAACTAACGCGCATCAATTAACTAACGCGCATCAATTAACTAACGCGCATCAATTAACTAACGCGCATCAATTAACTAACGCGCGCGGGAGCTTTGAGACAAATGATTTTTTTAATATTATAGCCAATGTGTTTGTTAAGAAAATACTGCCTGGTTTCCATGTTTTCATTCACTGATTTCTGTGTAATCTAACCGTTGGAACATAACAAGTTACATTTTCAGTTAGTGGTGATTGACATTTTATGGAAATATTTTTCAACATTGATTATTATGTTATATGTAAACAGTTACTTGGGTGATGTTATTTTTCATAGCAATTTGATAAATATTTACACACGCTTTAATCTTTTATATCCTGAAATACAGGGTGACTCAGAAATGTTGAACCCAAAAATCATAAACTTAAATAAAAAAATGAAAAAAAATAAATATGCATTCTGTTTTCAACAATTATGTAAACAATTTATTCAGCTTTCTGGAGAACTTGTAAGATCATGTAAATTGGCCTTACCAAACTTAAGATACACTTGATTGTGTGACAGGCGTGTTTTCTCCCTTTTTTAAAGGTGAAAGAATTGTAACTTGGTTCAGATATGAACTTAATTCTGTTCTAAGTACGGTGAGTTAAGTAATCTTTTCTTTTGATCTGTATTTATTAAATTAACATTTTCAAATGAAGTCAAGGGGACTTACGTTTTTGTTTTCAAAGTCTCTTATAAAATGATAATATTGATTTACATAATAAATGAATATTGATGAGATACTGTGCAGAAATGGTTTCAAACAAACAGGTACTTGTTCTGCTTATGTATCATGAAACCATTTTTTTTGCACTTCACTTACACTACAAAACAACACTTCCTAAAAATTACACGTATTTTAAGTTTCGTGTGGCCTATTTTTATGATCTAAAATGTTTCAGAAAGTTAAATGTTTGGTGCACATAGCTGGTGAACGAGTTATGCAATATTTTGTTATTTTAATGGTAAAAAAATATATTGAATTTTTGATTTTTGGGTTCAACATTTTCTGGGTCACCCTGTATGCTTCACTGGACCAGTTGCCCCATCCTCCCCTATTAAACCCTAATACATTTAACCCTAATAACCATTTTAGTCGCACCGTTTTGGGCAGGAACAGGTTGTAGCTAGGTTCTTTCTTGTGTATTATAACTATATTACAGATTATTCATGATACCAATAAAACAGAAGATTTCAAATAAATTGTTACCAATGAATTTGTGTGTTTTACCTACAGTGTTATGTGTTCTTTCAAAGGTTGGGCAAACGCTGAAGTAACGTACATTAGTTTACAAGACAAAATCCGGCAAAACGTTGGCCCAACAGACAAATATATTGCACTAACGTTGTGCCAATGTTGTTTAACATTGAAACGTTAGGGCAATGTTGGACCTGAACGTTGGCTGAATACATAAATCTACATGGCATTAACGTAGTGCCAATGCTGCTGTTGAAATGTTGGGCCAACGTTGGGCCAACGTTGAGCCAACGTAGTGCCAACGCTGTTGTTGAGACGTTGGGCCAATGTAGTGCCAACGCTGTTTTTTATACGTTGGGCTAACATTGGGCCAACGTTGTGCCAACGCTGTTGTTGAAATGTTGGACCAACGTTGAGCCAACGTTGTGCCAACGCTGTTGTTGAAACGTTGGGCCAAAGTTGGGCCAACATTGTGCCAACGTCAAACAACTGATGTTGAGCCAACGTTGTTTAGCCGGACAAAATTACGTTGGCCCAATGTCATATTTTGACGTTGCCCCAACGTAAGTGATTACGTTGTCCCAACCTTGGCCCAACGTTGTATTGCTATCTGGGTGAATGGGACGTTACGCTTAACAAACGTTTTAAATTTTAAAAATGATACTGACACAGTCTTCAGTCTTCAGTTTTGATACTGATCAACGCTCCAGGATGGAGCCAAAAGATCAGGTGGTCTGTGCTTTAATTCTTGCTTGCTTATAATGAGTTCGAAAATTGCGTATTCGATTCCGACGATTTTTGACCACATTAGCAATGCTGAGGTTCTATTCTATCTTTTTCATAAAAAATAAGCAAGATTTACTTCTATTTGCTTCCCTGGGACGATGATCAAATTGATATAGGTACTATTTCTCCGAACCATACACCAAACGCGCAAGGAGTTAGTGTAGTGCCCCTACGCACGGGAGCCTAGCCTGCGGAAGGATATCGTTGCCGGAACCGGTGAGGAAGCGAAAATATCGGTTTAAAATGGTGAGGGCGCTGTTTAGGTGCCCGTAGCGAAAAATTTCATCTAGATGGGTCAAGAAAAATCAAGTTTAAAATAAAATTCAACACATATCTAATACATTCATGCGAAATAAAAACTTCCATCATTGTTACGTGGGGTAAAAATACGGTCTTGAAAAAGGGCCGAAACGCGTGTATTTCAATGGGGGACGTATTTAGTGGTGTGCCCCCCTGAAAGGACCTGAAGGGATATAAGCTGTGAATAGCAAGAACGCGGGGAAAAGAAAAAATCCGGCCAGATCATAAAATATCTCTCAGAAAATCTGGTGTTTTGTGAAAAGTTAACTTGACCAGAGCGTTTCAGCTTGTAATATTTTCGGGGTATAAATGGTGCCTGTTGTGTGCTGCGTTCTACTATATACTACTACATGTAGTACTACTGACTGGCCGCCCGTCATCGTTGACACAGACACTACAGCCTACACTACAGGTCAACTCAACTCAAGGTTAGGTATAGTCGCAGTAACATGTGTCTCAGGATAGATGAGATTCGCAGGTCCTATGACCTATGTTACTAGGACTAGGTTTACAGTGGCGTAACAGCCGGGGGGGGGGGGGGGGGGGGGGGGGGGGGGGGGGGGGGGGGGGGGCCAGGGGGGGGGGACACAGTGCCCCCTGAAGGTGCTCAGCAGGAAATTAAAACCTACCCACCAGGAAAAATGGGGGGAAGGGAAAAGAGGAAAAGAAGGGGAAAGGGAAAGAAAAGAGAGAGAGAAAGGAAAAGGGGAGGAAAAAGAAAAAGGAAAAGGAGAAAAAAAGGTGAAAGAAAGAAAAGAAGAAAGGGAAAGAAAGAAAGAAAATGTCCCAGTTCAAAAAGCACAACAGCGAATTTGTTTGACCCTACCCCCCCCCCCCCCCCCCCCCCCCCCCCCCCCCCCCCCCCCCCCCCCCCCCCCACACACACTTACGTGTAATTCACGAGGTGACTGACTGGGAAAAAATTTGGGGCAACCTTTTACGAAAAATTCTGGGACGGAATTATTCTAACCAGGAATTATTTTGGCTGTGCCCCCCCTGACAACCAACCTCTGTTACGCCCCTGCTAGGTTAGGTAAGGAGTCAAGTTGTTGGTAGAAATTAGGAAGTTGGTAAGCTTTTTAAAATTAAGCTTATTTTATTAAAAATAAACTAAGTATCTGTATCTGTGAGAATACTTCTCAACACTCCATCCGGAGCCAAGCGAGAAGGTACAAGACGGATCTTGTGGACAACTTCACAGTTACGATACTTTATGGTAGGCTGCCATTTTGTTGACAGAGTTGCATGCTGGGTAATGTGCAACACGTAAATAACGTTAAAGGGGCACTGCACGATGAGATAGTCAATACATAACAACGTGCTCTACCTACAATTCAGGAAAATTGGTGTTGGACCACATAGTCCATTTCTTTGCTAATATCCCACTTTAAGGGACTATTTTCAAGCGCTGATTTTGCAACAAACTTGTGTGGAGAGCTTGAGCTATCTACTAAGTGATATCCCTCCCCCGCCCCCATCAATCAATGTTGAGGGTCCCAACGACCGTGGTGATGAAACGGTTCCGAACAACATTGACTGGGGGGTTGATTTCAAAGTGGTTCAACAGTTATTTCCGGAATTGTAGCTACGCCACTGAGTAATATAGTTAAAAAGAACTCAAACAAATAATAGAGTAATCTGAGGGATCTCGCGACACAAAGGGTGCATGGTTCTATAACAGGCTCACAGTCTAAATGCATCCCTCAAAGGATGCATAAATCCATAACAGGTCCACGGTCTAAATGTATCCTTCAAAGGGTGCATAATTCTATAGCAGGCCCACGGTCTAAATGTATCCTTCAAAGGGTGAATAGTTCCAAAACAGGCCTACGGGCTAAATGTATCCCTCAAAGGGGGCATGGTTCCATAATTGGGCTAATTGGGCCAAATCAGCCACCATGGGCAACTTAAAGGCTGTGAGTGAGACAGTCACCGATGGGGTTATAGGCTATGCCGACCAGCAATAATAGAAAATGTCACAAAAAGTGAACCAGAATGCCACGCACCAGTGTGCTGTTTTATACAATATCTATTGAACGATGGACGATGTCGACATTATGTCGATATCAGCTATTATCCTGACATGTCTCATTTGTTCACAATGGCTTTTTAATTGTAGTCCATATCCATGTATTTGTTTGTTATTATGTTTTATGTTAAAGCGCTTAGGGATCTCGATGTTAGGCGCTATACAAATATGGTTATTATTATTATTATTATTATTATTATTATTATTATGTCGATATCAACTTTGGGATGTCGATATAATTGACATTAAATCGTCCGTAATTATTTGAGAAAAAAATAATCGGCAAAGTGATTTTTATAAATGACAATCGGCAAGAGTTGCAGCCTAGCCTCGTTATTTGTGTTGTACTTATATTGACCGCAAGTTTGACATTGTTTCAAAATGATTTTGTAATAAAAGAATGTAGAAAATCTGCGAATTAATGATCGTGGCGTATACTAAACTAAAAAGGATTTTTAACTTGTGTACATTGACTTAGCAATATTTTCGATCTGCGGTAACATTCTATACTATCACGGACATTAATTTGCGGGGACAATCGGCTTGGTATTTGGATCATAATATGTCGATATCGAGATTCTCAAATAGCAACATGTCGACATGAAAAAAAGATCTCGATAACAGCACTACGGAATAAGGCTAGTTAGGTCGTCCGTAGGCGAGACCATAGGTGAATCTCCCAGACAGGGGGATTCACAAATTGTGACCCGCAGTATTTTTATATTTGTGTGGATCAAGAGATGCCATGTTACATGTATATTCATTTAAGGAATGAATATATTTTCTCTCCTATGTTTTGGCTTAGAGCATGAACATTTAAAATTTGCAACAACAGAAAGTGAGTTCAATAGTCCATTTACTATACACAGTATTAGCTGAGTAGAGGTATGAGGTTCTGGTACTGCCACTAGTCCCAGTATGAGGCCCTGGTATTACCACTCCCAGTATAGGGCCCTGGTACTGTCACTCCCAAAAGTTTGTGGTACACGTTAAGAAATTGTCCAACCCGTGTGACCAAAGATTTCTCAGTTTGAAAACAGTGTTGATTCAGCTCAGTAAGTATGCAGATCTGCAACCTACAGAGGCCGTGTCTTAGCACTGGTATCGGGTTCGCTATTTTTCTCATTTACTGATATTCCAGTTAAAAATGGAGCTCACTTGTTATACATTTCCCTGTGCTAGGCCTATACAGTGGTTTAGAGTTTAGACCATTCGACCGTGTCCCCAACATTTACATTACAATCGCGCCTTTGAGCGTCGTAGCGAGCCCTAACTTTTACGAGTTATTTTTCCTGCCTCTTAATTGATTCCCTGCTGTTACTAATTTGTCACATTTGAAACAATAAATCGAATTGGTGTTTACCAATATACAGGGTGTCCCTAAAAAAGGATGCACATGTTTACCCAACTTGTTGACCATAAAGTTCTAAAAGTTGGTGTAAGATGTTTATACATATGGAAAGAATAATGCACTTATCAATTGCAGTCCCGGCCCCGGGGGACCCGGGGCATGGTGGGGACTATGCGGGGACCGTACGCAAACGTACAAAAAACATGGCCCGGCTATGCGGGGGCGTGTACCCGGGGCGTACAAAACGTGCCCCCGCTAGCCGGGGCGTGTAGCCGGGGCATAGCGGGGACGTACATTACTGAAACAATAGGCCGGGCAATGTAGCGGGTACACAAATGTACACCCCGGGGCATAGCCGGGAAATAGCCGGGGCGTACACATACATAGCGGGGACGTACGCTAAGGTACAAAAAATGTACACCCCGGGGTATAGCCGGGTTGTACGCACACATAGCGGGGATGTACGCTAAGGTACATATCATCCACACCGGGGCATAGAGATATAAAATACAGACATGCACTATATTAACCCTTTGAACCCGAAAGGCCGAAAAATCGGCCTATTTAAGAACGCGCTGTGACCCGATAGGCCGATAAATCGGCCTGAGCGATCAGGTGACACATTGATCATATGACTGAGTGGTCATGTGACTTGAAAGTCATGTGATGTTCACCCGATGTGAAATACATTGTTTCACAAGGTTTTCGTTGTGATTTGATGTCATTTAGCTGAAGAAAACAGTCAAAAATAGCGCGAAATTGGATGAATATGCAACCCAATATGGCGCAGATGATTCTCAGGTAGACAGGGATGCATTGTTTTACGGTCATGATTGGCAATTTTGGCGATAAAAACGGACGTTTTTATGTTATAAATAGGTTACGTTATACGTGTTGTACAATGGCATACTGCCCTCTATCATCGGTAACATATATTACGGATGATATAGGTGTACTATATTTAGCATTTTACCCCGGAGAAGTCAGGGTGGGTGTACCGAACCCTTATAATAACTCCGGGTTCAAAGGGTTAAACTTTAAAATTAGTCACCGCGATTGATCAATGCCTCAGTGGATTTTCTACCATGACTATGGTAAACTTAGTACAATTTGACCATATAGTGCTTTTGCCTGGAATAATGTACACGGTAGGGCCCGGATAGATAGACTACACCTACTTGCAGGCCCGTAAGTCAGGGAGGGGGAGCCCACCCCCTCAATTCCCCTCCCAAGTCCCCAAGAAGGTCCAAAATCCCCCTCCCAGGTCAATTAGATCAATCATCATGTTGTCGGTCCATTTTTAAAACTTAAATACTGTTTGTTCATAATAAATAATTGGATCAAAACATTCCAATGTTGCCGGTGGGTACGCATGATCTATCAAAAATAAAGCTACACACTATGATATGACAAGTGATTTTTTGACTCGATTCATTTCTGGTTGACAACAGCTATGGGGCCGGGACCGTACGCCGTCGTACACTTTGTCCCGGCTATGGGGGGCCGGGACCGTACACTTTGTCCCGGCCATGGGGGGGCCGGGACTGTAGCGGGGGCGTACAAAATGTGGTGCCCCGCCCTGCGGGGACCGTACACGACTGTAGCCGGGACGTCACATCGGCAATTTGTACGTCCCGGTCCTAATCCCCGCTATCCCTGGGGCCGGGGCTGCAATTGATAAGTGCATAAGCACCTGGCTTTCAGATGCTGCTAATTTCATCTGATTTGGATTTGTCAATCCTGCGATATGGCCAATTAACTACATTTGTAGAGCTACCTAAAATCGATGTTGCGCCACTTTACAGTTTCCAAGGTTTACTCCTAAGATACAACTTCCAGTTCCACTTGCACGATTGCCCTTCACCAGTGTTAGGCAAAATAACATTTTTGTATTGAGATTGAGTAGGTTTAATTTATATTAGAATGAGTCTCTGTGTATCCATGAAATTAACAGACCTTATTAGGCGGTCTCTGTTACTTTCATGGTGTATCCAGGCAGAACTGAATGATTCGAACCAGTCCTTTTGAAGAGGTTTCACAAAATGTTTGTTTGGCCTACATTTTCAAAACAAGACAGACGTCCATATGGCGGTGTGTGGCCTCATTTACATTAGAAGAGAGGGTGTTCATGGTATTAAAATATCATGAAACGAGAAGTCCAGCTGAACTGAAGTCATCAGTGAGTTTGCCATTCATTTCCCAAACGCTCACGTACCATCTAGGAATACACAGGTCTGCTATTCTAAGGTGTATCGGAGATACTTGGTAAATGGTACAAGCACCAATATGAATAAAGAACGTTCTGGAAGACTAAGACATGAGAAGTGGCAGGACCATGGCCTGAAAAAAGGTTTTTTTCCCGGCAAGCGATTCCAAATTTCCCTCCAAAATGGAATGCATTTCTTAATGAAAGAGTACTATTTCCCTCCAAATGCCAAAATTTCCCTCCAAATGCTCAAATTTCCCTCAAAATGCTCAAATTTCCCGGCAAGGAGCTTTCCGTATTGCCTACTTTTTCAGCCTGTGGGCAGGACACAGTTATACATTGATAACATGTGGCGTGCACTTCAGAGGGATAACTGCTCATAAAAATCCTGTACCACACATTCAAAGGACTACATTTTTTGTTTTATCTAGCCTATTTCACTCCACTGCAGAAGGAAGGCCTCTTCATCAATTTTCCATTTCTTTTCCAAGTAACGTTGCTATACTATTTGATGTCATCTATCCACTGTCTGTTTGGCCTGCCTCTTCCTCTGGTGAATGCTCTGGGGATCCAGTCTGTTAATTTATGAGTCCATCTGTTGTCTTCCCTCCTGGCTAGATGGCCAGCCCATCTCCATTTTTTTCTTCTTTTCCAGTATGATGTCCCTCACTTCTGTTTTCTTCCTTAAATCTGTGTTGGTCACCCTGTCCCTTCTTGTAACGCCAATCAATATCCTTTCCATTGCCCTCTCAGTGACTTTTAGCTTCTTCTCCAATCTCTTAGTTGTTGTCCATGTTTTTGAGCCATACGATAGCACTGGGATGATACACCGGTTGAAAATTGGTCGCTTTAGTGCCAATGGTAGCTCTTCATCACGAAAGATAAAGCTGAGCTTACCAAACTTCACCCATGCTAGCTGTATCCTTCTGTTCACTTCTCCTGCTGTTTCATTTTCCAGAAAATGTTTCATTTTTAGTTAATCGGTTCATTTTTGTTCAGTCTCTTTTAAACAATTCTAGCAAAATGCTCACTCCAACGTTTGAAGATGATTGATGCCCATCATGCCCATGGATAGACCAAATGTTAGTATCGTTTTGGCCCTTACAATCATTCTTTCTGTAAAAGATGGCACAACATCGATTTTGGGTAGCTTTGTTTAACTGGGTATATCTCAGGATTGACCAAACCAAATCAGATGAAATAAACGGCATCTGAAAGCTAAGTGTTTCTTCTTTCCGTGTGTATAAAAGTATTACTCCAAACATTAAAACATCATGGTAAACAAGTCGTGCAAACATGTGCACCCTTTTTTTAGGGACACCCTGTACAAAGAAGTTCGTAAATATAGATAGTCTGTGTTAGACTATCTTTTGGTGAGTATTGACACTGTGAAATTATTCCTGCTATAAATATATGGGATAGTAACAATATATCGTTTGTCTGCCTCCCGGCGGCGAGTTTGTCTGGAAGTTGAGCCAGCAGGGGTAAAAGCCCTGTCATTACTAAACAGGTGGCTAGTTTTGGTGGAATACTACCCACAAAGATGATATTTAGGTGGCATCAGTCGTCTTTAAGGCAATGCATTTAGATAGTAGTTTAAAAGTGACATTTTTGGAGTATTTGTATGAGGATAAAGGAGCATAGAGATCACTGGGATTGCCCCGGTCAAATCGCCGGGCATTTTTTGCCAGTTCCTTACACCCTCATGTCCAGAGTCACTGAGATGGGAGTAGCCAGCGGGTTGGAACAGCTTGGTAGTCGGGGATATGCCGCTAATTAGAACAGCTTTGATTAAGGCATTTGAGCAAGTATTGTGCTTGGTTGGTTGGTATTGATAATACTATGTGTTGGGCTGGAGGGGAACAGACGAGGGCATATAATTACATGTACGTTTAGCCTCGTCCACTCATGCTATGTTTTCACTTAATACTACATCATGGAAATGTATTTTGTCATGCCTTTACTATGCGATATCACGTTTGTAAGCATGCATTACCAAAGATGATCCAGTACCAGCATTCATGATAACCGGTGTCGCATCGCGAAGTGCTCCACACTTTTGAAGTATTGCTATTCAATTGCACAAATGTGTAGCTAAAGGTGCGATGCAAGAAGATTCCTTACTTGATATTTGATCACATTCCATCAAAGCCAAACCTATTACTAGAAAAAAAGTGCTATACAAAATTTGTGAATTGTTACACAAAACTAATAGTGCATCACACTTTTTGCTACACAAAAAAATGCTGGAAATTGAACGCTGTCCAGTACCCATCTAAACGCGTATTCAGCATAAAAGGAGTATTTCACTCTCTTTGTTCGCCCTAAATTGACTCCCTAAACAAATAAAATTCAATGGGATTTTGAGAAGGTACCACTTTTTCTTGACAATTATCAATATTAGACCCCTTAACGTGTTACTCCCCCATCTAAAAGCAATCTTGTTACGCAATGTTGTGGTTATGCATGCTTATAGTGTGAAAGTTGACTTTCCCCACCCCACCTCACCCACCAGGGGTGCCATTCACTTCAAAATTTGTCCTTGACAGAACAAAATTTTGTATTCTCATCCATTTACAGGAACCAGTAGTCATTTGAAGATGAAGAAAATGGCATCATTACCCTCCACATCAAAACAAGAGTCTAATGAACTGACGGATACTTCATACACTACTCGCCTGTCATCTGAACTCAACAACCTCAGACTGGAAGGACGATTCTGTGATGTTACCATCGTAGCTGGTGATGACAGACTCCAGGCTCACAAACTCGTCCTGAGTGGTGCCACGAGTTACTTCCGCAACATGTTTTCGTCCAGTTGGCAAGAAAACAAGAGTGAGGAGGTTGAAGTTCCCGGAAGTGGGGAATCGTTCAAACTAATTTTGGACTTTGCCTACACGGGAACATTCAAACTGTCTGTGGATACAGGTATAGGCGTTTTAGGGCTGGCGTGTTACATGGGTTTCACTGAAGTGATGAAAGCCTGTGGAGGCTATCTCATTGGTGCCATAGATTATTTCTCTATTGACGACTGTTTGAAGATATGGTCCCATGCGAGGTGCCACGTTCTTCTCACTGACCTTGCACAGTGTTATCGTAAACATCTTGTGAATAGATTTGTTGAGTGCCTACAGTCGCAGCTGTGTCTTGAATGTTCTCCTGTAGACTTCCTTCTGGAAGGACTGTGTGATGAAGAAATAGAGGGGGATTCATGCACTGAAGAACAGGTGTGTGTGTGTTTAAAGGAGTTGTCCAGCAAGCACACTCAACATTATTGAGCCTTAATCGCGTAATTATATTGACAATGTTGTGCTTGTTGGACAATTCCTTCAACATGTTTTATCAAATTCTGTGACAATGCTTGCTTATAGGTACCGGAACTGCACCTAACTCAAAAAGTCCCGGACCAGGCGCTTTGATGTTGGCTAATCCAAAATCAATAATCAGTACCAACAATTGGAGATACATTAAATGAAAAAAAAATCAAATGGATACTTTCAAAGTTATAATGATTTCAATAACCGGGACTAACGGCAACAAAGTTGCACTAGAATTAGTTTCCTATGGGATATCATTCTATTATATTAATATATTTCCAGAATCTGTTAAATAATTACAACTTTTTCTGGAATTTCCAAAATTTGAGTCGGTAGGCAAACCATGGACTTATCAGACTGTTTAGTCCATGGACAAACTAACCATTCCCCCCCCCCCCCCCCCTTAATATGGAATGGTTATTTTGCATAATTTCTTAGTCTCTATCATCAATTACATGTACCGTACATGCATTATGATTTATTATGTAGATATTACAACTGACCATTAGTTGGCTGAGATACAAATGGGAGTATCGGAAATCCGACACAATCAATATCCTGAGGAAGATGCGCCTTGGCTTGATACCAGGAGACCGACTCAAGGAGATTCTTGGTGATGAGATACTAGCTATACCAGAATGTAAGGCACTTGTGGATGAAGTTGTCAAATTGCAAGCCACTACAGAGCAGGATAAAATGCCTTTGATGATCAGTAAGCCGGATTTGTTTGCTACGAGGAACACAATTACGGTATGTGTACCCTACAGTTCTTGCCAGTTAACACTTTCCACATGACAGGCGTCTGCAAATGACATTCCAAAATGTCACTAAATGTTTAAAAAAATGTAAACATTATTGAATTTCATTACCATATTTGGAATTACCACATGAGAAATGCATTGAAATGCCTAGTGGTGGTTCAGTAATCCATTGAGAAAGACTTTGAAATTTGTGAAAGGTTTCTGAAAAATCTGTTTTGAATATGGTAAAACCAATAGCCGCTTGGAAAGTGTTAAGAGGTTTGGTATATACAGTTAAGCCCACAATTATTCATACCCCTTGAAAAATATGTGTTTTTTGCGTTTTTCTCATATCTATACCAGCTGGAGTGGTGGAACTTTTGCTTTACACTAAAGACAATTAGTTTACAAGTACAAATCAATATATTTGGGCTCAACATTTTTTGCATAACAATAGAATTAAACAAGAATTGTGTTTTATGCCTGTCCAAAATTATTCATACCCCATACCAAGTCTCAGGATTGAGGCCACATTTTGTGATAATACACATGTTTTTGATATTCCAAACATTCTTTATATTGTGTGATAGGCTTTTATATTGTTATGCAATTATTCCATACAATGTGGATGCATTACAAATGTGTCCTATTGAATGTACAGTGAGGGATATTATAGGACAACACTCTAGCTCTTCGACAGCATGGCGAAGGGGATCAAATAACTCAGTGAGGACCTTTTTTGTGCATTGTGAATGCTCACAAAGAGGGGAAAGGCCACAAAGCTATTTCGAAGCAATTTCAAGTGCCAAATTCCACCATAAAAAGCATAATTAGGAAGAACAAGACAGTTAAAATCAGTTCAAATCAGTTAAAAACCCTGAAGAACACGGTCGGAAGCCAACAGTGTCCCCTTGTTTGACAAGAAAAGTATGGTGAAAGGCCAACAACAATCCACATATCACCGTCAATGCTCTCCTGAACAACCTTGGTGAGTCTTGGACCAAGATATTAAGGCAGACACTCCAGCAGACATAGTACACAAGAGTTCTCCACGGACTCCGACCAAGAAAGACTCTACTCCTGAAAAGAGACAATGAGAAACTCATCTAGCATTTGCAAGAGCACTTCTGGACAAAGATCCAAGTTTTTGGTCTTCAGTGTTGGGGTTGCTTAAGATGCAAGACAAGTTTCTCTGTGTCTCTTTTAAGGAGTAGAGTCTTTCTTGGTCGGCCTCCATGGAGACCTCTCATGTGCCATATATGCTGGAGTGTCTGCCATGATATTTTGGTCCAATAATTGCCAGGGTTGTTCAGGAGAGCATTGATGGTGATCTGTGGATTGTTGTTGGCCTTTCGCAATACTTTTCTTGCCAAACAAGGGGACACCGCTGGCTTCCGACTGCATCCTTCAATGTTTTTAGTGAGTTGAACATCTTGTTCTTCCTAATTATGCTTTGAGTGGTGGATTCTTGCACTTGGAATTGTTTCGAAATAGCTCTGTATCCTTTCCCCTCTTTGTGAGCATTCACAATATGCACAAACAAGTTATTTGATCTTCTTCGCCATGCTGTCAAAGAGCTAGAGTGTTGTTCTATAATATCCCTCACTGTACATTCAATAGGACACATTTGTAATGCATCCACATTGTATGCACACATCATGGGATAATTACAAAACAATATAAAAGCCTATCACACAATATAAAGAATGTTTGGAATGTCAAAAACATGTGTATTATCACAAAAAGTGGCCTCAATCCTTAGACTTGGTATGGGGTATGAATAAAAATGTTGAGCCCAAAGATATTGATTTGTACTTGCAAACTAATTGTCTTTAGTGTAAAGCAAAAGTTCCACCACTCCAGCTGGTATAGATATGAGAAAAACGCAAAAAACTCATATTTTCCAAGGGGTATGAATAATTGTGGGCTTAACTGAACATACATGTACGCAGTCATTTTCTGTATACCCAGCATCATGATAACTTGGCTGCCAGTGCCTGTACTGGTAGTATGCTTACGTGCAGGGCTGGAACTTCAGATTCTTTTCTAACCAGCCAGGTAACTCACGAAAATACCTACCCCTGGCAGAGATTCCACCAGCCAGTTGGTCGATTGATCTTTACCTGCCCAACGTAAAAGTTACCCGCTATGGGCAGGTACTATTTCCAGGCCTGTTTACATGTAGTACCTGTATGGAAATGGGAACTGGATAGTACCTTTTCTTCCTACATCCTTAAGCTATATTAAAAAAAACATTTTGTCTCAAAGCCCCCGCGCGCGCTAGTTAATTGATGCGCGTCAGAAGAAAAAAATCTATTTTTCGTTTCTTTTTTTTAATTTTTTAAAAAAAATTTCCCCACAAAAATCAATAAAAAAAATCAAAGTTTCACCGATTTTGCAGATTTTCATTGATCACATCATTTTAAATACAAAGGGTCACTTTTACAAGGATTTCAATATTTTATATTCATAATTTTTTTTTTTAAATGCATTCCGCATTAGGTTTTGAAAAACTGAAGAGCTTTGAGACAAAAGATTTTTTTAATATAGCCTTACGCCAGAAAATATATTTCTTTTCTATTTTACTCTCATGTTAAAAATAAATAAATACACAGATGCACATAGCCTTGTGGAGAGTACAGGCACTGGCAGGAGAGTAAAATGTATGCTGGATCATGCTGGTCATAAGAAAGTGGCTGTAGTTTTTAAAATTGGGATGTTATTATCGCGGGGCATTCAAGTTTGAAATGAAAAAAGGGTGGCACTTTTGAACCATGGGGTATTTGGTCTGGTCGTTGGGGGATAAATTTGCAGAATTTATATTTCTTATATTTTTCTTTATTTTTTGAAAATTCCCTACAATTTTGGACATTTGAATATTTTCAGCCAAGTAGGAAACTGCTATGAGTCTGTCACATTGGGGGATAGTGAATAAGCATATTACCTAAATTCTCTCGCCACTTTTTGTGAATAAAGTGTTTAAATTTTGAGAAAATTAATTTGTTATGGACTTTATTAAGGCAAAGGTTCAAATTGACAAAAAAAAGAAGACTAGAAACACTTGAATGGAAAAAGCTGGCGAGAGAATCTTCTAAATTGAATTACCTTTCATATGACACCTTGTTTGTTGAAATAGGAGCTATACTATTCTCTTTAAAAATACTAGCGGCGTACCCTCGCTACGCTCGGGTCCCCGCTAGATGGTTATGCCACATTACCTACCTCTGAAACCACATAAACCCCCTATCAACCCCCAGACCAGGTTGATTTATAACCATATCCCTCCTAAAGGCATCATAAACCCACTACAACCCCCACCCCCCAAAAAAAAAAATCAGGTTGATTTATAACCATATCCCTCCTAAACCATTTACGGTGGCTACTTTATTAACCCCTGCCTCTCAAACCGCATCAAGTTAACCCTCGGTACTTTTAAAACCACATAAACCCCCTCCCCTACAACCCCCACCCCAAAACTGCAACTACACCAACCAGGTGGATTTATAATCATAACCTTCCTAACCATTTCCTGTGGCTACTTAACATTAACTCTTAACCCTATTCTAAAACATTTACCGTGGTTTTATCCCCCCCCCCCCCATACACACACCCAAACCAGGTTGATTTATAATCACAACCCTCCCTAAACCCTTTCCCTGTGGCTTCTTTATTAACCCTTGGTCCCTTAAATTGTTTGGCATGCCAACTTAAAGTAAAGAAATCAGCTTGCTTCATTAACCCCCGCAAAACGCTACTTGTACCATTATAACCCGTGGTTTTACAATCCCCCCCCCCCCACACACAACATGACAACCACTACCAACTGTTACAGGTCTATAACCATTTCCCGCGTGGCTTCTGCGCCATGTGTAGGATGTGCGTGTGCCGCAGCAGTGAGCCCTTGCGCAAACATGCACGCGATGCGTTACCACGGTAT
This sequence comes from Ophiura sarsii, assembly GCA_035610835.1. Lineage (NCBI taxonomy): Eukaryota > Metazoa > Echinodermata > Ophiuroidea > Amphilepidida > Ophiuridae > Ophiura > Ophiura sarsii. The sequence continues at coordinate 44,711,260 of CM069445.1, read as the reverse complement.
GATTACGGGGTAGTACGCTCAACGCACAATATTGTTCAATTCTAGTGGCATTTATGAGCCAAATCTGAGATGTTTTTTGCTGTTTTTTAGCCATTGGTTAACCAATTTCACTGAAATAAACTTTAACACCCTTCCCGTTATTTCCTCTATCTTTCATGCAAATTAGGCGCCACTTTGATCACAACTAACGGAGAAATAAGGATAACAAACACACACACAAACAAACAAACATACACCGTTTCTAGATTTATAGTAAGATTACCATCGTTAGATATACTAGCGGCGTACCCTCGCTACGCTCGGGTCCCCACTAGATGGTTATGCCACAACCTACCTCTGAAACCACATAACCCCCTACAACACCCCCCAAACCAGGTTTATTTATAACCACATCCCTTCTAAAGGCATTATAAACCCCCTACAACCCCCACCCCAATCAGGTTGATTTATAACCATATCCCTCCTAAACCATTTACCGTGGCTACTTTATTAACCCCTACCTCTCAAACCGCATCAAGTTACCCCTCGGTACTTTTAAAACCACATGAACCCCCTACAATCACCGCCCCCCCCCCCCCCCCCCCCCCCCCCCACTGCAACTACACCAACCAGGTGGATTTATAATCACCCTAACCATTTCCCGCGGCTACTTCATTAACTCTCAACCCTATCCTACAACATTTCCCGTGGTTTTATCCCCACACCCCCCCCCCCCCCATGCACACACCCAAACCAGTTTGATTTATAATCACAACCCTCCCTAAACCATTTCCCGTGGATACTTCATTAACCCTCGGTCCCTTAGATTGTTTGACATGCCAACTTAAAGTAAAGAAATCAGGTTGCTTCATTAACCCCCGCAAAACGCTACTTGTACCATTATAACCCTATAGGCCTATCCTTAACCATTTCCCATGGTTTTACACCGGCCGCCCCTCCCCCTTCCCCCAACATGACACCAAATACCCTACCAACACTGCACAGGCCTATTATAGCCATTTCCCGTGTGGCTTCAGCGCCATGTGTAGGAGTGCGTGTGCCGCGGCAGTCAGCCCTTGCGCAAACATGCACGCGACGCGCTACCATGGTAAGATTACGCTGTAGTACGCGCAACGCACAATGTTGTTCAATTCTAGTGGCATTTATGAGCCAAATCTGAGAGGTTTTTTTGCTGTTTTTGGAGCCAATTGTTAACCAATTTCAGTGGAATAACCTTTAACACCCATCCCATTATTTTCTCTATCTTTCATGCAAATTAGGCGCCACTTTGATCACAACTAACGGAGAAATAAGGATAACAAATAAACACACAAACAAACAAACACACACCGTTTCCAGATTTATAGTAGGATTCACAAAGTTTGACTAATTAGTGTTTCTAGAATTTTTAATTTTTTTTGTCAAGTACTAACATTCCCACTCCATTCAATCCATATTATGATATTAAATGTGGAAATTATTACATTAAATATTATGCATTGGTATTTTGGCAAAAACATATAAAAAACAAGTTCATATTAAGGATACAAAGGGTTAAAAAAATCATTTATATATAGAGTGTGTTTTGAGAAAAGAAGCCATTTTGGGAAATTTGGCACCGTGCCAAAAACCTAACACACAGTAAGTGTGTTGGTGGTTTTTTTAAGACAACAAATTCCGCCGTTTGAAAATGGCTTGATGGGAAAAAATTCAAAATTGGCACGTGAGTTTATCTTGTCAATATACACACCCTGTATAATTTGAGCATGACGCCGTAGCTGATATAGCTAAGGTAAATGCGTGTTTATAGTTTAAAAACCGTGTTTAAATTTGTACGAGTATACAGGCTATAGTTTATAACTTTAAGCACATTTTTTCTTGTTCTTGCCCGCTTTCAGGCTGCCGTTTTCGCTGAGGATGAAAAGGGTTACGCATTATGTATGGGATGCATAGACAATACAGGCTGCTACAAGCTTACTCAAATGGCTGACATTTCAGACAAATCTCCTGTTCGTGAATGGGAAGATATGGAAGAGTTTTTGGAAGGTTTTCCACATGGTTTTAGGTTATTGGTGACCGATACCGGTCACTTGTATATGGCAGGGGGAAATCCCCATCCCAGAAAGCTGTCCATGGTGTTTCTTAACAGAGAAGAGAAAGAAAGTTACAAAAAATGGATGTCTGCAAATAATTTCTTCAGGTATGACTGGGATAGGAATGAGTGGATAGTGCTACCACAAATGCTCACCGTCACATATTTGCCTATACTCCTTCAAGTTAAGGATTATTTATACTGTCTCGAATCCGAGGATTTCAGACTGTATGAAATGGTGGTCCATAGATATAGCTTGTCCGATCAAACTTGGGAATGTGTACCCGGCCACATAATGGATAGCGTGACAAGTGCCGTCGTGTTTGACGGATGCATATTGATTAAATCTGAAAATAACCGGTTTGTTATTTACAAACCAGACGAGAATCGGTGGTTTGAAGTGGCTGTCCACGAAAATGTAAATTTCATCAATGGAATAGTTCGTGGTGGGCTTCGTGGGAAGACTAGCTTGGTGGTTCATAAAAGTGTCTGTTATTTCATTAGAGTGTTCAGCGATTTTGGCGGAGATGACGAAGTGATTCACGTGATACGGCTTGCATGCAACTTGAAGAATGATGAGCCCACCATAACGTTTGCAGAGATAGTGGATAGAAAGGAAGCACTTGGAACAGACGCCTGCGGTGCAAATCCGACATTGTTCACATTTGACAAGCGGAAACTAGGAATGACAAGGGTGCCATGTGAATGCACATCTCATAAGGAGTGAGAGAACTAGTGACCCGGCCACCAAATCGAAACAGACAGTCAGCAACCTTATTTGTAGCAAAGAACGCATGGGTGATAAATTGCTAAAATCGGGACAAACGGGTTCTGACCATGCTCTATTCAAATCTTTGTATTTCCAAAGGTTGATATCGGATTAGTCTCACAATTTCACCAATAATATAACGGTCAAGTATATTTACTTTCAAGTCCATGCCAAGCAGTTATGGTTTCTATTTTATAAGTTATAAACTCTCCATTTTTTTTGACCCAGTTTTTTAGGACACACTGTAAAGACTTGTAGATTATAATATACATATTACAATGACATTTTTGACAATTTTGAAAGAAAATGGTATTGTATGTGTGTGTATGTAATAAATGCTATGGTAACATAAAATCTTTGGAAAGAAATATTTTGTACAGGTTAAAATTGGTTGGTATTTGTTTGAAAAATATTGGATTTTTAATGACATTTGTTGATATGGTATTCCAATTTGAATTCAAAATCCAAAAATATTTTTAAGGGAAAAGTAAAAAGTAAAAAGTAAAAAGTAAAAAGTTGGCAAATAATAGTCCATTTTAGGGAAATATTATACTTTATGGTGAAAAATAATGAAAGCATTTATTGGGGAGAATGGTTTTTACAGACAATATGATAGATTAAATATTCATATGTAACGGTTCTTGGAAAGGTGAAATGGCTAACGTATTGTCTGAATAATAAACACCCCAGAGGTCTATAATTTTTGGAAAAGGGTGATTATTACATAATAGTCAAACATAAAAGTATGTGTTTAAGGGAGAAAGAGTGGGTATGGTACGTTGGTGAAAAATAGTGGATTTTGTTGTTAAAACATAGGTTTAATACAATATTCATTCCAGGTAATTAATCCTAGGTGTAAGATATTGTCTGGTGCCGAAAATAAATTGTGAAAAATAATGCTTTATGGTGAAAAATATAAGGGGGAGGGCTTTGACTACAGACAAGACGGTATGTTTATAAACACCGCAAAAAAAAACATACTCATTCGAGAGAGGTTATAACATTGAATCTGACCATTCTGTTACATATAATTTATGAAAGGGACACGAAGAAATGTGCTGGAGGTTGCGCCCTCAATTTGGATAAAAACTGAGATTTATATATATTGTTACGAACACAGGCTGAAAAGGTAGGCAATAAGGAAAACTCCTTGCAGGGAAATTTGAGCATTTGGAGGGACATTTTGGCATTTGGAGGGAAATGTTACTCTTTCATTAAGAAATACATTCCATTTTGGAGGGAAATTTGGAATCGCTTGCCAGGAAAAACACCCATTTTTTCAGGCCATGATTACGAAATTAGATGTACAATGTATAATGATCTTACACCTGTAAGGATTCAGAAAAATCAGCCCTCTTTGTACAACAAAACATCAAATCGGCTGTGGATCAGAATTGCACACTATAGTTGGGGAGCATAAGGGTCTTCCTGTCCTGGCCCAGGCTGACACAGGGCGTTATAATACCAGAACCGTGGTGTGGGGTGTGTGTGTGTAATAAATGTCAAGAGTGACAACAAATCTTTGGAAAGGAAGCATTTTTACAGGTGAAAATTAATGGATATTTTTGTGCAAAAAAATATCTTTTATGGCATTTTTTTTGGGGGGGGGGGGGGGGGCGGGGGTTCAAAGGAATAATAAAAGGTTGGCAAATAATAGTCCATTTTAGTAAAATATTATACTTTTATGGTGACAAATAATGAGAGCATTTATTTATTAGGGGAAGGACGTTTTTTTGAAAACAATACGATAGATTAAAAAGTATTCATACGATCTTAGTAGTGTCGAACCAATCAGAAAGCAAGAAACTAAAATATGTGGAGTGCATTGAAAGTGTCTAATGCACTGCACGCCACACGCTTTGATTCATTGTTTAAAAATTGCGGATTCGCCGATTTTCCCTGCGGGTGTTAGCAAACTTGTTAACATGTTTTTAGTCCATATACATGTACATATGATATAAACATTATTATATGTTTTTAGTCGTTTTTACATCACAATTATGCTCAAATAGTGAATTTTGATGTGTATGGATAGTGTTGTGTATGAGTTAGGTCAATACATGCGTATGTTCCGTTTCTCGTAAAATTAGAAGATCAATGCACTTCCGCAAATCATACGCTCACAATAGCACTCCCCCGGGGCCATGCCATTATTCACACATCAACATCAGCGCGCGTGCATTGATTGTTAATTTCTCTCAAAACAATACATATGCTTTGATTGGCCTATAGGGGAATATGGGGCAACTGGACCGTGGGGCAAGTGGTCCGAAATGAAGGATTTTGTAATTGTATGGGCATACTGCTTTCTTTTGAACAATACGACTTTTGTTGATACTTGACATATATCTTTACCTTCTACAATCCAAAACATTTGGAACTTTAGGGTATTTACACATGTGATTTTTCTCCATATCTTTGAAGCTAACTCCTTGAGTGACTGATTGAAAATTCACAGATAGTATGGGCGATATATGAAGATGGGTTTAGATCATGTTTAATGTACTTTATATGATTGACAGATATGCAACAGTAAATATATACATGCAGTACAGTCGTCTTAAGATTCTAGGTGCATATTGCATTTGATGGGTGCTATATTGTAGTGTGCTTAGGGACTTTCCAAAATAGGATTAAAACCATAGGTTGTGGTTGAAATGACCGTAACATGGCGCATATTGCTAATTTGAGACATTGGTGGTTTGGATTTCCGATCAATATTATCATTTAAAGAATGCTTTAACTTAAATCATTATCAGGGGTATTCATTTGGTAGAGTTATTAGTTCATGAATTTGCAAATAACAAAGTACACCATTTCTTACTTATCTAAAGACACTCGTCTACTTGTAGAACACGAACGCCGTAGTATTTGCGAATTCAAAGATACTCACTGGCTACAGAAATCTGTGTAATGGCTAAAAACAAAAATGCAGTTTTGCCTTTCTTTCTGAAATGTATTGGAGTTATTGATTATTATGACAAATGGTGGTATGTTTTAAAACATTTTGGCGTAAAATGTATTACGTCACAGGCGTGTTTTAATAACGTTTCATCTCGACAAAGTGCCAAGTCATTTGTTGGGGTAAGTGGTCCGAAGGAGTGTGGGGCAACTGGACCGCCTGCAAAAACTTAATCAAAATTGTAAAATTCATTTTGAAAATGAGTTGTTAGTGTCAATAAAACATGACTCGGTATTGAAATGTGAATAGAATATGAAATAATTCACAGTCTTTCAAGTTCTTAGACATTTTGGGGCATTTCGGGTCTAATACCACTATTTCTGATATTGAAGGAATACAATATGACATGAAATTGCTTTAGAATGGTTTAAAACCTCGGTATTATGAATTACATCTTTATTATATTTTGAATGGTGTCTGTAAAGGTATTTGCTATGACGAAATATCATGATTTATGTATTTTATCCACTGCTTTTTGTGTATATCAACCGTTGGGTCATCATTGTCATATTGACTAACTTCCCCTGTAACATGAAAAGCTGGCTAAATATCAAGATGGTTTATTATAAGTACTAAATGATGATTATATGAAGTAAATAAAATCATTAAAGAAAGGGGTATATATAGACAAATGTATGGGGCGTCTGAATATCACAACCATGTAACCAAACTAGGTTCATACCGTTTTATCAACTAAACGTGCAGTCGAAAATTGCGCTTGCTTTGTACACCATTAGTATTTTAAAATACTGCTTTTTACACGTTAACCACGAAAACTGTATAAAACATGGGTTTCATGAGACCTGTATCATTTTTACACGTTAAATAATATGGAAATGAGTTTGTAAAGAAAATACTGCTTAGTTACCGTGTTGTCAATCAATGATTTCTGTGTATTCTAACCGTTGGAACATATAGGACCAGTTGCCCCAACGATGGGGTAACTGGACCGTGCCAAGTAAAGTTTTTAGTTAGTGGTTATTGGCCTTTTGTTTAGGTATATTTTAAACATTGATTATATGTTATATGTAAACAGTTACATGGGTGATATTTTCATAGCAATTCCATAAATATTTACTTGAGCTTTAAGCTTTTATATCATGAAATATGCTTAACCGGTCCAGTTGCCCCATCCTCCCCTAAATATTCATTTATAAAATTCTTAAAAAGATGAAAACGGCTACATGTTGTCTGAAAAAAGGTGGTCAAAATTTTTTGCGCGGTCACAAAAAATCGCCCTTCCCCCCCTATTTTTTCTGGTGGGTAGGTTTGAATTTCCTGCTGAGCACCTTCACTTCCTTCAGGGGGAGGGGGGAGGGGGCACTGTGCCCCCCCCCCCCCCCCCTGGCTGTTACGCCACTGCATGTTGAGGCTTATTTGCAGTAGACAGACAGGTAGGTGCACAATATTTGTGACAAAAGTGCATTCACAGGTGGATGATCAGATGTCAGTTTTTCTTTGTCACATAATTGTTGACATAATAATGGATTTTCTCTACCTAAAGGAAAATGATTACTGCATTAGCAGCTTGTGTATGGAACAACTTTCATACTACATTTTGGAAAATATTGTATCTGGCACCCAAAAGTATTAATTTATGGGGATATGTGAATTTGAGTGGGTCATGCACGTTAAAGTCTTTGTGGCTGCAATTCCTGGGAAATGTGAACAGAATAAAGAAATTGAAATCTGAAAAATAAGTCCATAGGCATTATTTTGTTAGTATTATTTATTGCTTCTCAGTCGCTGGTGTTGAGTACAAAAACACTAGGGTATAAAAGTTGTAAACAAATAAATGTTAAAATGTACATTGTCAATTGATATAATATTTGGTAAAATGAGTATTATTATTTTACAAATGGACTTACACTAACAGGTTCTCAAGAAATGTTAGCGTTAAACATAGCTAAAGAGGAGAAATACACTTTACAGTGGGAATTTAGGAACGATGATGATCTGCATATTTGACGGACTGTGGAATAACCTGTTGGTGCCATGCTTTGTGAGATTAACATGCTTTGAGATTAAGACAGACTTTAAAATATCCTGAGTGATATAGCTGAAAATTGCACATGAGTGTTTAGAGCAGTAATATAATAGTATTGAACGGAAGTTTTGGCAACACATGAAGTTGAATGTTGTTGTAGTAGGAACATAAAGTTGTAGGTATGACACTTATTTAAAATAATAGATTGTAGGTTGGATAAAATGGAATACACTGATAATTACTGTTCTCTTGTTGATCCGTGTTTGATTTAGAATTTACTCTGAACTTATTACAGTCCTCAAAGAGGACAATCTTCAGGTATAGGCTTTAGAATTGAGTGATGACATGTATACATGGTGTCCCAGAATGATTTATACTGGGTAAGGTGCATTTATTAAGCTATGAATACAATTCGTCGCTGTTCTGACATACCGGCACATCACGAAAAACAGCGTTTTGAGAAAATCGTGTTTGAACATTTTCCAATTTTTAAAGACTTGTTAGAGACCATTTACATCAAATGTCACTATCATTGTCAAAGAACACTAATAGATATATACTTATGTCTGTTATGAGCATGTTACAACAACAAATTGCAATTATTAATTAGGAGTAATTATGTCATAAAGTCATGTGCCGGTATGTCAAAAAGAATATATTCCACATAAATTCTATATATTGCAATGGGTAGCTGTCAGTAAAGCAGTCTTTAAAATTGAAATTGAAACATTTCATGTTCTTTGTTGAAATGGTCCATCCAATTAAATAAATTACCTTGCACATGGAAAAGAGTATAGAACTTGAACTCATGACAAAATACCTTTATAATTTATGTGGAATATATTTATTTATGTCTTTTAAGCTTGAAAAGAATCGAAAGAATGCGTTGACAAGAACAAAGAAGAGATTAACTGATGTGTGTGTGTGACTTAATCATGTTGCTTCTTGCTTCGTGCATTTTAAAAGCTTTACTTTTACTGAGAGGATTGGACCAAGCCGATTTTGCTTCCTCATGTTTGCTGAAGCATATCTCCCGTTCTAAATAACCAATTGGATGGCAATAAAATGCAAATGAAAGCTTATTTACTCAGCTTTCATAATACATCAAGATTTAGACCCGTGTGTTCCTGTCCTTTTAAGATCTTATGTGCCCGGAGTGTTAACATTTTTTTGGGACACCCTGTATAACGTCGTAGTATTATTTTAAGTCAAAATGTATTACGAATATGCAAAATGCTGCATTTTAAGTACTGTTTTTAACAAAAAAATTGAGTACTATTTATTTTACATGGATGAAGTTGTTAAATATGAGTTCATTGTTTGATTTCCTTTCATATGAACCCATATTGACATACTTTCGTCGAGGGACAGGGGGGTCGGTTGTCGGGGTCTGTGTGAAACTTTTTGTTGGGGTATCCCGGAAACTGATAAAACTACTTATGGGCTACCAAGTAACATGGTACAACCAAAAATAGCATGAAGTTTAAGGGAAAAAAGTCACCGGTACTCCCGGGTTACAAGCGATTGAAGGAATACAGCTTTAAACGATTAAAACAAGACCATCACTCATATAGTTTGAACGTCCCTGAATGAAAAACCCCGGTAATTTAATAATCTTAAAGTTTTAAAGTGTGCATTGGCCGACATGCAAGACTGACCGGGGACGACCAAATCTTAAGATATTTTATTAATTTGATATTATATTTGACGGAGCCGGCTCGTGACCTATACTAAATTCCAATGTTCATTCCATGCATTTAGCATAAGACGATCCACTAGTTTTAAAGCGTCTTTTGACATGAGTGAACCCCTAAGGACCTCTCCCAGGGCTGGCCTACTGTTTATCATCGTTCAAAAACACATAGGCCTATCATCACTAGAAATAACAATAACTTGAGCCTTATCGACCGCCCCCTCCCAACCACAGGCTTTTTGAACATGTTGAATCCAATTTGCATTAGAATTGGAATTGTGTTAGAACTTAACCGTGTTAAAAAAAGTCGGTCAAACAATCGGCTCTAACTTGAGTTGCCACCGTCGCCCCACCCCACCCCCCATCTGACGGGCCTGTCGCTTAACGAAATTACGTTTACAGACCGGATACAAGCACCAAAGTTTGTACGAATCTTCACAAGGTAAAAACAATTGATTTTGGAAGGGGTGCTCATTTGGCAGATGGTTGCAACCTAAGGTGGCAGTTAAAAATGTAAAATGGCGTCCATATTGCACATTAAATGTTTAAATGCATTGAACAATATTTGATTAGTATTAATAGTGTAGCTCATCATGATACATTGTAACATTGGACTTATCAAACTGAAGATTCACTCTTGTGCATAAGACATGGTGATTTCACCTTTTTGAATAAATGCAAATCAGTATTTTTTTCATTATAAAGTAAAATAATTTTGTGACACTTGAGTGACCCCATATCTATTTGACATGTGTTTAGTGACTTTTGAATAGCTAATGAAGTGGTATAGGCAAAATATAAAAACAAAGTTGTTAACCCCCTAGGCACTACTGGCCTATCTTACAGTCATGGCCCGAAAAAATGTTTTTTTCCCGGCAAGCGATTCCAAATTTCCCTCCAAAATGGAATGCATTTCTTAATGAAAGAGTAACATTTCCCTCCAAATGCCATATTTTCCCTCCAAATGCTCAAATTTCCCGGCAAGGAGCTTTCCGTATTGCCTACTTTTCAGCCTGTGCTTACAGTGGTTCTGATTGGTTTATTGCAAGATATACTCATTTTAATAGTCAATTAAAATGCAGCTTGTAAAATATTTCACTCCAATCTTTATCAGGGATACAATTATTCTATCACTGTCTCTGATTGGTGCAATAAATGATGTATCTATCTTTCTGACCAATCGGCCCGTAGTTCTCAGGGGGTTAAAGAACTATAAAGAAGATAGCGAACTAGACAAGGAACTACTATAATAAGACAATATAAGTGTTGTCTACTAGCCATCCAAGTTAGTACTTGAGTGGCTAGTAGGCTTCAATTCTGTAATCTAATAAGCTAGAGACTTTACAAATAAGATTTTACTTCAACAGACCGTATCATTTCCCTTCAAACAAAATCACACAATGCATTTGGTAGATATTAGGGATGTTATGATGCATCTACCGTTTCAATTTTGTAATCTATTAAGTTTCAGAATTTTAACATAAGATTTTACTTAACTATAGAACTCATCATTCCTCTTCAAAAAATTGCATTAGGTAGATATTGAAGATGTCATGATGTGCATGTTTCTACCGCTTCAATTTTGTAATCTAGTGTTAGATTTTACAAAATAAGATTTTACTTACAAAAATCACACAATAGCTCACTGCATTAGGTAGATATTAGAAATGTTATTATGTATGCAGTTTTTAAAGCTTATTCTGTAATCTAATAAGTTGCAGAATTTTAAAAATAAAATTTTACTTCAGTAGACCTTATCATTCCACTTCAAAAAAATTGCACAATAGCTCACTGCATTAGGTAGATATTACGATTAATACGCCGTTGCCGCTTCAATTATGTAAATCGAATAAGTTGCATATTTCCAACAATAAGATAACTCAATAGATCTATCATAAATCTCCTACAACAAATGAAACACACTACAAGAATATGGCAATATTTATTTGCCAGTCTTACTTGATGTTGCAAAGCCTTCCTCACTTAATTTTGCATCATATTTTGTAATGCATATTGTTCGAAAAGGTCCATTAAATTAAAGTACTATTGTCATAGGGCCTGTCCTTGGTGTTTTGAAGTATGCAAAATTGACACAACTCGTATATTTTTCTATATTAATACATGCGCACAATTTCTTATGTATTTTATTGTTTTTATGAGGCAAATGAAAATAAAATTGTAGTTAAATTGATTATTAACCCGTTATATACCAGATTTTTTTTTGGTTTGGATTAAATGATTGATTTTTGTAAATAGTTTAATCAAGTTTTGCGATAACATTTACATATTTGACCGCCAATTTGAATATTTAGTGTTTTTAGACTTAAAATGCTGTTAAGATGTTGTTCGCGTCATTTTAAACCTTGCGCGCAGTTTTTTCAGTAACGCTAAGTCTGGTTACAGTAAGATTATCCACCGTGTAGTGGCGGAGTATTGACTATCAATGGGATAGTGAAAAAGAGAGCCCCTCTGTTCACCCAGATGAATCTAACGGATCTCTCATTGTTCGCCACAAGTGCCATCTCTGTGTGCACTGCAGTCCACGAGGCATAGGCCTACGATGTTAGTTCACTGTCGTTCTTCAATCAAAGCATCTGCCGAATTGTTCGGGTATGATTCTGTCATTTGGTATTCTGGTACCGCAACAAACGGAACTTTAAGAGCAATTTTACATTCGCATACCGTAGTCTGGTACACTGCAAAAACACTGGTGTTAAAACCAACACCGACGGTGTTAATTTTAACACCACAGAAGTGTCCCAGCGGGTCCACACTTTTTGGTGTTGATTAACACCAGTCTTTGGTGTTGATGAATTAACACTCCTTTGGGTGTTGCTATATTAACACTGTCAGGGTGTTAATTTTATCCTCCTATGTTAATTTTTACACCTTCTGGTGTTAAAATATTAAAAAAAATTACACCTTCTGGTGTTAAAATATTAATGTTAGATAAGTTGAAGTACTTTAACAATAAAATGCTTGCAAATAACATATTTCACTGTTCAACAGTTCAAATTTATTAAAACTTGAACGTTTTTGAGAATTAATGTTCTTACTTGCCATTTAATTATGGAATGGTGCATATTGCAGATCGAATCACTAGATCAAATGTATAAATATACAATCCAAAGTGTTACAAAACCAATATAACCCACCCCCGTGCGCATGTGTGGAATAGTGACACCCATGGGAGTTCTTCTTACACCAAGTTTAACACAAGAAACTTAACACCATGAGAAGTGTTACATCAGTTATTCCTATGGTGTTGACCTAACACCAACATTAACACCAGGAGCGTAACACCGGCTCAGTGTTGCATATTTAACACCGGTGTTTTTGCAGTGTAGATTGAGCATGTATGTCACTGGTTTCCTGTGTGGATGTTCAGTAGTGGCCTAGGTTGCTAAACTTAGTCTTGGTGGAAAATTAGAAAACCGTAAGACATATCTGTGATTCCGTTAGGAGCTATTACTATTTATAGGTTGAGAATAGAAAGTTTCACACTGTATTTCAAAACACATTTCATCAAAGCAATAGTGTTATTCATTGCAGCGGCCATTTTGGATAGCTGCCATCTTTTAATACTGTGGTTGTATGTTACATAGCCTTATATATACATAAACATAAAATAAACTAAAGATATATCTAACATTATTATTTTGGGACTTCACGTAAAAAATCGTTGTATTAGTAATACATAATTTCACAGTAGCCGCCATGTTGGATTCAAAAATTAACTTTTGATAACCAACAAAGCATATCCATGTAATATAATTCCACTATAATACATCCTTCCAGCATTTAGACAGTGATTAACAACATTTTATTGCCTATTGCAACACGTCATTTTATGGGAGCAGCCATTTTGGATTATGATGACTTCTCACATGAGCACCCCTTCTAGAATCACGTGTCAGAACCTAAAGAAGAATATATCATCATGGTTTGCTTGTATCCGTCAATATTTCGTGATTAATTTGATAGCGATTTCGTACCTATTATTTACGACCCAAAAACTCAGGACCTTACGCCGATTTCAGTCGTTTAAAACTTTAAAATGTTCAAACTAGTGCGAGTTGTTTTTGATTTTTTTTACTGTGCACATTCATAACAATGTGTAATACCCAAAAGTAATCGATAAAATTGAAAAAAGTCTATCAAAATCTCGCAATTTGTACCGAAAAAAAGGAACTCTTGCCGTGATAATTATACTTATAGTACAGGACGTGCTGTCCCTAGTGCATTGGTAACAATGCTATGGTCCTCTAAACGACAAACCCCACAAAATAAGGGGTCTTTGAGTAATAACTTTTTTTGTCAGAAATAGGTCTTTGGGTATTATAAAGAGTGTTTAAATTACCCCGACCCCCCCCCCCCCCCCAAAAAAAATGGGTTTGTATCATAAGGCGTTAATCCCGGGGAGGGGGATAAATCGTTGGATTAGGAACATTAACATACTATTCATCGAGTGAACTTGATTGTTTACATTTAGCCCAATATCACAGTGGCGTATATCCAGCCCCCCCCCCCCCCCCCCCACATTGACAAAAGAGTTTTAAAAAATGGAGGAAGAGGAAAAGAAGAAGGAAGAAGAGAAGGAGGAAGTTGAGGAGGAGGAAGGGTATTGTAAGGAGCCGCATGTGGCGCAAAGGGGGAGGTTATACGGGGTCAATGTTTGGTACCCCCCCCCCCCCCCCCCTTGAGTACCCAAAACTTGTTGGTCCACCCTTTCTGAACTTCAAACTTTTTTGCCCCCCCCCCCCTTTTGACCAGCCCCAAGTTCAAGTATTTTTGAACACTCCCATAATACTTGCTTACTTCTACTTGGTTGATTAGTCCTCTTCTCCAATGGGAAGGACTCTCAATCGGTTCTTGAAGGAGGCCACAGTAGGTGCAGAAACCAGATGTTCAGGCAACGTATTCTAGGTATTTTGAGTAGAAACGACTTGCTAACTGAGTTCTGCTACGCCTGACAACGAGTTTATCTTAATGACCTCTGAGATCTGTGGGGCAGTGAGAAATATTTGAAAAAAATAAAAAAATAAAGCGGAACGCGGGTACCTTTCGCGTTGCGTACACAGCGTACATTTCGCGTTACACCGCGTACCTTCCGCAGTGTCATTTCGCGTAATTGAACGCGTGCGTAAAAATGGAATTTAAAAAGCTTGAATAAATCGCACAAGAAAAATATAAACAAACATGGCTGGTCAATTACTGCTTGCCGGCTAATTCCGGCCTGCGTAGGCGTAATTGTATTGTAGTTCTAGCTTATTATATTTATAAGGCCATTATTATAAATATGGATTTTGAAACAATTCTTGAATCCGAAGCGGGTAGCGCTCAAGGTCAAACAGATATCAGCGCATCAGATGAAAATGAGTCGGCATTTGGAAGAGCAAATTCAGGTAGGCCCTAACATAGCGTTAGGGAGCTAATGCCTATGGAGTGTGTTTTTGTTTTGTTTTGTTGTTTGGTTGTTGTTGTTATTGTTTGGTTTTGGTTTGTTTATTTTTAAAATACGCGTTCTGTATATGTGGGGCGCTTGGAAAATTTTAGGGGAACGCATGCAGTGTTGGGGCCCGGAGGCGATGTTCGTTACCGTAAACAACATTTGATCCTTGACGGAGTAAAGCGCGTAGCGCATGTACATTGTACAGCAATACATTTATACAGTAAGTGTGTACGGTTAATAAATTCGCGGCCCGGAGATGGGGGATTAAAATTTAGCATGCTAGAGAGCATAGAGGGATCCCTCCACAAAATGACATCTTAACAGTGGCGGATACAGGGGGGGGGGGGGGGCTTTGGGGGCGGGCGCCCCCCGTAAAATGTTACATTATACCTTTTTTTGTGTACGCGCCCCCGTAAAATTTGACAATATACCTTTTTTGGGTACCACTTTACCTTTTTAGAGACATAGGTAGGTTCCGTCGGTACATTTGCCACTTGTACCGTGCGATTTTTTTTGCCGGTTTTGGGACAACCACATCGCTACCCCTACCCCCCCCCCCCCCCCCCCCCCCCCCCCCCCCCCCCCCCCCCCCCCCCCCCCCCCTACATTTGCCACTTGTACCGTGCGATTTTTTTTGCCGGTTTTGGGACGGTTTTTGTTAAGCTCATGTATCAAGTTGCAATCAGGATTGGGAATGGCCAGAACCAGATGACTGAATCTCGAGATAAATAGGGACTTAACCACTGCTATTCTACCCAGAACTGTCAAGTATCTCTTCGACCATTGTTTCATCGATTTGCGAATATCTTCAACAATACTAGAGTAGTTTAATGCTGGCATCTCATGCAGATCAAGACTGAAATCAACACCGAGCATGGAGAATCTATTCCTAACCCAGTTGAGATGACTACAGGTACTTAAAGGCAGCTCCTTCCGCTTAGAGCCTATCCAAACAACATTTGTTTTATTGCTATTTATACGTAACCCAGACATAACCGCAAATTGATCAAGAACATTTAAGGTTTCTACAAGCGACCTCTCACTACCGTCAAGAATAAATGTGGTATCATCGGCGTATTGTGTGATTTTAAACTCCTTGTTATCAATAACAATGCCCTTCAAAAACGGTCTTTTTATGCTGAAAATGGCCTAAAAATCGATTTCTATTTTTGACACCCCCTTTATTGGAAACCTTACTATTTAAGCACTTAATTTAGCCTAGATGTAGAGCTGTAACAAAAAATGCCGTGATGCATTTTTTAAAGCACATTTATTGCCTTTGGATGGTCTACTGAGATCGTCAAAACAAGTCCATGGATGGTCAAAACCATGGTTTTGACGATATGTGAATGTGATCAAACGTTCTTATTCATCAATTGATTTTCTCCACATTTCATCGCCTGTTTTGGCTGAAGTAAATCACAATTTCACACATTGGCGCGTGGCGGTGTGCCTCACCCGTGTGCCTCATATCATTTTATTCGAAACCTACAATAATTAAAGATACATCCAATGTTATATGTTTTCATTTGTAAGACTGTTGGTAAGCTCTATACAGGGTGTATCAAAAAAATTAGAACTCTCTTTCAGCATGAATTTAATCCTTATTAAAACATGAACAAATTGATTTCATTGTAAAGTACAACTAACAAAGTTAAAATCCTGAAAAGATGAGAAAAACCATCATAAATTAAGGAAAGTATGACCATTTAGGCAAGTCAACCCATTTTGTAGTATGTACAATGGTAAGTCACACACACAGTAAGGTAACGTAACGTAAAATTGCAAGATTACATGTTAAATAGGTTAAAAGGGAAATTCTACTTCTTATGATGCTCATGGCAGAAATCTAAGTTGACTTACAAGTCCAATTTCACCTGTCTACGAATGGTTTTAAATACCCTTCTCTCTATGATTGGTATAAACGCACTATTTTGTCATTTTGACGCCATTGGTGTTTTCCTGACCACAACTTTCCTACGTGCTTTCCCACTGAGGCTTTCTCATATGAGAACATTGAGCAACATAGAACATTGCACAGAAATATTCATGCATCAAATTTGTGGTTTATGTAGCTAATTTATTAATGATTTGTGCCAGAATTAAGAGGAATGCCAAACTAACCTATGCTATTGTTATCGATAGATGATTGACAATATTGTGTATGAATGCAGATAAAAAAAAATTCGATAAAATATGAAGTTGACTGTATAATTGAATTATATCTTCAGTGGCGGATACAGGGGGGGGGCTTTGGGGGCGGGCGCCCCCCGTAAAATTTTACATTATACCTTTTTTTGTGTACGCGCCCCCGTAAAATTTGACAATATACCTTTTTTGGGTACCACTTTACCTTTTTAGAGACATAGGTAGGTTCCGTCGGTACATTTGCCACTTGTACCGTGCGATTTTTTTTGCCGGTTTTGGGACAACCACATCGCTACCCCCCCCCCCCCCCCCCCCCCCCCCCCCCCCCCCCCCCCCCCCCCCCCCCCCCCCCCCACTTAGCTGAATTTCACGAGCTGACGGCAAAAAAAAATTGGGGCCCTTTTACGATTTTTTTTTTGTCAGCCCCCCGTAAATTTTAATCCTGGATCCGCCACTGTTAATCATAACAGGTGAGTGCACTTTCAAAGTATAATTATATAAGTTATAGGCTTAATTCTTTTTCTTTTTAGTAACCACACCTTTAAACGATTGATTTGTATTGAATGAATGGTGAGTTTTGTGAGCCTACTTATACATGGCAATGATACCCCATAAAAAAAAGTTTATTGCAACTTTGTTGTCAGTTTAATAGTCTTGTTATATTACCGAAGTCTTCACAACTCTTAGAGTATATCCACTCGATTTTCATGAATGAGGTCTAAAATTGAGGGGAAGAAATTAGCTTGTTTAATGCACATCTTAGATTGTTGATACCGATTACTGATTTTAAATTAGCTTGCCTACATAAACCCCCTGGGGTCTACCTGTTTATCTTACAGTGGTTTTGATTGGTTTATTACAAGATGTACTCATATGAATAGCCAATTCAAATGCAGCTTGTAAAATGTTTCACTCCCATCTTTATCAGGAATACAATTATTCTACCAATGTCTCTCATTGGTGCAATAAATGATGTATCCATCTTTTTAACCAATCGGCCGGTAGTTCTCAGGGGGTTAAAACACCCGGTCAGGAACATTTTGTGTTAGGTGTCTTAAAGGTCCTACAGAAGATCGACCTTTTCAGGACCCTTTAGCAGTGGCGTAGCTTGGTTTTCGTGGGGCAAGAAATAAAAGTGAACCGACAATAACTTTACCGATTAAACGGGCGCACGTGCGAAAATTTATTTTATACTTATTTTATCATGATTGACTCAATCATGATAAAATAAGTATAAAATAAATTTTCAATGAGGTAAATTTCAGCTTCCCCGGCCGCGAATTTTTTAACCGTTCTCACTCACTGTATAAATGTAGTGCTGTACAATGTACATGTGCTATGCACTTTACTCCGTCTCTGGTATCAAATGTTGTTTACGGTAATAAAGATCGCTCCCCGGCCATGTCAAATGAACCGTCAGTGCCAATCTCAACCGACGCGAATATAATATTAGAGGGCCGATCGCCCCCTCGCTCCCAGCTACGCTATACTGCATTTTCGTTTTGTAGATCATTTTTGAAACAGAACACAACTGAATACACATCAAACTAAAAGGTCCTCAGCTGAAGTGCTTTCTTAAGTTTTTTGACGTCTAGCAATAGAGCAAACAAACAAGTTCTTCGCACATTTCTGGAATAAAAGTTGCGCCAGGACTACGATGTTTCGTGAATATGGACCTCTAAATTCAGCTTTGGACTTTCTATTTCATGACACATCAATATTAGCCTACATCGATATGTAGAAGATTCAAACCTTTAGGGCAGATAACTTTACACTCTTAAAACAACGGGTTAAATTTTGACCACAAAGTTTGTGAAAATGTGACCCCTTTTTTTTAGTTGCGTGCATACACACTTAGAAATAGGTAGTTAAAATGCAACCCTTTTCAGGGTCAACTATAGGCCTACACCGACTGAAAGACACTTTTCCAGTCATTTTACACAGTAAAAAAAAAAGTGAACAACATGTTTAAAAAATTGAACAACTGCTGTTTGACGGGTGAGCTGAGCAACTTGTTGCTCAAAATATTAAACATCTGGGGTTGTTTAAAGTTTTAAACACCTAGTTGTTTAACTTTTTAAACAACATGTTTAAAATCAGATTTTACACATTGGTGTTGTTTAAAAATTGTTGTTCAATTTTCAAGGGTTGTTTAAAGAAAGTTGTTCAATCCTCATGGGTTGTTCAAAGAAAGTTGTTCAATCATCTTGGGTTGTTCAAAGAAAGTTGTTCAATCATCTTGGGTTGTTCAAAGAAAGTTGTTCAATCATCTTGGGTTGTTCAAAGAAAGTTGTTCAATCCTCATGGATGAAATTGGCCTGTTTAAATAACCAGGGTTGTTTAATGGTGGTTGTTTAAAACTGCAGGGTTGTTTAAATGATGGTTGTTAAAAAAACAGGGTTGTTTAATGGTAGTAGTTTAAAATTCCAGCACGATTTGAAGACTTGAATTTCTTGTGTTGAAGTACACAGACAGAACGGCAGAACTGTCGAATTCGGATGCCTTCTGTCTGTGGAGCAAAATCGCGAAATTAAAATTATATTTGTGCAAAAAATATCCATCTTCGCCGTCTATCATCAAACTATATCGGTTCTTTGGTCATCATATTTCATTATTTTCTTGATTGTATTTCCCCATCTTGTCAGCAAAATCTTTAAAATGATGATTTAAAATCGAAATTTGTTTACCGAATGAAATACGGCGGCCGTTAATTTGAAGCATATCGCAAACGAATCATTGTGACACGTGACTTGTGACGTCACAAGTAAACAACGTTGTTCAAGATCACTTTGTATTGATGTGAACGCCGTTCTTTATACTGTAAACAACACCTGTTTAAAAAAATGTTGTCTTCTTTAAACAACGATGTATAACTTTTACACATCTGTTGTTTGAAAAACTGTACAACAGAAATTGAACAGCGATATTTTGTACATCGTTTTCTCTGTGTACCCCCTTTTTGTGTCAAATGACCACGAAAATGACAGAAAAAGAGTAAAAACGACTAGAAAAAGAGTCATATTTAACCCTTTTTCAGTCGGTGTACAGTTGACCCTGAAAAGGGGTCATTTTTCACTACATATTTTTAAGTGTGTAGTTGACACTATCCGTCGCTTTAAAAGTGTAACCACATATTTATTGTGACATCTTTATTTTTAGAAGCACGGCGGCGTCGTACTGCCATGGGAGAATATATCGTGCCGAAAGGAGAAAAGCCGCTTACACAACTAGGTAAGATCATTAAATCATTATAAAACATATTTACGAGGGACGGTCAATAAGTAATGAAAGTGATCATGGTATGGTATGCATGAGTGATTCTATTGACAGATAGTGTGACCAATACAAAATAAGAACCCTTGTCTTTCAAACAATACACTTTTTGTTTTCTAAGTATGAACTATGACGTCATAATATTTGGCTGACTATTAGTATTATGTAGTTGAAATATGGGTCGATTGATACATTTTGCGTATATTTCGGCAATGTACGCATATTAAAACAGATAACACTTGTTGCATAGTAATATCACACAATAATCTCTATTTGGCACTCTTTTTTAGATCTAAATTCATAACAATAAGGGACCATCTCAAACGTTTTTATTAAAGGTGTATGTTCCGATCACTTTTTTGGGGCTATGATTGTTTCCCAAGATATTTTGACATCGGAAGAATCTCACTATTTTTCTCAATATGTCTGAAAAATCTTAGGGGCCAGAAATGTTCCATTTTGAAATTATAAGCCAGAATGTGGTGAATTACTACCAATGGTGGTTAACCACCCGCCAGTTTGTGTACTTCTCAATGAGCAAATTTCTTGTGACCTTCTAAAATAAGAACCATTGAAGTTATGCAACTCAAACTTTGGAATGCGACAATTGGATGATCTTTCATGTAAAATTGAAAACATCAAGTGGAAAATCGGGCCAGCAATCAGAACATATACCTTTAAGGAAAATCCGCAGAACATCTACCTTTAAGGAAAATCCGCAACAATAAACCATAGAAAACAAGAAAAGATGAAGAGGGATTATATAATTCAGTAAATTGTTGTGGGATGTAAAGCACTAGTGGGGCTTTCAACATACATAGGCCTAGCCTACATACATAAGTGCAAGTATAGGCTTTTACAAAGCGCCATTTCATTAAGATCACAGCGCTAAAGATGACAGAACAATACAAAATGCATGAAAAATATACACAAAATAGTAAAGAACATGAAATCAAAACTAAGGGACCTGACTGAAGCATGCGATGAGCTACTTGGGAAAGAAGCTGATCATAAAATTTCCTCAAACCGTTGGAACTATGTGACGATTATTTTAACAATCTAGTAGCTCTAACTCTTTGGTCAAAACTTCCATGAGTCCAGTGGAGCAGTTTTTTGTGTAAAGAGCAACTGTGAACAATCCAGCCCAACAGACATTAACAAGGTTAATCTGAGTGATTACAAATCAACAAAGAGCTCTGATGGGCCAATCAAAGGGTTCACTGCAGCATGGATTTGAGTTCGTATAGAATGATCTCATTTTATTAAAACCATTATTTCCCTTTGATTAGGCCTAGGCCTACTGTTTAAAACGTGAAATTTGCCAAAACTATTTATTTATCTCCTGACAGCACTACCGTGTCCGGGCCCGGCTGACTATACACCTAAACGTGAGCTGACTGAATACTCGGCACCACAATACTCAGTTATCGGCAGGACGAAGCAGCTAAAACGTGAGTTCTTGAAATAATAATGATGGGAATCACTAATGTCCGGGCATAATGTCGGCCTCAGTGGCGTGACCGGATTAGTTGTTGTTTATAAATGCAATGGTATTTGTAAATCATGTTATTACACCTCATAAATATTCATGAAATAATAGGCATAAATACTGCAATTTCATTGGTCAATTGAGCTGGCCACAGTGATAATAAATTAAGCTATTGAAGAAATTGGGCTATTTCCCGTGTGGTAGTTTTGGCTACTTCCCTACAACCTCATCCCCAGAGTCACAGTAAGTGAATAAAGCAAATACTACATGGTATGATCGGGGCAATAGGGCACACTATTTTCCCTCGGTACTGGCTACAGGCCTACCACCCCTCACCCTCCGGGTTCGGGGTGGTAGGCCTGTAGCCAGTACCTCGGGAAAATAGATTGCACTATTTCCCCTCTATATAGTATTTGTATAATATTAATATCCAAAATTAGTCGATTATTCCTCGGAGTCCCATTATCACATCACCGCCTGCTCCCCTCTTGCTCCCCTCCCCCCATTGAAGTGTGCAAGGGATGTTCAAGGGGGTGTTTAAGGGAGTGTAGAAATGTAAAAGGTAGTGAACACCCCCTTGAAAAACCCTTGAACACTTCTTTAACAACCCTTGAACACTCCCTTGAACACTCCCTTGAACACCCCCTTGAACACCCCTTGAACACCTCCTTGAACACTCCCTTGAACACCCCCTGAACGCCCCCTTGAACACCCCCTTAAATACCCCTTGAATACTTCTTTAACAACCCTTGAACACTCCCTTGAACACCACCTTGAACACCCCTTGAACACCCAGTGAACACCCCTTGAACACCCCCTGAACACCCCCTTGAATACCCCTTGAACACTTCTTTAACAACCCTTGTTCACTCCATTGAACACCCCTTTGAACACCCCTTGAACAACACCCCCTTGAACGCCTAAAAAAACTGTGTCAGATAAAAGTGTGCCAGTGTGTCAGATAAAGTATGCCAGGTTACGGAAACACTCGTGTATTCTGACTGATTAATACTCACCATCAGACCATTTACATAGTAGGATATGCCCTACTTTATTCTGTTTACGAAAAAAATACTGAACATAGGTATCGGTTCAGTCTGCTATCGACTAATTTTTCATTCTCAAGTAGACATGGGTTGGGTTTCCAGCTATCAGATCCCTCTTACCTCACCTCTACTCTAATGTTTCAAAAATGTCAAGATTGTTGAATTTCATTACCATATTTGGAATCACCATGTGAAATGCATTGAAATGAATAAATGTAAATAAAAAATATTTCTTACAAAACTCATTATGCGACTTGCCTTTTTGTCTGTTGCAACCTGCCCATTCTTTCAATAGCACTGCAAGTTCCAGGCCCGGCTGATCATACCACGAGAGGAGAGTTGATTTGGACCGATAACTGGCGCACGAAGACGATCAAGGGAAAAGGGAAGACACAACCGCACGGAAAACCACGTAAGGCGTATTTTGATTGCGCTTTTGCAGACTACATACTGAGCATTTATAAATAATTTCAAGTTTGAAGAGTTGTGATAAATGTTCTAATATTACTTGATCCTTCAGAATTCACACCACTAATTGGTTCGCCTATAGATGGGGTGACAGGTGACGTCACACCGGGCAAAACGTGGCTAGTCGCTATGGACCTACGGCACATAATCTCCTGGCCACAGTTCGACATACGTGGGCGCACTTCGATCAGGCTGCGCACGCATGCTTGAACTCACAAAATACTGCCAACCAACAACACCAAAGCACCTGATTGGTCAAATTTAAACTGAAGCCTTTTTAACGATCGTCACGCTGCGCCGTATCCACCAACGAAGTGCTCCCGCTGCGCCATAACCACCGACGCAGTGGGGCGCGATGGCGCGTGGAAAAGCTCATGAGTTTTTCAGTTCTCACGTTTGAGCACCAACCAATCAGAGCCTTGAGGTCGAGATGACGTAGTGCGCACAACAGAGATCCAGGGGACCGTTTTGGGGTGAGGTTGAGCAGGCGTACTTTACGCGAGCTCAACCTCATGTGAAGTGCGCGCATTGTTCTTTGCCCGGCAGTTTGCGCGCGCATCATGTTTTGTTTAGGACCCGTGCTTTTGAAACTCGCGCCAAAGCATTATAAAGGGCAATACGGCATAGCGGACAGTGTTGTGGTCATATGCTGTTCCCTCAAGCGTGTATCAACAGTCCAGTCCCTTCGCCCGTTGCGTTTGTTGATAAACATTGGATGTAAACAACGGTTACCTCATCTATAGGTTTACATGCTAACGGAGTGTTACAAAATGCCAAATTTTCTCGCTTATAAAGCGACTGGATTTTTCAATTTGACATTTTCCTTAAATTTCATGATATCTTTGATCATTTAATTAAAACAATTATATGGTATTCCCGAAAGTTCCGAGAAATTAGCCTCAAAGTTGGACAACTGGTGTAGCGCCCTCATTTTTCAGAAAAAGTTGAGAAATGTTGCCAGGACATTTACAATCAAAATGCACCCAAAAAACCTACAAAATGCATTGAAAATATTTCTTTTTGCACTGTGGTATTAGTTAATAGTTCTAAAATCAGGATTAAACTACAACTTGAATCACTTATTAATTCTATAATCATTGGGCCACAGGATGCCCAGCTGACAAAAAAAGTTTGATTGACTTCTGCAAGGACTGAAATTAATTACTGTGTGGAATCTTTATATGTTACGTGAAGATTTAGAGGCCTACTTGTTTGGGTTTTTATATTATTTTAGGCGCCATTTTCATTAGACAATTTGAGGCATAGGCTAGGCGTACTAAGCTTTTGAGCTAGCTCGTTTTTATTTTGCACGTCAAACATAAATGTATTATAAATTATTAATATTATGAAATTTTATTATTTACCAATATTTCTTGTTTTTGTGCATTTATTTAAGCTGATTACCAAGTCACATGCAGTTTGGGTCCTGCTCATTACGACGTTGGCTATACCAATACGGGGAAGCACGCCCCCAAGATTAGCTGTGCTTCCAGACATTTAGAGGGCGTCAATGTCGGGCATCCAAATAAACTTGTGCAGCCTGTGGACACACACGGTGAGTTTTAGAAGCTTAGATCATGGCATGCAGGCTTACTAACCTGCCACGGTTAGACTAAGCATGGAAATAGTAGATACAGATAGCTACCAAAGTAGAAACACTCCAGTTTACAATATAGATACGCCCACACAAGTTTGTTCTTGTGGGTATTATAGGCTTTCACTTCGTCAACATTGTATACATTTCCTTCACATACATAGAACCGCGTAACATTTAACTGTGTTCTATATGCGTTGACTATTTGACCAAAATGAGGCAAGGAGTTGGTCGAGAAATCATCCTGAAAACAGATATATTGTCAACTATGATGTCAATGCATGGATATAAAAAAAAAAATTGATGTGTTCTGCAAATCCTATTTAAAACGTGCATGGACCGCACGTAGCATTCAACTTGTATGATTCTATGTTATCATGTAAATATTTGTATATATTCTGCCTTTTTATTTATACATGTGATAATATTGTGTAATATGTTTTAAGGACGCATCAGTCGAGAAGACTCATGCCACTGTTTCAAAAGTGTATGTCCAAATAAATAAATAAATAAATAAATAAATATCGTTTATGAGACCATCATTTAATATTATGTATTATGTGTGCCCACTATTTGATCAACTGTTTTGTATTTAATTTCATTCAAGGATGCCAAACACCCGCCCCAAATGCATACGAACCGTGCACGGAGGCCCGTGGACACGTGAAATCATGTGGCTTGAGCCAACAAGTCGTGTCCGACACCCTCGGCACCGGCCCGGCGGGCTACACCATCAATGACGAGGCTCAGTATGGTCAGTACGGACCCCACTATTCACTGTCAAAACGATTGCCGGCTGCGTGGCAAAAAGGTATTTAATTAAAGGGTTTGAAGTTAAAAAAACCGCTGGTTAGACTAAGCGCGTCGGTTGCCAAACGGACATCCGTCGTTGTTGGCCATTTTAACAATTAGTTGCAATGTCTCTGGCCATGGGTTTTTTTTATTTTTAAAGGCTTGTTTTGGCTCGCCACATATACAATCCCATGTCTAACTTAATTCAACCTACCGTATTTCGTCTGTGAAGAGTTTTTACAATAATTAGTGTTGTTCTTTTTAGTCCTAGATAATCCAGCCCCGAACTCGTACGATCTAGGAACCACAATCGGAAAAGGTGTGTCCAAGTCCCTTGGAGCTATGCGGCCATCTCTGGATAGTGAGTATGAAAATCGTCCGCATCAGACGACAGTTCCAAAATATCAAAAAATGTTTCAAAAAATAAATGTCAAAATTATTGAATTTTATCACCATATTTGGAACTACCATGAGAATTGTATTACAATAAGTGCAAACATGCCTAGTATTGGTAAAGTAATTCTGAAGATAGACTTTAAATGTTGAGAAAGGTTTCTGAATAATCTGTTTTGAATAATATGGTAAAATTACACCGCATGGAATGTGTTAAGAGTAGATCTGGAAAACAGAGGGCGCACCGATCATTTTAAAAATGTTAAGAGGAGCTACCGACTGGGTATAGGACGTTCGCCTCGGTGATGGCAAAAGTTGGTCTTGATAAATTGATGGCAATAATTGTTCTACATTTCCTTCAATGACGCTGTCTAAAGGTTGACAACTAATGTCTGAAACGAGAGAGGGAGATTTGAGTTTCAATCATTAATTGGGTTCACTCGGCTACTCTGTTCGGGATGGGGATTCGTAGAGTGGGAATTTAAAAAAAGGAACAAAATCCTAAATCGAGGGCTCTATCAAATGGCCCGTTTATACTCTCTTCGTTGTGAATCGCGAGACGTCGACGGTGCACATGATAAAGCAATGTCTGCTTTGATCCACCGATGTCTTGCGATGCCAACGACGAGAATATGAACGAGTCATTATTCAGTAATGGACTTATTCTTTGAAATTATTTTAGTTCTTTGCCCAGAGGAATAAAACATAAACATTTGTCACTATAACCATTAAATAAATAGCATTGTAATTTCCACTGTTTCACACAAAATATGGATAACATAATTGCAAAAACGCATGATGATGGCCACATTTCAATCTGGCAACAGGGTGTCAAAAACTGGCAACGTCCGGTACGATCCACAACAATTATCGAATTTGAAATAACACAAGTACCGGTTAACATCGTAAAACATTGATTACCATTTAGATTTAGAGTTAATTTTCCAACTCCAGTGAAAACAATATAGTTGTAACAGTAAAAAACATGCTATGTATGTTTAAAATTATTCCAATATGGTTATTGGTTAAACCGATACAAATTACAGATTTGGCCAACTCGTGACGACCACCATCCCCTGGCATTGCACGTCAACATGTATAATGCCTTGAACCAATGGTGTAAATATCATGTGCTCGTATTGCAAAATAGGACATTTTTAGTACACACTCTTCGCCAAGTTGATAAATTTGAACTGATATCCTTTTCTTATTACAGAAAACTGGGTACCGAGTCCTAATACCTACATTCTACGAGATCGGATGAAGTACTCTGATAAACCGAAAGCTCAAGTGACATACCGACCATTCGAACACACACGTAAGATAATATCGTTTAGTCTATACTTATTATTATGTTATACAGCTCCGTTCAAACTTGATTTGTCGAAGAACATGGGTTCACTCATGGCTGTCAATGCATCTACACCGGCTCAAGTTTTTTCAGCGCGATTTGAAGTTTTCAAATTGCCTGCACGTCACGTATCACTCTTAATAATCGTTTGCATAAAACTCCAACATGTCCCCAAAATGTAGTAAAAAGACAAGAGAACCGATACCTGTCGATCACTTCCCCATATTTTAAAAATCTGATAATACACATCCCACTTTAACCCTTTGAACCCTGACTGTGCCAGCCAATTACCCCTGACCCTGGTCATTTCATGGGTAACACACAAAATATTGATTTTTACAGGAAATGGATAAAACAATACTAAACTTGTTCCGAATCATCTGTAATATTATACAATCATAAAAAAACACAATAACAGTTTACTTGAATAGTGCTTTCAGGACAAAAATAAATAAAAAATGGCGACATTTTGGACCCCAAAACCAACCTGTATGTACATTACCGCAAATACATGAAAAGCTTATTACTTCCATCAATGCCCATTCTGTGGTCAAATATTCATATCGTCACCATCAGATTCAGTCTCAAAATCATATAAAATTCCAGAACTATCATCTAAACAAATCCTCAGCAGTATCACTATCGTCCAGCATGTCCAAAACGCGCCACATTTCAATGTAATTTTGATGCGAAAAGATACGAAAAACAGCAAGCAAATGCGCTGATAAAAACACTCGTCAATTGAAAAACAACAAGCCTCTGAACTTTGACCCGGCAGTTTTTAGATGTGCAGTAGTCTTATCTATGTAAACAAACCTCTTTGGACATCCTACACCGAGCCTATAGTCCGTCTCATATGGTTGATTGTATGCATACCTCTAAGTCACTATAGCGACTCACCGGGTATACGGTACACTTACGCGTAAGTCGCTATAACGGCTCGTCGGGTTCAAAGGGCAGACAAATACATTTTCAATTTTTTGATGTTGTGTAAATACGCTGTACACATTTCCTCACTTCGATTGGGAATCAAATGTTTACTTGAACCGGGGTCGTGAGCGAACCAACACAATTTGTCATAGCGAGAACATGATTGATGTTCAAAATCAGCGTTTTTCAAAAATACGTACAATCGGTTAACCAAAATCACTAATTAATAAATTGTATACAGGTTTTCAGTATTTTAGAATCATTAAACAAATTATACTATTTAATTATAGGTATAATAGTGAACCTTCACATAAATTGGTAAGAAAAAGATTTCGAACACAGCTCACTTCGTCCGTGTGTCATCTCAAAATAGTTTCTAACAAATATGAAATCAAGAAGTGACTACACTTTGTTTACATTTGCTAGCCCTCACGATGTTTTGCGAAATGATGTACACAATTTCGGCTATAGATACAACAGGAAACGATATTAACTAATTCACGAGTCGAACAATCTCGATCGGTTATCAGAATGTTATCAAAGCACTTCAGCTAAAAATAACCGTTCAATGTATGTCAAAGGTGAATTGGACATGATAATAATCGTCGTGCTCCTGAAGAAACCTTATAAAGCCACCTTAGCGTGCATTGCGCGCGTAATGCTTGACCGTGGTCTGGTGGAATTTGCATACCTGGTGGATGCTGGTGACAGGCACTGCTGAAATGGACATAGCGTAATACCTTGTCGTGGTCTGGTGGATTCGGCATTACACCTGGTGAATGTTGGGGATTGGCACGTCGGCTTCAATGGACATACAGGTGGAACGTGATTTGTAGAGTGTGTCTTATGTCTCGAAGTCCTTCCATATATGGCCGCCATATTTAAAATGGCCATTATATCAAATAGTGAGGATTGAGAAGGATTCACTATAGGTACCATGGGTTGAGTCTATCAGACAGGATTTGTCTTATATTTTTTGAACGCTAAACGAAAGTTTCATATCTTTAACTAATTCAACAAGTCACAAATTATGCATACAGATATTTTTGAGAATTCTTGCAAGCTTTTCAAAACATGGGACATTCACAAGGAGTAGTTCCAACACGGCATGCAAATACTACATTGCATATTGCACTGGTGATCTTTTACCAAACGAACGTGTATGTTCTTTAAAACAAACGGGATCTTTAAGAGGGAAAACAACAACAGAAGATGTGATTGCAATAATACTCTCTTAAATCAAAAAATTGAAAAGTCAATCTTAAAGATTGTGCTGGGGGAAAGATCTTAAAAGATTGAAAATATTCAATATAATAAAGTGAAATTTCCACCTACCAAATTTCAATATATCGGACTGAAATTTCACTCTATTAGATTGACCATTTTTAATAAGCACAATCTTTAAGATTGACTTTTCAATCTTTTGATTTAAGAGAGTATACTGAAAACTTTCGGTTGAATATTCTTTAAATACCATCGCAGTTAGCAATGCTGCATATCAATGCAATCGTTTGGCGCTACTGCTGAATGCAATATACACTCTAGACTAGATACAAATCTTACTTAGACAGGGATGCTTTTTTATTTTTAAAATAATATCATTTTCATGAATACCTGTTGGATTCAGCAGTTGCCTCAAAATTGTATGTGAATATGAATCAACACACACTAGAGACAGTAACCACTGGTCATTTATTGTTATAAAAGTGAGTCTATAGGCATGCTTGGATTGTTCCAGTAACTATGACATAGAGTTGGAAGAAGGTGATTAACATTTCTATTTCCTCTTAAAGGGAAGCGGTCATGGTGAAGATTCTAACGAAAATTGAACAGCGCGCGGCAACTATTTGAATTTAAACAAGTTGGACACTGGCGCAGTCTGTAATTGTTCTACGTATGTTTACATGCAAGCGGTATTGTGTGCGGCTCTACAACAATCTCTTAACCCAATGTGAACGGCGCGCTCAATCAACCATCCTTCATTTGATTGAACGCATTTTCTATCGTGTGATATAAGTGATGTATTAGTTATTAGCTAAGGTTTAGCTGGACCAACGATCGCCGTCAGCGGTTCTTTTTCTCACCATGACCGCTTTCCTTTAAATATTCTTTTTTATGTAGCACTCTTCATCCAAAGTTTCTTTCCCTTTGTCTGGGAGCCACTAATCACTTTTAACGAGCCCCGAAGAATAAGGATGGCATCCCATTTCACCATGAATTAATGCTAAAGTTTACATGGTTTGACTACATTTTATAGGTTTACAATACATAAATAATGTCTCGCATGCACCAAAGTGACTGTATGAACGCGTTTGGTTATGGCAAATGCTTACCTGTTAACATGATCTGATCGCTCCCCTTTTTTTCTCGCTGAAAAGTGTGGCGAGTGAGTGGGCGAGTTCAGACCTAGCATTACAATTGAGTTAACATGGGTAATGCGGCTAGGCTGTATTTAGATGGACGCGTTTCCTTTTTTCCCCCGGCAAAGGCTACCAACCGCTCACCTGTGTTGATATATTTGACTGAAATGACTTAGCAGACGATACGGATTTTGCACGTGCGAAAGCGCGGGAAATATAAATAATGCACGCGCCATTAATAGCAATACGTGCTATAAATGAACTACGGAGACGTTGGTTATAAGTTTTCATCATCAATTACTAAATTTCCGTACCGATTGGAGAGAATATTTCCAAAATACCACCTTTTAATAAATTTAAGGCTACTTTATATTAATACACGAGAGAATATTGAAGACTAAATGTTTCCTATATTGCTATGTATGCGCCCATGTTTATATGTCTAGTCTAACTCTAAAAGAGAGACTTATCTCACTCTTCGGGTATTATTTGTTGGCATTCGTATTAAAGTCCAACTCGGAAATATTTAAAATTGGAATGAATTTAAAGAAGTAAAAATCCACTCTTTAAGCATGTTAAGAGTGGTTCCTCAGCTCAGTCAACCCGACTCTTTGAGATTCACTTCACTTTTTGCATCAAAAGAGTAGACCATACAAGTATTCATATCATTTTTATTTGTCTCACAATTTTTGTTCTATTGTCCGGTATTGATAAATACACTATATCTTGAAGTGGGTGATAATTAATGGATAAAGAGAGATCCCGGTGGTTTTCTTTTCGGAGAGTCGTGGGTCCGAACCGCATTGCAAACACTTTTTTGTTCCCTCGAAAATAGCAACTAATCTCTAACACGAGATCTCGCTATTAGATCAGCATCAGCTCAAGGGTTTCACTGCGAGATATCAAGTCATCAAATCGCCTGCGCATTGTAGTGAAAGTAATCTAACCGCACAATCATTCCATGCTTCAGTCAGTCTAACCTACTTCGCGTCCGTATTATATTTCTTTATTTCGTGTTGTTTGCCACCCACAGTGAAGACTTGGCCAAGTCCCGCACACTACAAACCATCCGAGAAGACTCTAACGTCACCCCCGGTGTTCTCTTGTCGTAAACCGTGCAAGCCATGCTTCCCCGATATACTCAAGTATCCTGCCCAAGGTATTTGCAATATCACTCATTTTTCTGTATTATTATGTGTAGGCCTAATTCATTATTCATTACCTGTTTCGGTGATATATACTGTGTAGGTAAGGGGTGTGTAATATCGCTCATTTGTTTCTGCACCGAGTGTCGTAATCGCTTATTTTAGTTTTGTAATATATATGTTAATATATTCATGAGCTGTTACGGCGATATCATTCAAGTATGTTGCGCAGGTGTGTTACATGTAATTTATATTTCTCCATTCAGTTGAATTATTCATGGGCTGGTATTCTTCGCAGGGACTTACAGTGTAATACAGCCGATCAATTTCTACATTCCGTTGAATTATTCATGACCTGCATCCCCGACGTATTTCGGTTTTCTGCGCAGATATGTATCAAATATCGCTCATTTAAATTCATGTATGTCTGCATTCTGTTGAATAAGTCATGACCTGCTTCCTGTATGTAGGCTACTCATATACCCTGCCAAAAGTGTGTGATCGGGGAATGTCTTTCGCTCGCTCATGTTAAGTTAAACCAGATAAATCTTAATTACGGTCCCGACAAGATGGAAGAATACATAATCATTTTGCAGCTTAATACGGTAATGCCCAAATTTGGAAAAAATAAAGATAAGGAAAAGAAAGAGAGAATGTCAAAGAGACAATGAAGATTTTTTTCGAAAAGCAAGGCAACTTTATTTTTTCATGAGGCGTGTTATCTTTCAGATTTTTGTCACCACTGATGTCTGATTTTAAGAAAGGTTTTAGAATCATACTGTTTCATCGTTGTCACGTTTCAACAATTGCCTCGGGATACCAATACTAATCATTTTAACAGTACTACTATTATTCATCATCATCATCATCATTGGTCGTCCGTGACGAAATGGAGGAAGCATTCGCAACATACTGGGCCAAGACTTTCCTGTCATTCATGAGTTGGCGGATCTCTGGTGGATCTAAACCCATATCGTTCTTGACTATTATTACTCCCTGTTAAAATATTGCCCCTTACTGCTTTGTCATGAACATTATCTTGCATTCTTTCTTGTATTCAAATCTTTAAAGCAACATTTGATGACGTCATCAGGCATCCCCGATTCTTTCACGTGATGGGTTTTGCAAATTAGATTTGAAACCGAGAGGAAACGAACCAAATGTATTATGGGTCAATTCCCAAGACAACAAAACCCGTCAATTAACGTATCGAATTACAAAATATTCTGCTACAGAGTGTCTCAAAGTATATGGTCTCAACAGTAAACTTAGTACAAGGCACAATTTTTGTAGAATGAAGAAAATGTTGCGTTCTGTTCTAACCATGTGTATGTAAAAATAATTTAAATTTCAACACAGCCCGTAATCCACAATACAGAGTATAGCTAAAAATTACTGCATCTTTGATCATTATGTGGCATTGCTATTACTCGTCCTTACGACTGCAATATGGCACATATCGTCAGCCTGCTTCGATAATTGCCTAACTCACTTTTCAGTGAAATTGAGTTTTTTGCATAAATCATGACTTCATTACATCATTGCACATGCTGTAATAATATCTAAGTCATTGACAAATCAAAAGTGTTGATAAATGCACAATTGCAATTCTGCCTAAGTCATCATTGTGAGTTAGGCAGATTGTAATAATTATGTAAAATGTTTAAAATGGGTCATATTAACTTGTATTATGCCTATAACAAGCCACATTTCACTTAAAGGTAGCCTATATCCCCAACATGATTCTATCCAACAGGTAGTGCTCCTGTTGGAATTCACCTGTACTATTCATGGTGCTATTCAACATATCGTCAGCCTGCTTCGATATCTGCCTAACTCACTTTTCCTATTTTTGTTGTTTTCTCAAAACTAAAACAAATGAGTTGGGCAATTATCGAAGCAGGCTGACGATATGCAATTCAAATCTGGCAATGTGCTGATCCTTTCTCGCAGTGTGGTGATACTTAGTTTTGCAGATAATCGAGTTTTCTTACAAAATGTGTCTTTATTCAAGAAATCTCAAGATAATTTCGTTTGAGACACACTGTAGCCTTAATTAGACTCAATCCGCATTGTCGTTCGGCACCGCTGCAAATCCTAATCTCTAATAACAATATGCGGCAGTGATATGATTCCCGATACCAACAGTTTGCCCGCTAGCGTATAAATGAGTCATGGTATAGTAAATACAGGACTGATCTGAAAGGAAACCTTTCTTGAGTTGTGTTTTTATTAGGCCTTGATTTAGATGTTCCATTCTGCAAGCTTCATGATTGTTCAACTTTTAATTCTAGTACAAATAAAAAATGGTTCGTAAAAGAAAGAAACTGTCTCTCATGCGATGACATTGGATATCAACACTTATTTTGATTATAGACGCACTCCATTAGGAATTATCACAGTCAATTTAGTCTCGGGCAATAGGCAGTACAGTAACCCAATAGGATCAGATTTATAGATATTGTACAGTTTTACAACTAAGAACAAACGATAACAAGCCACACAACTAGGCACTTGGACAATCTTGATTCACAATCAAACATTCAGCGGCCATTTTAACACCCTCGTCCCTTTAGAGTACACTTTTTCTATTATTCGTTTTTGGTACAGCGTTAGATGGAACCCCAGCACCCGGAACGTACCATAAATCCGAAAAGAAATTTACCGACAACGATGCCCCAGCTTATTCGATGAGAAGACGTACAAGGAAACCCAAAGGTAAGATCATCGTTTTGGAGTATCTTGTGGATTCCCTCCACCATATGTTTTCTTTTCTAGAACGACGTATACGCAGAGGATTACTTCATGTAATTAGTGCAGATAGATATATTTTTATACCTTGCATTATAGTGTGTGCTTAAAACCCAAGTGAGAGGTCCCATTACATTTTGAAATGGATTTGATTCCCGGAATTTTACAACTAAAATAAACTAGGCCCTATATATATATATAAAATAAATATTTCGTATGTCTGTCTAAGCACTAATAGAGTTAACTATAGGAAAGTTTTTAACTGAGAGAGTGCCATATAAAGAAAAGATTTCTATGTGTACATGTATGTGAATTCGCATCCGCATGATTGTAACAATAACACTTCCAACTCCTTATCCGCCCATCAACAAAAACATGCCGTGGGTGCTACCTTCAAAAGGTCTGTTTACAAGAAATACAGTCGATAGGGGTAGATCTCTCATATTATATCAACATTTATGGAGAATTAAGTTACTTGCCGCGCGCGAATCCGGATAAAAGTGTCGTTTGGGAAGCGAAAGCGAATCCTTAGGGGTGTGTTAACTAAACACTGTGGGTGTCAATATTAACACTCTAGGGCGTTTAATAGGCGTTCAACCGCTATGTTTTCACGATGATATATGGAAACATAAACATGATATTTAAGGTATATCGTTTACAAGTTTTTGTCTGAATTTTAAAGTAGCACGACATTATAGTTCATATTCGGTAGTATTCCGTAACAACTTATGTTTATCTTCTCTGTTCGTCTACCGCATATCGTCTACCGCTATGCGGTGATAACAGATATTCTGATAACGAGTCTTTAAAAATACAATCATCGCTCAGATGAGGTGGGAAAAAAATGTTGGCTATTTTTTTTGTGTTGCTTATCCAAGCTTACAGAGAACTTGTTTAAACTTTTTTTTTTAAATCAAAAAAAAAAATCAAAAAAAAAAAATCAACAAAAAGAAGAAGAAAAAAGAAAGAAGTTTTTTAGCCCCCAGCGCATTGACCTACGCGCCGTGGCTCATTTCACATACCAATACGGGCGGGTTTCTGAGACAGACCTTCTTCTTTGTTTGGCCTTAATTGATTTGAATTAATAGCCACTTTAAACTTTGGTAAATGGAAATGTATCGTTAGTATAAATGCAGTACGTGGCTACACATAGTGCACGTAAGCTCTCATGACACTTGAAGGTAGCAATAACTTATTGATGCCTTAATAAGATAAGAAACTTCATAAAAATCGCTGATATTTTATACCATTATTCAAAGTATAAAGTTTTAAAAGAGAAAGTGTAATCGTAAATGTCACACTCCCATGATCAAATCTTATACTATGTCCCTGGTGTCCCTGGAGATTATACAAATACCAATTGTGTACATAGATTAACACTTTCCACGTAACGCGGCTAGTATAAGTTTTACAATACAAAACAGATTGTTCGGAAACCTTTCAAAGTCTATCTTAAGAATTATTGAACCAATAATGGGCATGTTTGTACTTATTTTAATGCATTTCTCATGGTGAATCCAAATATGGTGATGATATTCAATGATTGTAACATTCTTGAAACAATTTGTATTTAAACTGATCACTGATATTAGGCCAACAAAAAAATGTTGTGTTGCCCTCAAGTGCCGAACATTTAAAATCGGGTGGGTCGGTTGGATTTTTTTCAATTCTTTTTTTCAATTCTTTTTTTTTGGCTGAAAAATATATAGTTTATGTCTAATTGGTGGCTCTGAAAAGAGCCGTTCAGATGAACGGCTCTTTTCAGAGCCACCAATTCTTTCACAAGTAGGAAAAGGCACCTACTCTCAAATCATCGGGCAAGGGGCAGCCCAAATGATGATAACAAGAGAAGTGGCAATCTCTATGTTTTGTTTAATATTATAATAATTTGGTCCTGAAGAAGTCAGAGCTAATCCTGACAGATTAAAACTCGTCCGACGGCGAATCCGAATAACTTTTAACTTATTTTTTGTTTACCTCATAGCTGTACATGTACATGTAGAGCTATTCAGTTAATGTAGACATACATAGCGTGATGAGAGTGCACCCGAGCGTGACTAAAGCCACTGCTACCAGTCACAGAACCAATCATTGACGTTAGAAAATAATGTTATGTTGGATATATACATTAAAGTGGTACAAT
Organism: Ophiura sarsii; assembly: GCA_035610835.1. Lineage (NCBI taxonomy): Eukaryota > Metazoa > Echinodermata > Ophiuroidea > Amphilepidida > Ophiuridae > Ophiura > Ophiura sarsii. The sequence continues at coordinate 44,674,443 of CM069445.1, read as the reverse complement.
GTACAGAGTTGACTTGGTGTGAGGTCATAAGTGCTAAGGATATGGTGAGCTTGAACACAGCATTCTGAAGGCTGTGATAAAATGGCTGCTCTTTGACCGGGTTCACAAAACGGGATCTGCTGGTAAAAAACACCACCGCAAAGGGCATCCTAAACTCTCAAGCAAATTGATATTTTACTTGCTTAGCTAACACTAAAACATGATAAAAACCTGTATTCTGATAACGAAAGTCCGCAGAAAAACCCGCATCACTTCATATGAATTATTCGGGTTGTTGTTGAAAAGGTCATATCTGAAGAAAAAACACCCGTTGCGTTAAAAATGCATGTATCAATTTCCGATGTAATCCACGTGAATTCAGGTTTTCGCAACGGTTTGTTTTATCAGGTGATACATGTTTGCATCCGTTGTTTTGATAAGATGCATTATTTCGTAGAAAAGCAGGGTGGCAGATAGCGGCACCCTTTATATCTAATTAATCAATTTCTTGACACCTATCTGTGCCAATAGCCATGCGTGTCTCGTGCACCAAAATGCGCCAATTTGAATTATGTTATTTCTCCAAGAAGATACTTGAGCAATACCAGTATACCTCAATTGGATCCCATGGATCACATGACCAGTGCTCTCTACGGTTTCCAGTGGTTTCTGGTTCTCTTAGTCTTATGGTAACATTGATTATTTTAAGGATGGTCTTATACGTAAATCCAGTTGCAATTCAAAGCATTTTAATGCAGGTACTCTTCTTATTTTCTTTGAGATGGACCAAACATTATGACCAAATAAAATTAAGCTAATACAATCCTATGTATGAATAATTGCAATGTAAAACAAAAGTTCTGAGGAAAGTGTAGAATATTTCCAAATGTTTTGAAATAGTGTGTAAGTTTTTGCAATTTTGATGATTTTTGTAATTGTCAAAGTTTTTCGAAAATACTCAGATATTAAGTTTCAAGAATTTCAAAACAAATCGAAATCACCCAAGAATGTTCCAAGTTTTTGGAAAATTCTTAAAACAGTTATCTTGTCAAGCGTCAAATTTCAAATATCAAATGGGGTTCAGCTGCAGTTGCACTGTAATTTGGACACAGGGGCTCGCAAAGCATTCTGGGATACTTGATAAATCCTATTTGTTGTTTACATATTGACCTTGCATTCCATGCGTGCCAACAGGTGTTTGTGGACTCAAGTAATCAGGTGTCGCATTCTGTGCAGACGGTCTGAAAGTTCATTCGTTTTCGAGGAAAAGCGCGCTGCTTGGATAGTCTGTGGACGAGAGTAATTAATCGCATCATTGCAAGTGGTCTGAAATGTCCCGTGTTTAAATAAACGTCTTTAAAAAACTGATTTTATTAAGGTTGCAACAATTTCCTTTGGTGAACGGCATAATGTAGCTTTGTGTGCAAGCGTGGTAGTAATAAGTATATTATTTGAAAGAACTTTATATAAATTCACCATGCAATAAATCTTAAAAACATCATTTATGACTATTTGATGCGTGGTGTACAAGTTTACTGGTGTGATACCACCTTAAGATTTATAAATACTTCACTCTTATGTTGTAACTGCTAGTGTGATTTATTTTAATGGAGTTTCCTTTTCAATTATATATATATATTGCACAATGAAAATGCCTTCTTTACTTTTCAGGGGAAAAGGATAGGCCTATGTTTACAATTCATTGTAATTTCTCAGATTCTATTTAGATGAGACAAGTAAGTTTGTAAAGTTGTTGTTTAGTGAATGCTTAGATATTCCGCACACAGGACACAAACAATCCGGAGATATCGTGTGAAGTTATAGTCGGAGGCTTCGTAACAGTCTCTGCCTCTAAGGGCGTACCATGTGGTGATTCACGGGTCCTCAGATCAACTTTTTTTAAAAACCCAGAATACATTGCCATAACATTATACTAGAGCCAAATTTTAAAATTCCTAAAAGTTTTGGTTTGGTCTTAAAAAAATCACCGAAATTTCAGGAAAAAATCCCAGTAAAACGATTACTACATTCCCCATAAGTATAATTATGCGCGCCATGCACATCCCAACAAAAGGAAAACATATTTTGAAACCTCCAATATTGGGTACACAACAAAAGTGAAACAAAATCGTTGGGATCTCGTTGGCGTGTCACATTACGCTGACCTTGCAGCCGTGACGAACAGCGTCCTCAGCAGTTTTCAAGCTCTTATAATTTGACGCGACAACAAGATCACATAACATAAACAAGTTCATATGGAAGAACTCAGAGCCTTTAAATTGTTGGGATCTCGTTGGCGCACGGGATAATCCAGGTCAAAGGTCAACTTTACCCTTTTGAGCCATTTTGCACCTCCGTAAATCCGTGCGCCATCTTTAAAACACCTTTGAAATTACATCTTCTTGCAAAGATGGTTACCTTAAATAGAAAATGAAGAAACTAGCTTGGGATCTCGTTATTGATATTTTTAAATTTGCTTAAGAGCAACTTATTACACACTGCATGCGAGTCAGTATAGCCCTTCGTCCATTGTTCAAGTTCTTGTAAATCAGTGCGCCAATAAGATCCCATCAACTTTCTGATTTATTTGCTTAGTTTGGCCACCATTCAATAGATACCACTGATTTTGATGGCGGTTAATTCTACATGATCGCAAAGTTGAGGGGTCGTCAGCTTTATTCTCGAGCCTTTTTGGGCCATTTATCAGAATATCAGAATATCAGATTACTTTGGTGAATTTTGACATGTCATATAGGAAATTGTGTTTTATGCATTTTAGACCATTCTCGACACATCAACATTAATCTGTTGCATGATGTTTCATAATTTGCATATAATGTCTTCAGAATTCAACAACCCTTTCGAATTCGGAAGATATGACTTAGCGTACATGTTCATATTTTGAAATCGACATTACAGACTAACATAGATGTGTTCAGAATAGTCTAAAATGCATAGAAATCAATGTCCTATGACGTGTCAAAATTCACCAAAGTAATCTGATATCCTGGGTCTTTAGCCATTTAAAAATGGCTCAAAAAGAGAAAAGCTCAAATTTGCGCTTATGTAGAATTAACCACCATCAAATTCCAAAGTTTGTCCCATCGGTATCTATTAAATGGCAGTCATTGATGAGATCTTGTTGGCACACTGATTTATAAGAGCGTGAACAATGTATATGGGGCTATTAATTTGACTTTTGACCTTGATTATCTCCGCGCGCCAACGAGAACCCATCACTGTTTCCTTTTGAATTTGTTAAAGGCTCTGAGTTCTTCCATATGAACTTGTTTATTGAATGGGATCTTGTTGTGGCACCAAATTTTAGGTCTTGAAACTGCATGAGGGCGCTGTTCATCAAGCGTTCAAGATCAGCGTAATGTGACGTGCCAACGAGATCCCAACGATTTTGGTTTACTTTTGTTATGTACCCAACTGGCGGTTTCAAAATATGTTTTCCTTTCGTTGGGATGTGCATGGCGCGCATAGATATACTTATGTGGAACGTAGTACTCGTTTTACTGGATATTTTCCTGATATGTCAGTGATTTTTTACGACCGAACCAAAAATGTTAGGAATTTTAAAATTTGGCTATAGTTTGACTATCTGTGAGTATTATTAATGGTATGGTAATGTAACACTGATTTAAAAAACAAAGTTGATCTGAGGACCCATGAATCACAATACCCAAAAAAATTGTACACTCTTAGAGGCAGAGACAGTTAAAAAGAGCCAAAGTCTGGTCCCTCCGTATATGAATTTTGACACATGCCACTGAGACATGACATCTGATGCGTGATATCACACATTAAGTAATCAATTCTCCAACATAATTCCATAAAGATAATTGTCTTTATGAGTCAATGCCCTGGTAAATGTCACTAACATTTGATGCCCCCTAAAATATATTTGTATGGGGGATGATTCAATTTTGTAACATTTTGACAACATAAGAATTGTATAAATAATCTATGAGCACAGTTAATTGTTGCCATAGCTGCCATGAAATAACGTGTACAATAGGAACTCGTAAATTGTGATAGTATCTTATGAACAATTTTCAGATAATATAAAACTGTAATAGGGTGTTTCCGCTATACGATGACCCATTTCACACTAACATCTTAAGAATTCGGAATGAAACTATCTTTATAAATAGTACATGGTTTTATTTGGTGTAACCTAGTGCTCATCAGCGAGCACTACAACTACAGTAAGTCAATGTTGATTTATTTCATCTCATTTCGCAATCATAACAGGATGTATATATGCGCTCGAAATTCTTTCTTTTTCGTAACGAGCTCACGCGACGAAGCGCTCAGAGAATTGGACTCCCATGCCGTCATTTTGATTTTTGAAGTGTATGATCTGTGTCGCTTTTCGGAGATAACCATACAGTTTGTTTAGTATCCCTTATGCTATCACAAAAACCTTTTTTTTGCACAGACAAGATTGATTTCGCTTTTGGTGTAAGCTTTTATAGTTTCGATATCTGGTTTGGGTGCATATAATAAATAGCATTGACTGTTCGACTGTTAACCCTCCAGACTATTCTGTCACAACAAGAGTTTAACAAAAGGACACTCCAAGCACTTTCAGAACGCCCTTTGTTTATTATGTTGTATTACCATGGCAACCATTTCGAATAACTGAAATCTGATATTGCCATCATTCCTAATTGTATTATGGCACCTAGTCCCCTGTGTCTTGTCCAATTTGGATAAGGTGTGTGGTAAACGATCTTTCATAATGCTGTTACAATTGTCCGTGGTGTTGAGTGATCTTATGAAGAGCAGCATTGGTCTATACTCTCCATTTCAGGAGTCTCTGATTTCCAGATACTTGTATAGGACCACTTTTTCAAATTAAAAGAAGTTAGTAGAGCGAAGTACAGTTTTGAAGTAATGCCCAATCCATATCATAGTAATTAGTTTTATCTGAAGTCTGAAATAAAATGTGTTATATTGCAGGCATCGCATTAGCTGAAGTCTAATATATTTGAATACTTGATACAGGGTTAAGTTTCACACCAATGTCAAACAGTTTTGCTGCTTATCCCAATCAAGCAACAGAGAGTTATTTGGGATCCTCAAATATAGGATTAAGATTTAACATGATTTCATAATTCTACCTCATTACATACATACATTACATTACATTACATAAATACATTACATACATAATGTACAACAAGTATTATTTGTGAAACGACATTCCTCGGAGGCTCAAAGAGCTTACAAAGATACAAAATAGCATAAGAATAATATAAGAAGCAAACAATTAGTTTGGAAACAAACATGTCTTAAGTGCCTTCTTGAAGGCAACAGCAGAAACAGACTGTGTAATATATATATATATAGTTCAACAATTCCCCCTTCCCATAAGTACAGTAACAAAGCATATTGTCGATCTGAGATAAACCCACTGTTCATAATATGCTAATTACTAAGATAGCGAACCATATTTGGAAACCACTAATGCACTATGCATCGATGCAAAATTGTAAACAAACAAAAATGTTCGCAATTTTTTTTTCCGGCGCATAAATGCATTTCGCCATGCAATCCTTAACGTTAGCAAACAGCTTTATATACCAAAATGTAGCTATATCCCTGAGGAAAATATTTTTGGCGAGGGCCATATGTCACGACTCACTCCTGAAGCCCACATTTTAGTTCGAACGGTCGCTACCTGAGCACAAGAGAATCGACATTTTGCATAATCGCGGTAAAATGGGTTCGCTTTCATCTCATATGGACCGTACCACTATTGAAATGGAGGGGGGTGTTTTGATTTGATACAAATATTCTATAAGCATGTATCAAAATTTGTTGTTTAGATTTAACGCATTCTTGATTTTAATTTTTCTCTGAATGTTAGAGGTGGTGTGTGAATCAAATGCTATTTACAAATTATATTAAATTTCACAATTACTTGAGAAATAATTTGTCTTCTCTAATGTTTACCTTTTGTAACCCAGCCCATTCAGAAGTTCCCTCGCCCATTTACGAGGAACGGACGATGTCCAAATAAGGGCCTAATTATAATAACACGTAAGCAATTTTTTTCGGTTTTTAAAGAGCAGCTATTTTTTTATGTCAAATTAAAAAATATGTCTGGTCGTTGTTGAACGGGGTTTAACAAGGTCTTCGTCGTTGTTTGTCTTGAATCGACAACGGTAAGACGGGTTTATTTTGCTCGGGCAGCCTCTCAAAATAAACCCGTCTTACCGTTGTTGATTCAAGATAAACAACTCCGAAACCTTATTGAACCGCTAATTCAACAACTCCCCCATACCTTAAGTACAGTAACAAAGCGTTGTCGATTTGAGATAAACCCACTGTTCATATGCAAATTACTAGGATAGCGAACCTTATTTGGAAACCACTTATGCATTATACATCGATGCAAAAGTGTAAACAAACAAAAAATGTTCTCAATTTTTTTTTCTTCTCATTTTTCCGGCGTATAAATGCATTTCGCCATGCAAAAGTTAGCAAACAGCTTTATATACCAAAATGTAGCTATATCCCTGAGGAAAATATTTTTGGCGAGGTCAATATGTCACGGCTCACTCCTAAAGCCACAATTTTAGTCCGAACGGTCACTACCTGAGCACAAGAGAATCGACATTTTGCATAATCGCGGTAAAATGTGTTCGCTTTTATCTCATATGGACCGTACCACTATTGAAATGGAGGGGTGTGTTTTGATTTGATACAAATATTCTAAACATGTATCAAAATGTGTTGTGTAAATTAAACGCATTCTTGATTTAATTTTCCTCTGAATGTTAAAGTCCCCTCGCTCATTTAAAATCTAGATACACAAACAGTAAAATTGTCATAGGATACTCACGACGAAGATGATCCTTGGATGATCTTTTAAGATCCAAATAGACACTTTAAAAAGTGTCTATTTGGAACGTATAATTGTATACAGTTTGATAGATACATAGGTGCAAGACCATTTAGTAACTTATAGACTAGACATACAAAAGTAAATTAAAATATATTCTCTGTAAACGAAGAGTGTATGATTTTGGTAGTGAAGATAATAGTCCGTTGGATCATATAATTGTAAACAGTTTGAATTGTAAACCAAAGTTTGCTGTGGTTGGCTTAGAAAGTTTACCATCTTTATTTTTATATTCTCTTAATCCAAGAAAAAGTAGCTTAGCTTATCATTTTATTTAAAAGTAATAACCAAGTGTTAAGGGTGAAGATTATGTCAACGGACGCTCCATTAAGAAACTACGAAGCCCATGAAAGGACATGGAAAAATATTTATTATAATTCGTTACCTCAAATAACAATTTGAGCTAATTCGTTCCCTCAAATTACGAATTCGTTCCCTCAAATTACAATTCATTCCCTAAAATTACTAATTAAGTAACTTGAGGGAACGAATTAATAATTTGAGGGGACGAATTATAATTTGAGGGAACGAATAAGTAATTTGAGGGAACGAATTAGTAATTTGAGGGAACGAATTATAATTTGAGGGAACGAATTATAATTTGAGGGAACGAATTAGTAATTTGAGGGAATGAATTATAATTTAAGGGACGACTGATAATAAAAATTCCATGCCACTTCCCGGGTTTTTACGCAAATATGGTACACACGTGACCAACGTATGGCTCAGACCTGGTACACACGTGGTAAAAACCGAGATACACACATGGCGCTCACATGTCACATGTTAAGGGAAGTGCCAACCCTAAATATATGAAATTTATCAAGCACTGTAACTTTTAAACTAATAATGTAATGTACATAAAAGTATACAATTTTTCAAATGAAATGATTCGGAGAATCCATTTTTGGTATCAAATTTCCCCAAAAATAGTGATTTCTACATTTTTGCCCAAAAATCACTTTTTTGGCGCCAACCTAACAAAACAACCTAACAAAATCATTTTTTGATCAAAAATTCCAAAATTTCACCAAAATCATCCAAAGTCAATTATCTAGGAAGCAATTTTTTTTGGCTTACATTTTTTTAGTCTTGAAAATATTGACCAAAAAGTGCCAACAGTTTGATATTTATCTCAATAATCACATTTTTGGCACTTTTTGGTCAATATTTTCAAAACTAAAAATGTTCAAGCCAAAAAAATTGTGCTTCCTAGATAATTGACTTTAGATGATTTTGGGGAAATTTTGAAATTTTGAATCAAAAACTGATTTTGTTAGGTTGTCTGAAAAATGTTGGCGCCAAAAAGTGATTTTTTGGCAAAAAAGTAGAAATCACTATTTTTGGGGGAAATTTGATACAAAAAATGGATTCTCCAACTCATTTCGTTAAAAAAATTGTACACTTTTTGTACATTACATTATTAGTTTGAAAGTTACAGTGCTTGATAAATTTCATATATTTTGGGTTGACACTTCCCTTAAGGGGGATGTGCACCTTCGCATAGCCTCCGTAAAACTGCCGTAACTTCTTCATTATTCATTTAATCTTAATAAAAGTATACATTTTTTTGCAGGGAAGGGTTCAATGAATCCAACTATGATCATGAAATTGACCATTTTGGAGAAAATTATAAAAAACATGTTTTTTGACCCATTTTAGGTTCTGCAAAGATAACTCAATATATATTTTGCCAAATTGTGTCATACTAGTTTTATTATATTCCTCATGCAATTCCCTAGGAATCGGGGTTTTTTTTGTTTTTTTTACTTTATTATTTTTTGAATTATAGACCAAAAAGTGCTAAAAAAACATGATTTTTAACCTCCAAAATCGTGAAAATCACGTTTTTTGGTAAAAAATCATATTTTTTGGCACTTTTTGGTCGATAATTCAAAAAATAATAAAGTAAAATTAAAAAAAAAAAAACGATTCCTAGGGAATTGCTTGAGGAATATAATAAAACTAGTTAGATAAAATTTAACAAAATATATTTTGAGTTATCTTTGCAGAACCTAAAATGGGTCAAAAAACGTGTTTTTTATCATTTTCTCCCAAAATGGTCAATTTCATGATCATGTTTGGATTCATTGAACCCTTTTCTGCCAAAAAATGTATACTTTTATATAGATTTAATAAATAATAAAGAAGTTACGGCAGTTTTAGGGAGGCTGTACCTGAAGGTGCACAGCCCCTTAACTACTTTTTCAAACGTCGTATAAATTACTGACAGTAAAAAATACCTTAACATTCATAATTATCAATAAAAACACATACGATACGAGCTAGTAATTGCGCTCTTTAATATCAATGTTATAATTGCCATAAAAGTCAACTGTCAGCCATGTTTGTATCTCTTACACAGTTAAATTTTATAGGACGGAAACCCACTTGGGTCACGTGTCGTATCTTCTTATCTATATCTTCCTACAGGATACATGCTCGGTTACTGTCTTGACAATTACTAATCGGGGGCGGGGGTGTTCTAGCATCAGATGACCCACATATGTTATGGCTGCTCCTTGTGTTTTCCTCACCAACATATACAGATGCTTTATTTAAAGCAACTCACAGTTATCTGGAGGCAGCTATTCCGTATATCGTGTCACAGTTACACTTTGTAATTTAGGAGCAGGCTGGAGTTGTAATTGCATTAATGCAGTAGCATCTTAAGAACGGCAGTAGAATAGGTCGAGGAAATTACTTAGTCCTATCCTATGAAAAAAATATCTTGACCCAATTTTTAATAATAATACTAAATGCCAGGGTCATGAGTAACACGCAATTGTGAGTTTGAAATTCAAGAATTAAATCATTTGATATAAATATATCAATGTAAGTCTGTGTTTAATTTATGATAGATCATGTTATACAAGGGAATGAAATCATCCAGTCATATTTTGATCTTTTAACTGTAAAAACAATATACAGGCCTATTGCCAAATAAGCTTTCCAAACACTTCTTGCATAGCGTCTCTGAACATGCCAAATTTCTTCTCGTTTACGTGTAAAATCCTCTTCATGCATGACAAATTTATCAACACACAAAAAAACCTCTCTAAACATTAGCAATAAATTCTACCTAGCCCCACCTAAACCAATATTGATGGTACATTTAATGATTTTTTTCTTCTTCTTGAGAGTGACCATTTTAAGGTTTTAAAACTTCTTGATATTTCATGAATTTCTACCTACAGACGATGTGCCTGGTCCCAATCACTACAACATCCGGGTCGATCATCGACCTGATGGAAAGAAAGCACCGAGTTTTACGATGGGCAGTAGGTCATATCCTCCGAATAGTAAGTATCAGAATAACCGATATAAATATTCTAGTTATTTGATTGGTCAATCGATGTCACGTGCGTCAACAATCCTGGGGGTAACGCATCGCCCTGACGGCACCAAGTTTCACTGTATGTATGCTACAAGGTAATCCAGCAAGTTTTAGAATAACCCTTATATACAAAGATTCTAGTTAATCGATTGGTTATTGTTCGAGGGTGTCAAAACCTGATAGTCCTTCAAGAAAAACAGTCGCCATTGAGCCTGGAAGCCGAGGTCCTTCGACATTCACATGATACTCCCTACAGCAAGTGTCTTTCTCGGCGGACTAAAAGGACAGGAAAATGTTCCTTACGCATTATGTTACTTTTTTGACATTTAAGATTCATTGACACCCATGACTGACGTGCATTTTATATTTCCTTTACCTACGTGATCCATGTGAGAATTCCGTTAATTGCGTTCATCGTTAGACATGCATACGTATAGCACAATTTTGTGTTTGGCCTTATTACGAGATTCTTTCCTACCGTTTAATTAATGCATAGTTAGGACCTAAACTACACTTTATTGATATGTTTTTATTAGAAATAAAAACAAATCCACGTTACCTCTTTTCTTTTGAAACAGAAAATGAATTTTACAAAAACGAGAACCCTGCACCAACGGCTTATAATCGTTCACGGGACACCAACAGTGGCATCAAATACAGTATGACGAAACGAAGGGATCTGTTGAAAAGTAAGTTAACAATGTTATTCCAGTTATAGGTATTCAATGATGTCGAACTAAACACCAGGTTTTTCCTGATTTGAGGGAGTAGACTTAATTAAAACCTTACCGTCTTATAAAGGGACGTGGCGATCCAGTCTAGTATGTGGTTTGAATTGTGAACATATACAAATATTGGAAGTGATCGCAACGCGTGGTGTGTGGTTAGACTTGAGCAAGGCACGATAATCAGACTTCCTACCAAATCCGAGGGGAAATGAACGAGTTTTAAAGCATAAGACATTCACTGTAAAGGAGAATAAGCAAATCCCCTATTTCCAGCAATAATATTATTGAGGAATCTAAAACAAAACTCCCACTTAGAAGAGAATAATATAGCTCTAGGTTTGAACACTTAAATTTAACTTAAACTTGACATACATGGATACGTTTCATTATGATTTCATCATCAGAGCGTTTCACACCAGCACCGAATGCATACTCAATATCCAAAGGACAAACGGCAAAGGGTGTTTTCTCAGGACCAAAGGCAACGCTGAAAGGACGTGGATCTTCATTTGTATACGCTGGGTTTGCCCTGCAAGCATCCGTCAGGTTATTCGATGCCTAATAATCGGGATGCAATGAACTGACTTTACAATGATGGGATCCGATAGACTGAGTGTACAATTATTAGGATCGATCAACAAATTGACTCCATGTTAAAGCAAGCATAACATTGTGCGTTATATGTTAGAAAAATAATTATCGAGCCCAAATCGCGTTGACATACAGAACAAAACATCATACCTATCATAAAAACTAGTAAAAACTGCCATCTCTCAACATGCCATGTTTAAAAATTCGCGTTAATCGAAAGTTCCGGTATCAATGACGTCATGATTATTATTGTACACAGTTACGCTAATGCAAAAATGTTATGTTGAGAGATGACAGTTTTTATTCGTTTTTATGATAAGTATGATGCTTTGTACAGTATAACTCCGCGATTTGGGCTCGATAATTAGTTTCTCACATGCAAAATGATGTGCTTGCTGGACACCTCCTTTAAGCATTTTTTGTTGGCAGATCAGAGGGGGCTTTAATAATGCAACCATCGGGAAACTCAATGGGCTTGATAGACGAGGCATCCACACCAGATGACAACATCTTGCAGTACAAGCGGTGCAACACGTTGTCATCCAATATGGAGACATCGCCTCAGCTATCTTCCCATTTCATCACCACATATTACATAAGGGTGTCGCAAAAGTTATTATATAACACATTCCTTCCATTTTATTTGTGGATACTACAGCATGTGACATGAAATATTTGGACTATTTCCCCACTATACACATAAGGCGAAAAATATCCCATAAATAAGTACTATTTCCCTGTGATAAGGAACTGCGAGGGAAAAAGTACTTTTTATGGGAACTTTTTTTCCCTGCACGCGATCGCGGTAATTGACCTTGACTTGATTGATACATGAGGTATTTCAAAAGACAGAAATATTTTTATATGTCATATAAAACAAATATTTACTGCTCTATATTTGGGAAATGGTGCAAAATAGGTCCCTCGGTAACTGGAGACGGTCTTCAGTCACCCCGTGGAGCTATTTTGCACCATTTCCCTCTTGAACAGTAAATATGTGTATACTATACCATTGTAAAGATTATATTCCAGTTAGAAATTGTTGTAGAGTTTAAGTGAAAACACGTTTCCATGCAAAGGAGAATCCTTGTAGAACTGTACTGTTTAAGTAACTACCTACCGCTATTTGACTTGCCTTGAAAAACTTGTAGCATGCAAGGTGTCCAAATACATATTATGATTTGTAGTGTAATATGTTATTCGACCAGATCCTCTTTTCCTTCTGTACAAAATTCCGTGAAATGGATTGTTTGGTACCAAAATAATTCTACAAGTATTTTCTACCCAAATTAAATATTTTTAATGTTTGTATTTTGATTTGTTTTACCAGAGATATGACATTATTAAAAAAGTTATAGTATTTTTTTTGCGACACCTTTACTTGGAAGAATTATGCAAAATTAGTATAAAAGTCATTTTAACTGGCTATTGGTCTTTGTCTTAACAAGTGCGTTTCAGCGATAAAGATATTTTGAATAATAGTTTTAGATTAGTAACATTTATTTACAAAGTCTTGTATTATTTTGCTAGCTATACTCTGAATATATATCTATTAGCAGCAATTCACCTGCCAACCAACGACCAGTGTGAACGATGACAACATGGACTTCTTGGAAAAAACCCTGTTATTCTTAACCAATCAATAATTGGGTTATTTTTCTCATAATGCATGTCTGTTGTTCTTATATTTTTACAGCACGGGATTCACGCAATCCTAATTATTTCATTGTCAGAAATTTAAGATCAAGATTATGTTATTGGAATCATGTTTATAAATCAAGTGCACCAGCAAAAAAATAATCTTTCGAATTCATGAGAAGAGAACTCGAAATTATATATAACTTGACCTGGTTTGTGAAAATTAAAACATGTTTATTAAAGACCTTACGTCCAGTCAATTTATTCTTGTTTTTGTGTGTGCGGTGTTTCTTTGAACTCACTATTATTTCTTAAAATTACTGCTATTTCTTAGAATTACCAAAATATCAGTTAAAAACCTTGTACATTTATTGCATATTTGTCTCTTTGTAGAATTGGCCATTATATTGTATCTTCAATAAAGCTATATCTCAAATGGTCAATACGTTCAATACACATATTTGTGTACTATATACGTGTTGCGGTTGTGGCCGCACGCCCGCATCACGCACATGATGCACAGTGCGATTATTTTCTTCGCGCGCGCCTGCGTCCTTCTGTATTCATTCACTGCTGTAAGGAGGCTTCGCCAATTTGGAACTGATCAAACTTATAGCATGTTTTAACTGAATGGTTTTGGTACACGATACAGTTCATCCTAGGAGAACCGGGTTATGGAAAACGCACGTTAAATGAAAACCACCAATAACACAAAAATGTGAAAGTAGACAAAAATATTTATTACATTTATTAGTATATTTTTCTGTTTTTTCATTTACAGATACATACACAATACGAAATAATTATTACTATGATATTATTATACGAATCAGCTTATGTTCACAACAGTAATTTTTACATGTGTTACGTTACAGTACGGTATTGGGACAGGATGTCTTACAAAACCTGCGACCTATTTTGACAGCTCTAATTTGACTTTTGAGCCATGGATTTGTGTAATCATGTTTGTTTATGCACTCTGGAAACCTTAGGATCTCCACATTTACGTGGTGATATGATAATTAAGATTGTGGTTTATCTGTTTTCAAATGGTGCGCATATAAAAAAGGTATGTCGAAAACATGTTCAACCGATTTGACGGAAAATGACGGTTCTACTGTTCAGTCCAGTTCCCCACTAAAACTTGCAACTAATATTGACGGCGTTTTAGTTTCACATTTTCAACATGGATTGCAATTATGTTTATACATTCTGTAAGCCTCAAAATCTCCCAAATTCAATTGTGAATAAATCACGTGTGATCAAGGAGATATATCGAAAACAAGTTCAACCGATTTGACAGCAAATTATACCGCTACATTGCTATGCAGTCTTATGACTCAATATGACCCGTAAATAGTCTGCTCAGTGCTCACCCTGATTTCTGTTATTAAATGGTACAGAAGCAAAGTTGATCAAAATATGAAACACTTGCTCAAATCGTAACAAATTGTGTGTATCAATCCATTTAGTAACGTATGTTCTTTTGGTGTTACAACTCGCTAGACTTTTGCATTATTATCTTAAATTTAGAAAATATTTAAATAACAACAATATCAATGAAATACTTTTTTTTTAATATTGCAAATCAACCAAACACTATTTATTTACAAATCATAAAGGGATTAACGGATGCCGTGGGTCACAGAAATCGAGCGCCACAGCTGCAACACCGTGAAATCGGTAGAATGTGTTTCTGACATACCTCTCGTTGACCATTTGCAATTGAAAAACGGATTGTGACAACTTGGATAATAAATCATAAATGAAAAGTAGAGATTTTAAAGTTTTCAGAATGGGTAAACACGATTGTAATCCGTTGTGTAAAAGTAAACATAGAGCTACTTCAAATTAAGTTGCAGGTTTTCTGGGACACCCTGTATACCCTCCTTGGCCTAGATCACATGTAGCGTTCTAGAGTGATCAGCATTGCATTGTATGTCAGACTATCGCACCGTAGCATCAGACGGTGAATGACGCTTTGTTCGTTATCTTGATGGTCAGCAATGTCATATATTTGGTGGCCAGTTTCTAGTTGCATTGCCGATGATTAACACTTCCCACACGGCAGGCGTCTGCAGACGACATTCCAAATGTCACAAAATGTTTCAAAAATGTTACAATTATTGAAATGCATCTCCATATTTGGAAACACCATTAGAAATGCATTATAATAAGTACAAACATTGTATTGGTATTTGTATTGGTTCAATCATTCTTGAGATAAGACATTGAAAGTTGGGAAAGGTTTGTGTTAAATCTGTTTTGTATAATGGTAAAACCAATAACCGCGTGGAAAGTGTTATGGGCGCAGGTTGAACTTGACTAGACTCGTTATACACTACAAAATAAGATTCACCCTTCATGGTAGTTGAAATAATCGACTATTTTACGCTGAGTACAATTAGCTTAACACTTTGAAGAAGTGATACATTGCTGGTGTTTCATCATGTTTAAGATGATGATACCAACACTAACATAAATTAGTTTAATATTATACGAACCATTACATTTCAGGTCTTAACAACAACAACAACAACAGTATGTCCGCAAAAAAAAAATCGATTCGCACTTTATACGGTATGTGACAAAATTCTGATTTCTTTCCTCATATTTCTTTCATTATTGGTGTTGTTTGTTGTTACCCTTAACTTTTCTTCGGTGGATCAATTTGATTATTTTGGTTCTGCCACGACATTTCTATCTCTTAAAGGAAGGGTCCCGCAAGCACAACATTGAGCATTATTTGTTAGAAAAATAATTATCGAGCCGAAATTACGTAATTATATAGAACAAAACACCATACTAGTCACACAAATGAATAAAAACTGCCATCACTCAACATGCAATTTTTAAAATTCGCGGCGATCAAAAGTCCCGGTGTCGATGACGTCACGGGTATCGGTGCTAAAATTTGCGCATGTGCATTGTATAACTATGACATCATCGACACTGGGACTTTCGATCGCCGCGAATTTTAAAAAGTGCATGTTGAGAGATTGCGGTTTTTATTTGTTTTTGTCATAAGTGTGGTGTTTTGTTCTATATAATTACAAAAGTTGGGCTTGATAGTTATTTTTCTAACATATAATGCACACTTTTATGCTTGCGGGACACCTCCTTTAACAACGTAACCCATTCCTCCCCATGACATATAATGGTATGTTCTCACTATACGTTTTATACACCATGATTTAATACACCAAGTGAACCATCCTACTTTCAAATTGGTTTAAATTCCGGTTTCAAAATATCTTTATTACTTGATTATTAATTAAGTGCCATTTTAAAATCATTTCATGGACAAACATCTGTTTCATAAAAAATGAGAAAAATCAACGCACGCGCACTGACGTGAAAAAAATGTTGTAATACGATGAGGGAGTAGACTTAATCCTTAACGTCTTATAGAGGGACGTGGAGATCCAGTCTAGTATGGGGTTTGCATTGTGAGCATAGAAAAAACAGTGCAAGAACATCGATCTTTCCCATTTCTTAAAAAGTGAGACGAACATGTATCTTGAAAGATAAACGATTACGAAGGAATATCTATGATTCGCTAAAGAAAATTAATTGATGATTATTCATAGCGAATAAGAATGTAATATTATTAATCATAATAATCTTCTATATAATAATCATAATAATATTCAAGTAATCTTCTTGAAATCGCTATTAACATTGTTTTCATTAATTACTTATATAATACACTAACACCAGAATAAAAAAATTAATATATACACTGTGAAAAGTCGGCTGACAGATTAACTATTTAACATGAGCAAAATATACATATAATCTTGTAGTAAATACACACAGAGAGATCTTGAGTTTTTGGAGGCAATTTTACAAACTAAATATACATTTTACGAGCAAGTTTATCAAACATGCAGTTTATATACAATAGTATGACACTGCAAGGTAAATAGTTTTCATTCAGTGGTGACGTCATAAACACTACCTTGCGTCACGCAATTTGAAACAAACAATGTCTTGTCAGTGTTGACATTTACCTGTTTAGTGTTGATCTAATCTCATAATCTCACAGTAATCAACATTCGAAATTAAAACTATACAAAAGCTATCTTTTCTTAATTTTCTAAACTTATCGCACTATCAGTTTAGTTTGCAGATACTTTTGAGATAAGTGTTATTTTTAGAGTGATACAATATTTTGCGAATGCGGTGAGTATACCTATTTAGCCTACGTTGCATGTTGATAAACGTCCGTTTGATTGGTACGTTATCATATTTCAAAACTCATGCAAAACACTAAGCATTTTATGTGATTAATTGAGATCATACCATTATTGATTGAGAGTTAGTTGTTAAACAGCTCGAAAGAAATTGATACTAATTCAATTCTGTTGGCAATCTAGATGACAATACGATATTTAAAGGAGATGATATAAAATCTCGATTGCAAATGACTATTATAGCATATCTCGTAACTTCTAGATTTGATATAAGTGTTTGGGTCATTTTCTTTTCTCGGGGACAAAGGGCTAGAAACGGGAATCTTCCGGAAACTATTCAAGTTTTTTATTCACTAAAATATAAGTTATTAAAACCATGTAAGGACTGTTATGAAAATAGTGATAAATAGTTTACAACAAGCTTATTAAAAGGTGAGAGATGTTTCATAGCTAGATCGATTTTTGTGCAAAGTGATAGTCTCAAATACGTACGAATTGTTCTTTGGAAAACATTTAGAAAATGTTTTTACGGCATTGAAATGAGAAATTGTTAGCGCCATCAACGACTACATTCTACAAAGAATTCCATGTATCATATGTCTACTTCCGGTATCAGGCGCACATTGGTATCTCCTCCAAATTACTCGAAATATCCATCGCATTGACAAATAATAGCTGTAATCTTCGGCGAGGTTCTTGATCTTAGTCAGCAGAATTTTGAAGTAGTTATTAATATCGTGGCTTTTCATGTATTATATTATGTATGTATAAATCGTCGCTTCTGACATACCGGCACATCACAACAGAATTAAGTAAAGTGATGTGCCGGTATGTCAGAACAGCGACGAAATGATTAAACATACATCTAAATGCTAGCCTTACTGTCAAGATATTTGGTTACCGTCACAACAGATTAAATGAATACTTCAACTGGTTAAGGGAACACTTTAGGATAAGTGAACACTTAACTTGGCGTCACAACAGGTTAAATGAACACTGAAACAGGTTAAGGGAACACTTAAAACAGGATAAGTGAACGCTTAAACAGGACAAGTGAACATTTAACTTGGTTAAGATCACTTGACGTGTCAATATTACATATACGTAGAACAGAAACACGCGGTTTACCCGTATCATTCGCATGTTTACTGTACAGTCCCGTTGTTCAGACAGAATATTTAAAACGACACTATCAAATAAGTATATTCAACATGTTCGTATACAACTGGAGACGCCTGAAGCATATTAAAGTAGATCATAATCGTGCATAATACCCTATAATCTTGATTAAAGTCAACATAAAATTTTGACTCCAATATTCCCGTTAATCTAGATCAACCGTTACAAGTGTACGGACCAATGTTCTAGATATTTGATAAATGTCAACACTGTGACTCCATTCAGGCTTAGCATATCAGAATAACCGTTAATCCGAAACCGTTTATAATTAGATCAAATAGGTAATGCTCTAAAAACGTCATTATGCTGGCAGAACATCATAAGGACGACTCATGACCACCGATTTTACAGACATACGTTACTTGTCACAGACGAAATTCTTTTGATATCTATATTCCGAATCATAATACCATTTTTCACACAGAACTCTCACTACTTCTGTGAGCCATCACTGGCGATACGAGAGACCTTGTTCTAAGTATACGCTCAGGAATGTTTTCAAAATGACCGCCATTTTCAAGAATATGTATAACCGCTACTGGAGACACTCGTAAACGAGTACCTCGTGTCCATTTTCAACGAGTCGGTACTTAAATTAACGAGTTCAATGTCACTAAAATCCTTGGTATTCCGCGGCGTACTCAGATCAATATCACTGAATTCATTAGTGTTCCTTATGGAAGAATTGATATATCGATCCTCTGAAGTTATCGATATATCGCTTATCGAACCGCTACTTAACGTGTTGTAAAGATCATTGTTCGTCGTAAAATGGTGTGGCAGCACTAGCTTTCCGTCGTCAGACACCGTGGAGACATCACTAGTAGATGACGCTCTCATTACCGTGGTGTATGGGGGCTCAAATTTGGTCACATTTGACACATTCGAATCTTGAACAAATATGGCAGGAGTTGCTATGGAGTTAAACTTTTTCGAGAGTTCGCTGACAGTATTATGCGCAATGGTCGAATAAGGGGGTGTAGTTACAGTAGAGTAGTCTGGCTTCTTATTCCTTTCCAGGGTCGAAACATCATTCCAAGAACCACCCGCAAATTTGGAGTACCTTGGTTTAGTATTGGAGTATAGCTGACTTCCTTCTGAGCGCACTGATACGTCTCCCAACGATCCACCAAGATGACGCTTGAATTCTTGATTGACCTTCAACAGTCCACATTGAGGACTTGCGGGTGGCGTAAGCGTCATATCTGATGTTGTTGAGACATTACCATGCGACCCACCACCCATACCGTTATACGAGCTCGTGTCACTCTGCATTCCAAAGCTGCTTCTTTCCGACGGCGGAGGCGTAAGTCTATTGTCTAGGCATACTGCGTGGTATGTCGGTGACGTATGGTTACTACTAGGTTTAGGGCTGACAGGTGGCGGTTTCAGTTTGAAAAGCTGTTGTTCAATGTCTCGGTGACGACATGGTTTCGAAGAGGTTTCTCCCTGCTTGTGACGTCCACAATTACGATCTAGTCTATCGTAACCATTATTTGTATGAAGATTCATTGTGGAAGATGCCAAAGAGCCATACTCAGTCGATGAGCCAGGACGTTCCCAAGCTTGCAACGGGAACACGCCGTATCGCGGATCAGATCCATAGAACATCCCAGTGTTATGGTCTAAGTTCACTTTAGCATAGGCATACGCTTTGGGCTTATCACTACCGGTTCCGCTATCACAACTGACGTCATCAGAGCAATCCTCCTCCTCGAAAATTTCTGGCTCCAATGTATGATACAAAGTGCCCTTTTCTTTCTTAATTCCGATCGTTCGTATGTCATCCCAGGGTTCTTTACTGGGTGTAGTTAGACGCTCCCGGTCCTGTTTCTTGGATTTGATTCCAAAGTAGTTGACGGTATAACATCCGGCAGTGTTGGTTAAGCGTTGCGCAAGCCCAGAACGTTTATATCCATATTTTGGAGGTTTGGAGTTTTTCTCGAGACTTCCGGATCCATCAGACATGAGACTGGATGATTCGTCTCCGCATATGGAGCCTTTACCAATTCCAGAGTCGCCTTCATCGAGGAGGTCGATTCCTTTGTAAGGGTTATCACTGGACATCGTACCACAAACTGAAGCTTCAGACGCGGACGAGACGGATTGGAAACTCTCCACACTGTATCCTGTAAAAGATGTAAAGTGTAAAGAGAAGAAATAGCGGTTAAATTCATGCCTGACTAATGCACCTAAGCGCATGAAAACTGAGTAAACGGATTAAGCGGTGCTGATCTGATCCTTAACATGATTTTAGTTTGTCGGGGATTCATTATAGGACCCATGACGATATTCTATTTCCCACAAAAGCAGTAAGAAATGAAATACAATTTTCGAGAATTTTCCAAAAGATAAGTCAATATCAAGATCCATATTTCTCACGAGGCATTCGTATTTCCATGTGGTCTGTTTGAACGTCGTTTTCAGATATATGTGGACACACCTAACATGACCTCTTGTAAAAGTATGGGAGGTCATCGGCACCCTTAAAACCGGGGAAATGCTCATACATGATGCGCATTGCGTAAGCTTGACTTTTCGGCTCTGATTGGTTACCGGAATTTTGAGAGATTTTGAAAATGCGCAATCAGCCGGTCGTTAGTGCGCCTGCGTGTGTCTGTAGCCAAGACTATAATGTGCCGTGTATCCATTGCGGCGCTAGCGGCACTCTGATACCCAAAGCGACAGACTTTCCCCTTTGTGCCTAATTTCAATATTGTTTTAACTTACCTCGACTGATAGTGCTTATTGTCACGTTAGAGTCGTCTTTCCCTTTACTGACATATGCGTAAGATCTGTAACGACAACGTATAAAACAATAAATTACTAACAAAGTAAACACTCTCCATGGAATACAGAGGTTTCTTCGGACAACTGCAATTAAATATTTCTTTGAAATCGTTTATGTTTCGATTTTCGGCTACTAACTGTTATGGGTGAAGAGGGAGGAACGAGGGCCAATGATTGCGAATTAGGGGCAAAAGTAGTAATGTTAGAGGTCAAGGATGCATACACTTTATCAGTCAAAGCGTCATTGAGGAGCATGAGAAGCATGTCAAGATCACCCTACGGTCCCTATGTTACCTCGTAACATAGGGATATTGACTGTTTTAGTCAATAAACAACCCATCAATGGACGCACGTCACTTGGGGTTGAGCTCACGTAAAGTACGCGAGCTCAACCTCACCTCAAAACGGTGCAATGATCATCCGTGGTGCGCATTACGTAATCTCAACCTCACGGCTCTGATTGGTTGGTGCTCAAACGTGAAACTGAAAAACTCGTGAATATACATGAGCTTATTCACGCAATGCGATGTGATTGCGATGTGGTTGTCCCAAAACCGGCCAAAACAATCGCATGGTACAAGTGGCAAATGTACCGACGGAACCTACCTATGCCTCTGAAAAAGGTAAAGTGGTACACAAAAAAAGGTATATTGTCAAATTTTAAATTTGACAATATCAATACCCCCAGTGTATCCGCCACTGGGGGTCACTTCAGTTGATATGTGTCACACAAAACGATTCATTTGTGCAGATTACATTCCCTGGGTGGTTCTGACATGAGAGAAAAGTTTTTCTTAAGTCCCTTAGTTTGTCTGATCTATCCGTTCAACGACCAGCCAAACTAATACCTATTTAGTAAAAAATGTTATATATTTTGCAATCATCATACTAGTCGTTACTGTAGTAATACATGGTTAATGGGGTAGCTTTGTATCTTACTTAATATGTTTTATGATCGTTAGATGGGTTCACACACTGACTATAGCCGATTAATGGCGCCGATATGAGGTGTCAGTAGAAGGTTAGCTAGTACAGTCATGTCACATGAGATTGGTCATCCCATAAAACATACGAAATCAACCTCAAACGGGACTTATGAGATACGATCGAACTTTATTTTTGATTGGCTAATGAAGAAATCACGAACATGCGCAGAGAGGTGACCGTAAAATAGCCCTCTTGCGATGAAAAATGACTAGGGAAATATGTACCATGCATACCAGCCCCCGTGTGTACACAGCTATTGTAATTTATACGTACTTTGCACTTCGTCTGTCTCGTTTAGTATGGTTCCAGCACATCATGCACAGCGAACACGCCACCGATATACCAATAACGGACAACAGGATACCAATGACCATCAGTAGACGGAGGGTACTCGTTGCATCTTCCGTGGACGGTTTGGAGCCTTCTTCCCTCTCAGCGCCCGATTTTGCAGTAGGTTTAGCCGTTGTTGTCGGTTGACCATTGTCTCCTTTTTCGCCATCCTCCCCTTCGCCGGGTCGAGCGTTACTTGGATGACCTCCGGCGGCACTGCCTCCAGGAACGTCAAGATCTCCCCAGCCTCCACCGGGATTTGGACCAGAGGGATTGGAGGGTCTACTACCACCTGGTTTGGATGGTGGACGTGGGTTGGGTCTAGGTGGGCGTGGGCGGCTGCCGGGCCTTTTTGGCGGTACCGTTGGCAAATCGGTTCCTCCTGAAATGAAAGCAAAAATAAACACAATTGTATCAACAATTCAGCCATTTTATTATAAAAATATAGTCCTCAACACTTAGAAATCAGAGCCATAATATGGCTCTACTTCATAATATGGCTATACACAAACATGAGTTTTGGGACTAACATAACTCATGTTTGTGTCCGAAACCCGCTCGCATTGGTCTGTGAAATAGGTTTTATCGCGTAGCTCTACGCGGCGGCGATGTATTTTTTTTCTTTCTGTGGTTCTCTGTAAGCTTGAATCAATACGAAAATTATATGCATAATTTGGCAACCGGTCAAATCAAACATTACCGATAAAAAATCGCATGTGGGGCTTTTTCTTCTTCTTTTTTTCCCTACAAAATCACCCCAAAACCCCAAAAATCTGCATAAATGATGCTATTCATTTAGCGAACTTTTTCTTTTCTTCTATTTTTGTAATTTTGTTGTTGTTGTTGATATTCATTTGAACGTGAAACAAGGTTTCTTTTATTTTTTTCGCCTAAGCAAATCTAACAAACGAGTAGACGCATTCTTTTTTGGTTCGTTTTTTACCTGGGTTCGAATCTGGTATACATTTTCGTCCTTGTGGTGTATATCCTCGACAACAGGTGAATACACTCTGGTAGACAGTGCGAAAAGCTTTCTTGTAGGCAGGTGTGAAAACAATTCTGAGAAGGCAAGATGAGAAAAGGTTCAACGGGTAATTAAGGTTAATTTTAAAAGTTGAACGGTTGATGAGTACGACTAACAGTGAATCTTACTGCTAAAATGGGGGAGGATTATGAAAAAGTGCCAACAGTAGGTTGTAAAAGTACGCGAGCAAACGGACATCCGTGGTGCGCAACGCGCGAGAGCGACTTATCGTCCTAATTGGTTCCTGGAATTTTGTGAGTTTTCAATCATGCGCAGTGAGCTGATCGGAGTGCGCCCGCGGGTGTTTGACAGTGGCCAGGAGGAAATGTGCGGTAGGTCCATTGAAATCGACATTGATCTCCATTCTTAATCTTGATATTAAAGCCAGGCCAAATATATGGATACATCATATAGATGGCATTGTGAATGAAGCTACCAGGAATGTCTCTCTGCCATGCGCCATGCATGTAAAGCTATTCGACGAATCAAATGGGTATTCCACCCATTGAATATATAGAATTTATCATTTCTGATCATTGTTCTACAATGAAATTCGAAAGTGAACATGGAAAGGCATGTTACTTATATGATAAGAGATTGCATCAACACAACTCATGAATATTTCATGGTTAGATTCTGTTTTGAATAGAGTGCTCAATGCCAAAACGGCAGAGCGTAATAATGAGTAAGCAGAGCGTAATGAGTAATAGAAATACTGTTATTTTCAAAACAATTAACATTAATCCCTGCAATATTTATGGCGAAGTCTTGAATACATCACAACGGCGGTAAATATGTCAACATGATGTTACACAAATGTTATGACGTTGAACCTCAACAGACATGGTTTATGGTGATCCGTTTGAAATTGTTTGATCTAGGGAGTATCGAAGAACATCGGTTCATATCCTATTTCACGGCGGTCATTTTAAGTGAATATATTTCACTTTGTGACTGGAATATCAGATTACTAATGAGTTTGGGATCTAAATGGGCACTTTAGATGGTATCCCAGAGTTAATATTAGAGTCGTTTAATTCACGACACTCGCCCCGACCATGAAAGAGTTATAATTGTTTTAAACAAATCACCTTTTCATACAGTGACTTTCAAAAGGATAGGCGTTTTAAATCGACATGATCGACATATCGGGCGATAAACAACAGCATTTTTCGGTAGCCCAGTTGTCCTAAAAACACGGAAATCATGATAATGGAGCAAGTGGGTGGGGGCAGAGGTGATGGGAGATGGATGCAAGCATGGCTTATGTTTGTATCACCTTATCCTTGTCAAATTTTTTTTATAAATGACTCTCTGAGATCATGTAACAACGCAGGAACATTATACGCACAGAGAAACAGTGTAGTTGTCTGTCATATCTTTTGTGACAGTTTTACATGGTTTGAGGAAAACATAAAAATTGAAATGCTGATTAATTTATCACCGTATGACACAAAGCCCTCTGTGACTTACTGACATTGTTAATCATAAAGGACGCAATAAGGAAGTTTTATGTAGCCTAGAGTGTATGTTACTTTTTCGATGAGGTGTTTTCATTCATATTTACGAACATGCGTTTACAGGGTGTTTCAAGCTTTATAAAAGAAGACTCATTTTAGAAATGTGGTATTTTCAATTATTTATCTTTAGAATTGTTGGTTTCAAAATGCTATCAAGATTCAGTTTGGAATGCTATGGCCGACCACCAACATAATCCAACTTATTGCCCATTTATATAGAAAGCTATATATGGTGACGAAAATCTTGCAATGAGGAGCGCGAAAGTCGACCTCTTGGGCTCTCATCATTTAGCCTAGGTTTTTTGTTTTAATCTTTCTCCATAACCTATTGAAGATAACCTATTGACAGATTTTGTATCGTTATCGCTCTACTTCAGACTAATAGTAAAGTTAATCACTTTTTTCTATCAACAATGTAAACTATTTGGGTTACAAAGCTTTGCAAGGAAAGGACCAGTCAGTAGGATGATCCAGTAAATCCTTGCATGTCTTTCGTTTCGTCATAATTGATTTTGACGGAAGAATGGTATCTTATACATATTTTTGTAAACCTCGTGACTATAGTCAAGATTATTTAATATTAGATGGGTGTTTTAATCAGATGACCTACTTAAGAAATCGCAAATTTGTTAAGAGACAGAGTATTGAATTGATACACATTACGTTGATACTATATCTGAAAAATAAATCCCGTCACTTGGACTACCCTTAATCAGTCATGCCATTACTGTTTAAACTATAACGGCTAAGTCAACGGCTGTGCCAACGACTAAGCTAACGGTTAAGCCAACGTCTAAGCTAACGGCTATAAGTCAACTGTTAAGCTAACGGCTTAGTCAACTGTAAAGCTAACGGCTAAGTCAACTATTAAGCTAAGGGCTTAGTTAAAGACTAAGTTTATGGTTTAGCTAACAGCTTTTAAACCAAGTGTGTAGGAAAACAATACTTTGATTTTCATGTTCTTACTTGTATTGATCGCAACCTTGGATATCCAACCAGCTGCAGACGCCCCGGAAACTGACCAGTGAGCTCTGGATGTACGATATCGTAAAAGTCTCGATTTTTCTGAAATATATAAAATAGAAAATAAAAAAGAGTTCATTATTATCGATGGGATCATCAGCTTCTTTCAAAATGAGGTATATAATAAATGTGATAATCATTTAATGTACCATTTAAGTCTAACGATCCGTAACTAACGATTTCTTGCTCATGGCGCCAGTAAGTTTGACTTATACATAATTTTCTGTATGATAAATAGAACATTATGATCAAATTAAAGATAACCATGAAGTGATTGCTTTTGATATTACTGTCTCCTATATGGATCACCCTAAAGGGGTACCGTGCGAGGAGTTCCGTGAATTATTTTTCTAAAAATATTGAGACAGAAGAAATATGCAACATTTCTATAAAAAAGTAATATATGTTTTGTCTCTGTTTTCTTTTTCTTCATCGTTTGTCATTACTTTGCTGCTGGTCCTTTCCTGGAGCTATAGGGAAACGAAAGAGGAGGGTTAATTCATCGCATGTCTAATAGTGCTGCCAATCAAATGTTGTTGTTTTTTTATTCCAATATATTTGTATGTGAGAATGTTTCCAAATTCGAATGTTTACATTTTAACATTAAAAAACCCCAGGTTGGTGCTAATGAGATAAAATATACAAGTCCTTAAAAAGTTGGGAGCAAAAGACATGACCTCAAAGGCAAGCTGGTCTCGCATTGTCAGACCTAATCATCCTGAGTTTTACCACTGGGTTTTACCATAATGCATTGGTCGGAGGTTATAGACAACCTATTATACTAAATGGCCGTTCTAAAGAGTGACAAGGGGATAACTGGAACTATATGACATTCAACATCATACATTCGTGACGCTATGTTTGGCTTTAGGCGCCAATGAATGAAATACTCTCATTCTCCAATATTTCCGTTACTTTGATAAACATGTCAGTGGTGCTGCTGTAGGCGGGACAAATGATAGTCTATCTGTTTCTTAACGCTCCCGTAACACCAAGGTGTCGAGACAATGGTTGAGATGAGAGCTTGTTTCCGTTCCTCAAACACGTACCTCGTCTTGCCAAAAATAAACCTACCCAAACTACCCGGGCGTGTTATTTGTTATTGTGAATTCAATTATCAGTGGGAGGGGCGGGTCAAATTTTAGGGGGGAAACCAGTCTCCGCAAGCGCCGGGGATTGAACCCGGGCCGCGGCGTGCAAGTCACAGACTATACCGACTAAGCTTTAAAGGTATATTATGTGATCTTTCCAGGGAACGCCCTCAACATCGAAAAAAATTGAAAGCAGAGCGTGGCATGCACGAGATAGACCTAGCCGTCGCGCGGTACAAGATTGTTGCAGCGTCGGGTTTTGTAGAGTGTATGAGGGTTAGTTATGATAGCACTGTATAATAGTAGGCATTATCACCCTTTGTCACCAGTTATATCACTTTGCACACGAAACAAGTCTGTGTACTGTATATACAATTAGGGATTTCGTGGCGTTACAGACATTGCTGAATTGTTTGCAACAACGCATTAAAGATAAAGTTCGGTCTATTATAATTTGTTTGTGTCAATCTAAGAACCCGATAGAAAATTGAGATGTGCCATTCGTCGTATGTCACCATAAATCATTCATAAAAGTAAATATATTGAGTAAATAGTGTGCAAGAATTAATATGAAAATCCCTAAAGTATTGAGTCAACTACAGTGCTCATAACTATTAACTGCTACCGTAATCATAAGACGTAATGTCGTTCTATTTGTGGGTATTTTTAATTCATGTTTAATAGAATTAGACAAATCTGTCACAACGTTTGGAAATTGTGTCGGGTCACGAAAACGGAAGTCTAAAATGGCTGCGCAGATACGGAGTTCAGATCCTTGCGCATGTTTTCTACTTATGATGAAACTCAAAGCTATAATGATTTATGACGTTCAGGTTGTGTTGTAATAAACAAGTATATATCAAACAATATTTATCTTGTACGATTTTATCTCGGTACTTTAACCGCATCATATTCATTAGGGGGTATTTAGGGTCATCTTCAACTGCTTATCCGTATTTTGTAAGGATTATTTTACACCCTGTATTGCAACCTACATTTCCTTTACATCGTAATTCTTGCGATCACCATAGCAATACCTGATCAAATCTATTCTGGGCTGTTCTGTGTAATCTTTCAATCTATACATATTGCGATTAATGCACTGGTGAAACCCAAAGATGAGTTCTTTTCCACACCAATACCAGCATGCTTCACTTTCACATTCACTGATTAGGTGGCCATTTTTATTTATCCCCGGTGTCCACTGGTTCCCACTGGCATATAATGAGTATAATTAGTTGTGAGTTAGACTATATTGTTTGTTGATTACGTCACCAATCAAAGGGTATCGTTGATATTACATGGACAAGCCATGGTTATCACATGGGTGTCACGTGGGTGGCTGCAACACTGTTTGCAAAGCATCTTGGGATGCGAATACGGTACCCAAGAATTATGTTTGGTTAATATCAGAGCAAGTTGCACATGGTGGGAACATCATTTCAGATGCGACTACGACATATATTCTATTGAGATACAATCCTTTACACCTATAGACTCTATCTCTCCGATTTCAAAGAATTCAAATTCAAAATGTCAACTCTCAAGGACACGCATTAACAGCTGAAACTCAAAATAAATAGGGATCTAAAAGGAATGATCACCTTTAGGTACCTTTTTACTTTACCGATTTAGACGGTTTGAACATTATTGATATTCATTGACACGACACATTGAAAGGCAACACTTCAATATGCAATTTCAATGGCTCATTTCAATGAATTCATAATATGAAACACGATGCAACCGAGAGCGTGTTCTTCTTTCTATATTTCTAGATATTAGTAAGAAAAAATGCCTTCGGCCCACGAAGGGGAGTGTGCTTATTCATGTCAACTAAATGATCTAACGTCAATGAACGATTTTGACGTTTGTGATATTGAAAACATTTCAATAGATACGCACTTCAGACGATCAGTAACGTGCTTAACAGTTAAACCAAAAAACCGGCATAGCCCTTACATGCTCACTCCTTTAAGTGAATCGACAAAAATACAATATATGGGCGGAAATGGGAAGATTCCCCTTGTTGGATTCCCTTCCAACTACCGTATATGTTCATAACTCATACACTCACACACAAAAAGTGTTAATATAGAATGGAATTGTTTGTTGCGTTCGCTGCGGTTGCGACATAAAGGGGTCGATCCGGAATGTTATCTTCCCCAAATGTGCAATTCGGTCTGTATAGGCACTCTCTTTCCAATAAAAGGACAAAAAAGTAGGGTAACAATTGTGCACCTTTAATGTAGTATAGAACGATGAGTGAAAGAGAGAGAGAGAGAGAGAGAGAGAGAGAGGGAGCGAGAGGAAATTATTTTATTTAGACGTTAGACTTTGGAAACAGGAACATGATCCAGTTAAATGTAACAAGAGCTCCAAAACCAGCTGTACTTGTCGTCTGCTTAGGAAATGTGAGCATTGCGTTTATGCAAACGAGACAGATCTTCTGATTTCCTCTTACAGCTTTGATGAACAATCCCTAGTGTTATGTATAATACAACTGTCCCATTAAAATCCGAACACACTTTTCAAAAAGTTGCAGTCTACGGCATTGTAATATTTCAAAACAATAGTTATGATGGTTGCCAGAACTGTCCACTAGAACCATAAGAATAATTAGGTGAAATTATTCCCCACCTTTGGTGCGAATAACGGAAGAATAGCCAGCCCTGCTACAAAATACTCAAGAAGATGGGCAAAAGAGGTACACTTTTAGAGCAAGGTAATAATTGCAATTGGTATTGGTTCACTTTAGAAACAAATATTTGTACGACTTTTGAATTTAAAATTACACTTCAGTGTCTTCGTAAAAATCGAAAATACAAGTCACTTTTACTGTGTTGCCCACCGTATTGTGCTCGCTGCACCGCCTCAGCAGGTTTGAACTGGTATCAATTATCGTTCAGTTGGTAATGCGCTTGAGGGCCGTATAGGCTAGCCTATATGGGCACGAGTTAGAAAGCTCTAAAATGCTTACATACAACATGGGTAATGTAGGCCTAATGGAGAAAGACATCAAGTAGATAACAATTAGCAAATATTGATGATGCAAGGAAAAATTCATTTCCGCAATTCAATTGGCATTTTTGACATTTCGAATGCTTACTGCTCTGACTGAATGAATACCCGATGATGGTTATACGAGTTCATTACACGAGTACATAGTCTCGTGCGTGTTTGAAAGGCTCGTGTGTCGCCGATGTTTGGACAAAAAACCTTATCCTCCTTATTACTACATAAATCAATAAGAAAATATCCTTTGGGTTTTATAATTGACCCGGTTAACTGCCCGATAAGAAGTTTCATAGTCTATATCGAGCATCCAGCTTGCGATATTTATTTAGAAAACAATTGTCGTATAAGCGCACTTATTAATAAGTAGATAAATAACCACCCTAAATGTCTTTGCGAATGCAAATAGTTATAGGAAGATTCAAGAGATGCTAGAATAATTATTTCATATAAACTGAAGAAAAAAACCCTCATAATTATATTGTTGTTTTTGTAAATTTACGTTATGCCCATTTCTGGGGGTAAATAGCCTATGTGTTTGGTGAATGTACTACCTTGTGCTCGGTAACAGTCCCGTCAAATGTTTTTGATAGCTAAGAGAGCACATCAAAACTCGACCGCCCGGCAACCGCCGGTTCCGTGCAGTTCCGTGAGGTTGCAGCCGGTTGCTATTGTTCTAAACAATGATATGCGGTCCAACCGGGCGGAACCGACGGTTGCCGCGCGGTCGAGTTTTGATTTGCTCCCTAATGCTCGAATCATACTAAGGTCGCTTTGCGATTAAATCGCTCCTATGACGAGTTTTACGTCATATAAAAACGCCCGATACATCGATCAAGAGATCGCTTGACTGGAAACGACCAGTCGCGGCCAGTTGACTTCATTTCAACTCGAAAGATCGGTCGCTTATGACGTAATGAACATCCTACTTTTTCAACCAATGGGGGGGGGGAGGTTATTTTGCCTCTAAATTAGCATAACCAATCAGCAGCCATAATCCAGGTTGTCGTCAGCGTGACCAAAAAAAGACCTGAAAAGGCATGCGACTACCGGCGATTTAGTAGCTCGAGGCGACCTTAGGTCGCACCGAAATACTTCGAGCTAGCGATTATTGGTGAAGCGACCTGTTGCGACCAGCGACCGGCTAGTATGATTCGAGAATAAGTAATTTAGAATCGGCAACTATCAAGATTCTCCTACGAGTAGTCAAGCTAGCTGATCGCGTAGTAAGTCAACTGTGGTGTCTGGACATTGATCTCACACTGCCATAAAGGAGGCATTTATGTTGTAGAAGAATATATGACGAATATAAATGGTTAAAACATGTTCTCGCAGAGCAAAGCAGGTATAGGTATACTTTGACTCGTCATTCGGGCGGGTGTGTCTGTCAGTCTCTCACGGTCACGCTAGCTATCACCCTTGTCCTTCAGGTCGGGTCGATAAAACTATATCAAATTGTCATAAGTTACTCTGCATGTAGATAAATGTATAAGAATAGTAAATATGGGAAACGACAAATTACAAAATATGTCTTCGTAATCTTAACATCCATCGATGCAAAATGTATTTCTGGCCGTTTTTTTGACAGTCCATCATTTTGTTGGGCGAGGCGCTGAAAACTATTTGACGTGCGCTGTCATATATATTGGGTGCGATTGAAGCCATCATCGAGGAAGAAGAGGAAAAGCCCAAGGCAATTCTCGGGACGTCTGGCTTCTTTAAAATTAAGATCAAACTTTATCATGTTTATAGAAAACATAAGCCCCTATTCGTTTAAGAAATGTTGCCGAAAATAAAGCTTTAAATTCACTTTAAATTGACCTTCCATCTTGAATGTATCGTCAATCAAAACAAATCTTCATGTAATACGTAAATTTATCAATGGAACTCTTTTGAAGTAATTGTTCCGAAATAAACTATGAAAGGACACTGGCCAAAAATGTAACCTACATCAGAAACTGTTTTGCCTCTCATTGTCCGCAAAGCTTTACCATCGCCTATAGTAGGAATGTGTAACAGTGGTTGTCCCCACGCAATATTCGCATACATATTTATCGAAAGAAGTATGGTTAGCCAAATGTGATTCAATGAAAATAACAACTATGAGTTGATTATGACCAACTTGGCATATCTCTTAAAGCATAAGGTGGCTCTGTATTTGTATAGGCCTATGGAAAAGGAGTTAAACAAGCTAAAATTACTAGAAATGCCAAATGGACTCATGTTCCATATTCTTAATTAAAGAATAAAATCTTTTAAAATATGTGGTAAGTGTTAAATGGATTTCGGCGCAATTTTTCTTCCGTTGAGTTGGGAAGGTTGACCACCTGAGCTTCATTGACGGACACGTGTCCTTATTTATAGTGGGTCAAGTCATAAATATGCAAAAGGGAGTTTCCATGGGAAACTCAGAGGAAGCACGTTTTACCTAATGAAAACATATACTATAGCCCTCTAGCAAAAATACTAAACTTGAATCAGTTCCGGTCCTGACGTAAGAATGCAATTATGAAATCATGACGACCTTATTTGGATGAAAGCCTTTTATGAACTTTTTGAAACTACCAAAATCTAGAGGGGCAGGGGGAAGGGGCATCTCCCTGTCAGAAGGCTTGCCCCCTGATGCCCCCCCCCCCAAATGAAATGACAAGCTCTATGTGGTAACAACAAATATATAGTCTGTTACGCCTCCTCCTGATAACAGACCTGCCTCCTCATGCTACCCCACCCACCCCCCAAAACCCTCAGAAAGCTCATACATTATGCTTGTTATGGAAATTAAGGATACTTTGAGTGAAGGTTTAGTCAAACCCAACTCTCTCGTCTTAATAGGCATTCAAAGTCTAGGTATTGTGATCAAACATTGCGATGCATATTATCGACAAGACTAATATTAATGACAATACGATTTCTTATTTGCGTTCTCGCGAGACACAAAATTATAAGGAATCCAGAGGTTACCAAGATTCACATCATAAATTCATTAATTTTCCCTTTTACATTATACGATGTATAGAGGGACTGAGTCTTTCAACTTTCAAATACTGATGATAATGATTATTGAAGTACAAACATTTAAAAGTTCATGAAGGTTCAGGAAATAAGCTGCCGAAAAATCCCCTAGAAACAGATTCATCTCAAGTCTATTGACTAGAATATCTTACATTGTGGTAGGCCTATAATAGTTGTCTTTTTTTCATGATCTAAATTGGGGACCAAACTACTGTGCAATAAAATCATCCGTAGTACGGTAACAAACTGTAGTTCTTCGGACATATTATTGCCGAGACAACCCAGAAGAGAATATACATTAGTGATCCCCTTGGTCACATGTGGACCACGACAATCTCGACAATCTATTACAAATTCAATTAGACATATACTTAATTCCAAATAAATTCCATAATTTGATTAGACATACACTGAATTTCAAGTAAATGCCCTAATGAAGCGCATTATTGAAGATGTGATATTTTGCTAACATAATTTCATTCTTTCAACGTATCAAAAACACCTCAGGGGTGATTCTATTTCTCGTGCTGACGCAATCCCACGACCTATGTATGTCAGCGAATTTAATCCTTGTCGGGTTCTTAATTTGATGAGACATTTATTGATGATTGATTCATCAATGGGAATATAGAAATTGTTATATAATCAGTAGAAGCATTTTTTTCTAACGAATATATGTCATGAACATCTTGTCAGATGTGCCAGTTAAGAAATTGTCAGCGTCTTCTATCTAGTGAATACAACTATTTTTAGATCAATATATTTTGGAATTCATATCTAATTTATCAAAGGCTAAGACACATACGGTATCACGAGATGGGAAGATTTAGTACGTCTACGCATTCATTGACAAATTTTAGTTTCAGTATTCCAAATTCTGAACGAAAATTATTCTTACTAAGTTTACTTGAAACTTGTCAACATCTGCAAACTGGTTGTGTGAGACCTCCCGGTTTCGCCTGTAATTTGGAGTGTACATGTATACGGTCGCTCCGATTTCAAGAAATACATGATGAGTTAGAATGTGATCTGGACCCAAATTAATAGAATAATATGTAGCAATTTTCAAAAAATCGTAATTCAGATCTAATATAGGCTGATATGCTTGAATAATTTGGTAAAGCAGGCCTATATTCATAATCATGGTACAACTTTGAAGAACCGGACCTCTCAGGTAGGGTTGGACGGGTGGGCGATTTCTTTTGTTATTTTGTTCGTGAACATTTGGTTACCGTTGGTACATTTTCAAAAATGTACAAAATCTTTCGAAAGTTAGAATTTTCAAAACATTTTTTAACCAAATAAAAATTAAGTATGAAAATTGATAGACTATTGCAGCAACTACATTATCTAATACTAGCTAACGGGATATAAAAAATGAGTTTGATAAAAATAGACAACGGTGAAAGTTAAAATACTGCTAATATTTGAAACATGTAGTTTAATACACACATTCACCGATGCGATAGATGTAACGCTATTTGTGAAGTTTATAGACACTTATTTCACCCAGTTTTGTATTACACTTAAACTGTAACTCGAACCCATGAGCGCGACAGACAATAGCACTTCTTTTGAATTCGATACCTACCGATTTAAAGCGTCTGGGAATGAGAGTGATGTTTTATTTATGGATGTTGAGAAGTTATTTCGTGACACGGTGACAGGGCGAAAGGCTACATAATATATGCGTTTTGTGTTGAGCGACCTTGGTCCGAAACACATAGCTTCAAAAGAAAATACCCATTTGTCCATCCCTCTGTCTTGATTATCTATGAAAAGATATATCGAAAAATAGGCCTATAGGTCACGTCGGTCAACCCCGTAGAACAGGTTTTCACTCTTTGGCCTTGTGGATTAAATTTAGATTAGTTACTTTTAGATTTCAACAATGCCATGACATCTTCAAAGACGAGGAACTCCATCAGCACAATATTCTATGCCCAGTTACATAGCCAATATTATTGTTATGAGTGGAAGTTGTTCAGGAATCTGCCTACCCTTCATCCCAATGGATTTGCTGGGATTATTTTTATCACAACGAGTTGTCTCAAGGCACTACTTCATAGCCAAGTTTGGCAAGTTATCTTCTGTAAATATCTCTGCACCGGTGTAGCTCCAACTAGCCTTTGAGGTCTTTGACATCAACCTTCACCTATCTGAGTGTTGTCAACCTCACGCCACTATTGCCCGTTATAGAATGTTTGGACGCAATTACTGAATGCGACATAGGAATAGGCCTACCGTAGTATATAGATACGTCTTTATGAAGCAGCATTGTCACGTTGTATTCCGTTTGGACTTGTTTAGAGTCTAGTATCATGTCCATGGATGTATGTTGCTTTCAACAGAAGTCCAATTGGTTCCTATTCCTGACTAACTATAAATTCACTTGAGTGACATCCACAGTTTCAAGGTTATTATATGGACGTGATATTTGCTCTTCCTGTAAGATGGCCGCATTGCTAAGAACAGAAGATAATTTGGAAAATATGGGATATCATTATAACTTAAGTACGTATCAAACTTTAACCAATAGAGTGATCACGTGATTTCGACTTCCGGTCATCATGTCCATGGATGTCTGTTGCTTTCAACAGTAGTAGTAGTCCAAGTGATTCTTATTCCTGACTTACTATCAATTCACCTGAGTGACAAACACATTTTCAAGGTTACCTTGAACGTGATCTCTGCTCTTCTTGACAAGATGGCCTTATTACTAACTAGAACAGAAGATCATTGGTCATTGACCAAATATGAGGTTTGAATTCATACTGCAAATTAGAACAAGTGACCTCGGCCAAGAATTTGGATATTATATAGATACGTATCAAACTTCAACAGAGCGAGTGATCACGTGTTTTGGATCATCGTTGGTTTTTGTGGGAATATTAAATGTCTGTTCAAAATATCCCACCGTGGGACGTGCAGATAAAAATGTAATGACATATCACAGCCTCTTAAAATAGTACTCGTTTAGATCATTCACCAGTTTAAATTGAATGAGGAGGGTTGTAGGTCTTTACATTGCAGTGAGCACTTTCAAATCATCTCATATGTGGCAGCTCGATGTCTTTAACACGAATTTCCATAAAATAAATTTATATACACGTTTAATGTCATAACGCTAATTGACGTGTTTTGAGGGGGGTGTTTTTCTAAAAGAGTTAGTATTGATATTTTTTTTAAGGATTTTATTATCGAATTTCGAATTATGTATAGAGCTTGCAAATCGAGTTATACACGACAACAGACAGTCGTGCAGCGGCATATCGAAGCTCAAGTCGTGTCATGTTATGGATCATATTAGGTCATGCACAAATATTAGAACATAATAGCAACCGCCATTTGATATAAATCAAAAATGGGTCAAATGGTGATTTCCCTTTTTTATAATCAAGTATTTCCCGATAAAACGAAAATGTGTCTTTCCATCTGGTCTCTCACTCATAATATGTTGGATAACAAATAAAGCGGGGGAAATCTACGATGGGTATCGAATTTAACCTTCCAGCGAAAGCTGTCTGCAACTAACTGTTCAGTGAATGAGTCAAAAGATTAACGGCAAGCTAGGTCTTGCTGTAGACGTCCCGTAACTGATACTCATAACAATTAAAATGTGTTGAAGTAGTACACGATTTATTCCGTACGGGACGTCTAGCAAGATATACCTAGATTAATATCTTATTACACTTTTATTTTCTAGAGATTTTCTGCGAGAGTCAATGAGACATGTATTTCTTGGCTATATCTTGCCAGACGTCCCGTACGGAACAAACCGTGGACAATTACTACGCATTTTAATTGGTTTGAGCATGCGCACATGAGTTACGGGACGTCTAGCAAGACATTGCCTATTTCTTCCTGTCGGGAATATATGTTATCGGAATGAATTTGGGTGATTTTTGGTTCCGCATGAACCTCATCATAAAGAGCCTTAACAGATCTCGTCATGAGGATTAGTTTTTCTTGACACATAATTTAATTTGCTTGTTGGCTCCACGCCACGGTACATATGGACAAAAAACGATGAGGTGCCGTGTACAAATGATTGACACTGTCATTTTTATTAGCAAGTTGTCAAAATTCTCACCACTTGCGAAAGGCGTATGTTAATAGAGATCATTCTAATACTTTAAATGCATCGTTTCCTGATCACTGATAGCGCGCGGGGATATCATATCTTGGAAACGGAAAGCCAGGTTCAGTGTGTGCCATCTCCCGAATATCTATCTAGACATCATTTTTTTGTGACCGACAGGTCTGGGGTGTGGAACGGGGAGAACTAAGACAGGTGCTTCGGTTCAGTACGTGTTTTGAGCTCACACAGAACACCACACAAAGTAAGTATCAATATATTTCATTTTTCATTTAAAAGAATCTTGAAATCAGTGTTCCAAAATCATGACCCCTCTATGTTAACATGTTTCATATCATAGAATATTTATCAGATTGAAAGGATAGCGATTAGAAAGCAGGGCATGTCAAATGGTGGGTATTAAAAAAAATCTGATTTTTTTGTTTGTATTAAAATGATTTTTTTTTACAAGACATACATTTAATAGCTGTAACGTGAACGACGAAATTGTGCTTCTAACTTTAACCAAGAGGGTTTATATAACTCCTAGTTATGAAGGTATCCATAAAAGGGCCACAAACCAAAAATAATAGCCATACGTTTCGAGTATGCAAATGTAGCGATATGAGCTTTCGGCTTACCTAGGGTTTTGACGCTCTATTGTTTTTGCGCGGAGCAATATTGGTAAAAATATTATCATAGCCGTTTAGGGTGTCATGTTATATATTGGTAGGGATATAATCTTCTGCGGGCGTGACGCAATCGGCATTATTTTGCACTTTTATTCTATTTTCGTATAGTCCTGCAGCTGCGAGGGATAATAAATATGATATTCCTCTATTATCGATGGATTATTCACCATCGAAGTACTTACGTAACTCTTTGGTAGCTGTATCACGCACGTTCATGAATAATAGTACACGCCATAAAGAAGTCATGTTGCGATCATTGCGTTCGAAGTTCAGAACTTAAAAACATTGACCCAGTCAATGGTGCAATTATCGTATTATACATGTAAGACTTCACCGGCAAATTGTTTACCGTTAGTCTATGGCAGCAAATTTATGAAAGAAGTCTAGGCACCTTTACGAGTTTAAATGTTGACTATATAGGCATTGAATTTCAATTCTATTTTTAAAAAAAGCGGCTTCATGGCAAATTGCAATATCTTTCACTCAAGCCATTCGAGAATGCCTGCAGCTGGCACGGGTCATTTGTAAGACCTACGAGTTTTCGATATCTTTCAAAGAAATATGTATACCCGCCGCCCTTTATTTCTCTATCTGCCACTACTTACTACATTCTGCTTTGACCAAATCGATTTTTCGTTCGTTCATCCATTCCTTAAGTTATTAATATCGTGTTCTTTATCTCTTTGATGGCGCCGCCAGTGACATTAGTCTGGGGTCGGGGGCAATTGTTATATTACGGATAGAGAGGGAAAATAGAGGGGAAATGTCATTATGGATACAATTATAACCAACTTTATTCATTGAGTTCTAAAAACTTTTGGACGATTTGTATTCACACAACAGAAATAGATGGTTTATCCACAGATAGTCGTTTATCATGAATAGAGAAATAGATGGTTTATCATGAATGGATAATCGGGAAAGCAGTTGTGTGGTGGAGCGGAGTATCTGGAGGATCTTTGGCATTTTGCCACAACATTAATCAGGTATAGTTGCAAATCACTGTTATTCTTACTCAATGTCAAATGTCACATTATACTGTTTTAAGAAGTCCCTTATTTTTTTACCAAAGCTATAATATACACACTTGAAAATAATGTATATTTTTAAACTTGCAGTATTACGGTCAATTGCATTATCTCTCGTTCAGGCCATTCGTAAGAGCCTGCAGCAGGTGCTACGTGTCATTTGTGATAACTTTAATCTGGCGCGTTTCGATGTCGTTTTTACCTATTTGATCTTGACAAATTTCTTAAAGGGTTGCACTTTATACTAATCTTTTAATCAGGTTAGGGGGGTGGACCCTCAGCATAGCCTCCGTAAAACTGCCGTAACTTCTTCATTATTCATTTAATCTATATACAAGTATACATTTTCGTGCAGAAAATGGTTCAATAAATCCAATAAAAAATAGCTTATTTATTTTTTGAAATATAGACCAAAACGCGCCAAAAAATGTACTCCAAAATCATGAAAATCCTTTTTGGGCACTTTTTGGTCTATAATTCAAAAAAAAAATAAGATATTCAACAACAACAACAAAAAATGTCTAGGGAATTTTATCAGGATTATAATAAAACTAGTATGACAAAACTTGACACAATATATTTTGAGTTATCTTTTCCAAACCTAAAATGGGTCAAAAACGTGTTTTTTATATTTTCTCCAAAATGGTCAATTTCATAATCATGGTCGGATTCATTGAACCATTTTCTGCAAAAAAAATGTATACTTTTATATAGATTAAATGAATATTGAAGAAGTTAGGGCAGTTTTACGGAGGCTATACCTGAGGGTCCACAACCCCTTAATGTCGGATGGACGGACTCTTTGAGAATAATTCATACAAATAGCAGTACTTAAAAGTGTGTATTGCAAGAGATTTATTGCGTTATTTGGATTTAAGTGTGCTTTCGGTTCAACGACCAAGGTATGCATGCGTCTATTCGGCCCTCGGTAATAGGACAGGTGAAAAGAGCGCCTTCGAATTACCCAGGATCCAGTTTACCTTTTAAAAAAGTTAAATTTTGAAGTTAGATTGTTTTACCATAGAAGGTATACATAATCAAAACGTTTTTTGATTATGTAGCAACTACATGGGAGAAACACCTAGACAGCCATAATGCAGATCTGTCGAATACTTGATACATACACACATGTACATGGAGCCTAAAGTACACTTTCCCAATATTTCGTGATACATTTTGAACTCTCTTGAGAGTTTGAATGTGTTCGACCCAATAATTAGAGTTTACAGGGCATCACTTATTATAGTAGTATAGCTATTACGTGATTACGACTAACTAAGTACGACACAAACTAAAAGTTTTCGGTCAGTATCTTTATACAGTAGCCTATATGAAATTGAAAAAGAATCATACTTGTAAAATAGAACATTCTAATTGTTGACATTAT
Organism: Ophiura sarsii; assembly: GCA_035610835.1. Taxonomy (NCBI): domain Eukaryota; kingdom Metazoa; phylum Echinodermata; class Ophiuroidea; order Amphilepidida; family Ophiuridae; genus Ophiura; species Ophiura sarsii. The sequence continues at coordinate 44,633,899 of CM069445.1, read as the reverse complement.
CTGTCGAGTTTCCTCCACGAGCGCGGAAACCATGTTAACAATGGCGTTTGGTTAAAATCAAAGTTGACAGTGTTCATCATCAGTTTGCCTAAGATATGATTTCCCATATCTATTGAGGATCCGGACTGCGGATATATCACCCTAGAATCAATCCCCCAATCGATAGCATCATTGACTAAATTTGTCAACGCATCACATTTCAAAACAAAAACACATTCCAGACGTTATTGAGACTCTGCCAACAGGTGTCAAATCATATGATGTACAGATCGATATAACTGTTTGTTTTGAAACTATTTATCACCTGTTACTGGCACCTGACGGAATACAGGGGTTGCCAGTTCATGAGATGTCTATCACCAAGTATCCCGCTGTCATTTTGCGTCGACTGTCATCGTTATTTTGTGTCAGATTTGACATGTTTAAAAAGGTTAGTTATTGAATATGGTGAATCAATAAAACCTAAGGCGCCTCCTGGGGAAAACATTCAATAATAAGGGAAACTGTTTATATAGGAATATCATAAAACTCGTCAAAGTCACAGTCAAATATCTTTCACGAAAAGTGATAGTATTATCCATGACTGTCAACAAGAAGCTCAGTTTCATGGCACCCATTGGGGATTCATTATATTGGACTTCCTGAGACACGGTGATAGATGGGGTAAACTATTGTCATTGTCTGTTAAGAAAAACATTCTTTAACATGTGTATATAAATTAGGAGAATATTTGTACAATCGTCTAAAGCTCGTAACTGCAATATTGGACAGAACTGGTTAGACACTTACACAATGATCGTGATGAAAATACTGTTAAAAGTATCAGAACATTCCGAAAGTCTTGTATTATCAGTTTCTTTACTCCAACTAGCCTCTCTCTCTTCCAACTACCAATTGTATTTGGCATATATATCACGTAGATAGACAGCACATATATTATATAACACAGGATTTTGTAAATAATATTTGTGCAATGCACGCCGTTATAACAGCAAAGTGTGCAAAGTGGTCTCAACAGTTTGTTCTAGCATTTTAGTGCACCATTTCGAATATTAATTGACGAACAAATTATATTGTGTCCTGAAATAAGGTACAATCCCTCACACAAGTGCATGTTGGGTCGCATTTAGTTCCATGCTCCCATAAGTCGCCATCTAATGTTCAGCACAACACAAAACATTAATTGGTTATGTTTCGAAAGTACATCCCTGGTCTGTGGTTGGAAGTCCGCTTGTCATGCTTGTAGGATACGTAAATACAGCATTAATACATTAGTAACTCGTGTCAGCTTCATTTACTCATATAAGTCAAGCATTTCAACACCTGAAAATCTCTAGCCCATAACTTAATCAAGTCTGTGTTGACAGTATTCATTAAAGGCGTGTTAGGACGAGTTCGTATCAAGCTAGAATTTCGTTTGAACAATTGGCAATGTCTTGTTTGATAAGCCCTGACATCATGAATGAATGAACGTCATACTACTTCACAGTTTTAAAGCTTATTCCGTAGTATAATGGGTCACCATATAAGATATTGCCGGAGAGTTCTTTACACCTTTCAAGTCCCAGTGAGAATGTGTCAACGTTATTTAGTTCAATGTCGTTCAATTAAGCAAGCATGAATACCTGCCCTACGGAACAACGGGGAAATAAATAGTGTACCGTTGGCATATACACTTGCCAATATTGACAGGGTAAAATCCACACCTGAGTTGAGATTGTGAATGACACTCTTTCACCATAGACTTGGTTTGGTTAGTCAGGTACATATTTTTTTATTTGTCTCCATTCAATGGAAATTGTGAATTTTGTTTGCGTGTTTGTTTTAAATAGCCATAGATACCATTCTGCACCATAACCCTAACTCTAGATCACCACACGGCGGCAACAGATTTCTTTTTCGACCCCCCCCTCCAAAAAAAAAATTCACCAGAAAGGTCACCCCGACCCCCCCCCCCTCCCGGATTTGAACCACGGACCTCCAGCACCAGGGCCCAGATCCTAGCCACTACACCACGGCTGTCAGTCGACACTCGGCGAGTATATTCGCCTCGTTATACAGCCTGGGTTCGTTTTGTAGCCCAAAAACCTGCACGCCGGGTTATAAAAACATTTTTTTCCGTGGTGTAGTAGAGTTAGGGTTAATTTAATAGTTTGTAAGATGAAAGTGTATGTTTTCAACACGAAAGACATTCCTACGGTTTTAACCGAAACGTGTGCTGTGCTGTTTGTTTTGTCACGCGGTAGTAAACTATAAATGTGATAAAAAGATTGACCCAAAACATTCTTTCAGTGTACTGAAAGTCATCTATACAATCAGGGCGTTACCAACATATTCAGGATAACTAATGTTTACTTGTACGAAGGTTTTACGCTGCAGATAAGACAACCTGTAATGCAGGAACTGCTCTGGTGAAAAGGAGGGAAAGTAACACACCGAGTCAGAAAGGTGTTGAAACCAATATTTCATCTAAATGTATTATACCTACTAAACGTGTTCCCTTACGATGCTATTTCAGTAACAAGTTGAGGGGTAATGAACCAAAAGATCCGAATCATTTGAAACAGGTGCGTGGATTGGGTAAAGAACGCACCATTAGGCATCCAATAAAAATATTAGAAATAGTCTTTCATTGTATCAGTGTATACTGATCGACCAATTGAGAGGCACATCAAGAGCGGTTTAGCTTTTGAAGTTATTGGTTTACCGTTTCGATCTCATTAAATTGCCAAAAATAATTACCGCAAGGGATACACATTTGAAGAGGGGGGATGTGCAATGCTATCAAAACTAATATCATTAAACAATTTACTGAGTAATTGCGCATTGGGATTTTGTGTTATTTGCCAAGTAATTATTCCTGAAGGTAACTATGGTAACACATCTTTTGATGGTTAGTATGTAATATTTAAACAGATCGGAATGCGTTAAAATGAGACAAAAAATTGAAATAGGTCGACATGGTTCAAAAATGGTTTGGAATTATTCAGGATGAAAAAAGTGAATCAAAGTGATAAGTAGTCCAAGAAATACAAATCGGACGAGTAATGGAATAAACGTTGTCTCTTACTTCAAAGATATTTCTTTATTCTGTTCTTTCAGAGATCCGTAAACAAATTGCCCTCATTTTGATTATTCTGACCTATTTCGGACCTCGTATGACCCATTTCAATTATTTCACAGTTTACAAATACCCATTGTTTACGATCATCCTGCGTTTAAATGAGGAAATGATGATGGGTTTATTTCTGATCAATTGTCACCTATCAGATAGATTACTCCCGGGAATTACGTCCAACACAGAGAAGTTTCGTGAGCAATCAGTCCATAATGCATTGCGGCACGCGAACCCCCCCCCCCCCCCCCCCCGTAACCTAATAGCGAGGTGATCCCTAACCCTAACTATAACCCTAACCGCAACCCAAACCCTAACCGATATACCCTAGCTAACACAATCCCTCGCTAGGGTACGAAAAACAGCGCCTGTGGCAGTCGGCACAGGGTCCCACAATTTGGTAATGTTAACCTTTTCTAAAATTAATTCTTAAATGTTCAAATAAAAAGAGAAGTTTAACAATTTTGGAGATCAAAACGGAGAAATAAATGTAAAACTCGTGTCAAATCACGCTTAGTGTGAACTGTCTGCCGCCACTCTTAAGGCAACTTAGTGAGCAATATTACCAGGCGATTACAAGATTTTATATCGCGATGGAATGCCAATGGACTGGTGAAATACAGCCGACACTGGTGTACAAACTTCTCATACTTGTCACGTGACGGAGAAAGAGGCATGTTGGGATTGCTCAAAATTTACCTGCTACGAATCCAATCATAGCTATTGCATTCACAAACCAGAATCCATTACCGGGGCGAGATACCGAGACGACGAGAAAGCGGGGCCATGGAGGGTAGTTATCTGACGGATTGCCGAAGGTTAAAATTAGTAGATGTTGATGGACTTTGGTTGATCGATTGCCACATTGATTTCACCGAATTACTTTTGCACATTCGCCTATCGCTGAAGCACGTTCTCTCTGGGGCATACAGGTAAACTTGGAAGCGGTGTAATTAAATAAAGAAACGATGTTAGCGGACGTCGTGCTTGTCAACAGTGACGGGGTGTATATTTAGACATTAGTTTATTTTACCCCAGGATTTTTATCCAGGGTATATCATTTGAAGTGCATCATATAGATTATAAATTATAAAAACATCTTCTATCATTTTGGAAATCTTTTGAATTTGAGGTGTTGGATTTTGGTCATATGACGGGGATTTAAGTATAACTGGTGGTAGCTACTTTATAGAATCTGACAATTGTGCTGTTATGTTTCGAGAACAGTGAATTACAACTATAATATAACAGAATGGTTATGGAACCAGGGCTACAGTTATTGCAGCCGAGTCGCTCAATTCAATATATTAAAAAGTTAACCTTTAAAATTGACGATCATCGACTTGACGAGACATGTTTTAGTATTAAAAATACTACGCAGGGAACAAGGCTTGGGGTGCAGCTCTCCCCACTTGTTGCCAGGAGAGAATATTCGAAAAAAGGGTCACGAGGCTTTGAAAGCTAACCTGATTGCCTAAAATTCCCACAGGGGAGATTTTTCTGCAGCGGCTCAATATTGTGATTGACAGGGCCCAGACAACCAGCGTGTGAAATAGAACCCGACCTGTGCCCGCCACTATTATAGTTGTAATTCACTGTTCTCGAAACATAACAGCACAATTGTCAGATTCTATAAAGTAGCTACCACCGTTGGTGCGCGCCACTATCTTCATATGTTGACAATGGCTTGAAGGGTTTCGAGCCAATCAAGTCCTGCTATGTTCGACCAGACAAAAAAAAGAAAGGAAGAAAGGATTTTCCACAACGCAACTTATGTAATAGTCTAAAACGTAAACATGGTGGCATTGAGTTATTCAAACAACCAAAATGTCGTCCGGAAAGATCATCGTAATCAACTAAAGCGATTCCATGTCAAATTAAAGATCTATTTGGGCAGCGTGTCTACATGGGTTAAACTTGGATTGAACTATCACCGCAATTAATCCCAGTGATTAAATGTTTTGGAACGGATGGTCAAACTCATAACGAGGCCGAATTATTATCAAACGTGTTCTTCAAGATGGAAGGGGATGAAGCTTAACCACTTATAAAAGTAATAATGCGTGAAGGTTCTATATTTTTCAGTACCATATCGCAATCAGTACTTAGTATTTCCCTCCACCAATTTTGTCATAGATTTTGTTGTTGTTATATCTAATCTTAACACTTTCCACGCGGCAGTTGTCTGCTGACGACAGTTAAAAAAATTCACGAAATGTTTCAAAAATGTCAAAATTACCATAATTTTCATCACTGCATATTTGGAATCACCATGAGAAGTGCATTAGAATAAGTACACACATGCCTAGTATTGGTTCAAAATATTAAATATTGTTTTGTATAGAAATATTAATAGCCGCATGGAAAGTGTTATTAGAATTGACCGAAGGACAACTTAAATAAACATGTGTCTTCCGCAGCCTAAGTAGAAATAGCCTATGGGCAAGGAAGGACTTGTGTCCACTCAATCCATGACTATATCCGATAAGTTATTGCGTAGCACGCAATCCAAGGGTGATTCAGTTCATAATTCAAATTCAATACGCGACATCTTATCAAGAGTAAGTGATGTTCACTACTTTTATGGCGATTCTCTCAAATAATCGTGGTTCCCAATTTTGTGGGGTTTTCTTCAAATTTGTATATATGATCTTGCTGTGCTAATTGTGTTAGCGCAGAGCACTTTCCAAGCAGCTATAGTTTTACCATACCGATGTTTCAGAAACCTTTCCCAACTTTCAAAGTCTATCTCAAGGATTACTGAACCAATACTAGGCATGTACTTATTTCAATGCATTTCTCATGGTGATTCTAAATATGGTAATGAAGTTCAATAATGTTGACAAATTTTAAACATTTTGTGAACTTTTGGAATGTCCCCGGGGGAATGTCGTCTGCAGTGGAAAGTGTTTTAAACATGTATTAAATATGCTTGAACTGATCAAAGGTTTTTCGGTAATGTTTTGATTGGTAACCCTAAACGTTATGGGCTACGATTGCATTGCTCAAGCCTTACAAAGCAAGACACTTTCAACATTTCTTGATTAACCCTGAATTGTAAGTGTCTCTAAATGAAGGAAAGATTGCAGCAAACGGTGAGATGCATTCCTTTCCGTATACGCCTATCAATAATAAAGGGCGTGTCAGCATCGGTGAACCCTATATAATAGGTAGCTATATGTCTATCAACTGCTATCACAACAATCGTGGAGCTGCAGTATTGAAGATATCAAAATGACGCAATAATATTATACTAAAATAGAAATGACGTAATACACTAAAATAGAGATGATGCAATGTTCTATTCCTAGCGTTGCCACGTATCAAGGAAAGCCTAGCCAGGTAGTTTAAGACCCTCATGTTTTATGGTTTGCGCTATCCACCATCAGTGTCAACATCTCGACTCGAAATATCGAAAATAAAAAAATGTTCTAAGCTTATATCAATAGTACAAATTTACTTTTTGGCAGGATCAGGATGGATACTTTGTTACGATTGCAAAAAATGTGCTTTGATTTCCCCTTGTCAAACATTGGTACATCATCTTTGTTGTTTCAATAAACCAAAGCGGAAATCTATATGCACATTGATCATAACATGTCTATTGTTTTTTCCAAAGCGTATTCAAGTTTAAGCTTTTGGATTTTTCACATGGGTTTAACACATAGGCGATGGGATTTTTATCCCGAATGTCTGATGGTGCTTGACTCTCAAGATGCGGTTAGAAGCAATGAACTTTTCATACCGATGGACAGTGTGAAAGGTTAATAATATTTGTGCTATTAGACCATTCTTTTCTGGTGGAAAATCATTAAAAGTATGCTATTAGGCCCTTCTCTGCTGAAAAAACTCAATACCAATATACAGCGCCAAATATAGAGAGCATTTCAACACAATTTGTTGAAATCAATGTTTGGTCATAAGCTCTTACAACCACTCAGTTGGCTACAAATAAGAGTACTCGTGTCAATAACCTATGTTTGGGTGTGTAAAAGGATATGAATAAACCTGAATTAAATATCACATGAATATCGCAGATAACGACAATTTTAATCCAAGCCTTCAAAGGTAGGTAAGAAATATCCGGCTGGAAAAGAAGACTACAAACAAAAATGGCGTCAAAAAATTAGTAAAAACTGCGTTGCAAAGGATATAAGTTGCATTAAATAAACGGGACGTATCAAATTACAGGTATGTGGCATGTTTTCATTAAAATAATAATGTGATGACAAACTTCCCAAAATGTAACACATGTTTTAAAGTTCCTTTGCAATGTCAAATATGTCAAAGTACGATGACATAAGCTTATTCATGTAAACGTTTATATGTGGTTAGGTTTTAAACATGATAAAAGTGGAAGTTGGGAGTATCGAGAGAGTGTATTAAACACAGTCATATATTGTCGGGTATGTAGTAATATTTCAAAAATTAAAGCATATCAGTATTGTAAAATTTGGAGTAACATAACATATTAAATAGGTAAATATAACTGGCGTCTTCTAAATATAAATCGTCCTCTAAAATAAAGAAAATACGACGACACCTTACAAATTGACTAAACATGCATAAGAAAACATTCCAGCCATATGCTGGTCGAAAACTTGGAAACTGTGCACTTGTCATGTGTATGGCTGTGTCGCTATCAACCAGAAGCGAAAACTTAAGTAAAACGGTAACCTCGTAGACGCATACTCAAATCTTACCTCGCTATACCCTTACCTATTTTTTTCCCTTCAAATTTACCCTACACCTCCTACTACAGTTGCAACGGTAGTTAATATTTGATTGAAGCATACATCGTTCTTTGACAGCTTTATTCCTTCAGTTCTAATCGCGCGCGAAAATAATTATATACCAAAATTGCACTTTTATTTATTATTGAAACTGGAGATCTGTAGATCGTCTGTTTCCGGTTGGAGCAACATGGATATGTTTACGTCGCGCTCAAAACTCCAAATACATGGCTGGGTCATAAAGGTGCTCAAAATAAAAAAGCGGACGGGCCAATATCCTCAAACTTAGATCTTCGATGCGGATTACAGCACAAGGCAGCTATCATTGTACAATTTCAACAAATTCTAAAAAACGAATGCTGCCTTTTGTTTCATTCCGTTAAAGAGGATATGGGATTGTCGTAGGAACCTGATATATATATAACTCGAAGCCAGATCGACTTTACGTTTGCTCGGGTGAAGTATGTCTCCGGGATATGTCTACGTCGACGGAATATTGGTCTGATTCGATGAACCTGTTTTCCAGGCTGTTTATAAGTTTAGCAAAGAGTCTATATATTTTGGGTTTTGAATTATCTATACTTTAAGGTTGTCTGTTAACATTATTACGAATCCGTTCACTATCTGATAGGTAATATTAATCTATCTATAGGGATGGCTTCCAGATTCGTACGGATTGAAATCCGTAGATCAAAGAGGGTAAACGATCTGGCTGTCCGTTCACGGGAGTTGTTCAATGCGTTCGCTAAGCATGGCTAAACACGTATTGGTTGGTCATTATTTAACCGCGTTCCGTTTATCTACACAAAACTGTCCGTTTATCCCAGTGCGTTTACCCTCTCCGATCTACGGTTGTCAATCCGTACGAATCTGGATGCCATCCCTAAGATGATTGCTTGTCCATCTTCTGTATGTTTTTCGAATTAATGATGTTTGTTGTGATTCTCAATGTTAAATGGTTGATAATGTCACAGAAGGTTCTGGTTCTGAAAATCTAGGTTATAGGATTATTTATGTACCAAAATATCAATTTTCCCAAACATTGAGTTACGGCCTTTTGGCGCTCAGCCCCTCGTATTATTCTCCACTATTTCCCCTACAGGCGAACCGATCGTATGAGAAAACGAAAGAGAAGCAGATTCATAGCCTACCACATGGCTCTTATCTTAAAGTAAAGCCGAGACAAATTCACTTTTTTGTCTTACACCCCCACCAGCAATTAAGAACAGGTTGCAAACGAATCAATTAGCTATATCTTGTCCGGAGACATTTATTTGTTTATGTTTACCCATTAAATTATCTACATTCCGGTTTATTTCACGGTCTACTATCACTTACTACCAGAAAGAAACAGAGCCTGAAATTGTCCATACATTCTGACTTATCCCAGCGCGCTGTTGCTAACTTGCTGTTTGGCTTTTTTGTGTCACGGTTGTGTAGAATCAGAACAGGTAGGAGAGGGCTTGGCGCCAAAAATGTCCAATGCGATTATAGCTGCCTTATCAATTTAGCTAGCTAGTTTGTGTAGAGATCTTAATAAATACTGCCAAAGTTACACAGGGCAGCCTTATCACAGGTATCATGTGATCATATGCAATAGTTGCCCAGTGTATTACGTTAGGTAGTCTGTGTGGAGCTCTCAGGCGAAGCTGCCCAATTATTACGCTGGACCCTTGAGTATAACTCACCTTTCGTCTAGACTTTTACGATCAAGATGATGTGACATTTTCCACCACTCATCATTCAATTCAATTGCTCATTATATTGAAATGAGGTCAATATAAATCTGGTCATGTTCGGAAAAAACCCACACTTTTACTATTTGTTATGATTGCTCGATGAGTAATTTCCCGATGAGTAATTGCTCGATGAGTAATTGCTCGATGAGTAATTGCTCGATGAGTAATTGCTCGATGAGTAATTGCTCGATGAGTAATTGCTCGATGAGTAATTGCTCGATGAGTAATTGCCCGATGGGTAATTGCTCGATAAGTAATTGCGCGATGAGTAATTGCTCGATGAATTTTGGAATATAATACTTACGGTCAACGTAAAAGATTATAGTAAAATGCTGTGTTTGTTTGTGGATTTTTTTATTATTTGGAACCCAGCGTAACTATTTGGAAATTTCACCTTTATTCGTTTAACCAAAGTAACAAAGGGCAGCCTTATTATAATCCGCACTAGAGGTGTCCTTTATATATTAGATGCCATAATATGTGTATTCTTGGTAACTTATCGAACGCAATTGTTAAAATTGCACATTTAAGCATAAAGGAGCCATTCATCGTGTGTTTTAAGGTTTTGATTCTGTATCTAATAAACAGGTTGTTATGTTTGAATCTGTGTCTTCATCGAACTAAATATCAAGTTCTATAATCTCTACATGACCTGTTTGAAGGCGGATTCCCTTTTTCACTTATTTGCAGATGTGCCAAAAACACCCCCTTTTCATCTAGACTGCATTTGCGTCATCATAATATTTATATTCAGGCCTACCAACATTTTACTGTCCTGGCACAGCTCCGCTATTGTAATCTTTATATTTGATCTATTCCTTATGAAACATGTATAAAATCAGATTTGTAGTCGAGTCAGGAAAGTTGAGTCGAGTCATTGACTAGTGTGGTCTCGCGTACCAACAATAAAGTTATCCAAATAAGTTTTTATTTTTATACTGCGAATTATTCATCCGGGAATATCAAGGTTTGAAAAGATTTCGAAACTTTTGGAACACCCTGTATGCAATATTTACATAACAGCTCAATTACATAAACGTATCGCAATGTCTTGTACTTGCTATAATGTCATGTCCTATGTCCTGCTCTGCAAGTTGCAAGTGTTTTCCTCAATTGGTTTTATAAGTCTAATTGGGTTATTTATATCGCAAATGCAGTTAGGCAGTTACCAACGTTCCTTAAGATGTGCAATAAAAGTTGAATTGTGTGGGGAGCCAATTTGGGACACATTTATGGATCGTTAGCATCACCGTTGAGATAAAACTGACCAATTACTACATCGCGTTCCGAGTTTCTCACAGAGGATTCCTGAGCATTTAACTTGATTAAATTATCACGTGTTCTTCCAACGAAAATGGAGGGTGAAACGATCAAGTGAAGTAATAAATACAGGGGATAATGTTGCCTGCCGCCCCTTCTCGAGGGACCTTTATCACTAATATAAGAATACGTGTCTGTAATCACGAAATGTGTCTGGGATGACACATTTCAAACTGAAACATACATAATGTATTAAAAAGAATCCAATGCTTAAACACGCACACAAAAATTTATATTCAAAAAGTGATACCCTTGAAATATTAAATTCATTAAAAGGGCATATAGAGATTTTTCAAAAAATGAAATTCAAAATGTTGACCTTTTTTAGATAGATAATATACATAAAAACCTCATACATAAAAATCATGTAAGATTTCTTTGAAAAAATCAGTAAAAAAATGAAAAATAAAGAAATTTTCTCATCATTTCCGAAGGTGTATCAGTGCTTTTCACTTTTTTTGGTATTTTGATTAAAAATCACCACCAATTGAATTAAGGGAGGTCATGACTAGTGCCTCTTAAAAGTCATCTTTCGAACGCAAATAAAGCATTTCATTTGTTTCCTAGGATATAATAAGGGATAATTCTTCAAATGTGTTCTTATATTATAATGTCGAAAGATACATTGATTTTGATATTTAGATTTACAGCAAATCATCAATACATTCGTTCTGCCATTACCCGTAATTGTTATGTATTTTATGGAAATTCCTTCGATTCGGTGCACCTTACTTGCAAAGTACAAAGTTGCTCTTTAATAATCGCAGTCGTTGTAATTTATTGTTATTGAATAGGTTTTACTTTATATTTAAATAAACTACATTTAGGGGTATTAGAATTCCTTAAGAGAGGAAGCAAAATATTGATATCTGAACAGCTATTACTTCGACTTACCTAAATCAAGGGGTAGTGGAACTCCTTAACGGATGAAGCGTGCGGGAAATGTTTTGAATACCAAACAATTTCAATCTAGAATTTGCGCAAGGAAATGTCAAATTATGAAACCGTCGGAAGCTTTAAATATTGTATTCCTATTTTAGAGTCGCCGAAAAGAGGTTAGGCTATATTTTACGAGATGTTGCAGAGAAGGAGAGGAAATGGACTTCAAGATTTCACATGTTGTTTGTAGGTCATATTATTTATAAAGTGTTCTAAAGGTGGCATGCAAAAGCCAGATAATTACATAATAAGCTCGTGTTAGTTGCCAGGGTGGTAACATAAGCATGAATAAGAGAACCGCAAAGGACAACCGTCTGATATAGTTGCAAATCAGAAATGTTGCAGTTCTAAATTGTGTATCTGTCTAAGAATTGTGTTCGTAAAGGTGGGTGCAAAAGCCCGAAAATTACGCAATAATCTTCGTCTTGAGACTAACGTTGTCCGCCCAAATACCGCTTGCTCCAAATGTTGTACAAACCGTAATTCAGCCTTGAGATTAAGGTTTTCCACTGGACGATTCGGACCTATAGTTTGCCCAGTGATCAGTATCGTTGTCTGAGACCAACGGACAACCCCAAATTCGAAGACTGCGTCCTTTGTATATAAATAAGAATGCACAAACTTTACATGTTTGATATCTAGCAATATTATAAGATACGCATTTCCCTGCAAACAACTTCACCCACATAGTACCCCTTAGCTTCACGTATAACCAGTTAGTAGTTCTAATTTAAGTAACAAAACTGATTTAAAGGAAGGCATTCCACTATCTACTTTACCCCGAGACAGATGTCCAGTATAAGTTTATTTACTAACTTGATATTTTAATCTTCAATCAAGAGGATAAAAGGTTTCTCAGCAGCGATAAAATGTAAGTTCGCCCTAACCCTTTCACCCACTCCGCCCTAATTAAAACATTTTAAATGCTCTTTTGAACTTATGGCATGTTATAATAACAGTACGAGTTCTGATAAAGCTTCTTTAGACGTATCTGGGGATCATTTTCCGTCATAACATGTTTGTGTAGATATTTAAGTAACTATCGGGACAAAACTGCCCACGTGATGCGAATGATATCGAATCCCTATTGACATTTTGTCAATCACCGATGTGCCTTTCGGTATGTATTTAAACTTATGCCCCATTTGTACGGGTAACAATCAACAATATTGTTATTCTTTTGCATAGAATGTTCAGGGCTGTAGATCGAAGAGGTAACCATCCTAGAGATACTTTTGGTATGATGAGGTAGGCTTCACTAACATCAAGAAACCTTTCAAACTAGGCCCTATTTAATTACAGGTAGATGTCTGGTTGCTGGCCCGTTTTTCAACTTGATGTTTTCTATTTTACATGAAAGGTCATCCTTAAAATTGTCACATTCCAAAGTTTGAGTTGCATAAGTCCAACGGTTCTTATTTAAGAAGCACACGGTCACAAGAGATTTACCCATCAGGTAGTACACAAACTGGCGGGTGGTTAACCACCTTTGGCAGTAATTTTCCACATTTTAGCCTATAATTTCTAAATGGAACATGTTTGGCCCCTACGATTTTACAGACATAATGAGACAAATATGGGGATTCTTCTGATATTAAAATATCTTGATGTGAAAAAAAATCATAGCCAAGCGAAATCGATCAGAACACACACCTTTGATGCACTTATGAATTTACATACAACATTTTAGAATATACCATGGTAATACGGTATGTCTGCACATATACATGTATATTTTAGTCAGTAGTTCGAACAAAACTGTCCACGTGATACAAATGATATCGGATCCCTGCTGACATAGTGTTAAAAGTATTGTGTTTTTCTTTTGGATTTTGTTTAAACTCATGCCCTAAATCTGTTGGCTTACAAACAACAATTTTGTTTCCATTGCATCAGACATACGCCTAAAATATATATATTTTGAGAAATAAGTTGAAGTTAAAAGTAATTGTTCTTCAACATGTTAAAACGATGCCAAACAAATATGCTACTCTTTGTTTGTATTTTTATACCCCATATCTTTCAGCTTTCTGCACAGATTGATTATTCAAAACTGGATCATTTTTTCTTAACATGTTGACATTGTCTCAAGCATAATATGTATGTTCCTTATCACCGCTTATGCCCCTAGTATCATCTTGGCTTACAATCAACAGTATTGTTTTGATCCTACTGGGTAGAATAATAATTGTGAAACTATTTAAGAAGTCGGATATAGTTTTGTTCTTGAAATAGAGTGGTTGAGGTTGACAGGGACACAAATATACACATGGAAAAAAGTATCGCACCACTAATTTTTTGTTGAAAAGTGCAAATGTGACCTCGAATTTTGCCACCATGGTGTGATATTAAGGATCATTTGTTTGCGTAAGCTGTCCAACACAATGTTGTGCAATAAAAGGGCCACATTTTAGTTTGTGACGTAATCGATGTAATGTTTTTTCAAGGCCGAGGGGAAAATGCATGATTTTGTCCAGAAACATTCATGAAACAAGTTTGGGTATAACGCGATATTGAATAGACTTTAAAAACTTAAAATAGTCATCATATTAGTCACCGTTGATGTTGTTTTTGTTTATTTGACCTAGGTCAACACCTTCGCAATATTGCTTTTGTCATTTGAACTTCTTTAAAATTTGAACCATTTTGACCTTAGACCCTATAACTGTTGGGCGTACGAAAAAGGGAGGTTTTTTTAAAAATTTGACCCCAGATGACCTTTGACCTTCGAAGACTTAATTGTGTTACCAAAGATTACAACTTTAGAGATTAATCATCGGGCCTCTCAATATCGTGTTATACCCAAACTTTTTTCATGCATGTTTTTGGACAAAAACATGCATTTTCCCCTTGGCCTTGAAGAAACATTACATCGATTACGTCACAAACTAAAATGTGGCCCTTGTATTGCATAACATTTTGTTGGACAGCTTACGCAAACAAATGATCCTTAATATCACACCATGGTGGCAAAATTCGAGGCCACATTTGCACTTTTCAACAACAAAAAAGTGGTGCGATACTTTTTTCCATGTGTATATATAGACTTTATCATAAAGTTCGAGTAGGCTTATATTAAAGATTAAAAACTGTTAAAATGTATTATTTGTGTCACTTAAAAATTTAAATAGTTTTCTACTAGCGAAAAGCTTGATATCAGTGGCGTAACTAGGGTCTCGAATGGGGGCATCCGGGGGGGGGGGAGCATAACCGACTATTTTTTTTGTTAATATACATAGTTTGTCATTTCATTGGGGGCATGGCGGGGGCATGGGCATGGGGGTCCAAACCTTCCGGCAGGGAGGGGGGAAATACCTACCCCTCTAGTTACGCCATTGCTGAAATCATTGGGCAAAAGTCTTTTTGTTCAAGAATACCTGGCAGAATCTGCCATATGTCTGTCTGGTTCAATCATTTCAGGTGTGTGAAACGTAAGGTCAATGGCGATTTTTGTGTCTAATTGATCATTGAGTGAACAGTCTGGAATATGACGTCAGCGCGTTCAACCTGTTTTGAGGATTGAGGGCGCGATATTAGGAGTCAATCGATCAATTTGGTACATCATCATTGATTACATTGATCACGTGTGCTTCGGAAGGCATCAACATGGTGGACACTAAATGCGAGTAATGATCAATTGCCAATATGCCAGTGGCACTTCCTATACGCTACTTGCACGGTACAGATGGAACCATTGAAAGCGAGGCTCTACCCTCACCAATAACTATCACGCACTGTCACGCCACACTGCGTCGTGGTTTCACGCAGGTTTGTGCATCGCGTGACGCGGTTTTGCGCGCGCGCGATGCTCGCTTTCATTCTAAAATGGCGATTGCGTGCAAGAAGCGTAACATGTGATCTGCGATGCCACACTCACAGCAAACATGGTTATACTTAGAATCTTGTATGTCCTCATTATGGAACTCTCAAGAATAAGACCCTCAAATAGGATTGTTTAATTTAGATCTTTAAAGGGAACCAACAAAATTTTCTGAAAACCGTTTGAGAACATGCTTGTTTCGTCACACAACAGTTAGAGATTCCATAGAGTGGACATTTTAGAACTCTTTTAGAACCATTTTGCTGAGGGTGCAGAATGACGACAAAGTTTCAAAACTGTTCATCGTTCGTAATTATATTTCAGTTTACAAATAACCACTATACTTTTAACTCTATACCGCTCATGTAAATGGCTGTAAACACCTTCGAACCTAAAAGCATATAACAAAATCATATCATAAATCTAACTTCCCATTTGAAACGTTTAAAATAGAATTTTATGCAAGCTAGCTCAGTTAAGTATTCCTATAGCCGGGTAATCTCCATTCATGTGGAACAGAGCCACCCATACGGTGATGGCGCGCGCTAAGTGGCCCGCAACATGCACACACGCAATTAAGTGTTACCATGTATACAGGTGCTGCTATACAAACGGAAACAGAACCTTAACTCTTCCATAGAAAATTAAATGGACGGTGGTGGAGGTGGGTCGACGTATGAAATTATGACATTCTAGATTCTTATAAATGGGTGCTATGCGTAGAGGATGACCGACCAAGAAAACATAAAATTCCAAAGAGTTTTTGTAATAGTGCCAAAAGGCCCTATACGCAGTAGATATGCATGTGAGTAAGATTAAACGGCAGCCATTTTTGTTTAATATCAGAAGTGCCATATATGTATTAGTGGCTGCCATGTGTAGTATTCGTGGTAACCTTTGTAGAACCCTTTCTATAAATGCACATATAAACAATTTTTGTTTGTATAAAGAGCAAATGTGAACAATTATCAGACAGACATTATCAAGGTTAATGAACTGGGTGATTCGAAATCTAACTGGTGACACTAGCTCTGAGTGGCATTGCGATAACTATCTGGTCGGTAGGATTGATAATGCAAAGCATGTAAAAGGTTATCATAATAATCGTATACAAAATGTAGAGAGATGGCAGGATGGGGAAACTCCCACCGTTTGTTGAAATAATTATTAACATTTGGCAATCGGTTTCAGTGATTAAACTCGTGGGTAATTAGAAGCTATTAGAAGCTATTAAGGGATGGAAATTTCAGTCAATTCAACGTCCTAGAGACTCTCTAAAAATTGCTACCAGCCTCTAGAAACACTAACTTATCTTTTCTCTATTGTCAGTCTATTCTGATGTGCTTTGTTGGAGTGTTGCCTGCTGTTGGCAAATATCTCTATTTCACTGAAACATGCGTTCAGTTACATGTACCTGAGCAGTTGGGTTTAGCCACATTACTGCATTTCAGGGTTCACGATGTGACATGACATCAATTGCCCGCTTAGGAGCGCTATTAATTCGGTCTAGTAAACCTATTGTTATCAATTACTACGAGAGGATTACCTGGTTGTATATATTTAAATTCGAGCAGTACTTCTTGCTAACTGCATGGGTGAGTTTCCATTATGTTGCAAATTACATCCATGTTCAAGCGTTTAAACTACTCAATGGGCATTACAATACAGCCGGTTTGTTGCACACTAGAATTATGTCATTTATAGCAACAGCTTTGATGGAAGGCGAATATTAAAATTTGTTGCCGGTTTTTAGGGCAACAATTTATAGCGCTGCTAAGCGGGCCTTGTAGCGTAATGTGGTAATTTCATCATATTGTGGTCAACAAACGTAGTGCAAATAAAGTGACGTAATACAAAGTCGGGTGAATGGCTAAGAGGATTAAAAAAAGTCCTCAAGCAGAGCCATTTACAAGCGCATTCTGCACATCGTTATAAATAGCCTGAATTACGTTGACCTGTTTTTGCCTATTTTT
The DNA here is from genome assembly GCA_035610835.1 of Ophiura sarsii. Taxonomy (NCBI): domain Eukaryota; kingdom Metazoa; phylum Echinodermata; class Ophiuroidea; order Amphilepidida; family Ophiuridae; genus Ophiura; species Ophiura sarsii. Next base: position 44,616,260 of record CM069445.1, on the reverse strand, counting down.
AAACAATTTGAAATTCATTTGTAGTGTATTTGACATTTTTTACTATAAAAATCGGTAACAAGTCAATTACTGAACTAAGAAATGCGGCAAATAATGTCCCAATTCTTCCCAGGAGAAATGGCGGGAAATGAATATGGACCACGCCTGCATTGTCATCTAGGGAATTGTTTCACATAACAGAATAGGTATTTTACGGTTGCTGTCATCGGGCTAGTACCACCTATCTCTAAAACCCACTGGGGATCCAGATACTAGAGATAAATGGATTGTTTGCTAAATACTGTTTCTTTAAATTTAAAGAAATACAAAATGTTGGCTTGTTATGTATGCATGTCATGCGTGACTGTTGTCCCTGGTTGTCCAAAGATCATCATCTATCATGGTTATCAACATGATCAAGCAAAATGTTTGTAGGTATTAATCATTAAATATCGCTACCCCAATAAAGTTATGATCATGATATATTCTAATCGCCAAAGGTGTCGGAATCACATGGGCATCTCTTGGGGATCACATGGGATTCTCATGGAGTAACTTCTGAAATTCCGTCTCTAATACAGTTTCATTTGTCAATAGGTTTCTAAGGTACCTCGCAATCGTACCACACTGGTTCGCTATCATCATGAGCGGTCTGAAACTGGGGAGAGAGGAATGGGCTTGACTGAAAATACTTTCAATATCCATAACCCACATGCTTTTATGATAAGTTGGATACTTTGAGATTTGCCAAAAGTTTCTTGGGCTTTTATCAGCGAACCCGCTTCAAAACAGAGGTGACGCTGTGCAAAAAGGCTTCCATAGATAAGCGGCAACCCGTAAGCTGTAGGATTTCTGTGAAGGCTTCAGATTATGACAGTTGGCCATTGCTCAAAATACCCAAAGGGTAATTTTCAGTAGCAGTTTAAGTGTGTTTTTTGACACAGAGCAACTGTATGTGCGAGATCTGCGCCCGTTATGTGATAGCCACTTCGACCATAACTATTTATCCTTGGAGGTGGTTAACCCATTAATGTGCTGCAATAATGTCCGACATGTAGCAAAATTGCTGAAATCCCATAGGTGAGCGGTTACCAATGGTTATATGGTCCCAAAATACATATGAAGTTTTCCACTACATGATCAGTCAGGGCAAACTGCCAAAAACGGCAACCTATGAAATGGTTCCAAATCTGGAAACATATTGCCGAATCGGGCAATATTCAGTGAGGTGGTTACTTATTTTAATCAAGTCAAAATCATCACCACTTATCATAAGACATAAATTGCCAAATTTGTGGTATTTATTTTCGCGACTTTGAGCCTGCAATATATTCTTGAAATTAAATAGATCGCAAAATTAAGTAGTTTTTGCCTCTGGGGTCTTTATTTTAAGATAGGGAATCACGTTTTTTGACGAATCATGCTCAGAAAATAATTTTCTCAGTTTTGACCAAGGCTCATAAATTTTGACAGTGAGATTTGATACTGTCAAAATGTATGAGCCTTGGTCAAAACTGAGACTATGCTGAACACGCAGAAGTAGTTGTCAATTCACAAAAAATAACCAATGGGCATAAAAAGCAATATTGCCTAATTCGGCAATATGTTTTCAGATTCGGAACGGTACCATTTCACAGGTTGCCGTTTTTGGCAGTTTTCCCTGACTGCTGATATGATAAACGATCTTGCATAGTCTATAATAACAAAGTTGTGCCAAACTATACCTCCTTAATAAATTGTTTGCATAAACAGACCGAAACTCCTGAGGCGTTAATCAAATTATTCGCAGAGAATTAGAGCTGCAACTGAAATTTATTACGGTCCCATTGCGGAAAGTATTAAAGCGTAAACCGATAGCACCTCCAACGCTGGGTGTAACACATTCAGGTGAAATTACCCATCACAATTTATGCTCGACTTTAATTTCTTTTATTTTGTACGTTCTTTTCGCGCCATTTACGTTTGTGAGAAACGCAACACGAATCAATGTGAAGTGGTACTCGTGATCTTGGTTACATTATTCTCCAGCGCGTGATTTAGATCAATCTTCATGTCACGCTTGTGTCAAAAAGGTGTCTGTACTGGATCTGCCAGTGACTAAAAGTCGTTAAATAATTTTATGGCGCTGCATTTCTCAAACTAGATTTAATGTTACATTGGTACGAGCGAGATTATGTTACTGCGAGTATGTTACTCACCGCGGTAACTCAATACTTTTAACATGGTTAAAGAATGTTTTGAACAGAGGTAGCCCTACATTATATTGCAACGGTTATCGATAAATTAGCTCGTGTACATACATGTTCTATATAAAAGCAAAAATGGGGAAAAGTGTACTTTATGTTCCAGTTTCTGAACTGTATACTAGTATCGTCCAAATACTGGAACACCCAGTATCGTATCGTCCGATACTGGTACAACATCAGTGTATCAGTATCGTCCGATACTGGCACGTATACAATGTTCCAGTATCGGGCGATACTGGAACACAATTATGTACCAGTATCGTTCAATACTGGGACAAATCACTACTGGTAGCATGTTTGACAGTATCTCCCGGTATTGGAACATAAAAACGTTCCAGTATCGCTCGATACTGGAACAAAATGTGGTGTTCCAGTATCGACCGATACTGGAAGAGTAAAAATGTACCAGTATAGAGCGATACTGGCAACTTTTATGTTCCAGTATTGAACGATACTGGTAAACATCTGGGACCAAAAGTACACTTTTTCTGTATTACAATAAGACCGAATTGTTGCACTTGGCTTTGTACTTATGTGCTCCCACAAAAGAGGAATCTCCTAATGATTCGTATGGCTTATGGCGCTAGAAATAGGTACTTATTTCCCATTGGAGCACGAGAAAAATACTTAACATAGTAACATAGTGTTTCTGAACACTAAAGGAACACACTGGTATACTCTTTCGGTGTGTCATTTTCGGAGAGGGTCCCATGCACAGCTGGTGAGATCTCTAAGTAGATCAACATACCTTAATAACTAGTTGTGATCTTTTTACGAGGTATATCCTTGAGAATAATCATCGCAAAAACACACTTACGTGACTGGAACAGGTTGTAATCATCTTTCTGATTGCTATCTGACAATTGTTGATATTTGCCACACGTGTTCTGGATAGATTCTAAAATCAAAGCTAATGAATCCGAAACTGAACCTATACTATCTGTATTAAATCCCACGAAATAAAAAACTACCGGGGATGAGTCCTTATAATCCACAAATCATCCCCTAAATATCCGTAGAAAACCGCGGATTATCATTCTTAGGACCAGAAGATTTTCCTTTTGTGTGTAGATAAACCATTTATTTGTATATCTAAATATTTCGTTTTTATGATTTTTGAAGCCACTTTTAACTATACGATGAGATACATAGAAAAAAAGAATGAACTACGTTTTGTTATACGACGAAACAAATTTCTTCATCTAAGCGTCTAAAGACAGTCGCCAACATGAAGGGAAAATGGAAAATTGATGTAGGCCTACGAGGAAGTAAAAAGACCTAGTTTATTTTACAGTCCACTTTAATCACTTGGCATTAAGTATGAGTCGTATCCTGAAAATAATATAAAATATTTATCGTATTACTCATATGATCTGTCACAGAACAGAAAATTGCCCTACCTTCTCATCAATGTTTATTCTAAACTTATAGCTAGCCTACTTAAAGAAGAAAGAAGATGTTCCGATTGCTGGCCCGATTTTCAACTTGATGTTTTCTATTTTACATGAAAGGTCATCTTTAAAATTGTCACATTCCAAAGTTTTAGTTGCATAACTCCAATGGTTCTATTTTTAGCAGCACAAGGTTGTGATACATTTGCCCATTGAGTAGTACACAGACTGGTTGGTGGTAAACCACCTTTGGCAGTAATTCACCACATTTTAGCCTACGATATATAAATGGAATATATCTGGCCCCTAAGATTTTACAGACATAATGAGAAAAATATAGGGATGCTTCTGATATCAAAATATCTGGATGTGAAAAAAAATCATAGCCCCAAAAAGTGATCGGAACATACGCGTACACCTTTAAATATCTGTGAAATAACGTGTCCCCGTAATGTAACAGGTGTGTGTAGCTATACAGTAATGTTCGATGATTTCATGTTCCTTGAATTATCTCACAAAAATGTTCAGTTAATTACTTTAATTTTGTCCTAATCTCGTGCATAGTTCGATGCCACATATAGATTTCAAGTAGGAGAAAATGTCTAAAGTAGGCTAGTATCACTTCACAGATTGGTTACTGGTTTTCATAACGTGTAACTTCTAATTCAAAATGATCTAAGCCGGATCCGTTACAGTAGCTGATACACTAAGGAATACTGGGTCAGTATAGCCACAGATTATAGGGAAATCTGTGGTATTGCAGCAGAGTCAAACAAGTAATTAGAACGACAACACTACAAGTGTACCGGGTAATTAATAATGTCCTGACATAAGGTATTCTAATTAGATTTGACCTTCACAATATTCAACTTATATATTAGCAGATACCTATTCACTTAAAGGATGAAGTGGTTTGTGTAATCATGGTAATGGCTAGTATTCAGCAGCTTACCCGGAAATCTTTCAATCAAAATTGATCAATCAATTTGGATAATTCTGAAAGATGAATAGGTGAACAGGTGATACCTGACACGCTGACATCTTCTGAATTCGGTAACCTTAGTAATGATATATGGTTTATCCGATCCCGTAAAGGTTGCCGAATTCGAAGGGTATCAGTGTTTTAGGGTATTCCTTACGGGAACACCCATCAAATATTGGTCATTTGTGGATTGAGGAAGCTCGAAGAAAGTCTCAACAGACATTGATGTTGATGTGAATACTTCTTGGAAAGCTGTTGTTCTGGAAATTACTACTTCAAGGCCATGAACGAAGTAAGCTTAAGCTTAGTCCAGAATTTGAATACAGCACACGTTTTGTATGCAAAGTGACGTCACGGGTCAACAAGTTGATAATGCCGCTTGGTTTTTATTAATATCATAAACCTTTTGCTTGCAGTTATTAAATACGTACCATCGTATTTAACCCTATACATTAAGCCTTTCTTACTAGTCCTAGCCCGACTGCAGCTTTAAACATAATAATGTTGACGATGTCCTTCTCGACCAGTGACACGCCTTGGGCGAGACATTGAAATGTATCAGTTATGTTGAGGAACACTCCGATATAATGTTCAAACATGTTCTGAGGACCAGTTTTCTCCTCATAGTTTGGTATTTATTTGCGCAGCCTAATTCCTGCTTCACATCCGATATAGGCGATATTTGAAATGTTTTGCTTCAAATCATTTGTGGGGCATTGGAACTTCTTAATATTATACCTAATGACATTATGTTACAATTTAGAACATCAGAAACTGAATCAGTGTCATTTGATAATGTGTTGTCCTACATATTACATTTCGAATTAAGTCAAACTCAATTTGCATTCCGTTTAGTCTGAAAAACTAACCACTCTATAGTCTAAATTTAAAACCCCATTCTAAAAATATGTCCTAATAGCTATAGCTTTATAGGTTGGCTGCCAATATCCCATCACCAACTTGTCACGTCTCACAACATTGCGCAGTTGCCCTCGATACATTTGCCAAGTTTGGAAAACCATCGGTGGCTTATTCAAACCCTCGGATGTCTCATTATATCAGATTGTCCGATCAATTTTGAATTCCTCTGTGCATCTTTGACATTAACGTTTGAACCACAAATTGTGCGTTCCAGTTTCTTTAGTTTTGTAGAAAGAGTCTACGTAAGGTATTAATATTTGCAAGTAAACTTAATTTACCTTGAAATGTTGAGATACCAACATATCGAGGGCTCAGAACCACAAGGCCTCATCTCCATTTAGACCATTTTGAGAAAAAGACTATTGAAGATTTTTAAACACATTGGGGAGATGGAGATGAGGCCTTGTGATATACTGGCTATAACTTTGAAATGGTTGTGTTATGGAGATGAGGCTATGTGTTACTGGAAAGAGAATTTCTTTCTGAAAATGTTGATACCAATATCTAATTTTGAAGAATGGAGATGAGGCCTTGTGTTTCTGCGCCCTCGATATACATGTATATAACATCACATAATGTGACGCGTTTAAAAGTATGGAATACTTAACAATATGTTTATCACTATTATCATGCATTTATGGGTTTGGTTTACTGTACACCATGTACCAGTATTCTTCCTGTATCAGTATTCTTCCTGTCATCTTCAGCAGCTATATATAGAGGAAGTTTAGTAGGCCTGAATATGTGGTTGGACTCCTTTTTTTTCTTTCTTTCTTTTCTTAGCCAGGTTTAAATTGAAATACTTTCACATTTGTAATCTTATTTATGGTAAAAGTCAAAAGTCATTAGGTGACCTCTTTAGAGCAACCTTAAGATAAAAATGCCTTCCGATTCCGATGACATACATCTGAGAGCTAATCCAATATACATGATATAGGTAAACGTTTGTAGGCGTTGAAGCGCTGATATTGTAGCTTACCGGGACAACATGCATAACCAATACTAAACTAACAGTGTAAAGTTGTTGAAGAAGACAAGGGTTCATGATACGACACTAAACATGCTAAACATAGCACTAAAATACGATATCGCACAAAAGCGCTCTGACTCGATTTGAGCATCTGTGGTTTGCGTATACAAAGCAGTCCAGAACAAGCAGAACCAGAAATATAGAACATGTCTAAAGCTAAGAAAAACATACTTTAAGGTCTGCAGCGGTAATGAAACGAGCCTTTGATGTAAACTTGGGTCTCAAAACAAGATGAAACAATGTTAAGGTCAATTAACACTAATCCATCGATTAACGCATACTTTCATATGAGCGCTAACAAATAACATCAACGCATTGATTAACCGATTTGCAGACGCACGATGTGTAAATATTTGCAAGAGAGAGTTTCAAATTTGTATTCTCAAATGTTCACATGCTTTCAACAATCTTTGCAACTACAAGATAAATCTTTGACTCTACCTGCGGGCCAAGGATATTCCTTCTTTTCGTGTGGAAATGATGCATGCAATGGTTGGTGTTTCTTCTCTTTACTAATCAAAGCAAACAAATGATATGGTTTCTGACAAACCGGAAACAGACGATCGGAAATAGTTACTTCTGCAATTTATCGAGCATTTTCCCGCCAAAATGAATTGCTGTGACTCTGAGGAATAATAGTCAAAGTCATACAGTATGCCAATGTCAGGGCAGCTAGAGGGGGTAACAATGAATTGTAGTTATAAACACAGAAATATATATTTTTAAGATGGCGGAAATGGGGGAAATTACGTCTGTCTGAAAGGACAGGATGTGAAGCAATAATCTGCATAAAACTAAAGCATTGGTGGTGGGAATCGTTTCCAAGATTGCTACCTTTGGGACAGTTGTAGAGATTATTTTTAGCTAAATTGTGTCATCGTCATATGAAGAAGAGCCATATTCACGTTGCGCTGATAGAGAATGCACAGATTTGAAAATTATTTTTGAGATTTTGAAAAATTCAAAATGGCGCCGCTACTTACGCATGCCAATAATTGTTTCGCCACATGGCTCAATGATCACATATTCGATATTCGAGCAACATAAGCAGTTTAGAAGAGAAAGCAATTCGGAGAAACAAACAAACATGAACTAGGCCTAATGTAAATTGACACCCAGACACTTGTGCCGGAATAAGATCTATAACACGTTGAAATCAAAATGTCTGGAATCTATTCCTAAAATTGTCAATAAATTAACCTTTCTGATGAAACATACTAAATTACAGACGGATCCTTTTTGTGTTAGTGCTGGGAACTCTGGCTTAAAACGCCCTGGAAAATCGTGATAACGTCCTCATGTCACGCTTTTTACAATTCTATTTGACCACAAATAAAGTAACATTATACGTACATACGAGACTCAATTTTTTTAATATCCGACAAAAGTCATGTACGAGACTTCAAATCTAGATATTCTACATTATCAAATTTCCGCTGAGCCATCACATGGTTTTACCAACAACAATCGGCGTGTTTAGACAGCGTGTGCTTGATTGAAAACGCAATCTGGATCTGTGTCTTGTTGTCTCTGAATACATCTGTTTTGTGATCATTTCGCTCAAAACAGATTTAGCAAACAGTCAAAAGTACATCGTAAAACTGCTGCGCTCACAGAGAAAAGCCTCTAGACTGAATCCTGTATGAACCAATATTTGCTAAATATGGATGCGTCAACAAATGAAATTGATAGCGATGACGTTATACCCATCAATGACAACACTCTGTAACCACCCGCCTATACACAATGTGGATGATGCACTTTTATTCAAAATTCGATAATCCCAGTTATACACCGATTCCATGTTTGTATTCAAATTGGAATCCATGGGCACTGTGTGTTTCAATCAGAAAATGTGTAAAACTGAAGAAAAAATACAAAGGGATATTTGTACAGAAATTGCTGCAATCTTTCCGCCAAAAATAGGCGGATGAATAAAGCTCTGGTATCGAATGAATATAAGTTATTTAAATATCATTCTATCCCGTAATCCGAATAGAATGCCACGACACCTGCTGAAATTGACAGCGCGAATCCCATGAAAGCCATAGTGATCGATGTGGTTGTTTGCATTTTCAAATTGAAATTTTGTTCGTATTTGTTTGTAATCATGAGAACTTCAATTAATCAAATCCACGAGATTATCCGATTCGAAATTGGGTATATAAATATATCAATGAAAAACTAGATCATTCTATGATTAAATTATTTGTACATCCTCTTTCTAGTCTACCCAGAGTTAATGTATTTTTCACAGATTATTATATGTTTCTCTAAGACAACCGATAACGCTCGTTAGGATCAGAGAGAAATGAATGCTTGGGGCATTTACGTGCCTAGCCAAAACCGCATCTTCTTCGGAAACGCGGGTATTGAATCTGACTCGGTTTGCTAATTACCGTGATATGTACCACTAATCCTCACCCATCACATCTCTTCCCGACAAACATTGTGCATTTTGTCTAAGTAGATCAAACTTCTCCAAAATGAGTCAATGACAAAATGTGTTGCTTTCGTGACCTTTTACAAATAATCGTTACCATGGAGTGCGTAACAACTCTTAACAATATGCCGTTGCAAAACCGAAGCAAAACGGTGTTAAGTTTAGTGTATAATTATTGCAGAATTCGGTAAGCTTTTTAGGAACGCCAAACACTGCCAAATCATTACTGTTTTCAATTTAAATATGAGCTTGAGCTAAAGAACATGCTCAACATGGGTGGCAATTTGTGCAGACCCTCCACAATCGGAGAGATGTGGAGTATAAACCTTTAAGCAACATCTGTCTCCTGCCCGCTCAGGAAAGCAACAAATATGAATATCGCCCAGATGTTGCCTCGGCAGGCGAAATGCATTATATATTACGGTTAGCCGTAGTCGTATACAGGTCAACGGCCTTTCGCCATCTTGCGGGTGATTTTATTGATTGACAATGCATTACATAAACGAGAATCGATATTGTCGGCATGTCTTTGCCCATGTGCAACAGGTGTAGCCTTATATCCACGGGGTACCCTGATGATATGACCGACTACTGGGGAAACATGTATTGTATTAACGCACGGATACAGGGTCGTGTAATCAATATAGTGACCTAATACCGTGCCCATACCACTGAGTTCAATTGTATAACAATATGGGTGTGAAATTTGTACCAGCGGGCACAATTGTGAGACAATGTCGGAGAATATACTATAGACGTTGTACAAATGACCTTCAATGTTGATTCGACGCCATTTTTGAAATGCTGCCAACTGGGAAAAGATGTACCGTCCTTCAAAGTGGATGTCGATACTCAATCAACAATTTAGCGTCTTAAATTCCAGACTTTTTCAAGATTTTTGATTTACAAAAATAAAAATGGAACAAAACAAAAAGTAAAAGAAAATTTAAGAAATGATGACATTTTGATATCGGTTAAAACAAACAGATGTTAAGTTTAACATATGATGCATTAGAATTCTAAATATTGTCGGTGTTTTTTTTTCACTACATGAGTTGGAAGCATAATCTCGAACAACCCGTTACAATAACATGACGTCATAAGAGACATTATTACCAAACGTTTTCGGTTCACATTTTATAAGACAACTGGAAAATCCAATATCGATTATAAAAACAACCAGCTGTATCATGACTGACTGAACAAGAGTACTGAGTATTGCACTCTGCAGATAATCTTTAGCTAATAAACAAATTTATCTGGAGAGACAAGACCTCATCCTGTTTTCAATCACAGCGTGTAGCAAAAACTCGATATATAAATCAATATTCGAAATAGTAACACTCGGCAAATAAGCTTATTTCGCCCATGCAAAGTTTCTTACCGGAAATGAAATCGTCTGTCACATCTATAGGTTGAAGGGACTAGGCTTATACCTCCAATGATATTTTTACGGAGCGTACATTTTGTCTGTCAAATGTTAGTTATAGGAGAGATTCCAAAATAATATTTTTACGGAAGTAAATTAGTGTCTATATAATGCGTTTGTCTGGTTCAGAATAACTGAAGGAGCGAGGCGAGAAAATAAAGATATTATTATTCAAACATGGAAAATGAGTTATCTTGTTTGTCAAATCTTAGTAATGAAGGAAATTCCAAAATATTATTTCACGGAAATGAATAAGTGTCTGTGTGTTTGTGTGAGTAAAAATATCCATAGACTGTTATAATAAGCAGCTGTCATTGATTCATGAGACAAATCGAATTATCAGGCATTTGGATTGGTTATGAGGAGGGATGCACCATTATTGAACCAATCAGAGATCCGGTACTACAAAGTCATGTAGTGGCACTATAAGTAAATAAGCTTATCAAACGTCGTAGACCCTCTGTATTGAATCATTACTCATTTCAAGAAAAGCTATTGAATTAAAATTTTATATAATGCACTTTTCTAGTATTTCGAAATTAGATAATTAGTTACATGGGGAGACTAAAAAGGCGCCAAAAATAAAGTCGTCTGCAATGTCATTTCACATTTGGTTAACATCAGATAAAATGTATCATGATTCGGCAATAATCAACTGTTTTGATACCAATCTCCATATAACCTTGATCAAACAAGTATTTCGTTATGGATTTATATCCGGGATTCCTATTGCTAATTATAAACCCGAAATACTATCCGTACCACGTGCGGTTCTGTAACAGTGTAAATAAAAATACATATATCTCATTACAGCATGATTTTATGCCGTAGTGCAAATTGTGTATCCAGTTTCAATGCTGCGTTTTCACGTTATGCCTGACTACTCGCATCTATATTTTTGTACATCTGTATAATGATCCAATTATTTTCCTGAGTATTAACACTTTCCAGGCGGCAGTCGTCTGCAGACGACATTTCCAAAATTTCACAAAATGTCAACATTATTGAATCTCGTCACCATATTTGGAATCGCCATGAGAAATGCATTAAAATAAGTACAAACATGCCCAGTATTGGTTCAGTAATTCTTGACTTTGGGTAATGTTTCTGAAATATCGGTTTTGTATTGGTAAAATAGCCTCGTGGAAAGTGTTAAGAAGGGTATACAAGGATCGTATTACAGCAGAATGGGCTTAGATTTTTTATAACATTACACTCTATAGTTTAATAAGCATCAATACTTTATCTCATACCATTTTTTTTATAAGGGCAGGATTGACCATCGATTGAAATATTATCCAGTTAACTGGTTTTGGTTGGTCCAAAATTCGGAACCTTCATCTATTTTTTATTCTGTCGTATTATCACAGAGCCTACAGAAGACATATTCTAATATTAAGTTTACATTTCATCTCAAGTGTTTCATATCACATTTTCTTGGAAAGGCTTGTCCCTGGTCTCCTCTTATAGATGTTTTTAGGTGTATTTTCTATATTTTCAAGATACTGAAAATTACCTCTGGAAATAGGTTGTCTTGGTTATTATCATTTAATAAATCTGGAAGTAACAACTTGGCAGAAACATTGAAACATGATGGCTGCATCATTATCTCATTTCAATAATAGGGCAATATACAACTTGTACAATCAAATTAAGCTAATTAAGCACTGATCTGCAACCTATCAAAATCTTTCATTACTACAACAAAGCTTGTCTGGGATTCTACTGATATCAGATGACCCTGAGAGCAAAATAAAACTTGCCATGTCACGCTTCTCAGCTCCAAATCATTCCGAAAGGCCTTGAACCTGCAGACGACTTTCCCCTTAAACGTGCATCATGTGGGCACCACACTGAACTACGTGAGATAACACTGCTTGTACAGACGAACTGAAGGAGATTCGCCTGTAACACAAATTCTCTATCTGGTTCCTGTGAGGACAGCGTGAATGTCAACGCTTGCCGGCTAAATTTAGCTCTCAGCTGCATTTTGGCATCCAATGTTTTCGTTCCCGAGGGAGTGTAATGGGCGAGTAAGTAATGCTAATAGCTGACCAAAGCCTAGACAAATAGTGTAAGCTATCTGGATATTGTTATCGTCGATCTAATCAAATCAAAACTCTATTTTAAGGCTTCGAAAAGAGAGTTTTAGAGTTACTACAGCTGAATCTTTGTTTATGTTGTTAGTTTGTCTAATAGCTGTCTATTATCAAGACTTTGAAAGAAAACTTATATTTTCATACTACAACCATAGATCCTTCAAGGATCTTTGCTACAACAGAGCTCCTGAATTGAAGCTTCTTTATTGACATAAGCTATGTACTTCTTCCTCTTTACACTCCAGCTGTTAGATTGATCTTTCATTGTAAGACTGTGAGAGAGCTCATCTTGTAAAATCAAACTTTTAGAGAGCTCCTGAACCTGAACAAAATCGCACTTCTAACATATACATATCTGGTCAAATCAGAATTATAAATTGAAATTACAAGAAATCTCCTATATAGACAAACTGCATCTTTCTTAAAATGTTGTAAATATATCTCATCAAATAAAACTCTTCAATTGAATCCTTATTGAAATACTGTACGTTATGCATCTCGATAAATTAAGCTGACCAAAGCCTAGACAAATAGTGTAAGCTATCTGGATATTGTTATCGTCGATCTAATCAAATCAAAACTCTATTTTAAGGCTTCGAAAAGAGAGTTTTAGAGTTACTACAGCTGAATCTTTGTTTATGTTGTTAGTTTGTCTAATAGCTGTCTATTATCAAGACTTTGAAAGAAAACTTATATTTTCATACTACAACCATAGATCCTTCAAGGATCTTTGCTACAACAGAGCTCCTGAATTGAAGCTTCTTTATTGACATAAGCTATGTACTTCTTCCTCTTTACACTCCAGCTGTTAGATTGATCTTTCATTGTAAGACTGTGAGAGAGCTCATCTTGTAAAATCAAACTTTTAGAGAGCTCCTGAACCTGAACAAAATCGCACTTCTAACATATACATATCTGGTCAAATCAGAATTATAAATTGAAATTACAAGAAATCTCCTATATAGACAGACTGCATCTTTCTTAAAATGTTGTAAATATATCTCATCAAATAAAACTCTTCAATTGAATCCTTATTGAAATACTGTACGTTATGCATCTCGATAAATTAAGACTGTAAGAGAGTTCTTGAACTGACTATTCTTCCATACATAAGCTATATACCTCATTAAATCAAAACCTCTATATTTAACTTACAAGCGAGCTTTTTCTTCAAAAATTGTGAAGCATATCTTGACTTTTGATATTAAGACTGCATGAGAGTTCTTGTGCTGAACTTTCCTTTGAACATTGAAAGCTTATCTCGTCAACTCGAAACCAGTACAATCAGACTGCACGAGAGCTCTAGCTTAGCTAGTTTTCCTTCAAATATTGTAAGTCAGAATTTGAAGTAAATATTCCTTCAAAAAAAATCATGATATATTTCAAGGGTCCAACATTAGATACTAAAGTACGTTAACCACGTACATCAAAATGGGACTGCAGCAAACTGCCCACCCTGTTAAAGAATAATCTTAGCAACAGCAACAGGTAAAAATTGTTTTCCCGCGGTTTTCCCCATGTCGTCTGCCACTAAGGAAGCACTCATCTTAGACCCTCCCAAAACACCGCCGTCACATTCTACATCCGTACACTTGAGTCAACAGAAACTGACATAATACAGGCAACGCTGTGCTTACATACCAGCCCACACTTTTAATGTCTCCCCCTGCACATTTTAATTGGCAGATCAGCAGTAGCCTAACTAGGGTCTTCAATTTGGGGAGGGGGCATGAGGGGGACAGGCCTGTGATCAGGGGGACGCATAACCGACTATTATTTTGTAATACAGAGTTTGTCATTTCATTTGGCATGTTTGGGGGAGGCAAGCATTCTAGCAGGGGGAAATGCCCCCCTGCCCCCCCCCCCCCCCCCCCCCCCAATCTAGTTACGCCCCTGCAGATCAGGGAAAATAACCCTTGATGAAATATTGTCACAATCGTTATGGTGTATCAATTGCAAATCTTGAATTTTATCCATGGCGAGATATGATAAAAACTATTTTCAAATACATGGACTGAAAAATTAACTTTAAAAGATTAGACCTTCAACGCTATCATCAAAACCGGAGGATTCAGAGAATCCCCGACGGTGTCTGTAACACGGATCCATAAGTCCAAGTTAACTCTTCGTTTGTATTGTAGGCCTACAGGCTAAATTTGAAACATAAACGAGATTATATGACATTTTGTCTTATCGTCAAAAGTTTCAGCTTTTGCGCCAAGTAAGTCTTTTCCCTTGAAATATGCTTGAGGGCAGCAGATACCATATGCATTACGTAGTGTTCAAAAAAAGTAAAATATGTTCTTATGCCACTATGTATCAAGAACCAACCTGTCGAATCTTTATAAGCCTACTAATAGCACATGCACAGCCAATCCAGAATTCCACAAATTTCACTTATTGTACAGCTTCAGAATGCTGTAAATTTGACATCGTAAATAACCTGATTAATTACAGCACTGTAATTATTACCCAACTTGGTGTGTGTGTGTTTAATAGTAGATGATTGTCTAAGTCTGGGTGAGTGAGAGGTGTCCTACTGTGAAAGTGGTGTGTATCTGGTGTGTAGGGTAGAGCTCTGCCATATAAATCATCACTAAAATGGTCACTGTCGATGAGTGCTATTAATTCCTTATAGCACTCGGCAGCTACGCTGCCTCGTGCTATAAGTCATACTTGGCGTCCAATGTGCTCCCACAAAAGAGGAATCTCCAAATGATACGTCATATGCCTAATGGCGCTGGATATAGGTAAGTTTATACCCAACGGAGAGCATATAATATCGGCAAATAACAGGAGACACCAAATGCTCAGATCTAATTTGCAATTTGCAATTAGACCACGAACAAACCTCGTATTTTTGAGGGAAACGGGATAAAAATGTTCCTGCGCAAAAGAATACCGACCAAATTTTCGACAATATTATGGATTTTTGTTCATAGTATTTCAAAAGAATGACAACCCTTTTTAAAGCTCATGGTGATATTTAATGTCACTTGGAGAGAAACAAACCCGGGAACAAACCACGACCGCGACCGACCAACCGACCCTCTGACACTATCATAGAACACTTTTATCAACAAGATGCTGAGCTCCTCGGTATAACATGCTGAAATGCTCTGCTACCATATCAGTTTACCGGACAGGTGTTCAATTAAACTACATTGTAGTCGGGTTATATTTCTTTACAGACACCTTTATTTGATTACGTCCAGCCATTTTAATTCATTACACTTTTGTCGTAGTCGTCCCCATCAACTATTCAGCGCTTTACTCTATCCACTATATTTTTCACTCGCAGCGCCTTTATATTACCCAGTGCTTTAATTCTGATATAAGTATTCTTGGTAAATGTTTGTTCCGGTTTGGTATTTATAATTTTTATCGGTACCAGTTGCTTGGCAGATCGCCTGAAAGCTCAACTCTAACCTACATAACATGTTAAAAAAACAAATGCACACGCCCTAATATTTGACTTTCCACAATGGTTATGAAATTATGCTGTTTAAATTAAAAATCAGGTTTACATTTATATACATACATGGGGTCGTTAAGAATATAAATGTATTAAATATCAATAAATATATAATACAATTTTTGAGGGATATTCGATTTAAAGACATTAGCAAACATAAAGTGTTTCTGACAGCTTATCATTGCTCAAACGATATGGATTTAGTTTTTCTATAGCTAATCACTTTTGAAATTCCAGGACTATTCCATTTAGTATTTAACGTAAAATCAATATATTTTGAGCACGTACACAACTAGCGAGAAACAATGAAATACTTTTGCGTTTGGATTCGTATATCAACGACACTCAAAGCATGGGCATCCTTGAATTTTGTGGCACGATAAAAGTAAAAAGGGGGTAAATAGGTGTTCAACAAGGTTAGCAAAGAGTGTTCATTTTTAAAGGCAAAGGCCCACTCCGGGTAGTTCACCCAGGGTGAACTAGCTTACACCTGTTCATTTGGTGACAGATAAAATAGAGTTAAGATGGAGAAATCTCAACCTTGAGAAATTCCCAAAGCACCTGGCTGGTAAGAGTGGACCATAGGGTTTAACAGCAGGAGTCCGTTTTGTTTATAGAGTGTGTTATTCGAATCATTACTTAATTATCACGTCATTTGTAAAGGCGTGAGAGAATTTCATGATCGGAAGAATGAATAGGAGATATAAAATTGCCTAATAAACGTTGTACTTGACATGCTCTCGTTAATTTATTCAGATTTAAATAGAGAGTAAAATAAAATACTAAGATACAATAATACAAATTCCTAAATTTCACTGTTAACTTTGGGTTAAACCTTTCAAAGGTCCAGTAAAATGAAGACGGATTAAATCAAGGATTGTAATAAAATCTTCGTATCTTACATTTGTTAATATATTGGTATATTTTATATTTGTCTAGCCTTCTTGAAATGAAACTTTATTGAATTGATCATAAAGATTCGCCTGAAAAATATTGTTTTGGTACATACAAGAGCGAGTGGTGACATTTTAAAATCATCGTTGATAATAGACGTATTCGTATCCACAGCGATATGAAACTGTTTATTTATTTACACTTTGAAAATCTAGTTTTTTCTTTTATGTGAATGAATCCCAACCGGTTGATTTGATGATAAACACTCCCGCGAAAAAATAACTTGAGATACAAAAGACACTCTGTTTTTTTGCATTTCACGTCATAGTTATTTTAGGCAGATATAATTTTGATCGTATTTCGAGGTTCTATTACAAACATACACATTTGCTTAAGAATCTATGGTTATGTTTTTGTATTCTTATAAATATAATGATTTGTTTTGTTTTATATTCTGAATAATATTTGTATATTGCAAACATTTCTCGAATTCACAACTCACGTTCACAGGTTGAAAACAAATCAAACGAATCAATAAGTAAAGTTTTCTTGATGTTTGACATGTGATTATCATTTTATATCACTAGACACCATAAACGAGTATAACCATATATTTCTCTTTCTATGGTCAACGACAATATAAACTTACCGTACTACTTGTGTACAAACTCCCACTCCACTTGGATGCACCTCTTGCGCATTGATTCCATTTGGTATCAAAACCAGTAAAAATAAACACACAAATGTAAACTTCATTTGACTTCCAACTCCAAAACGGTTTCTCCTTTTTGACGGATATAAATTCTCCATGATTCAATTCAAAGTGTAAATGCTGTCATTGTATAAAGACATTTTCATAAATCCTATTTGGTGTGATATAGATGAACGTCCATAATAGTAACATCCATATGTGATGACTTCAGTTCGAATCTAAGATGCCACTTTCATAAAATACCAAGCATAGGTTTATATAGCTGTCATATCAACGCGCGAAAGCAGATCCAACCAATGTCCTGACAGTTTTCAGCTCCGCGCTTAATTTAAGACAGATTCTGTATGGTTTTGTCAGGAAACTCACACCGTTACAGCTTCAAAACACTCCTCGTTAACACGGAGGCATGTTAGTAGAGATAGCTGAATTGACTTAGTGTATCCCATACATATACATCAACCCCCATTGGAATGAATATACTTTTTCGCGGTCTTTATCGGTTGATTGCTACCTCACCAATTTACCGTCTGCTTTCTCGAATGCCTCTTCCCATAAACTGAGTAGAGAGGAAGACGCCCACTTACAGAAATCCCGGATCATGATGAGCATGCGCAATGCGGGCTAGCAACTACGTACTTTAACTGAAAGCAGCGAATTGTATCTTTTAAGCTACCCTTGTAACACTGACGTTCATCTCCAGTTGCCTTTTTGAAGTAAAGAAATTGTACCTACCTCACTTCGAGTATTATACATTTATTTAGTCTATTTCGTGACAAAGTTTGACGACTTAATCATACAAGCCTTGCAATTTACGAGTCTCGATGCCAGTATCTGCTCCCGCGTTATACGGAATATTTTCTTAGAACGACCCGCGCATCATTGAATCGTCCCACTATACTTTGACAACTATATACCAACTTAAACTTGAAATTACCACTGATTATTGTTATTTTCAATTATATTTTTTATTCAATAGGCTCGTCCGCCAAAGGGTTCCTACGAAGTCGAGTAAAATAAAATGTCATTTTACATGTAGTAGAATCCATAACGTTGCAAAGCTCGTTATCATTATGATCATTTTCACACCGAGCCTACGATCGATACACGATACGTATCGTCTGGTTTTTAGCGATAGGCGCAATATCAGTCCGTATGACAATCGATCGCTAAAAGGAATCACATGTCTGTAACAAGCCAAATACCGATCCCGTCCGTAACCGATCCAGTTTGTGCTTGTGTTTTAAACGGCTGAATAAGACTTCACTTTAAGCGAAGATAGTTCCATTGTCTTACGTTTTCGGGTTTATACTTGGTGTAAGACAGCACATAATTAACCTAGCACAAAATCCGCTATTGAAGGATTAAAGGAGTATAGATTTATTCCGTAATCATGGTAATGGGGTCTTGACACTATATGCTATAAGACTAACTTATGAATGTCTTACACGTCTTTCGGAAAGCGCTGCCAAAACGTAGCCCTACAGTAATAATATAATCCGAAATGTATGATATTGGGTAATGTAATTCATTTCATTACAACAAAAATACATAAATAGAGCCATTCATGTCTACTGTAAGCAATGTGCCAAACGTTTCTAATTTATATCATCGATCAAACGGGAAACATTTTAGTGTGAGGGCGTAGATGCGAGTTGCTACAGTCATGTTAAGCAAATTCCAATTAAAAACTCAGTGCAATGTTCTCGTTCATTTTTTTGCGAAACATCGCTTTCAAACATTCAGCACGATTCATTTTCACACTCCATAATTTAACAATAAAGTAACGCTATCAACTATTCGATATCCTCATATACACAAGCTGACGTGTATGATACTCCCCCGGGCGACACTCTTTGAGAAAACGTTCAACACCTTCCGCCTTGTTGGATTCAAGACTAATCCAGATTCATAACGTATGAACTGCGCTACTTGTGCGTTAACGACTGATATAGAAATCACCCTTTTACACCTGAGGGCGACACTCCTTAAAAAGATTCATCATCCGATTTGATTCAAAACTTATCCAAATACTATAAATACGTAGCGAGCTAATAGTTACCCGGGGGTACCGTAGTTGGAGAGGATGTTATGAACAAATACCACAAGGTTATGAACGCCTGCCATTGTTCGAAATACCAAAGGTTTAGGCAGCAGTTAAATATGATTTACCTGAACCATCTGTTTGTTAAACCCGTAGGTCCAGCCAGGTCATTTGGGAATATCTCAAGGTTGAGATTTCTCCATCTTAACTCTATTTCATCTGTCACCAAATGAACAGGTGTAAGTTGTAACCCTGGGTGAACTAGCCAGAGTGGAACTTTTGCCTTTAAGAGGATCCGATTTTCCCGCTTCGAGCTTGTCACAACCAAATAAGGTTTTCACACCGACCTATGAATTTTGAAGCCAATTAGAGCAAGAAATCATTTTCAGCTGTAGTCTAGATCATTACAATTGGTATCCATTGAGAACCCAAAATTAAGAATAGTATTGCTGGACAATCTTATTCCCCCATGGATTCACCCTCGCAAACTAAACCAATCGGTAGGCTTATACTTCAACATGAAATCTGTTATGGTAAAATTAAAACACAATATGCTCAGATTAACAAATATTCAAAAGTAGCTATGTCATAAACTTTTTTCAGCAAATTGGCACCAATTCGGTCAAATTGTTGGAAGAAGAAATAAACTTGATAGATGTTCATCATAAAAGAGGTAGTTGCTCTCTTACCAGGTGGGCGAGAATGGACATATGTTTGACCCTCTCGAATAGTCCTATTGTAATTTCTACAGAGCACCCCCTCCCTCCCCCACCCCCTTCGGGTAAGCTACGTAGGTATATGCGCATTCAAATCATCTATTTTACACACACGTCTGCACTGATGTCACTGACACAATTGTACAAGAATAGCTGCCATACCTTTGGGACGGACATCTTTAAGTTATTGACCTCAAGATCAAAGACAGGAAATGTTTATGAATTGTATAGGTTGAAAGAAACACATCCAAATAATGTTCTTGTGGTAAAAAGTAAAAATGTCAATACAGACTCTCAAAGTTTGATAAAACAATCCAACTGTTAGTTAAATTATTTGTAGATATAACAACAATTTAGCAAAAATATACATAACATAGTGTAAAATACTCAAATTTTGTGATTTTATTTTGGTAACAAATGGCATTTAGTCGTCTGCGCATGTCACTGACACTTTAAGTTCGGTTTGTCTTCCATACATTTAGGAGCAATGACGTTTAAGCTATTGACCTCATGATAAAAGAACATTCAACATTTTCATTTTTTTGATAAAAACATTCAACTCGTGAATTAATTCAAAATGTCCAAAATATAAAATGGATATTCTGGTAAAACAAGGTTGAGCAAATTACCAAATACTGTGCAAAAAGTCCAAATGATGGTAAAACGTCTACACTTTTAAGTCTGGTGCATCTTCCATACATTTAGGAACAATTTCGTTGAAGTTATTGACCTCATAAGAGAAAAGTCAATATTTTTAGCCATGGTAAAAAAATATCCATATCGTGAGTTAATTCAAAACTTCCAAAATGTTAAATGGTTATTCTGGCTTAAAAAGTTGTGCAATTTTCCAAATGTTGTTAAAATCCATATGTTTGTTAATTCTCTATGTTTGCAAAAAAATAGTGACATAATATGTCCCCAAAAGTAAACAATTGACACAGAAATCATCTATTTTACACTCACGTCTGCACTGATGTCAATGACACAATTGTACAAGATTAGATGCCAATGCCATACCTTTGGGATTGGCGACTTTAAGTTATTGACCTCAAGATCAAAGAGAGCAAATGTTTATGAATTTTATTGGTTGAAAAAAAACCGCATCCAAATATATGTATAAAATGTTCTTGTGGTAAAAAGTCCAAATATCAATACAGATTTCCAAATGTTGGAAAAAAGTCCAACCACATGTTAGCTAAATAATTTGTAGACATATCAACAATTTAGCAAAAATATACCCAACATAGTGTAAAATATTCACATTTTTGTGATTTTATTTTTAGTAAAAATTGGCATTTAGTCGTCTGAGCCCATGTCACGGACAATTTAAAGTTCGGTTCCTCATCCATACATTCAGGAACAAGGACGTTGAAGATATTTACCTCATGATAAGAGAACAGTCGACATTTTCAGCATGATAAAAATATTCAACTCGTGAATAAATTCAAAATGTTCAAAATATAAAATGGATATTCTGGTAAAAAAAGGTTGTGTCAATGCCAAATACTGTGTAAAAAGTCCAAGTGATGGTAACATGTCTACATTCACATTTAAAAAAAATTGTTTTGGTATAAAATGGAATTAAGTCGTCTGCGCTCATGTCACTGACACAATGAAGTTATATTATGCCTCCTCATTAAAAAGAAATTTTCAGTTACCAAAAATGTTATAAATTTATGTCAGATATGTGTTACAATATCAAAATTTGGTAAAAACGTTCACAACAGAAGATATCCAAATGTTGGTGGAATGTCAAATATTTGATATAAAAAAGGCAGCATTTAAGTACAATTTATTCACTTTTTAGCAGAAAATTACCACGATTTAGGAGAAAAGTCTACATTTTTGTGAAAACCTTTTTGTTAAAATGTTTATTATGTCATTGACACTTTTAAGTCCTTGTCCCATACTTCAGGGAACAATGACGTTAAGGTTATTCACCCTATGAAAATAGAAAACGTGTACAGCCATCAAAAGGTTTGTAACATTGCAGTCATCGACATTTGAATAACTGAGACTGCTTGTGTGATAAGGGAAACGGGTTCTTGCTTTCTACGAACGCCTGGCTGGACAAGGTAGCGTCCGGGGGTAGCGTGCAAGAGATGAATATAATACTGATTGCATACGCTTTTCTTTCTCGCGATCTAGCAGATAAGGTTATAAATAACAAACCACGTCTTATTATTAACCGTATTCAAAATGACAAACATGCAGTGTACTCTCTTAAATCAAAATATTGAAAAGTCAATCTTAAAGATTGTGCTGGGGGAAGGATCTTAAAAGATTGAAAATGTTCAATCTAATATAGTGAAATTTCAGTCCGATATATTGAAATTTCACTCTATTAGATGGAATTTTAAGACCCTTCCCTCAGCACAATCCTTAAGATTGACTATTCAATCTTTTAATTTAAGAGAGTATACTATATAATAGATAGAGGTTTACCTCAGTTGAGAATAATTCTAAAGGTCTTATATTGCTACAGTCGCTTATTATTTCACTATCCCCTGAGAACTACCTGCCGATTTGTTCGAAAGATTGATACATCATTTGTTAGACCAATCAGAAAAATTGTTCGAAACACTGTACTCCTGATAAAAATCAGAGTGAAATATCTTAAAAGCAGTATTTTAATTGGCTATTCAAATAAATACGTCATGTAATTAACCAACCATAAGCACTGTTAGAAAGGTAGTGCTCAGGGGTTTAATCTATTGCTCTGTTTTCACCAAACTTTTTCAGTAATACTCTGGTTACGCCTAACTCAGGATATAAACAAGATGGGGAACATGTGTTATATGCATTTTGAAAAAGTTCGTCTCCAAAAAAAAATCACGCAACGAAAATAGCCCTTTTTTGCATGTAGTCGGCTATGGTCGATATATTTAGGATATTTTGGATTCTGCGGGCTGGGTGCTTGCAGTAAGGTGTTTTCTAAATGCGACTACATGTAGGGTCCTTAATCTATTACCACATCTGCATTGAACTTTTTTTATTTGCAATCATATTTATAAAGACATTTCTTAAAGGGAACTATGTTATAATATAGATTTGTCGGTAATTCAATGAAACAATTCTTGATCCTACGCTTCCTATTCTTTGCAGCAGTGACCACCGTATAGGACTTTGTACTTTTTACATAATTAGTTTTAATGTCAATATCCATTTCTGAACAAATATGCAGGTATGCAGGTAGTGAAATATTGATTTGTTACTCGATTGTCATGATTGTCGTGGATCAGAACTTATCACGCTATTCTATATATAAGGTTTTCAGTAATCCTAGGAATTTTTCTTGAAGTTCAAGGGTATAGGCCTATGTATGGATGTTATGATATGGGTTTCTATCGTATACAATATATACAGTTTCCTAATTGTAACCATGGTAACCATATAACAAGTGTTTATCCTGATGTTACGGCATATATAAAGTACTACGACATCTTTCCCAAAAACAAGTGAAAGGACTAGAACAGAAATAGCACGGATTACAATAACTACAACAAGAACAAGAACAAGAACAAGTACGAGAACAAGCATGAAAACGAAAACGAAAACGAAAACGAGATCGCGATCGAGATCGAGAACGAAAAAGAGAAAGAGAACGAGAACAAATACGAAAACAAGAACAAGCAGAACGAGACCGAGAACAACAGCGAACAAAAGAACAAGACGGGAACAATATCGAGAACGAGAACAAGAACGATAACGATAACGAGAACCAGAACGAGAACCAGAACGAGATCAGAACCAGAACCAGAACCAGAACCAGAACCAGAACGAGACCGAAACGAGAACGAATACAAGAACAAGAACAAGAGCAAGGCTAAAAAGGTTGGTCTTTAGACCAATTTTAAAGGGCCTTTTGAGTGACATTGTAGGGAATATGTCATTCCTTGGGTAACATTTTTTCAACAAGAGGCCATAAACAGCCTTTCACAAGCATACAATCAAATACACAGGAGTGCCATTTCCCTATCCGAGCTTCAAAGGACTATGATCACATGGACACATAATTGGTTTCACTCATCGCGTGAGCCAAATATAACCCTAACCCAGTAATCAAATCTTGTACACCCCGGATATGAATTCTAGCCCATATTTCACCAATAATTGCTTATATTAATACGGACTTTTTAAAGTCCAAATGTTTAAATTTATTTTTAAAACACACGGGGGCATTAGAGCCGCCCATATAAGTAAGTAGGTCTATATTGAACCTCCCTCATGACTGGCACATATTTGGTACTTGTCTTAACCAATAGGAACAATATGAACCGATGTCTTACTCGCCGTGGCCGCGTGGTGTTCACACAAAACAAAATCTCGGATGTCGGATAGAGTTGTGTTTGGGTGTAGGCCTAAATATTAGACATTTGAACACGCTAAAAAGTGGCTTCTCCACTCTAGGGCACTCATCTCTACACGCAACAATAGTTTCAACGCTTCATGCAGTGTACGAGTATGTAGGCCGGAGTATGGCTCCAGCAGGGGGACTATGGCTCATATAACACCGAATTCAGATTTTTTTTTAAAGGTCTGTAATAGAATTGAGGAATTTTTCCAAGAAGTTTCCAGATCACAAGAGATCAGGAATGTTGTACTGCATTTCAAGACTTTTTCAGCACTTCGCGATTCCGGATAATGCGTTTGACGGATAAATTCCAAATGTTGATCCACTTCATTTGCCTGAAATTAAGAACATTTTTTACAAATAATTGCTTAGAATTCAAACCATATCGGGTACATGAGTTTTATCCTCATATATAAAGAGGACCATATCTTTACGTAAATAGCTCCTCGAAAAGCAGAATAGAAAAATACGCGTACAATCATTATATAACTATAACTGTCTGTGAGACAGGTAATTGGTCTCCAAAAGGCATGGATTTTGTTACGAAAACTAGAAACAGCCTCATAATGTAGTATCAAGTGTCGGTTTGACGTTTCACCTCAGATATTTGAGACACAAATCAGATTTTATCTTACGCTATTTGAATTAGTTGAATATTGTTCGGAAAGGCGCAACGTTTGCGATACAATTGCACTTGTTATTTATAGGTAAGTGATAGATACCACCAGTGAAATCCTTGTATCTCGGTGATGTCATGAAGACTTGCGTAGAATAACATGACAAAACAGTGCAAGGTGAGAGCGGAACATACAAATGTTACAAACAAGGAAAAAGCTGTTTATTTTTGGTCCCAGATATCTAAATATCTCAAAACACCCAGAATCGCTCAATACTGGCACATACAAAATGTTGCAGTATCGGGCGATACTGGGACAGATCTCTATTAGCACACACAGAAAACACTATGTAAAAAATTATGTAAATATAGAACTCCATAATTATTATGTAAGAGTTTACATAAAACATGTAATATATACCCAAGCTTGTGTAAATTCCTATGCAAAAGCTTAACACAACTGTTTACATAGTATTATGGAGTTCTATTTTTACACAGATTGTGTATTTTTTACATAATTTGTGTAATTATTTTACATAGTGTTTTCTGTGTGCATGATTAGTAGCATGTGTACTAGTATCGCTCGATACTTGAACATAAAGACGTTCCAGTATCGAGCACCATACTGGAACACAATTTTGTGTTCCAGTATCGACCGATACTGGAACATTTAATATGTGCCAGTACCATTTTAAAACCATTCTTAATTACAGATATATTTTAAACAAACTATAAGCAATAAAAGCGACTGATTTTAGAGGGAAATGCCCTCTAATTAGCCAGAACCAGACCGGGACAGCCAACAATTTTAACCCTACCCTAGAGAACCGCTACAAAAGTCATATTTGCTTTTCATAAGAACTAAAAGATTTTCAATATACAGGACTAAATGGATAGATTTCAAGTCTCTCGCAGAGATAATTTTCTACCACTGACTACCTGATTGACTATTCTAAAGGTTGCATATAAGAAAAAATCATACAAGAAAACTCAGACAGTGACTATCATGTTAAGATTTAACATTCGAGGCATCACTGTGACGGCCGAGTGCACCAATGGCGGGTAACTTAATAGGGAGGTAAGCTACCTCCCTAGTAGTTATGCTCTAACTGTAGCGTAACTTACTAACGAAGTAATTCTTAGAGCATAACTGGCGAGTAACACCAGAATAGCAACTAGCGAGGTAAATATCCACATTAATCAGCAACGTCCCCTTACAAAAATTAACTGGCGCATATTCGAAGTGTTAACCTATAGTTTACTGTGAAATTTTGACATGGATGGTCCTCCGTAATATTTAAAATGTGTCGTCACTCGCTAGTCATAGGTGAGTGTACATAAATAAACACGTTGAGTCGGCTTGCGTTCAGGACAAAAAAATGACGCCATTTTTTTGGCCAAAATTTTCGAATTTGTTCAACGCTTTTTCAAAAATAAGGACTATCATGACATTATAAACATATTTTGGGCGGGGGCACATACAAATATTGCACCAAAAAGCACAATTTTAATGACAAACACAAGCACCCGACGGAAACAATTGGTTTAATGGTATATACAATTATAACACATCTCTTAACACAAATACTTCCGTGGCGTGGATACCTTGTCCTTCGCTTGTTAACTGCAGAACCCCGGTTCGATCCCCAGGCCACGCACGGCACGATAAGCTTTTATTTTTTCGTTCTTCTACTTCTACTCTTCCACTCACAATAAAGTTGAAACTTTGGCTTTATCAGTTTTCAATTAATAAAAACAATAATAAGTTTATTTATTTATTTATTTAGTCATTTATAATTAAAATCCTTGGACAATTAGTACATTTTGGTCAAAATATGCCCCAAAATCGGTGCGATTAGTGTTTGAATGGGCAAAAGGAGTTGATCTTAATTTTGACTTAAAAAATCACCAAATTGCGTGAATGAAGTTTCAAAAATACAAAACCTTTCAGCTTATGAGGGGATGACATTCCACTTCAAATAGACACCCCTGTACATGCAAGCGCAATTGGTCCTTCAGCACCAGCGAATCATCCCCTCCAATGTTCCATAACAAAAGTGAAACAGATATCAATTATGTGTAGCTATGAATCAGAGCTATACTTATGACAAATGTCATGAGGCTGGCATTCATATTAGCGATGTTATGAGTGAGGAGGTAGAACTTATTGAATGACCCCTCGTACAATTGAACTGTTGAAGTTCCTATCGACATATTAAAAAGTTCGCATTCATCTAAAAAGAAGAGTAATCTTTCTTATGTTTTCAACTCTTCTAAAGGTATTGTTAGATTTGTTTAAATTCATAATTCATTCCTTATGAAATAGGACACATGACCAACTTTAGACATGGGCTCAACTCTATAAAGCTCCCTTTAAGAAGAATTCGTTAATATTCTTTTTTAACAATGTTTAAGAAGAGTTCAAATACCACTCCTCTTATTAAAGTCACAACTTTTATGCAATAGGGCAAATCCCTTGTCGTCCTAATTGCATAATACGAATGAAATCCTACCAAATCCCTTATCAAAACTTGAAAATAAATGAAGGATTATTTAAATGAGCCGGTACTATACTGTTTCCCCCTACCGGTTATAATAATTTACCACTGTTTAGTTATTGTAACGGGTTGATACCATTATAATGAATTGGTTGTCTCCTTGCGACATGTCATACGCGTACAAAATGGCTAGTCATTAAAAGATGCAAAAAAGAAACGGGATTTTGTTTCATAATATTATAATACATCATTACATGTCAACTAAATTACGGGATAATCCCATAATTTCTCGAAAAACTGACAATTTAAGGATACCCTGTAAGCATGGTATGAGGCGATTATATGACCGCCAAATAAATAACTTCCTAGGAATATTATATCAAATTCATCTGTCAGTGAAGTCAATGTCGTATATGATATATTAGTTAATCCTTGGTTTGAATTAGGCTGTAAAGCATTTGAAATCATATTGACTTTAGACACATCGTTTAACTAGACGTAATTCTCGAAAATGTGTTTAACTTAAATACGCGTCTAACTCACTAAAAAGTGTCTAACTTTAAACATGGGCATATGGGTAGTTTAAAGCGCGTTTAACTAAACTCATATACCAACTGTATGCCTTGAATAATCACTCAACCGTGCCTGCTGCAAGCTGACGTTCAGAACGTGTAGTATTATAAAATACACGTGCTTTTGAGGTATTCGGTCGATATCTATTGTAATCCATTAGGGCCACAACAAAAATAAATACCTGTATACAGTAACGCACGACAACTCTGGGGACGAGATTCGCGGAGTTTAAAACCGTGTTTTGTTAAACACGTTGTTTAAAAGATAAACTCACGTTGAAGTTAGACACGCGTTTAGTTAGACACGGTTTAAGTTAAAAACGTGTTTAGTACGAGAATAAAGCCCTTTGTGGGTTTTTTTTTTTAATTTTAATTTTTTTTTTACAACTTCACAAATGGTTGATATTCACTAAAATGTTCAAGGAGAAGTTGACAAATAAACACTTAAAGACATGAGAATATGTAAAGACGAATAGGTATGTCATCAAGTCGGTTCATTTGAGACCATTCATTGAGATATTTAGAAAAATGTTGACCTTTTTCAGTATGTCTTCTCATGTCATTCACCGCGGTTCGCGTGCAAAATGACGAGTCATAACAGATGCATAAAAATGGTATATTAATTCATAATTATGATGCATCATCGAGTATCATGTTATCATAGCATTTCGATCTTTCGATTAAGATATATCATATATTTCCCGCCGAAATATATCATCGTATTAAGAATATTGAGTTAGATAGACCTTAAAACGTTGACACGTGGGTATGTTGACAGCATTGTATCGACCTTTAGGAAACATACGAGGCCCAAAAGAATTAACAGACGCATAAGTATTTATTTTAGTAGTATATTGATTCATAATTAGGATACATCATCGGGTATCATCTTATCATAGCCTTTCGATCTTTCGATTAAGACACATTTTATCATTTTCCCGAAATACGATCATCGTATTAAAATGTGGGTTCGATAGCCCTTAAATTGTTGACACGACGGTGTGATGAAAGCATTTACATCGACCTTTAGGAAACAGACGACGCCACGGGGAAACATCATTCAACCGCTTTGCAAGAAAACATTGGACTTGAACAAATGGAGAAATGAAAGGGAAACGGGTAACCTTCAACTTTGGAGGATCCTCGCCAGATATACGTCTCCAACCTTCACCAACGATTGGCTGTCGAGGTCAGGGGCGCAGATCCAATCTTGAAAGTGGGGGGGACATTGCCATTTTTTCACTAGATCGCCATGTATCACCACAAAAAGTGGGGGGGGGGGGGGGACATTTGATATTGTGTCAGGAAGGGGGGGACGTGTCCCCCCCCCCCCCCCCGTCCCCCCGGGATCTGCGCCCCTGGTCGAGGTACTACGTTCTCATCAGGAAACGCTCCCTGTCTAATCCCTGACATGGACCCCTACTAAAAGGTTAGGATTGCCTTCTCTACAAAATGCTCTCATTAAGTGAACTTATATAAGATAAGATATTTAAACCTAAAGCTCATGACACACTACCCAATCGCTTGGAGCGATTTGCTGCTGACGCTCCTTATTTGGTAAATAGCACTCTTTATAATGAGCGTTAGCGGCAAATCGCGTCGCGCGATTGTGTAGTATGTCATGGTCTTAACTCCCTTGGCGTGTATTTGGGAATAAAACTATCAGGGGTGAAAGAAATTCGTAGGGAAAATCAGGCCGCGCCAGCGCCGGGAATCGATCCCGGGCTGCCTGTGTGGAAGTCAGGCACCTAATTGATTGCGCCACGGAGTAACTGTAAAATCTCAAAATTTCCCAGACAATTTGATAGCCCGCACTACCACGAGATAGACCGCGAAAGCGCGCGCTGCCAGGAGCAACTAGCAGTGGTGGGTAAGGTTATGTGACCTATGTCATCACAGGTCAACAGAGGGCATCTATCATAACATCACTGGATCTCTTCGGAGAAAAACGTAAATACAAGGTAAATATATCAAGTTCTGTATACCTGTTTACAAAATAACTTTAGTCGGAGTTCCGAAATCCATACGCTGCGTACAGTAAAAGTAACTTTAATGTCAGACTGAATGGCTCAGCAGACTCCACAATGCTCCAACGCTGAGCGCAAGCGTTGACCACCGTTTACCAATCAGGCTGCGTCATTTTTTTTTGTGGTGGAGCTACTACGCATGTGTGAGAGCGCAAAGAGTTCGAGTGTAGTAGGAGTATGCTCAGCGCTTTACGACGACTCTAAAGTACTGTATTGCTTCACCCATCGTACATTTGCTCGTGAAAATTAAAGTGAGGCAGAAGAAAAATGTGCTACTCCAGAAAAAACCTCATGAATATTGGTACGCTGAGCAATGCAAAATATTACCAAAGCGTCTTCGTAAAAGCCTAGCGTATAAGGCTTTTCCCTTGAAGTCAGCGTACTAATTTCGCAGATTCGCCCGATAACATTCTACCAGTACGTATTAAATTACACCCTGATCATAATTGGATATCAATGACACACAGGCAACATTACATTCCAAATGACTATAGTAATGGTAAAACACACAATTTTCAAGTTCTAGTGCAACAAATCATAGAAATGTGCCCTCAAACGCTGGCGTTTTCGTCTGTTTTAAGACAGATCTTTAAAACTTTCCTCGCGGCAGGGCACCAAGACGAATCTTGCCTAGTTTTAAAAAAATGATAGATTTGCGTAGATTGGTGCGCTTTACTTCGTAAAGTAGTCCCGGTTGTAAACCAGGCAAGATTCTTCTTCCTGCACAAAGCGTCTGCAGACGACATTCCAAAATGTCACAAAATGTTTCAAAAATATCAACATTATGGAATTTCATCACCATATCGGTATTTGGAATCACCATGAGAAATGCATTGAAAAAAGTACAAGCATGCCGTGTATTTTTTCTGTTATCCTTGAGATAGACCTTGAAAGTTGGGAAAGGTTTCTGACAAAACTGTTTTGTATATGGTAAACCTAACAGCCGCGTGGAAAGTGTTAAGTTCCAATTACCGATAGAAATACACAGGAAAGGTATGTGTTGACATGTTAAAACAAATTATTCAAGTGTAATATGTTTGTTTCTTTAGTGGCTGTGGTTTTGGATGTCAACAGGCAATATGATTAGTTTTTGGCTGATTTTCAGCAGATACGCACTATATATTATGAGACAATGGTGTATAGTTTAAGGCGGGGCTTAATTCATTCGAATAATAATACCTTTAGTGCGTATGATTATCGCGTTAACGTGCCCTACACAAAGTCGCCGGCGTATGCGTTGTGCGTATAAAACGCAGCGTTGCCATGTGCGATGAATACGAAGCAGGAAGTTGGAGCAGCTCGCTGGATTCGCCGTTTTACAAAGGGGGACATTTGTTGTTGTTTGATTAAAATAAATCTTACGAACTGCGTTATTTTATGATAAAACATCAAAATAACCAATAAACTTAATAAGAATGAGAATAAAATATAGTTCTTCGCTGTTTTGTTATATACGATGCTCTTATAATGTATAGGCTGTACTATATTTGGAGTCGTGTATGGTCGCCGCAGAACTATATTTTATTCTCTAAATGGTATTTAAAAAACAACTAAGTGGGACAAAAAAGGTTTGGAAAATCTGCTATCAAAATGTCGATATGTCTGTATTTTAATATGGATCACAAAGCAGATTGGAGACGTATTGAAATGTGTATAAATTAGAAACACACACTTGACTGACATTAATGTCACTAGGATATGTGTATAATCACTGCATCATTATGAACAATCATAACATGTACGTAACCATAGTAACAGAAATAAGGTCTATAATGTTTTCGTGGTTAACGTTTAGAAACGAAACCTGACAAAAATTGCTTTCAACGTCCAAATTATTCTGGTTATATGTTCCTGCTTTTCCAAAATAGCGCCTTTGAATATAAGTATTAATAAAAGCATCAAATTGCGGTAACTTTCATCATTAGCAATAAAAATGTTATCGAATCATTAACTTACTTATTCACACTGCATCCATTGTAATAATCCGAAATAAGGAATTGATAATAATTTACTTTTTAAACTGCTGATAGCACCACGTTTTTAACTCTAACCCCGGCGGCGTGTTTTGGAGAATACAACCGTATCAGGGGGAGGGGGAGAAAACGGGGGCAAGATTGGGGGGAATCGGCAACGCCGGGGCTGAGGATCGAACCCGAGTCACCTGCGTGCATGTCCAGCGGTTATGTAGCTGAGCTACGGAGACAGCTTGCAAAATCTTATTTTCCAGCGCATATAATAACCCGCCAAGGCGCGCCAGGGGGAACCACGCGCTACCCGCACCTGGTAGAGTAGTATTTGTATCATTTAGTTTCGTTCGGGTTAACGTAAGTCAAATGTTCTAAAACGTGAACGTGGCTCAGATGATTTACAAAAATGACACCCAGATGTTGACCAAAAATATCACACGTCAGAACCAATTTAAAAACCGAGGCATTACCTTTTAGATGACTATTGTATTAAATGTGGGGAAATGCGCTACTCGACACATTGTGAGAAATAATTATTTAGATGCACATAGCGCCACAGAGTCCCACCAAAATAGCGCGTTTGTAGGATAACGCGTTGAGGGATACAATTTAAAGCCTATTGAGTCACCAATATATGGCGGATATTATATGAAAATAAACATATATGAGTGATAAATCATAAGTAGATTGAACTTGGATATACTTAATGGATATCAATCATATCAAATTTCATACAAATAATTAATAAGCTTATCACTGACCTGTTTGACAACGGCATGTAGTATCATGGTAGATCACCCGAACCCAGCCCAGTGACGTTCTAAAAGGCAAGTACTATAAAATAGTTCAAAAATATCTCTTCTCTCTTGCAAACTCTTACAAGCATATTCAGTACCTGCAATAATATCGACTAGAAACTCTAGATCAACCTCGATACTGCTAATGAATAGGGGAATATGGGGCAACTGGACCGTGGGGCAAGTGGTCCGAAATGAAGGATTTTGTAATCGTATGGGCATACTGCTTTCTTTTGAACAATACGACTTTTGTTGATACTTGACATATATCTTTACCTTCTACAATCCAAAACATTTGGAACTTTAGGGTATTTACACATGTGATTTTTCTCCATATCTTTGAAGCTAACTCCTTGAGTGACTGATTGAAAATTCACAGATAGTATGGGCGATATATGAAGATGGGTTTAGATCATGTTTAATGTACTTTATATGATTGACAGATATGCAACAGTAAATATATACATGCAGTACAGTCGTCTTAAGATACTAGGTGCATATTGCATTTGATTGGTGCTACATTGTAGTGTGCTTATGGACTTTCCGAAATATGATTAAA
Organism: Ophiura sarsii; assembly: GCA_035610835.1. Taxonomy (NCBI): domain Eukaryota; kingdom Metazoa; phylum Echinodermata; class Ophiuroidea; order Amphilepidida; family Ophiuridae; genus Ophiura; species Ophiura sarsii. The sequence continues at coordinate 44,582,512 of CM069445.1, read as the reverse complement.
ACCATAGGTTGTGGTTGAAATGACCGTAAAATGGCGCATATTGCTAATTTGGGACATTGGTGGTTTGGATTTCCGATCAATATTATCATTTAAAGAATGCTTCAACTTAAATCATTATCACGGGTATTCATTTGGTAGAGTTATTAGTTCATGAATTTGCAAATAACAAAGTACACCATTTCTTACTTATCTAAAGACACTCGTCTACTTGTAGGACCCGAACGCCGTAATATTTGCGAATTCAAAGATACCCACTGGCTACAGAAATCTGTGTAATGGCTAAAAACAAAAATGCAGTTTTGCCTTTTTTTCTGAAATGTATTGGAGTTATTGATTATTATGACAAATGGTGGTATGTTTTAAAACATTTTGGCGTAAAATGTATTACGTCACAGACGTGTTTTAATAACGTTTCATCTCGACAAAGTGCTACGTCATTTGTTGGGGTAAGTGGTCCGAAGGGGTGTGGGGCAACTGGACCGCCTGCAAAAACTTAATCAAAATTGTAAAATTCATTTTGAAAATGAGTTATTAGTGTCAATAAAACATGACTCGGTATTGAAATGTGAATAGAATATGAAATAATTCACATTCTTTCAAGTTCTTAGACATTTTGGGGCATTTCGGGTCTCATACCACTATTTCTGATAATGAAGGATTACAATATGACATGAAATTGCTTTAGAATGGTTTAAAACCTCCGTATTATGAATTACATCTTTATTATATTTTGAATGGTGTCTGTAAAGGTATTTGCTATGACGAAATATCATGATTTATGTATTTTATCCACTGCTTTTTGTGTATATCAGCCGTTGGGTCATCATTGTCATATTGACTAACTTCCCCTGTAACATGAAAAGCTGGCTAAATATCAAGATGGTTTATTATAAGTACTAAATGATGATTATATGAAGTAAATAAAATCATTAAAGAAAGGGGTATATATAGACAAATGTATGGGGCGTCTGAATATCACAACCATGTAACCATTTTTAAATGGTTAAAACTAGGTTCATACCGTTTTATCTAATAAACGTGCAGTCGAAAATTGCGCTTGCTTTGTACACCATTAGTATTACTGCTTTTTACACGTTAACCACGAAAACTGTATAAAACATGGGTTTCATAAGACCTGTATCATTTTTACACGTTAAATAATATGGAAATGAGTTTGTAAAGAAAATACTGCTTAGTTACCGTGTTGTCAATCAATGATTTCTGTGTATTCTAACCGTTGGAACATATAGGACCAGTTGCCCCAACGATGGGGGTAACTGGACCGTGCCAAGTAAAGTTTTTAGTTAGTGGTAATTGGCCTTTTGTTTGGATATTTTTTAACATTGATTATATGTTATATGTAAACAGTTACATGGGTGATATTTCCATAGCAATTCCATAAATATTTACACGAGCTTTAAGCTTTTATATCATGAAATATGCTTAACCGGTCCAGTTGCCCCAACCTCCCCTAAACCTGTTGTCTAAAATGGGAATATCATATCTCTCTTGAAGTAAAGGTGAAGAAGAAAAAACATATTCTATTCGCTATTCATTAATGAACAAATTTGAGGGTGATGGTATTTACCAGATATTTTTGAAACAAAATACAAAATCAAATCCAAATTTAGGAACAGTTTTGATTTTTTCCTAACACATTTTGGGCCGTATTCTCGTATACTTAACGCGGTTTTACCTTAAAACCGTGTCTATTTTAAATGCGAGTTTATCTTTTAAACGACGTGCTTAACAAAACAAAAAAAGCTTGTAAACTCTGCTAATCTCGTCCCCAGAGTAGTCGTGCAGGTATTCAATTTATTGTGGCCCAATATGGGTTACAGTATAGATATCGACCGAATTCCTCAAATAATGCATGTATTTTTAAAAATACACGATATGCACGTCAACGGGCATGATTGAGTAATCATTCAAGGCATACAGTTGGTGATGAGTTTAGTTGAAAGCGCGTTAAGGGTGCACACCACTATTACGCGCTATAGTGTGTTTCTATGGGAATTATGCCTTCTGAAAACGACGATAACTTGAGTTACCTTGCAATTCCTTTTATAAAATTTTGGAATAGCAATAAACACAGATTGATCTAACTTGGGTCAAAAATTCAGACCGAGTTTTCCTTTTACATTTGTCAATATTTGCCCCTTTATACAGGGTAGTCATTTTCTACAAGAATTCACACGTTGTAGTGAGTTGTGATCAATGTGTATATCCATCCGCCAATATTGTTTAAATATAAAGTTCGATGTATACTCTTTTGGTTCGAAATATATCGGCTACAATTCAGGGAACAAATAGAGACCAAATTCAATCATTTTTAATGCCAAATAATGTCAATATGAACAATTCTTTCCGTTATTTAGGGACTAGATTCGTGATCGCAATCGTAATAAGGTCGCGCATTGATCGTAATAGTGGTGTGCTCCCTTAAACTAACCACATACCCATGTTTAAAGTTAGACACTTTTCAGTGAGTAAGACGCGTGTTTAAGTTTTCGTGAAATTGCGTTTAGTTAAAATACGTACGAGAATACGGGCCATTTGTCTTTGAAAATGTGACATTTGACGGTAGAAGAGGTATTTTCGTCCTAATATGAAATTACCATTACTCCTGATCCTGATGTTACTAGGCCTAATAATTTTTCTCGATAACGTCCGCTCATATCATGCATACAAGGTCCAGAAATGTTTATTTTTTTAACAATTTGAAATGATCAAAAGTCACACCTTCAGGGAGTGTCGACTACAAAATAAGTTTTCCTATATGTAAAGGAAAATCCGAATCTTGTCATGCATGCGTTTGAATATTTTGTTTCCGATAAGCATGTCAAGGTCGTCATGTTTTAACTTAATTGTTGCATTTGAAATCGCATCATGTTTTCATTAACTGATGAGAATCGGAAGGACATCCGGAAGAATGTCTTGCTCTCTTTGGCATCCGGAATGTCAAGATGTAGCTACCAGAACTCTCCAAAGGTCATCTAGTTAACGGGATGTGGCAAACAAAATCAATAAAGGGTCTCTCTAATATGCTCATATCATCATAAAACGATCAGATTGAAGGTTATGATTCTTGATTTGTTTGAATGTAAATATAACATTCAATTTTTGTTCATGTAATTACGTAAGACAACCAATAAACCGTTAATTATAGTAAATTTAATTTATATATACCATACGCCTTGGCAACACATGGAAATATGTTTTTGAATGAACATTTTGATTTGGTAAAGGAGATGATTTTTTGATTTGATAAACTATCAGGAAGAGATATCATTTTATTAAAATATATTACAATATGAGTCAACCTTGCTCCGTGTGTACCTTATTTTGTTTAGTTAAATACTAAACGCAGGAGTTCAAGTTTTGACCCAGATCGTGTGGCCAAGGTTCGTATTAGGTACACCATTACCATAGCGTCCACAGCTGGTCGAAAGACGGCTGACACACCACTACAAGGATGTCTGTTTATTATCTCAAAACCAACCTTTGTCGTCAATTTAGTAACTTTAGGTCTGAGATCTCCGTTACTGCCAATATTTGTAATGATTTCATCTCAATTTGGAATCGACGTTACGTGAAGACTGCATTTTCGGCCATTGGTCTGAGACAGACAACAAAAATTGGATATTCCTTTTCAATCACCAGAACCGTAAAGGAACTTGATGTGTAAAGAGAATATACCCTATTATCTAACTCTATGCACATTAGTATGGCCGAATTTACAGATTTATTCGTAATTTAGTCAGATAAGGCGTTTGGCTTCATTTCGAAGAAGAAAATTGCATAGTTAATTAATGGTACTCTTCCTACCCCTAAACCCCCGAAGCACCTTTTCCAAAGAATTCTTTTCGCGGCCAAAGAGCGAGGGGATAAAGGGCTCCACGACCCCGGGGCTCGAACCCCGGACCTCTGGGTTCAGAGGCAAACGATCTACCGCTAGGCCACGGGGGTCAACCATACATGGCTCAGTATACTTCGCCATGTATATACCCTGGGGCCATTATTTCATCGAAAAACTGCCGAGCCGGGTGACACAAGCACACCGCATCGTAGTAATTCGTAGTACTCAAGAGGGTTAGGGTTAATGTAAATGCTTTAGGGAAAAGTGTACTTTAGGTCCCAGATTCTGGGTACTAGTATCGTCCGATTCTGGAACACCCAGTATCGTCCGATACTGGTACAAAGTCAGTGTTCCAGTATCGGTCGATACTGGCGCATATAAAATGGTCCAGTATCGGGCGATACTGGAACATAATTATGTACCAGTATCGTTCAATACTGGGACAAATCTCACTGATATCACGTGAACCAGTATCGACCGATACTGAAACACAATAATGTTCCAGTATCGCTTGATACTAGAACACAATTTGGTGTTCCCGTATCGATCAATACTGGAAGAGTAAAATCGTACCAGTATCGACCGATACTAGCAACTTTTATGTTCCAGTATTAATTGATACTGGTATATACCAGTATCTTGGACCTAAAGTACACTTTTTCCATCAAGAACATCATTTTTAAAATGACCGTCTTTTCAGCAGTATTGTTCTTAACTTAACGTAAGCGTCACGTAGAAAATGGTTTTAGTCCTAACTACAACATGCGGCGTTCATCTTGTATGTCTGATTCAAAATCAAAGTATAAAATGTACGTACGTGATTCATTTTTAAAAGATTGTAGGATATCATTAACAATTTTTGAGAAAAAGAACCCTTTAACTCGTGCTGAATTCCAGGAATTCACTAATCACGTGACCTATAAACGATACAGTAATGTCTAGGTCTAATCGCTTCCCGGCACTGTTAATTCCGTACTGTGAAAATTGATCTTTATTTCCGCCACTGACACCTTATCCGCGTAAATTCCAGAAGTAAACTGTTAATATGGCGGCGACATTAACACTTTCTCCTAGTCAGGTTCTATCATCACCATTTCACAGTATTCCCTGCGTGTAATGCATTTTGGGTGTAACCCTGCCTAAATAGGCACCATCTTACATCCTCCAAAGCGTCGCTAGCAGCTCTAAGGTTTGGTGAAAGCTGTGGTCTATGAAATATAACTGCCCAGTAATGACGACTCCTATATATGGCCTACACCGTCCGATAGTATAACCAATACATCTCGATCTGAGAGAATAAGTCATATTAACTGAATAAACCTGTGCTATTTATTAAAATACATATTTTTTACTAATGTTGGCATATTTCTAGATTTCATTAGCTCAGCAGGCGAGGTAAACTCTAATTTATAATGAAGGTAGGAATTGTTGACGAATTCACCGTAGGCCAAGTTTGAAACGATCAAGCTCAGTTTGTTGAAGCTCTGACTTCTACGGGACAAAACCGAATAGGCTGCTGCCGCCTGCTTCTTTGGCAATGAAAGGAATATTGAGACTTCAAACTAAGATGAAATATTTGGCTTTATAATGACTAGAAACAATGGAAATGAAAGGTAGTATTGAATAGAACCAGGTTACTACATAGGTCTGTATGAGTTGCTGCAGGCCTATTGAAAATGGTCTCGTGTCAAGGTACATCCATGTACATACTACCTCTAGACATCAAGCGATCTAAGGAAATAATTATCAACTATTTTCAATAATTTTCGATTTTTTTTCATCAAATTTTCACAAATGTTTACAGAATATTTCAGAACGTTTCAAAAATAGTCGCCATATATATAAAATAAAATGTTTCAAACAATTTCACAAATTTATTAAAAAAACCAGTAATAAAATAATACAAAACAATTATTTCCCATACGAGGAAATATCCAATAAACGAGCTGTCATATTTGGGATTACTCCTCGTCGAATTTGAACTCGACACTTTATTCCATGCTGATTGAATTTACTTGAACCCACCTAAATTCTGCAGTACAATGCACCATACAGAAGATTTTGACTTCGCCGGGCGCCTAATCCCTTTTCACTTATTCCATATCCCTTGTGGACAATTGCCGTCCCAAAGTAAATTTCAATGAATTTATTACATTTCCCAATCGGATATAGAAGGAGGTCTGAACAGAGAGACCATAAGGACTTGTCATATAATTAAGACGCCGGTTTATTGTTGAAGATATGATGACCTGTTTAGTAAGATTGCAAACAAATGACAGTTTATTGATAAATTATATGTATTTTTGGGGGAGTAAAACAGAAGTGTTCTCAAGTTCTGTTAGTTATTGGTATTTGGTATGCGTCCTCCAACCCTAATAAAGCCCTCCTATCACACCGTTTGCTTGATATACGATCGTACGATACCAAGGCCACTGGTTCAAATCTACATAAATTGTCCCAGAGAACCCCTATGTTTGTCCACCCTCACCCTAACCATTCGTACGGGCCCCAACCTCCATCCCATACATGTTCTACATTATTAAATAAGTTTCGTATTTGTTCGAGTGCGGAACCGATAATTGAGCATTAATGTTTATCAGGAAATCATTAGCCGAGTTTGTATTCAAATATATAAAACATTCATGGACTTGGAAACGCCTTGCTTTGAAACATTCATTCATCTTACAGGAAATGAAAGACAGATCTGAAAGAAACTTCGTCCTACATATAGCCATTTTTATCTGATTTTCTGACAGAGGGTCACCTTATATTTTACCGAGATTTAATGCGACTATTTTAAAACACTAAAACTGGTTAATACTGTGTCAAAACCTAAAAAGGTTTTAATTATCTAAATATGATATTTACAAGACTCGAAATAAAGGTCAGGCCCCATATGTCACGTGCCGGCCGATGAAGTTGTAATTGTTTTTAAACATGCAATGATTGGTAAGTGTCCGTATCCATGGCTTCATGTTTTATGGGTAAATGTTGCGGTACAAGATGGCGTCGTTCCTGTCAATATCAACAAACGCAATATGACTTTAGTTATGAGAATTGAGCTTCATAATGTTGTCATTTTTGAAACATTTAAGACAATTTGGGAACTGTCGTCTGCAAACGACTGCGGCGTAGAAAGTGTTACAGAAAGAGATAGGTAGTGTGTGGTTTGCATACCTAACCACTACCAGTTTTACTTGGAAACTTGTAACATACGTTATCCGTCCATTAACCTTACGCTAATTTCTGTTAGTTATTGGTATGCGTCCCTCCAAACCTAATAAAGCCCTCCTATTGCCTATCACACCGTTTACTCGATATACGATCGTACGATACCAAGGCCTCTGGTTCAAATCTACATAAATTGTCCCAGGGAACCCCTATGTTTGTCCACCCCACCCTAACCATTCGTACGGCCCCAACCTCATCCCATAACATGTTCTACATTATTAAATAAGTTTCGTATTTGTTCAAGTGCGGAACCGATAATTGAGCATTAATGTTTATCAGGAAATCATTAGCCGAGTTTGTATTCAAATATATAAAACATTCATGGACTTGGAAACGCCTTGCTTTGAAACATTCATTCAACATGAACAGGAAATAAGAGACAGATCTGAGAGAAACTTCGTCCTACATAGCCATTTTTATCTGATTTTCTGACAGTCACCTTATATTACCGAGATTTAATGTGACTATTTTAAAACACTTAAACTGGTTTAATACTGTGTCAAAACCTAGAAAGGTTTAAATTATCTAAATATGATATTTACATGACTCGAAATAAAGGTCAGGCACCATTTGTAATGCGCCGATGAAGTTGTAATTGTTTTAAACAAGCAATGATTGGAAAGTGTCCGTATCCATGGCAACATGTTTTATGGGTAAATGTTGCGATACAAAGATGGCGTCGTTCCTGTCAATATCAACAAACGCAATATGACTTTAGTTATGAGAATTGAGCTTTAAGTGAAAACAGTTCTTTAACATGTTTAAGGGTATAACAATTGAGCTCAATTTTAAGTAAAATCTTTTCCTAAATCAATACATGTGTACATAGCCTATGAAGAGTGTTTTTTCAAATGTTTTTGAATCCAATGGTTAATTGTTTCTGGCACTAATAGTTGGGATGATCACGAGGTAGAACTAGAACATGTAATATTAAATGTAGATTTTGATGTTTTAAGACTTTCCACGCGGCTATTATTAGTTTTACCATTATTATGGGTGTTTCCATAAATAAGGAGGCCAATGTGTGACATACGCAAATTAGGTCTAAATATTCAAAATGTGTCTTTATTAACTGAATAACCACTTTCATTATATGTTCCATTATTCTATTTCATGAAAATGGATCAGAACAGGTAATTGAAGCGTACAGAGATACATTATCACCATTATAACATCAGTATTTCTTTGAAATACTCGTCTCCCCCGTGTAACTGAGACACCAAAAGACACCAAAATGTGTCAATTATGTCTGGCAACTGCAGAAACTGTCTGATCACTTTTATTTTGTTTTTTTCTAAATACATTTATAATTGCTTTACTCTATAAACATCATTAACAGTGAAAAGATGCGATTACCTATTTTTAGGGTGGTGGAATTGTAACGGAGTAACGGAGACACCAAACCTTAATTGCCTCTTTGTAACCCAAATTATATTGATAAAGTGGAAACCTTTGTTCCATGTACGCTAGGAGCCTATACCAAGAGACAGTTTATCCACAATTTATTCATAAAGTGTACTGGCACATAACTACTACGATGTTTTGCCAGTGTTATACTAGTGCAACTTTAATGAAAATGGACCCCGTACATTCGTATAACAAGATATTGAACCATTTGGATATAGACAATGCAAATTTATGGAAACACCCATATTCAAAACAGATTTGTCAGAAACCTTTCCCAACTTTTACTGAACCACTACTAGGCATGTTTGTACATATTTTAATGTATTCCTCATGGTGATTCCAAATATGGGGATAAAATTCAATAATGTTGACACATTTTCAACATTTAAGGACATTTTTGAACTGTCATCTTCAGACGACTGCCGCATAGAAGAAAGAGATAGCTATCCCTATAGGTGGTGTAAGAAGTGTGGTTTGTATATACCTACCATTACCAGCCTTACTTGGAAACTTGTAACATAGTTATCCGTTCAATAACCTTACGCTATTCATCCCTTCCTTTTCCAAACATCAACAAGTACGAAACGTCATTGACCTTCTGCAGTGTGGATCCAGACCAGATGTTAACACTTTCCACGCGGCTGTTATTTTTACCATACACAAAACAGATTTTTCAGAAACCTTTCACAATTTTCAAAGCCTATCTCAAGGATTACTGACCCAATACTAGGCATGTTTGTACTTATGTCAATGCATTTCTCATGGTGATTCTGAATATGTTAATGAAATTCAATAATTTTGACATTTTTTAAACATTTTGTGAAATTTTGGAATGTCGTCTGCAGCCGCCTGCCGCGTGGAAAGTGTTAACCACTGGTAGCCAAACCTATATTTTTCGATAACGGTCATCTTCTGGGTACTAGTCTCTTTCATATTGAATATTATATTCATTATTGAAGAAAAAATGACTTAATATAGATGTGGCTTCAAATATGATTGTAATTTTCCAGGAGACTGGATAGCTAATAACCAGACTGCACAGCTTTTCATCTTATAGTTGCCGTCAATATTTTCTCGATAACGGTCATCTTGTGGGTACTGAATTTACGGGAAATGAGCTACTGAACAAGAAGAAACATAAATCCAACCTATACCACCGCGTTTGACCAGAATTCAGAACATTATATATTTCAGAATATTGGTATTACATTATTTTGTTAAAGTTCGTTAACATTTTCGTGGAATTTCGTAACACCTTTTGTTTCTTGGTAATTTAGTGCGGCTGATAAAGGTGAATTTTAAGGTTGATTAACAATCTAAACTGTGCGTAGCGTTTAAACTCTCCAAGGGATATCATGTAATTAGAGGTTGTTTTTGATGGTTATTATTGCTTAATACGGGTCATTGATTACCCAATAAGTTGAGTAAATATGCAGTTTGTGCAGCAATATGGTTTAGGTTTCATTAGAACATTAAACACCATTTAAATGAGTTTATTTAACCCTAGTTTAACCAATGTATTGTAACATTAACCAACAGGCTGTTTTTGTTGTTGTTTGGGGGTTTTGGTGTTTTCTAATAACATCTAAACACCCGATTTACCACATTTTTGGCTAAATATCAATTCAGGCATTGTTTTAACAACGTAAAAATCCAGTTTGAAGTAAAAAATAAATTTAAAAAACCGGGAATGAAGTATCAACCAAAATTGAAAATCCGCTTTTGTGCATTATTTGTTTTTGTCTTATCAAATAAGCCAAGAACGTTGATTTTCGGATATCTGTGCACGGAAACGATTAAGCTAACTTCAGAATTAGCAAGTATAAGTATTTGCACTTTTTTAAACCATTTTTGTGCATTTGGTCCCTTTTCATGCATTTTGCCCATGTTACAGTTAGGTTTATAAGTTAAACTAGGTTCAACTGTCTCCACACTTATTTTAAACAAATATAATGAACAAAATCACATTCACAATATGTTTTTAGATCATGGGCCTATCTTATAAACTTTGTCGTCAATACTTCCCTTTTCATCAAGAGTATACACTGAAATGCTTCGTTGGTATTTATTTGAGTGGTCGAGAAAGGTGCCTAGTGAAGCTTGTCGGGTTACAGGGTGTCCCCAAAATATCTATTTTTTACCCTGTTTGAAGAATAAAAGAAATATGAAAACAACATTGCAGTCTAATGCTAATGCCTGCAATATAATGGGGAACAATGCATGTTTCCTACTGACTCTGTTAATTTCATCAAAATATCTTTATCATTCTAATGGCATGACATTATGGAAAATCGGTGAAAACCTGTTTTTCACTTTCAGCGTATTTCAATTGATAAAGCTCACACCAAACTTCAAAAGGACTGTTTAAGAGAGTATGATATAAATCACTCAAGCAGAACAATTCCTTCGCCCTATATTCAAATATTGCTTCATAAAATTTCCCCAACAATTGATCAAAAGAAAATTACCTGTATATCATTTAAATTGAGCTTTGTGCCGAACATGGTTAATTATGTTATACATTTCAAAAAAGGTAATTTTGGTCAAACTGGCGATTTTCAATTTTAACAAATCGTGTTTCCTTAGATCGCTTGATGTCTAGAGGTAGTATGTACCTTGACACGAGTCCATATCTTCTGTCAGAAACGTCCGATTTTTAAAATTTATCAGAAAGCTAAGTATGTAAGCACTTTGACCAATAACACTGGTAGTGGCTAAATAAATGCACCTTTCCCCGGTATAAATCATTCTGGGACACCCTGTATATCTAGATACCTGCAAGAATGCTGACTTATCAACATGAAGAGCTGATATACATAAGGGCTTATATCCATTTGATTGATTTTTAGAATAAACAGCATTAAAGTATTCTGAACTACAGTAGTATGATTGATCCTCTAAAATCTTATTTATATAATTAAAGAGGTTCATATCAGTATGTTTTTCAAATCAATCACTTCTGTATTGAATTACTATGGGATGTAAGGCTTTTGCAACAAATGTCCCACATTCTAGAAACGTAAGCCCTTTTGAATATCTCTCTTTAGTAATTACTCTCATATAAATAAGCGATTGATTCTATTGCGCGGTTGTCTAATGCAGAAAGTCTTGACTGACTTTATATCCCTATGAATCCCAAAAGTGACCTTTTCAAAAGTTGATACAATAAAATAATTCATAATATAGAAATATTAAACATATCTTATATAGACTGTTCAACATTAAAAACAGTCATTACTCACTTATAGAAAAGCACTTGATTCGATTGCGCGGTTGCCTATTGTAGAAAAACGAGACTGGCTTTATATCCCTCTGAATTATTGATAATGTGAACGGCAATTATAACACCACTTATAAAGAGTATCCAGAAGAAGAAATCTTTTCGAAATGTGATACAGTAAATAATTCGCAATATAGAAATATAAAACGTTATGTGGCTAGACAGCTGACTATATAACATATACAGTCATCAAAAAAGTAACTATACAGGTAATAAACGGGTCTCTAACTCTAAAATATATATCCTACCTAAAAAATATTAAATTCATCTTCTTTAATATGAGATATTGCACGCTAGGATTGGGTGATTATTGAGGAAGAGACACTCCGAAATGTAAGGTGACGTCCGATTTTCATTTTCACATTTTTATTTTCTACACGCGGAACCATCGGGTACCTCATCGATTACCGGTAGTGCAATTGGGGGATGCATGCGCAGGTTGGACAGTCGGCCGTATTGTTCCGATGGATCAATACGCCACACACACACACACACGCTACCTGTCATACTCTCCCCCGTTTTGAAAAGTAAAATGTGAAAATGAAATTGTGACTTTACCTTACATTTTGGATTGACACTTCTTCAATATTCAATCGATCCTAGCGTGCAATATCTCATATCAAAGAAGATAAATTTCTCAACAACTTTATGGTTTAGTATTTTTAGGTAGGATATATATTTTTAGAGTTAAAAGTCTTTTTATTACCTGTATAGTTACTTTTTTGATGACTGTATAACAGATACCGCTTACTCGTCGATTGTGCGGTTGTGTTTAATGTAAAAAAGTCTTAACGGGCTTTATATCCCTCTTATCTGGATTGATGACTATGTGAAAGGCAATTATAAAACCACTTATAAAGGGTATCCAAAAGTACCCTTTTCCAAAATTGATACAGTTAAATAGTTCGCAATATAATAGCATGGTGGTCATGGGTTAAGTGTAGGTTAATGCTTGGTTGGGGAGCCGGAGATGGTGGTCCTGTAAAGCATGTAGCCAGCTGGGCTGGTGATACGGTCATGCCCCAACAGGTGACAACAGGCAGCTCATGGTAGATTTAGTTCCCAAGTTTGTTGTGTAGGTTCTCTTGATGCCCATCAGACCTCCAGATATTATCATTTTTCTATAATTTATATTTTGATGTTGTTCTCTATGTTTGGGCTTTTATCTTATCATAATATGTCACTTTCATTGGCATTTTTAACCTCTGCCCATTTGTGTGTCTTGTTTTATGCATATTTTCTGAGTTGCAGTGAACCAATTGATTGGCCTTTCAGAGCTCTCTTTCGAGAGTTACCAGTTTGATTTTTAATCACTCTGGTCATTAACCTTGTTAATGTCTGTTGGGCTATTGTTCACATTTGCGCTTTATATACAAAAATATATATATATAAAAATATATAACACATTTTGATAGACTGCTGACTATTCAACATATATATAACAGTCATTACTTACTAATGGAGAGCGCGGTTGTCCATGAAAGTCTTGACTGGCTTTATATCCCTCTGAATTAATGTGAACGGCAATTCTAACAACAACCATAATCCAAAAAGTGACCAATTCAATGATTCGTAAGGTAAAAATACAAATAGGTTTGCATAGATTTATAGAATTATCTTTAAATCAAAACGTACTTTTGAAGCCAACTGCGTTGCAAAAGTACAGCCGTCCATTGAATTGAGGTAAATTCGGGCTTAAAATCAATACATTTTACGCGGGCTCTTTAAAAGAGCATTGTACTTTTCAAGTGAAAAGCAAAGAAGGAACACTGGGCATTAATATTGCTGGCAGAGAGTTTGACAACTGCTTACTGCCAACACTTTGCGGAAATAAAAACAAAAATGTTGAGAGACCGTGGGTGCTTAATTTCAGTTTACAGGTAACGGTAAGTTCCTTAACACCAGTACACTATTATATGCATCATGTCGTGTCAGTGAGCCGAGAAAGACGAGACGTCAAATCTAGTCGAAGTAGAATAGTCTGGCGGACCTTTAACTCGGATTTGATTGAGTCCTGAACCACAATCCAAATGATCGCTAAATTCGCTACAAAAACTCAATGAGTTGCTAACATCATCATCATCGGTCGTCCTTGGACGGAACAGTGGACGCAGCTTTAGTTGATTCCATTATTCTTTCTTGGCTATTTGTTTTACATTGGTCCGCCACGCCTAGTGGAGGTTGGTATAGGAATACATAGTATGTGAGTGTGTACAGATATAGATACGCAGCAATGGAAATACCCACATGACTTTCCACCCGGGGTAGACCAACCCTAAGTCGACCAACCCTAAGTCGACCAACCCTAAGTCGACCAACCCTAAGTCGACCAACCCTAAGTCGACCAACCCTAAGTCGACCAACCCTAAGTCGACCAACCCTAAGTCGACCAACCCTAAGTCGACCAACCCTAAGTCGACCAACCCTAAGTCGACCAACCCTAAGTCGACCAACCCTAAGTCGACCAACCCTAAGTCGACCAACCCTAAGTCGACCAACCCTAAGTCGACCAACCCTAAGTCGACCAACCCTAAGTCGACCAACCCTAAGTCGACCAACCCTAAGTCGACCAACCCTAAGTCGACCAACCCTAAGTCGACCAACCCAAGGTGGCCTAGGGTTAGGGTTTAGGGTTAGGGTTAAGTTTAAGGTTAGAAACAGTCCCTGGGTGGACAGTCCCGGGGCTGGACAGTCCCGGGGTTGTTTTAGAATGATCCGTCCTCCACCCCCTGAGTTTTTTAACATATAATTTAGAATGAATATAATTTCCAAGGTGTTTTTTAAACAGTATTATGGTTTATTCCGTAGTCCACCCAGGGTTGGTCGACTTAGGGTTGGTCGACTTAGGGTTGGTCGACCCCGGGACTGTCTACCCCGGGTGGAAAGTCATGTGGGTATTACCATCGCTGCATATAGATACAGACCAGGGATGATCCCCTACTCTTTACGAAGGAGTCTGTGACCTGTTAACGTGCTCGGGGATAACTCTTCCGATACACGGGACCAACATTTCTACGTGACTTCCGAACAACGGTGCGCTATGAGCATGCCGACTTCAATCTGCACGGTCTAAAGGAGGCATGAGGACGAGGCTGTGTTGGTAGATCGAATCGAACTGACGCTCAAACGATCCACCAACAGAACTACGGTATACACAGCAGTATTATACGAGCGCTCCTAACCGCAGCACCACCTCGCCACACGTTGCTAACAAGCGGGGAATTGAACCATGAATCAGCGACCAGGATGATGGCGTATATGGAAACAATCATAACTAATACCAAAGGAACTTGTCGTATTAATAAGGCACTCTTTTGGGAGATGTTTGTTTGGCCCCAATGTCCATCAGATAATTTGATAAAATAAGATATTGAATAGCACGTTTTCTTAATAAATAATGCAATATGATTAACATTAGAGCCGCTAAATATATATTATTCTATGCTGTCACGGATGCAATTACTTAATAAAAACATGATATAATTTCATGTTCTTTGAGTCAAAATACTATAGTGAACCCGGTTTAGGTAGTAAATGTGTATGCATGTTGTACTCCGCATGATCTAGTACAATGTTAAAAATTCCTGATACGGTACTACATGGTTTGAATTAAACATGATAGCCTGGAATATTTTCTGTACAGGAGTCTACAAGAATTTCAAAGGTGGCTTTTAAAGCAATAATATTATGGGATCTTTTTCAATTTTTTACACATATTTTTTCTCTCTCGTATAATGAAGTTTGACTGACAGGAAAGGCTTTCCTGGACTCACACGTCTACTTTGACTGTATTTTTCGTAAAGAAACCATCACAGATCTGTAATCAATTACTAAATCATAATAGAAATCTGCTTCCAATTTAAGGAATTGTTCAAAATATTTGTTTCGATTTCCATCATAAAGCATTCCGTAGGGGTGTGTGTACAATTGCCGTCGTAACCACACGATGTAAAACCATGGAATTCTATTTACGAACGAAAAAACCACTCAAAAAATAAAATGTCCTGATATCAGGACAACTTATTTCAAAATCTGATTTTGAAATAATTAGGAAACGTATTGCTCTGTAACTCACAATATGTTTTAGTTTCATTGTTATAAATGTAATTTAACACAAAAATTGCATTTCTAGGAAAACATTACAGAAAGAGTGCGTTCCATCAAAAAGATCGCGTAACATGCCTTTAATGAGTGTCGTATATGTCGATCTATCAAATTGCCCCATTTAAACATTATTTTTATATCAACTCACAAAGTTTTACATTTCTTGAAAACAAGGAGTAGGCTCTCTATATTCTTCCGTGCGTGCTAACATTGAAATCAGTTTGTGTCCCAACGGATTTCCCGGTTTGGTAAGGGTTTAGCTCTCCCTTGCATGCTTCGATGCAAGTTTCTCCTCGGACGTATCGCCTATGCATGATTACGTGACAATGAGTAATAACACTTGGGCTGACTGATGCTGCCGTATCAGCCTTTTTGATGTTTTATGAAGTTGCTAAAAACTTTTTACGAGATATGATTTATATAAATGTATGAGTGTATTTTGCTCAGGGTGCCGTCCGTCCCGATAATTAAGACACTGAAAGTGAAAGGTTGTAAATGTACACACCGGGTGTACACAAGGAAACGCCCTTTGATAATGATCCTGTGGTACTTATAGGCTAATATTTAACGGTAAATGTCACGCATTCATGAGACTCCTGTGTGTCCAGTTCAAATCTTGCGTATAGACGTCAGTATAGATTGATCACGAATATAATATGCAGCTTTGCGTCCAAGACACCCTCGGGTTTTATAGACCTCAGGATACGTATCCGGTCCTGGCATTTACATGATTGAACCTCCGAGGGGCGTAAAAGTGTTGATTAATTTCAAAATCGGAGAGGGGAAAGGGCGGTTTTGACAATTGTGTTGTGTCGGTGTTGGCGGCGATTTCCGATGAAAGCTTGATCCATTGAGAGGTTGTTATAAAGAATTTTAAAACACGTGCGTATGATGTGTGAATTGATGTTAGGCGACGAAATATCACCTGTTCTATAATGGGGTGTTTTTTACCTTTACTGGCTGTCAACTATGCCGCCGAGTCAGAAATTTGAGTTGGGCGGCCGCTGAGGCAAACATATTTCAAATATTAAAAGAAAAGAAAAAGTTCGAGAAAAAAGGGTGGGTCGGTCGGGCCCGTAGAACCTTACTAGTATATTTGGTATGTCTCAGCGTAGAACAGGGTGCTTTTTGTGGCCTTAGCGGTAGTTCATGAAAGTGAAATAATCTTGTACCAGACTCCAGTGGTCTTGCTTTATCTGGAATATTCTTCAGTGATCAATATTGTAAAGGTGAATAAGATACCAAATATAATGAGTAGTGTACTACCTCGAAACCATTGGGCCGTGGTGCCGGTCACATTAAGGTTTTCCTTCGCAGAATTTCTGCATGAAGCAAATTATTCCATTTTTTTTTAATTTAGAAAAAACTTATAGGCCCTAACTGCATGTTTAAACGGCCCAATTGGAGAGCCATGGCATAGACGGCCATCAGAAAGGTCTCCAAGTACCGAGGGGAGCTATTTTGCACCATTTCCCTCATGAGCAGTAAATAGTTGTTTTATATAACATATACAAATGTTCCTGTTATTTGACATTCTTTGATAAACAAAAGATATGTTCACATAAATACTGCGAGGAAAGCTTTTATTGCCCTGGCAACTAGCTCTTCATCACATGGCAACAGTACTTTGTTAATGTTATGGCAAGTGTTCGCCCTTCAGTGAAATATTCAGCCTTGCCATCAAGGCCTTCATATTTGTAAAACCATTTCACTATCCAAAACAATAACATTAAAATTGCAACAGTATTTCACACTTTATACCAGTCAATAATTTTACCCCATCCAGTATCCACCTGTTATAACCCATCACTGATAGGCCAGAAAGTTTGGTTGCAGGAAGCGGCCAGTGGTTGGTGTTTTGGGAGCTCAGTGTCTGACAGGAAAGAGCCTAAGGTGTAGTTATGTTTTGTAAAAATATCCATATATTGAAACAGTTACTAAATATACATGTCATTGACATGAATGATAAATGTGTGATGGTCATGACCCAATATGAGGACACGGCATCTCTCACACATTGTCCAAAATACGTAATGCGATAGGTATAGGGTCAATGAGATATGCACTAGCTCTACAAAATATTATAGTTTCGAATCAATGGAAAATATTACTTGTACCAGGAATTGGGAGAGAGAGGGTAGTGAGTCTGAGACTTGAGATCAAGTCTATGAAATATTTGGGAACTATAGTCCGAATATTTTATGTCGCATGATGTAGTATCCACCAATCAAATGACAGGAATTTGTTCATGCGTTATATAATAAAGTGTATTATTCCTACCTCTTCAGAGTTCAGTACTACATGAAATATTAGAAAACAATCCCTCTACCCTTGGATGCTCTATGGTTTGGCATAATTTCCGTTTCCACAGCATTTGTCGTGAAAATTCGTCGAAACGTCCTGCTGAATAGCTTCAATTTCCACCTTCAATCAAGTTTAAAATATATATATTAAGGGTTACATTCCTCGGATACATACTGTCACGATAAGACAATGTCATCCATAACAATAATAATAATAATAATAATAGTGGATATTTATAAAGCGCTGGTATCCGCCGCAAGCGACGCTCATGGCGCTGTAGCCTATATTATTACGCTGTCGTTAGGAAATCGTCACAATCATTTCGCTTTCATCTATCATAGGCTGCCGGCTAGGCGCACATCCAAATCAGCACTTAGATTGTAATATCACAGCTCCCCAATCTCGCTTGGGTTGACGATGCAATTGAGACTTAGTACCTTGCCCAAGGATACAAACATGTTCGGCTATAGCGGGCTAGAACTCACAACCGTTGTATAATGAACCCTGCGTGCTATCCACTAGACCACCCATGCTCTAACTATATAACTATCCATATGTGCCTTGCAAAAACAAGTTCTCCACCCATACCGATTCAGGTAGACAAAAAATCAAAAAGAAGTCATAAAACTCACCTGAAAATAATCCACGTTCTAGATCTGAAGTGAAGTCCGTATTTAACTATAATTTGTTTTACGATCTGAACTGTAGATATGATAATTGAATAACGATATCAACGCTAGAAACTAGAGCGATGATAACTGGTATCTTTCATTGTTGTCTGCACAAAAATATCCCATCCTTCACCTTAATAATAATATGACATGGTTGTACAATGTAGACCGTACACAAGTGTTTGGTCAATTGAACAAATAAATAGAATGACAGTTTAACCCCTTCGGTAGAAAATACATGTAGTAGGCCCACGGTTGCCAGTCAACCCGGGGAGCTATTTTGCACCATTTCCCTCATGAGCAGTCAATATTTGTATAGTATTCCCCTTAAAATAAATGTTCATCATACTGCATATTATTTGGTTATCAAATCAAAACGTGAATGAAATGTGACTTAGTGAGTGCATGGGAGTAAGGTTTCATTTATTAATATTTCATTTTTGACATCCCAATTAACTCTACAAACTTCCATGGAAATCAATAACCGTATCAGTTCCTGTCCCAAAATACACACATGAAAAGACTTAGGAAATCGGTCAATCGAAACATCTTTTGGTAAACGATACCCCAATATAATCCAGATGAGCGGAAAAAACTGACCATCATTTTCCAGTTCTAAAGTTACATTAACAATATGTAACGGATAGAAAAGCTCAATTAAACCCAGGTTAGCGGGGAATATGACCATCACTAATCATGTCTTAAGTTACATTTCCAATGCGTAACGGATATTTATTGACATGATATGTCACTGTGATATAGGTTACAAATTACAAATAATTTTGTGCATAAGATCAATATACAAGACGGACAGTGTCAGGTTGAAAATTGATATGTCAGATGGACTTTGTCAATGTCAATTATTGGTGTCATGCATATATATACAGATGCAAAATCTAGGTTAACCTATTATCATCTTTAGAACCAATAGCAAAAGCTACGGGTAATCGGAGGAAGGCAAAAAGGACTGACCAATGACAAACCTTTCTCAGTTTATTTGATTGTTAAAGTCTTGAATCCCTTTGCGAAATGCTCAATGGCAATATTTCCAAACTGTTCATACCGGAGTTGGACTATGCGTACCAATGCAGACGACGGTGGACACGAATGGCCGTTAATTTTGAATCTCCGTTGGTTTCAATGTTAAATTGGATTTTGATTATATTACCCAAGAAAATGCACCATACATACATGTACGTTTGAACTAAATTATTTCATCCTAAAACCGCTGGAGTTGGATAACCAACATCACGTAACCTGGCACGCATAATTTAACCTTGAATATTCGTTAACGAACCCATGTCCGGCATCGTCTGACCAGTGTAAGAAACTGACGGTCCCCCATAACCGTATAACTGAGCGTCCAAATTTTCAGGAATTATGCTGATAACATACTACGATCGCTTTGCGATCAAGCTCGCTTCCGATGACGTTATTTACGTCATTTGTTGTTCAATCGAATGCAATCAAATCAGCGGCGACCTCAATATACTTTCCAAAAGTTGGGACAGGTCGCACCGGGTCGCTATGCCTGGAATGTTGCAGTTGACTTCAATACAACTCGTGCGCGACTGGATCGAGTTGCTGCTGATGTGAGCGATTTGTATTTCTAGTCCACTCCACTTGAGCGACCTAAGATCGCCACGACCTGCGACCGGCTATAATAAGCAATTACATGGAATAAGCCGCAACCTTGAGAAACTATTGATGCGTGCAGTACAGAACACGTACAGTTTAGATATATAGGCTTATAGAACCATCTGGGAGTTGCTGGACTCGCTTCATCGAATGCCTATACCTAAATGAGTCTGAAACCAGAGGTGTACCTTCTCCATGTCTCCATTTTTACATGACTTTAGACACATCGTTTAACTAGACGTAATTCTCGAAAATTTGTTTAACTTGAATACGCGTCTAACTCACTAAAAAGTGTCTAACTTTAAACATGGGTTTGGGGGTAGCTTAAAGCGCGTTTAACTAAACTCATACACCAACTGTGTGCCTTGAATAATCACTCAACCGTGCCTGCTGTAAGCTGATGTTCAGATCGTGTAGTATTAAAAATACACGTGCTTTTGAGGTATTCGGTCGATATCCATTGTAATCCAATAGGGCCACAACAAAAATAAATACCTGTTACAGTAACGCACGACCACTATGGGGACGAGATTCGCGGAGTTTAAAACTGTGTTTTGTTAAACACGTTGTTTAAAAGATAAACTCGCGTTTAAGTTAGACCCGCGTTTAGTTAGACACGGTTTTAAGCTAAAACCATGTTTAGTACGAGAATATGGCCCTATATCATGTATAACGTCAGGGGAAGTGGTCATCCAATGCTGCAAATTTGATATTCAAGATAATGAAATCGGACTTTCCGTCGCGTCCCCTTGTAATGTCTTGTATTTATGATACGGAAACGGATAGGACCCTACTTCAATACCCTTGTGTAATGAGATACATATGTATTTGATGTTGTATTTAATTAATAAGATGCACGATTCAACTGGACGTTGTCGATCCTCTCTGCAAAGATCACGTCATTGATATTTGCTTTGAACACGCCTATAACAAAGTCCTATACCATTAGCGGGTCCCGCCGGGAACATTTGGTCAGTCAGTACAGGGTCCGGGTATGGTGTCCACAATTTTAAAATGTGATATACACCGTCTACTCTCAGCTCCGTAAGCTTACGGGGTTAAAAGTCATAACATAGTTTTTTAGTTTTCAACCGTCCACTTCAAAGAGATTGTTATTTGTTTGGCATATTGGGGGAGGGGCGAGCCTCGGCTGGCGCGTTAGGGCCAATTGCGCGCACAGGGGGTGTCTGCGGGGGATGTGCCCCCTCAGAAGTTGAAAATATTTTTATTTTATCATACTTGTATTTTTTTTAACTTGACCAAATGTTAACGTTTATTGATTTGAACATATCGTTAGTGTATATAATGTAGTGAGGGGTAAAGAAACATTGCCACAAATCTGTAAAGTCATGTTCAGTTTTGAACCATTACGCCTACAAATCCTTATAGATCTATAAATCATGAATAGATATATAATATCAGCGGTAAAAATCACATGAGGAGGTAGCAACTGCCAGGACTGGTCTGGATGTTGTCCAAAAATCTGATCACATTACGTTCCATCGTCCTGTATAGTTTGAGCCCATTGGGCTACATTTTAAACTAAAATCTGCTATATAATCGTTTGTAATTTTTTTTGAAATTTGAACTTTATATTTGACAAAATCTGAAATCGCACTGGTTTTTAAACAAATTCAGGTTCAAACATTGAATTTCTTAACACAAGAACTTCGATAAGTCGTAAGTTGGGCTAATAAGTCCACCCAAGAATAATTGACCGCATGCTGGGGAGACCCTGAGGCAGTCTGTCTACAATCTAGCCACATGAATTGACACACTTTCAGCCTCATTGGGCTAGTTTTAAAACTAAAATCTGATCCAGGGATAATATATTGTGACTTTTTCTTTCGAATTTTGAACTTTTGATTTGAATAAATTTGATATAGTACTAATTTCAATGACCAATTGAAGTTAAAGTGTGAATTTCTCAACCCAACATCTTTCAAAAGTAAGACTTTGGGCTTCTTTCCACCCTGAAAATTATCCAATTTAATTGAATCTAAATAAAGCTGTGTATGGGTAAACTTTTAACATTTTCTGTCAGAATACTTCGTTCTAATTTCGTTAATATCCCATGGATTTCACTCGCTCGGCCAGCAAACAATATGAACATTATTCATTTATGAACATTAACACAAGAAAATCAGCAAAATCTGTAATAATTACGGCGTTTCTTAAGTCCCCACTAGTACCAAGTTCTTCCTACCATGGACAAAACCAGGATACCACCCCTGGCGCGGCGGGGCAATGAGCAGTGCTTGACCATCCCTGGCGCGGCGGGGCATTGAGCAGTGCTTGGCCAGCGATCCTAGTAGCTGGGCTAGAAAATACCATAGATCCTTGAAAATACACAGGGTGCACCATACCCTGGGGCAAAATTGGTTCTGGAAAAAGGGATATTTCTATAAGGGCTTGTAGGTGTAATGCAATATTACTACTCCTGATCAGTGATCATATTTTATAATATAAGTTTATAACATTACTTTATCGAGGAATACATGTGATTTGTTCTGACATAGTGTCATCTGGGCCTCATATCATCTCCAAAGGTAATTTGTTTCAAAACCTGAACAAAGTTGGAAAGTAGTACAGTTTAAGAGATACGAGCCAAATGTCAGGACCGGTTGTCTTGTCAGAGAGAGGATAGAAAATGTCCAGTATAATCTTACATCCAATCCATCAAATTTATTATCTAATACATATGTATCTGAAACTATACACGAGGGTATTGAATTAGGGTAGTATCCGTACCTGCGTTAATAATACAATACATTGTGAAGGGAACAAAGCTCAAAATTCGTGTACCATGATACTGATGATCAGCGTGTATTATAAGATAAACATTTCAAGTTTATTTTGACAAGAATGTCATATTATATTTTAATGGGCTTTGAATACAGAATTTACCAAATTGAATCATGCGTAAAACTTTACCTACTGGAAGCATACTCTTAACTTCATGCTATAATCTTTTAGAAATCTTTGTGGACAATCTTTTTACATAAAGTATGGTGAGGGTATTTTCATGACCAAATAATAATGTTATAACGATTAACTCATGACTAAATCAGTCAAGTATTATATTCATCTGTGCAGAGAGAAAAGACAATGTCTTGTCAAGTTTAAGCCAGGTTTATATATTATCCATCAAATCCAGTATCAAATACAAGCCACCATCAATGTATTAGGACCATATCAAGCGTGTTTTAAATTTTGAATTGAGGCCATTCTCCTGACCAAATGAAAGACTTTAACCGAGTTTACATGTTCAAAGCAAATGTCATAGACGTGATCAGAGAGGATCGACAATGTCCACTTGAATCTTGGTTTTTATCCATCAAATATGACATAAACATGTATCTTATTACACATGTACTGAATGAATGTCTTATCCGTATCCACATGATCAAGGTAATGCAAGACATTGTAAAATTCGATATCTTGTTAATCAAATTATGCAGTATTGGATGACCTTTCCCCTGACAATAATGTCTTGCATATTTAAGAGGGCTGGATTCTGAGAATCACACTCGAATTACACCTTGTTCATCAAATTAAAGGCATATTATGTGATCTTTTCCAGAGAGCGCCCTCTATTCATGATTTTTTTTTAGAAAGTAGATTTTCTAGCAGATTTACATTTCTGATCATAAATCGTACATACATTCCAATTTACAGAGCGGTACGATTCCTAATTACCTCAAAATCATGGTTTTAGAGTGAATTTAGAGTGAAAATATAAACTGTCGTGTTATCCCGACAGTTAATTTTCACTCTAAACCATGATTTTGAAGTAATGAAGAATCGTATCGCCCTGTAACTTGGAATGTATGTACGATTTATGATCAGAAATTTAAATCTGCAAGAAAATCTGCTTTCAATTTT